>OY728133.1:853146605-854406416 GCA_963277665.1 Viscum album | reverse complement strand
GTACGTCATTTTATACACAATCCAATGGAAAGACAATGAAACCCCATTAAGTGGTAAGCACTTATCAACCCCGATCAACAGTAATCCACTATATTCACCATCCAACGGTAAGCCGTTGTGAACCCCAACCAGGGGTAAGCCGTTGGAATCCAAATAGATGGTAATTCATTGGAGTCACATCTAGTGGTAAGCTGTTGTAACCCTCAAACAACGAAAAATCATTGTGGTACCCATCATCGACATCCACATCTCTGGTCCACCCCCATGCATTTGAACAACTCAGGCTGCTAACCATGAGTAAGCCCCCTCTTCCCTCGGGTCACTGTCCTATATGCACACCCTGATTCCATGCCCCATCTAGAACTATGTGGACATTGATTCTATACCATAGGGATACGTAGAATGTCTCTTCAAGGATCAATCCCAACATCACCATCACTCTTATAGCAGTTCGATATCATTCAACATCTACTTCACTCAACCATCCATGTCCATCTGTATTTTTACTCATGATGCCACATCCTAGTGAGATCATGTCACCCACTTTCTCACTGCTCCTAGTAGCAACTAGGTAATGAGCCACGAGTTACACCCAACATGAGTGTTCCCTCTAGAGCTTTCTACCATATTATGTACTCTGATTAGTGTTTTGATCAGTCTAATACTTCTCATCTAGACATTATACTTGTGGAATACAACATGTTAAACATGGTAAGATGAGGAAAACCTCAAATACATGCCCATGACATATAATTCCCCGCATTTGATGTAGGGTGCCTCATGCTTACATGCCCTAGAGAACCCTATAATGAGGTGAATACACCCAGACACACAAGTTATCCAGTGTCCAGACATTCCAACGATGTCCAAAGTGACTACTCCCCCGACCGAAGGTTACTGCACTGGTTGGACATCATGGAATGTCCCAACAGAAGGATCATAATTAACCAGCATCCATAAAGAAATGACACTGGGAAGAGTTTCATGAACAACATGTTATGTCTATAAGGGAGACCCAGACTATGTAAAAAGTTCTAAGGAGGAATCCAAAGAAGAAGGATCCAACATCCCATTATCCTATTTCAATCATGGGGAAAATTTCCCAAAACAAGAGACAGATGTCGCCTGCCTTTGGAAAGTGGAAGTACGGGGCACAAGCAGTGCATCCTCCGAAACATACTGATGTGCACCCAGAAAAAGTTGTTGGAAACAACTTAATACATACAAAAAATAAAATATAACTATATTTATGATAATAGATTCATTATATCAGAACAACTTAAAAATATTTGAAGGAGTTGTAAGGAGAAATAAAATAAAAAAACTCTATTGAGCATTATATATCTTTTTCTGAATACTTACATAGGGTTTAACTAAAAACATTTTTAGGATGGTATTACGATCAAACAAATGTATAAAGTAGTTGTTAGTGAAGTAAGAATTGTATTTTTATAGTTCCTGTCTAATTCAATAGGATTTGAAGTCCCGATGTAGAGATTAGAGTTATTTATTTTTGTAAGTGATGTGAGTGGCACCGTTGTAATTTTTCAAACGAAAAAGGTGTACCCATGTTTTTCACTTTAAACAAGTACAAAAACTATACTATTATGTATAATTATATGATATAATATCTATATATGTCCATATAAAATAATTTAGACACGTTTTTTTCCATTATAACCCTTTTCCTTTTAGGATGACATTATGTTAAACATGTTTTCATCATAACAACAAAAATTGTTTTTTTTTCATTTTTCACTATTAAATCTTAATGTAATGTCATAAGTATTTATAAAAGGTATAATTCCTCACCTATTTTGAAATTTTGGGGTTTGGTGGGCTTGCCTACACTTTTCGTATTTATCAGAAACTAATTCATAGTATTCATTTGAACCAAGACATTGTTTTTTGATGTGATTAGTGAATTGAAAAATGCATCCATAGATTAAAAGGGTTTCTAGTGCACTAGAGTCCTGAATGCCCAGAATTGCAGATGTTAATGACGAGGCACATAGTTATAATTTACCATGCATCCCCATAGTGAAATGTGTGCACCCACATTTTTCAATAAGCACGGTATGGAAAACAGTGTGAGATGAGGCACACAGTTGTGCGAGACCTCTATTGTTTTTAGAAGAGGGATTTTACACGGCTTGAGCATGGTTAAGGAAAACCATGTGTAGGACATACAATTAGTTCCATTTTGTATTCCATTCATAGTTTCTACATTATTATGACAAACCACATGAGATAGTTGTCTGAGGTCAGGATTCTAAGTGTTAGGAGCCACACTATTTTCACATGTTTTAGAAAACTCAGTGAGAAAAATGTGTGGCCAATTAAACCTATGAAATTACTAAATTTATTTCCAATTATATTTATTTTCATTCTTCTCCCTTCTCCATTATGGGTCACTCATAGAAAAGGGATCTCTACCTTTTCCCACTCTTTTTTAATTTGATCCAACTCATTTATCAAACCTTCATTTGTTTATCTATCAGTAGCTTTGGATCCATGTCAGTAAGGCTCCCTGTATTCTTGCATCTTTTCATCATTTATCTCATCTCATGGACCAAAAAATACATTCAACTTTTCCTTCAAATTAAGGACATTCCAATAAAATTTTTATTTCTACCAATTAGGTTTGATTTTGAGGATATGATCGGTCAACCTAATACCAATGACTATGAGGTAGTGGTGCATACTTTTCTTTGAATTATGAATGTTTCTTGGGTGTGAAACATTATGTGTGTAATTTTTTTGAACAAGAAAGGAACATTTAATTTAATTGTTGCTCTTAATTAACTGAATGGACCCTTGTGATATTTCAATGGTCATTCATCCATGAGACAATATGTGGTTTTAGTTATGTGAGAGGCTCCTAACCATGTGAATTTAGGTCAGGGGTGTTACTATTTTATTAATTTTTATCATTTATTTAAAATTGAATTGTTTATTTTAATTTTTTTGGTCAATTAAATCATATTGAATGGTTATATAAATTTTAATTTCTTATTATGTACAACTGAGTTCTAATGGAATGTGATGGGCCTTTCCTGAGGATGGAGACTACAATGCTACCTGATTTGAAGTGATGTGACCTTCATGATGGGAATCACATAATATATATACTATTTGAGTGGTTATGGTAAAATATTGGGTGAATCGATCGTCAGGTTCAGGTGGAAAGTTCATTTGGTTCTGGGAAAGGACCATATGTTATTGGGAGGAATGACCACCAGCTTGACAGATGTGGTTGTAAAGTAATGAGGTTCCAAAAGTGAGGTGGATAAGGAACTATTTTATGATTTGTGCTCACCCATGTAGGTATAATCTCAATTTTTAGTATATTTTACATAAGATGACTCAGTGATGTGGTTTTTATTACCACTCATTTGAGTAAATTCCCCCTATAGTTGTGTCTTAGTTAAAATATTGGGGGATACATTCCTTAGAAAGCCAAAAGGATTGAGAGGATCCATCAGAGGATATTATTCAGGCTGTTGGTTGGGAGATAAGGTACTTCATGGTTGATGAAATTTGGTTATGATCATTTTGGAGGATGGGTATCACTGTTCCCAGGTACATTGGTTGTTGAGCTGACAATAGTTACTATTTCTGGATAGGTATCGTTATACCTCTAAGTATCAGGATTAGATCCAACATCTTCTTTCAAGTAGGGGTCTGATGGGATAGATTATTTCTTTAGGCTTTCCGTCAAGAAATTGATTACTTGGATGATGGGATGAGGTGTCAGGTGACATTTTGAGATTGAAGCTAAGGGTGAACCTAGGGTTTTTTGACATATGAGGATATCTTGAGCTATGATATAAGGTTCCTCTACTTATATGTTCTTAAAACAATAGATGAAGCATATGGTAGCTTCTTTATGACTGTTTAGCAGCACAAAATATTTTATTTTGAAATATTATGTGATGAATTTATTTATTTTCATTACACGCCTACTTAGTCAAAAATTTAAGGGATGGACACATTGATGGTTCCCCACTAAACACAATTAGGAATAACCATTAAAGGTAATAGTGTGAGGTTATTCTCCTGAGCTACCGGAGCTTCAATGTTTCCACATTGTTTTGGAAACCATCTGAGATAACATTGTGTCCTGTTAAATGTGTAATATTACCAAATTCCCCTCATATTCTATTAATTTTACTTCTTCTCCCTTATCCTTTGCGGGTCGCACATAAAAAATGGGTCTCTCCCTTTTTCGTCCTTCTCTTTGTTTTGATCCATCTTCTTCATCCATCCATCATTCTTTGTCCTGTTAGTTTCTTTGAATCTGTGTCTATTAGTCTCCCTATCCTATTATGTCTTTTCTTCTTTTCTCTTTTCACGTGGAACACTAAATCCATTTAAGTTATTTTTCCCTATTTTTAGGGAATTCATCTAAAATGTTTATTTCTCCCAATTTGGTTTGATTTTGGGGCTATGATCAGACATCCCAACATCTACGGCTATGAGTTACGTCGTGAATACTTTCAATTATGATTTCTCAAGTGTTTTGGGGGTGAAACTTTTTTCATTTCATCTAGGTGACCATGTGAGGACCATTAAATTTAATGGTTTCTCTGAATTAATAAAATTTAAACTTGTGATATTCTAATGGGAATGCTTGCATGAGACTATTAGTGTTTTGATCGGTGCGAGAGGATGCAGACCATGGGTAGTAAGAAAGGGGGTGTGTCCCTTACAATAGATTTTATCACTTATTTTAAATTTAATTTTTTATTTTAATTTAATTTAGTCAATTCAATCATATTGAATGGTTATATAAATGTGAATTGATTGAGATGTACTAATTATTTCCAATTGAATGTAATGGTCTAGACCTGAGGATGGTTGTAATGATGGCTATATGATTTGAGGTGATGTGATCATCTTGCTAGGTGTGGCTAATATATATATATATACACACACACATTGAGTGATTTTTTTCACTTGTTGGGTGTCTTGATCATCATATTGAGGTGAAATGGTCATCAGGTTATGAGAAATTCCCATGTGATTTTGGGTGGCGTGGATATTGGTTTGAGCGATGTAGTCATAGGGGCACGAGGTGTCAGAAGGGAAGTTGACAAGGACTTATGTTGTGATTTCATCTCACCCATGAAGACTAAAGATCATTTTTTGTAGTTTTGACATTTTTTGACTCGTTGATGAGGTTTTTATGACCAATTGTGTGGGTAGAGTCCCCTGGTAGTTGTGTCTTTGATAAAAGTTTCTTGGTTATTACCTTAGTAACCTAGGAGGATGGAAAGGATCCATCAGAGGATAGAATTCAGGGTATTGGTTGGGGGATAAGGAATGTCATGATTATGGCCATTAGTATAGGATCATTTTGGAGGATTGGTATCTCCATTCCTCAGGAATTTTTTTTATATTTCAGTATGTTAAATTTTTGGATTGGTATTTTTGTACCTATAGGCATTGGGAATCGAGCCGATGTGTGCTTTTGAGCTCGGGTATGAGGGACCAGATTAGTTTTTTGGGATTTATTTAGGATTTTGGGGTACTTGTTTGATTTTATGAGGTGTTAGGTGACATTTGGAGGGTGAACCTGAGGGTTCACCTGGGGTTGTTTGAAATCAGAGGCAGTCTTGAGCTATGAGTTAAGGGTTATCTCCATCATAGTTATTTCAGTGATGGATATAGGATGAGACAACTTCCAAGAGGTTGTTAAGAACCACCGAATATTTATTTATAATCTTTATATAGTAACTTTCTTTATTTACAATACAAAATAAATTATTCATAATTTTAAGGTATACAGACATTAGTGATAGCCTACTTAGACTCAATCTCACACCTTACACAGGCTCTTCAAAACAGGTGTAGACTTTATGATTTTGCATTCAGGTAAATGTTTCGGTTAGAGGGATGGAACTTACTAGTAGTTATGATGGGATGTAATTAAATGGATCATTGGTTCATTACTCATATTATGTTTACCTATTGAGTTGTACTTTCCATATCATCATGATTATATGTATGTATATATTAATGGTTGTCCATGAGATACCTTTCTGATTAGGGATATATATGACCTATTTTATTATAAACTCTCTATTTAGTAGCTACTAATGGTTTTTTGTTTTTATTATTTATGTACACTGTTATTTATTTATGCTTCTATTATTGTATATTGTTATTGTGATTTCCCCATTTGAATGTTACTAGCCCAACATATGTCATTTTTTCTTTTATACTAATTTTTATTCATATATAATTGGACCATTATTAAATAAACACATGAGGGTATATTCTTCCAACTATTATTCTTTAATGACCTATCATATAGTCAGTAACATTGAAATAAATGGAGGTTCACCTCAGATTAGTGGGACATAAACTAGAAGCACTATTCAGGTAGCTAATTTGGTCATGGCGTTATAAGTGGTATCAAAGCAGTTCATGACTAGGAATTGATTGTGATGTTCATATGGATACTAATTGTATCAAATTATTTTCTTTTATACTAGTATAACTATTTATTCTGTAGTATATTGGATATTAGGATGTTGTTAGAACTCGGTTTATAGCTTATACTTGGGTGCCTACAGCCCCATGCACAGAGGATGGAGTGAGTTGTCCTGAGTGGGGATTTTTTTCTTCTATACTCATTTAAATGTGTATCTGATTTCCACATATACGGTTACAATTGAATGTGAATTATTATCTACTATGATTTTTGATCCATGGACTGATATGACAAGGAAGAATATTTGGACCCCTATCCCAAAATGCAAAGGGGTGCTCGATTGTTTTGATTATTTATTATTATGCACATAACATGTTTTAAATTTTGAAGCATGTGTTTCAATGGTGTAATATAATGTGATTTCCATGGGAGACCTAGATTGCTCTAAGCGATGTTGGGTTGTCTAAATTTTCAACATCATAATATAAGTACTGTTTTCTTACCTATTCTCTCTTTAGTGTCATCTTACTCAACTATCATAGAAAAGAGGACCCAATGGAATATATTTGTGTTGTGTGAAATATATATAAATTTAGTAGCCTATATATTATAAGAGACTATACATGTGATGATAATGACTGATTTTGATCACTGGGTTGGGTGATGTGGTTGTTGGTTTGAGGTGACATGGTTTCTCGGGACAGGAGTGGCCCATGAGTTATTTTGTACCTGACACTATTATGTGTAGGTTTGGAGGCCATGAATCTGATGTATCTTATGACAAGGTTGATGTGGGGGCAGTAAGGGTGGTTAGTTGATGGGGTCAATTACTATTTTCCCTATTTGTGATGTGTGTGTGTGTGTTATTTGGGTTGTTTTTCTGTGTATTGGTAATCACAAGGATTCAAAATAGATGAAATCCTATAGATAATAATTAGTGAATTAATGTGGTATCAAAGAAAAAATCACATGTTAAGACCCTAGAGTGTTTTGAAGATCATTATTAATAGGCACAAGCTCAGGTACAGTGTATGTGAGGAAGCCACCATAATTGATAGCCTTTGAGTTGTGACATGACGAGAAGATTAGAGTGATACTGATATGTGTTATCCAAGGTATCGATAGGGGAGCTCAATGAGTTGAACCTAAAATGTAATTTTTGACTTGGGTGTTCCTGTCATAACACCCACCACTTTTTCAGGGTTAGGGTGGAACCCAATCGGCTGAGAACTAGATCGAGTACCAGAAGATCTTTGAGTAACTAGAGATTCAATTTGGACAGAGGTAGAATTTGGCCAAAAATATGCCCCAAAGAATAGATAATCACTGGTGGGAAATGCAGTTTGAAGTAGGTATACATGATTTACTATCCTAGAAGGACATTAGGGAATAGGTTTTTCGATAACTTCTTTATGAAGACACTGAGGGCACAAAGAGCTCATTATTTTTTAACCCTTTAACTGGGTGACATGTCTATCATTGACTATGCATCAAAATTAACTAAAATCTCTCAATTTTTACCAGGTGTAGTGATTGAATACACCTTGAAGGATAGGCATTTTGAGGATGGTTTATGACACACCATTATGTTGCAGCTAAACAACTTCATGTGGGCCAAATTCTTGGAGACAATGAATTAAGTGCACAATGTTGAAGTAAATATGATAGTATGATCCTATTAGTGGCAATAGAAGGATTTAGGATATCTAAATGGTGACACTTCAGATGGTGGGATTCAAGGATGAGATTAGTTTCATCATGGAAATCAAGCCAAGTGCTCCAGCAGACCACCTAGGAGTGGGTTATCTATGTTGTGATTTCAGTGTGGGTATCTAGGAAATTTCTGGAATCAATATGAGAATCCTCTAAAGTAGTTTCTATCATGTGGTTATGTAACTAATCTCAAGAGTTTCAACAGGAATAATTCTAAAATAGTAAGAAGTTAGTGACCAGTGTTGACCGGTGGTTCGAATATTGGACTGGGGTGGGACCATGCTATGGTAGCCATGTTTTAGTTGCATGTAGAGGTCTTGGAAGAGGTAGTGGGAAATAGTTATGGTGTCAGTGGCTAGTGGTAATTGTATCATTTCAGGGAGGCTAGGCTTCAAGCAGTTTGGATTTAGACTAGGTGCATAGTGTGGAACTTCTAGTTATTGAAATGACTGGTGAGATGATGATGGTAATCGGTACACCGTAAGCTTGACCAGGTTACCTTTTTTGTTTTGGGCAGAAATTTTGAGGCATGCCTATTTTGGGTTCATGAGGTTCATGGGATGTATTTATGGAAAAACCAAAAAAAAATTAATGGGTTTTAACTGGCTCAGATGTGTTATATATATAGACATATATATGTGTGTGTGGTGTGTGGCACCATGATTTATTGAGGTGTGTTGGCATCGGGGCATCAAGTAGATGTAGTTTACTAGAGGTGTGAAGGTATCTAGGAAAAATAATGATGGGGGATATGATTGAGGGGTGAGGTTCCAGGACTTATTTGAGAATCTGATTAGATAAGGGACCTTATGGGTTCCATGTGAAACATGGGAGCAAGGGGAACAATGATATAGTGTCAGATTTTGATGAGAGTCAGGTTTGACATGGGAGCATCATGAATGATCCCAGAACACCCTATGATGAGAGGGCTGAATCTGGGTGTCAATTTTTTGTTTTAAACTGAATGATCATCTTCCCATGTCGGTATAAACCAGTAAAACATGCCTGATGAGAATGTGTAGAGAAAAAACAATCTCATTAAAATATAAGATATATTATTTTTCATTGTTTCACTACTAAGGGTTAAATACATGGAGGAAACACAAATAGGTTTTCACTCATACAAAATTCCACTAATATTCACTTTTTGTGGAGTATAAAAGTTTAGAATAGTCACTATGTTCCATGTGAATTTCCATTGAATGGTTTTAGGGATAGCACACTATGTCCCTCGGATCACTTATGTTGACTCCACCATGCTCACTGCGTTTGTAATAATCTAAGTTTAGTTTATTGATTTGAAGGTCACTTATATGGATTGGCGTTAAATCATGAATCTTAAAATATAGATAGGTGATATTTTTAAGTCATGTTGTCACCAATGGATACATTTCACTTTATTGGGCACTGTTACTTCACAAACTATTACTCTGTGTAGTGACATCCTTCCTCTGGGAAACTGTACAGCACCACATAACATGAGTTCGTCCTCTATAAACGTCTCCTTCTTCTCCATGTACTATGATTCTTCTACTATATACTACCTTGCTCTACATACTACAAGGCTTCCTCTATGTAGTTCTTTTTTCTACATACTGTGATTCTCCATCTACATACTTCCACTAAAAACTGCAACCATGTACTGCCTTAACAAACTGCATCTACATACTATCTTCACAAACCACATACACAAAATTCTTATTCTCAATGACTAGTATATACCTCCATGAACTATATTTTTTGAACATGTATTCTTCTTCTACATACTGTCTTCTGTGATGTATTCTGGACTTCAACAAATTCCTTTCATATTTTTAGTTAAATTCATTATAGGGTTATATTCTGGGAAACTACTTCTATATTTATCCAAATTCATTTTAAAATTTTTAATCAAAGCGTCTCACTATAATGAAGGGATTAATGCTCCTTATATAGAAAAATTGACCCTCACAATCCACTAAATGGAGATTTACCAAATCTTTGATACCACACAACCTTTAATGTGTACGGAGAATATTCCGAGAAACATATTCCCTACCAAGTCAACATAATTCCATTATCCTTGCACTGAAGCACAAATAACCACTCATTTCCTTAAAATACACCATTTTCATCCTCTAAAAACTCTTCCTTGCTTTTGAAAATGACACACCATCTTGTGAACTATTTACCTTCTAAAACATGTAGGCCTTCCCGTGTACTGCGAGCCTCGCCGTGAACCGAAAACCTTCCCTGTAAACCATTTTCCATTTTGCTAATAATTTTAGTATGTTATTGTCATATTTCCCTTCATGGTCTGCAAACCATTCCTGGTACACCAAATGTGGTTCTTGTCCCGTTCTTGGGGGTTCCCTTCCTTTCCAAATTTCCTTGGTGTTTCCGTATGTCATTCACTCCAATGAAGAAATAATTACTTTGTGAAAAAAACACCTGATTTTGAGGCCCAAAAATATTCCAAAAACTGGGAAACTACGATGCCATCAATATTACTTTTATACTCAATCAAAAGAATACATTTTTTTAAAAAAGCTCAATCAACCATATTTTTATTGACAAAAAACACAGACCATACTCTATTTCCGGCAATGGAAATCATTATTTACAAAAATCTCCCCATTTAAGATTTTTTGAAATATATATATAAATTCATTGAAGAACGAGACTCAATCAAAAACATATACACGAGAAAAAAAATCATCCAAACCTCTAGGTCTACATGACAAATTATTAATGTATAAAAAAAGATGGGAAGCATGAATTGGGTTCTCTTGATATCAAACTCTAAATTGTTTTCTCCATTCTCATTATCTTAAACATGTTTCCTCTTTATAACTCATCATTTTCCCCCATTGTAAATAATATCAAATAATAACATTTTAACTTTAGTGATCAAATAACACTACCCCAAGATCATATCTTCTGAATAAACTTGTAATAATTAAGAAAATATATTAAAAAAGTTAACACAGCTAGGGAGAGCAGAGTAACCCAAACCTCCTCAACCACTAAGAGGTCGTTGAACACCGAGGTTAAATATATGCTTCTCAAAAACATGTGCTGATAATGGATTAGTTAGTATGTCAGCCACATGATCATCAGTTCCAACATTATCCATTTTAATCATGCATGTATAACATTATCAATGATGATGTGATGTCTGATTTCAATTTTTTGTAAGAGAATTCTGAACATGATTCTTTGTAAGATAAATTGTGCTCTTGTTATCACAATGAATCTTAATTGGTTGTTTCACCTCATCACCGATATCAGTTAGTTTTTATTCCAAATATAAGAGCATAGCACAAGACTTCAAAGTGGATATATACTTAGAATCAAAGGTGTTGATAAAAGTTATTTCATGTTATTCACTCAACCGTCCCACACATTTCATGCTAATAAAGAATGTTCCATGACATGTGTTCTTTCTATCGGCATCATCTACTACCTAGTCAGTATCAATAAATGATTATATTTCATTTTACCTCATTAATGAAAATTATAATCCATAAATATGAGTCCCTTCAATGTACCTCATGATTATTTTAATGGGAACCATATGTTCGTCCTTCAGATTACATTGAAAGAGGGACACTAAGCATGTTGCGAAGACAATATCCATCCACATTACAGTTAAGTATAGTATGTTTCTGATGATTCTCATGTACATGGGGGGATCAATATATTTACTATTCTCATGCTATCCAAGTTTAGTTCTGACTACTATTAGAGTTAAAACTAATTAGAGTCATGCATATTGAATTTATTTAGAAATTATATTATATACCTCTTCTGATAAATGAAAGTGTAGTATATCCTCTGAATCACTTGCAGCATTATGAATAATGTTAGTTTTCTAATCATATACATTTCAAATTTTAATTTCATGTGATTTTTATAGTTCATCCATTGATATTGGCTTATTTACGCAAAATATAATATAATCTATATATACCAAAACCATGAACTGATCATTCAGAGAAATATTCACAGAAATATTGTGATCCACTCATCCTCTACTAAATTAAATCAATATTAGATAAGAATTCAGTCGAGAGTACCATGCTTTTGCTTCCTGTTTCAAACCATATAGATTATTTGTTAATCTACAGACCTCCATTTCATCATTATCAAGAATAAATTTCACTTGTTGTTCAAAATTACATTCGTCTTCAAGAAAACCATTTAAGAAAGCCATTTTGAAATTCATTTGATACTCTTTGAATCCTATTTAAATTTATATGTCAAGAAACTATCTAATTAACTCCAGTCTAGTCACTGGTGAATTTTTTTCTTCCAAATCAATACCTTCAATATTTGAATAGCTTTTACACACCATTCATGCCCAATTTATGATCACATTTATATGCTCCTCCAATTTTTTTTTAAAAATTCACATTATACTAATCACAATATGGGTTTCTTGTCTCTTAACAAGATCACATTTTTTGTTATTTTAAATATCATCTAATTATTCATTCATGGACCTAATCCATGATTCATCCCATGCAGCTTCTTTAAATGAGGATGGTTCTCAAATTGAGAGTAAATACATATGTACACTATTCCCCATTCTCTTTATTTGTGTGGGATAATTACAAAACCCCATGACGTTACATCAATCCATTTTTCATATTCGATTTATCCTGTGAGGTTCAGAAGAATTTTACTCAACCATGGTTTCTTCTTTTGATTCTTATTTATGAGTCAAAATCATGATGCAACTCCTAGATGTTTTATATTCCTTCTTCTACTTTTGTATTTTGATATGTTCTATGTCAACATTTTTTATAATCTTCTATCACATCATCAGAAATATTCCTTGATCTATTTTTGATTTTATCTTCAATGATCTTCATATCATTGCTTTCAGTAATATTTTTAAGAAGTTTATTAAAAATGTTTTTAGGATTTTCTATTAATAGAATATTAGAGGAACATTCCATCATCTAGATCATTATCATAAATTCCTTGATTTATTTAATTGTTCCGGATAAAATTTTGACATTGAAAAACATGAAAATATTTTAAAGAGGCCATCCTTCCATGTCATAATTAATACGTTGTCTAGGTTTCCCCTATATATCACCCTATTCAGTTTTGAATGTAAACTATAGCTTTCATAGCCTCTTTCTTGTAATGGAAAGAGGTATGAATCTCATTCAACATAGTTGTATCTATACTATTCACTTGTCAGTTTATGTTCTCAACAACTCATTTTTTAACGAAGTTCTCACAGAAACCACCTCAGCTTGTATCCAATGATTCTCTATATAGTTTTCAAACTCATTAGATATATATTATGAACCATTATCAATATGAAAAAATTTTATGGTTCGTCCAGTCTCATTTTTGGTTGTTCAGTGATAAGTTTTAATGCAATTAATAATTTTTCATTTCCTACCTATAACCATCAAACAAGACATTGTACTATATTAATCAATTAAAATAATGAAGTACATTTCTCCATGAGTTATAGAAACATTTATTGGACCAGATACATATGTATGAATGTGGTTGAGAAGATTTGATGCCCTATTCTTCTTTGGATGATATGAATTACAGACCAACCTCCCTAGAATACATGAATCACAAGATTTTCACATTCACACTTAAAATTGTGGATACCCATGACTATATTTAGAATGGATTTATTTTCGATGTATTTTTTTATTAATTTTACCCAACCAATGGTTCAACAAGTTGTTTTCTTCTTCAACAGTCATGCAAAAAATGTTCTATCTGCTATCAACATGATATAATTTTCCATATGTTTCGAAATATTTCATGAGATAATCCAATATTATTCATTTTATACTTCACCCATTTTGATTGAATATCACTATATGTAGTAATTTATAGTTTTTAATTACACTAAAGAGATTGTAACACAAACCGTCCACATAAATAACTTCAATCTTTTTTATATTTCCATTACCCAGTTTAGTACTACCACTACCTTTGATCTTCAATGTACCATCATTATCGAATCTCATTGTTCCATACACCTTTTCCCAAATATTCATTAATGAGTTTTAATGTCCCATCATATGGGATGAGCATCCAATATTAATAATTGAAATGGTTATGTTCTTGGTAGCTTTGAGATCTATTTCTCTATGGTTGGATTTTTTAATTTTCATCTTTTCCTTCCTTGAAATATTTTATGGAGTGATGTATAAATATGTATTTTAAAATATATTCTCCATGTACATAGATTCATCACAATCACAAAATTTTTCTAGAATAAATATTTTTTTTGGTATGAACAATAACGTCAAGTTGGAAAGTATTGACATATCTCTAAGTTCAACACGAATTGTTCCTTCCATTCTTCTTCTAGCAATCAACTGCTTTAAGGGAATAATTAAAAAAATATCCATAGAAACCATTTCATCTATAAGAATTATGATATGAATTCATTATCCATTGTTATCTTCCTATATCTTCCTCATTAAAATAGATCCATTCATATTCATTGTAGGACATGGTATGGCCCAACTAGCCATAGAATTGAAATTTCATTAGTGTAAATGTTTTTTCATTTCTTTTACTCTTCATGTAATCTTTTTTAGAATCAAATCATGACTATATATCATAGTAAAGGACTCGATGATAGTTTTAGTACCTATATTCATTATAAATTGTGTGATTATTTGTTTGTACATTATGTGTCTTTTTGAAATGTCTGACTTTAATATTGACTTTATTTTGTCCCATTTTACTTCAAGAATTCGATGTTTCACCATTACAGACAATTTCTATGTCTCCCATGCATGATGTTATTTGATCATTCAGATCCTTTTCTACTCCATCATAACAACTCTTAACTCTCTATAGCAACTTAGAATCTTATAATTTTATAAACTGAATTTTATTCTTTATTTCATTTCAACTTGATTTAGTGTCATGTTTCCTCCTAAGTATATCAACCTGTTCTTGAAGTCCCTAAATATTTTTCAAAATCTCCTTTAGTCTATAATTTGAGGCCATTATTGACCTTTTCCTTTCATTCAATTCTAATATTTAATTACAAAATATATTATATGATTTCAAAAGTGGTGAATGTTTCATTTCCTACTTCTTCAAGTCAATCAATTTTAGATTGCAGAATATCAACATATTTTGATGACCCTTCTACATTTTCGTTAAAAATTTACCATATATTTCATTGATTCCCAAGCTTACCAAAAGTATCCTTAAGTTGAATCTTTGTATTGAAATCAGTGGTAAACTGATTATTTCTAGATTAATCCCCAAATGGTTCTAAATTTTTAATGGTAAACATCATTGATGCTTGGGTTCCAGATTTAATCATTGGTTCTTCTTACTCAAATAATTCACTATCATCATCTTCTCCATCATAGAAAAAAAAATTTCTCTTTAGTTCCTTATTAAACATGAAATATAACATTTTGAAATTTTTTTTTTGAGGCTTATACATGACTTCATCTTCAAATTCATTTTCATCTAACATTCTTGTGCATTGAGAGTAAATCTTCCCAAATCTACCACAAAAGAAACAAAGACAAAGTAACTTTCCATCAAACTTACAATTTCGTTTATTGAATTTCATTGAAAAGAGAGAAAGAATTTATTTTTACTCATTATCTTCATCAATAATGTCTCCAAAAATATATTGTTTTCCCATGGATTTGAATTTCGTTTCCTTTCTTACCTGAGTCATTGCATCTTATAGTTTGACACTCATATCATATTCCACTAGGATGCTTAGCAGATCATCAAATTAATGTATAGAAATATCACATTCCTCAATTGATAATACATTGTCAATGTAAAGAGGAAAAATTATTCTCAATGTTTTCTTCACAGTATCAATGTATTTGATTTCTTAACCAAGTACACATATTTCTCCAACAACTTCGGTAATTTGATTAAAAAAGTTATCAGTTGTTTTTTCAGGATTCGTCTTCAGATCATCAAACCTATCGTGAAAAATCTTATAGTTTTTCCTCATTCACTTTACTATCACCATCATAAATATTCTCTAGTATTTTCCATATTAGATTTTCTGATGTAAAACTCATCATCTTTAGATAAATATATTCAGAAAGATATTCTAGGAAGGAATTCTACACTTTGGAATTTGTATCAAGAATTTTCATGTATGTATCAGTCATACAAAGCCTTGTTGTATCAATGAATTATATTACTTGTACAGTGGAATATAGGACTTCCATTTCAAGTGTTCTTATATATGATATAATCATATTATTCTAAATCTAGATTAATCTTCAATCAATGTGGGGGACATTGCTGATATTCAATGAATTCTCTATGGTGGAATTGAAGGAATGATTTAACACGAGTAACCTTTACAATCTGATACCACATAAAGGACACTAGAACACCTTGAGAGAAGAGGGGTGAATTAGGGTGTGGCCTTATTCTTTTTAAAATGATAGATCATGTTCTCACATTATTAGGAACCTATTAATCCTATTTGATGAGAATGAAAAAATCATGTCACATGCAAAGAAAATACACATCAATATTAATTTGTTCACCACTAAGGGATATGTCCATTGAGTATACACCGACAGGTTTTTGTTCATACCAAATTCCAATAAAATTTAATAGTTGTTGAGTAAAAAATTATATCACTGTTTCTCTATTCGACACACACTTTCACTACACATTCTTAGGGATATCACAATATGTCTCTCAGATCACTTTCCTTGACACCCCCTTTCTCACTGCATTGGTAAGAAAATGAACTCAGTTTATCGACATGAATGTTTCTTTAATGTATTGTTATTAAATCATAAATCCTCAGTCATAGATACATTCTCTATTGACGTCATTTTTTCACCTGTTGATGTATTTCAATTTTTCATGCACTCATAGATTGAGAATTGTTCTTCTGCGTACTGAACTCCTTCTTCCGCGAACCATACTACCCCACTTACCAGAAGTGCATCATCTATGAACTTCTTCTTCTCTTCCTTGTGAGATACATCCACTATTTACTACCTTAATCCATGTATAGAGAGTATTCCTCCATTTACTTCCCACCTCTGTGTACATTAAGGCTTATTCTATGTACTTCCTCTACAAACCACGACCTCAAACTATCTTTACAAACCACATCTACATAATTCCTTTAAAACTGCATCCACCTACTCCTTCTTCTCTGATAACCAGAATCCTCCTCCATGAACTATATTCTCCAAACTATCCCTATTCCTTTGCATACTATCTTCCATGAACTGTTTTTGACTTCACTGAATTCCTTTCATATTTTTAATTAAATCCATTATGGGGTTGTATTCTTGTGAACTACTTCTAGATTTCCCCAAATTACTCTTCTATTTTTTAATCATAGAGCTACACTTTATTAAAGGGATTAGTGCTCCTTATTTTTTAAAATAGATTGGCATAATCCAATAAAACCTATATTTAAAATATAATTGATATGGCATAAACTATACTGCGTACAGAGAATCTAAATCAAATCGTATTCCCTACGCGGTCTGTGTACTACCATTATCTTTATACGGTGGCACAAATCATCACCTCTTTTAAGCAAAAAATACCCTCTATTGCTTCTCAAATCACTTCCTTGATTTTATGAATAACACTCCATCCCATGAACTATTTTTCTTTTGCGAACCATGGGCCTTCTTACATACTGAGGGCCTCATGACGAACCAAAAACATTCACATTGAACCATTTTACATTCCACAAACCAATTTCATCTGTGGTCATTGTAGTGCCCTTCATGGTTTGTGAATAATTCTCAATACATGGTATGTGGTTCATGGCACATGATACATGGCTCTCTTCCTTTATTTATTTCTTTATCAATTCTTTATCTCATTCCCTATTATGATGAAATCATTCCATTGAGAAAAATACCCCCAATTTTAAGGCCCAGAAATCTGTCAATCACTGGGAAACTGCGGCACCTTCAATACTACATTCAACCTTAAATGTAATACTGCATTCATTTCAAACTCATCGATCAAGCCAATGTAGATGAACAAAAAACGCAAAAATACTCTATTTCCAATAAAAAAGATCCTTGGTTTCAACACACCTTAGGAGGTGCATGAGTAATGATGCATAATGACGGTAATTTTTATTCTTGGGATGGTCCATAGACCACCATTGTTTAGCATTGGGTTGGGCTACGACCGAGAATAACTTCTATGGTAGAGAACCACTTTAGGTAGTTGACTTATTCCCTTTTTACTGGGGAGGTATGGGATAGTATTAGAGATATGGGTATGTTCCGTACCATCCCTTCTTTTTAATGATCTCATACAACCTATCTTATGGTGGGGAGATTATTACATCTTGGGTATTTGGATTCGGTCAATTACCATGATCATTTTAAATTTTTAGAGTTTTTTCGGAATGAAAAATCTTTTATCATTTATTGGAAAGTAATTTTTAGTTTCCCTTGGACCCAAGATCTTATTTTGGATGGGATTAGAGGTTTGGAGAATTCCTTGGGAGTTCAAAGGGTTTTGGGTGTGTTGGCGGTCCAAAGGCATAGGTTTGTAGATGTGACGGTTGAGGTGCATGGTTATATTATATCATGTGACCAATTATTGAAAACTATGCACTCTTATTTTCCAATAAAAATGGTTTTGAAAATAATAAAAGATGAGGTGGATGGTCATGTTAGTCCTCTGTAATTTTTATCAGTGGGATTTTTATCGGTATGCATACGGTTAGGAAAACTCATATAGAAGCCACACGATCAGTGAAACTTGGGTAGTGCCCTCTCCCTATAGCACACATGTTTTCACACGGTTAGGACTAATTGTGGGAGATAACCATGTGATTTCTAGAACATAAGTAGCAATATCCACATAGTTTCGACATTATTTTGAAAACTATATGCCCCATTAAAGGACTCAAATTACCAAATTTCACTCATATAATATTTTTTTCCGTATTCTCCATTATTTAAGGTGGGTAATTCACATTAATTGTGGCTCCCCCTTTTTCCTCATCAAAATTATTTTGATCGAACTGCTATATGTAACCATTTTTCTTCGATCTGTTAGTTCCATTAGATTTGTATTTATAAGGACCCTTTTCCTATTTCAAAATATCATCATTTCTTTCATCTCATGGGCCATTAAATTGGTTTAAGTAATTTTATCATGTTATAGGTAATTCATTAAAGACATCAATTCCTCCTAGATTGGTTTGAGTTAAGGGATAAAATCAGATGTACCTATGTTTATGACTATGAGGTAGGTGGTACATACTTTTTTTATTTATATTGTGTTTTGAGGAGGAATAACTATTATAATGGTGTAGTGATGACTGATAAAGTACATTTTAATTTAATGGTTTCACGTAATTAATTATATTTAACCTCTTGAGATTCACATGGGAATTATTTGGTGAGATTATAGGGGTTTTTTCCATGCTAGAGGCTCTAGACCTCAGGCAATTAGGCAGGCGGTGTGTCCCTTATATTAAATAGAATCATTTTTTCAAAAAAAATTATATTTTAATTTTATTTATGAAACTAAATAATATTATATGGTTATATAAATTTATATTTCTTTTTATGTACTATGAGTTCCAATGGAACGTGATCGGCTTAGCCTGAGGATGGAGATAACATTGGCTATCTTATTTGAGGTGATGTGATCATTGTACTGGGTGTAGTCTGATATATATATATATATATATATATATATATATTCATTGGATGATGTCGATCACCGTTTGGGTGACTAGTTCTTCAGAATGAGGTAATGAGGTCATCAGGTTACGAGCAAAGAAATTGTGCTTTTGGGTGGCATATCCATTAGATTCAGTGAAATGGTCCGAAGGGAATAATATTCTAAAAGTGATGTTTATTAGGTTCTATTTGGTGATTTATACTCACCAAGTAAGGAAAAAAGATACATTTGGAGTTGTTTTCACATATGTTGACTCAATAATTTGGTGGTTATGACCACTCGTTTGGGAATTGACCCTCTACAGTTGTTGATTAGATAAAATGTTTGGAGTTATCACCATAGAAATCCACGGGGTTGATGAGGATCCATTGAAGGATTGTTTTGAGGCTATGTATTGGGGATGAGGATTTACATGATTGAGGTCGTTGTTACATTATCATTTTTTAGGATGGGAATCACCATTCCTCGGGATTTCAGTTGTTGATCTGAAAATAGTTACTCTTTTTAGACAAGTATAACTATAACTCTATGAATCAGGCTTCGAGCCCATGGGTGCTTTTGAGAAGTTTTCTGAGCAACTAGATTAATTTTTGGGTGTACCTTTAGGATGGTGGTTACGCAGTTAATGGAAAGAGGAGTTGAGTGACATTTTGGGGTGGAACATAATCGATCAATTTTGGTTGATTGCCGTCAATGGATGTCTTGAGCTATGATAAAACGATCATTCCCTTCTTAGTTATACCTTTGATGGATGAAGCTTGTGATATCCTATTAGTGGTGGTTGAACACCATGGAATCTATTGTATAAAAATTACATGATTTTTTTTCATTACAGACCTGCTTTGTATCAAATTTAAGTTATGAACACTTTGGTGGTTCCATAATGAGATTTGTTCTCATACCCTACCTCGGAACTTCAGGACATGTATAGACTATATAATTTTTCATTTAAGTAAAGTTATATGTTAATGAGATAGGTAACAGTGGATATAAACATGGGAAAAAAGGAATTGGACTATTAGTTCTTTCTGGAAATTAATTTTCCCTTTTGATTTTTCCTTTCTGTTTTTGAAAGACTATATGTTTGTATATATTGATGGTTAGTCACAAGAGTATATTCCTTTTACTGATATTACTAACATGTTTTGATATGAATGATCTATTTTGTATCTACTAATGGTATATTTTGTTTTTTTATTTACATATAATGTTTCTTTTTTATTTATGCTTCCTTTATTGTTTATTATTGTTGTGTTTCATCCATGGGCGGGTTACTAGTCCATCATCTATCTATTCTTTATTTCTGCTACATGTTATACATATATAGTTGGACCTTTATTATATCATATCCTAAGGGTATAGTATCCACAATATTAATTTTCCACACCCTCAATTCAAGTAAGTATCCTTTGGAATATTGGGAGGTGCACATATAGGCCAATGCCACTCATCAAGAAAGCAATGTTATGGTGGCAAATCGGGTCCGGGTAATATGATGAAAAAAAATTAATTTGACCATATTAGATAAAATAAATTATGATGATTAAAAATATGGAATATATTTTAACCAATTAAATTCATATATGTGGTATAAATTTATTTAAAAATAAACTCTTGGGAATGAAATAAATGTTTTTTCAATAATTATATTTTTCAAGCATACAATGATTTTATATTAACATAATGAATAGAAATAATAATTGTATATGTATAAATTAATATTTTTTATATATAATATATAAAATTAATTTAAATCATTCTTAATTAGGGGTTTTTAAAATTGGTAAAATAGAAAAACATTATTCCCATTAAAACAGTTTTTAGAAAACCCTATTTTTTAAACCCAAAAATAATCATAAAAAAACATCCATTGTAAATATGTTTAAAATGAAAATGAGTTGATTAAATATAAATAAAAAATAATTATTTTTCCTAAATTCATAATAAAAATATAATGTTACCTTTAATTTAATTAATTCATTGAAAATAATGACATTCTTACAGAAATCTGTGTTTTCACTATTCACCTAAAAATCAATATTTTATGAAAATAAAAAAAATCTGCATAAGATAATGTTGACATAATGTTTTTAGAAATTTAGTTCATTTTAAAAATATATATTATAAAATATCTAAATAATAAGAATAATAATTTCTCAGAACATGTAATAAAAATTATTTTGGATGAAAACATATTTATGATGAATAAAATCACATTAATAAAAAATCATTAATTATTTACTCTCAATTTAGAAATAAATTCATATTGAGTTGGGAAAATATATATATTTCATAATTTAGTTAATATTATTCATACCCACCAATTTAACAGTTATGTTATAAAGGCCATATATTTCATGGTTCATTTGTGCTCGGTGTTTCATATTGAATATGCTATCAAACATAATGTTCCTCTTTTAAAATATAGTGGTGTTATATCCTCCATCCCATTAATAAATATAATCCTTCAAATTTGAAATTTATCTCAGTAATAATGGATTTGAAATTTTATGTTACCTTTCTTGAAGTCCCACATCAAAAAAATGGTTAATAAAAATTCCACATGAAAATATAGAAAAGGAGGTATATAGGTCACCTAGAATAACACATACATGGTTTCTAAATATGAGAACACTGTTGGGAAATGAATATTTAGACATGGAAGAAAATCTTAATGCCTAAATAAATATGGGGAGTGATAGATAACTCTGATCACAACAAAATTCATTATCATACTTATGTCACAATAAAAAAACCATAAACCAAAGAAGTGTGAAAAAGACCTTCGTTTAATTGTAAATAAAAATGTTAGGATAAAAATTTAATTTTCAAGATATATTTTTTGAGGGATGAGAAATTACATACAATTTAGAATAATAGTATTAGGAAACATACATACTTGTAATTTTAATATAATCATTTAATAAATTTCCCTCATAATATCATATTTTCCTCCAAATAATTAATATTCAAGCTGATTTTTTTCTTGTCGGATGAACTAAAATAATCTTCTAATAGATAAAATAATCCACAAGATGATAATAAATTATTTTGAATATCATTAAAAAATACCCCAATCCAAAATTTTTTTAAAAATATTATATTATATACCAAAATATTATACCTTCATATGATGAAATAAGGTAGTAATCTCTATAATTGAATAGTTGTACCTAAAGTTAAAACTATATAATTCTATAAATAAATAACATTATATCCTAAATAACCTCTATAATCAAAAATCTAAATATTATTTTAACCTCAAAGTTTATCTAATACGTTTCAGATTATATGCCAACAATATATTGATTTTATTTTGAAATATCATTAATCTCTTTTCAATTTCTTGGTTATCAACATTATAATACAAGTGTTCCCAAAATTACATCAATATCCAAGATCATATAAACCATAATGATTATAAATTACCTAATAAATTATAAAAAATTAAAATTCATTATTCAGATTAAACCAAAAATTTAAATATACTTCAACTCAATAAAATGTCTCCTAAAATTTCATTAATCTCTTAATGATCTCATTCCATAAAACTTAAAGGATGTTGTATAATATATTGTAATTATGATTAAAAAAATCTTATAAACTCGTGATTGTATCTATATCTCTTAATATGACCTCTAAAGAAAAAATCCTAATATCCAAATTTATATAAACCCTGATCTTATACCAATAATAATACCCCCAAACCTATACCCCGAATCTGGTGCTAAAACCATGATCCTTATATCTTTAGAGTTGATACTGATAAATGTGGACCAATTTTTTCCATCAGAACCTTACAACACAAAAATAAAATATTAGATTTCACATATACCAAAATACCTTTTAGATTTTGAGTTTTAGATAATTTGAAAAAACAATAACATAAAAAATATGCATGTCTTCAAGTGGGTGTTCCTCCCTCTAAACCCAACTTTTATTATTTCAAATTAAGGAATCACCAACTTCTATATTAAACACTTCTATACATAATTCATTTAACCTAAATCATAATAACTTAATGAAATCAAAACAAATTAATGGATTTCTAAAATTCTCAGTAAGGGTAAATACAAGCATTAAGAAATTTATTTCATCAATGAGAATAGGATGAGAATATGGTTATGATTACATTAATATGATGTATGATCATATCTTAAGAGAACACAAACCCATAAATATTGGATCATTAAACATGTGCAATGTAATATGATTTTATATATTAATGAGTTATGAGAATCAATATTTAAGAGCCACGTTATGTCAATAGTGATAAAAAAACATTTGAACCCCATATAATTTATAAATAAAACATGTTGGTATATTTTTAACATTATCTTCATAACCATTTGTAATTTAATGTATGAAATAAATATAACCTAGTTGAATCCATAAGAGTAACCCTCTAATAACTCCCTCTTTCCTTTCTCTAGAGATAAGGATCATTGCCCAATGCATTGGATTTCTCTCTCGGTGAACCCATCGTATAAGATATATCAGGGTCACCAAATTATATCGGGGTTCACCCATTATATAAGACAAATTAGGCTAAACTGATGCTATTTTGGTGCACCAATGAAAAACGATATATCGGGCACACCCATGAGCTATAATGGGATGGCCCTTCGTATAATAAGTATAGGTATCACCCATTCATCATCAATAATTACCTATTAAAATTCATTAATAGAACATTTATTTTCCTTAACTTTTTAATCATAAAAACAGTCACTGTTCTTTCATAACATTGATTAACCAATATAAAATAAATTGGTTCCATTAAAATCACATAATACATAAATGGTAAGAATAAGGATTGTATTAATACAATATACCCCTAGTTGAGTTTATGTAGTATAAAATTCTGTTGACATTAATTAACTTATATACCATTAAAATAACAATAAAAATATTCTTTAGGAATATAAACTATTCCATTTGATAGACAAAGAAGGATTCCATCTTATATGGAAAATTATTTTAAAATATCACATGGAAGATTTCTTTAGGAAAATATCCTTTCCATTTTGAAAATATTTTTTTAATTATAAAATTGTCTCTGAAATTTTATTTTAATATAACAAATGAAAATGAAAAAGGTTGCTTTTAAAAAATTGATTAGCCATGAAATTAGAAAATTTTGTTCATGCTGAGTATGTCAAAATAAAGACTCCATTAAATATTTTAGTAAATTTCAAAATGTACCTCAGTCAAATAATGATAGAAATATTATTTTATAATTTTTTTAAAAAAACATAATAATGGGTAAATTTGACTTAATAAAATCATAAATTTTTTATTAAATAAAGAAAATGGATTTTTGACCGAAGAGAGAAATGAAGTCGAATGTTCCTAAAAACATTTTCTTAATCAATATACATGCCAAAGAATGGAAAATTGTACTATTAATTAAAAAATTAATAAATAATTATAAAAAAAATTAAAAGGTTTAATAGAAAACTATCTGGTAATTTACATTAATGTAATTTTAAGAATAAAGAATCATGATTAAAATGAGTTTGAAAGAAAAGTCTCTTAACACATTGGTATCTTTTGAATCGTAAGCCCCATGAAATGAATAACATCAAATGAGACATCAAATAACATGAATATATATATATTTGTGATATAATAAAAAAAAATTTATTATATACACTTCATAATAGAAGATTCTTTTATAACAAAACATATGTCCCTTGGAAGGTAATTTCAGACGAGAACCCCTTATAATGATCAAATTATTCAAGTGAAAATTAATCAAATAATAAATTATTTATATAAAATTTAAATCCAAATAAATGAAGTGAAAATATAAAATCACATAATTAAAATTAATTACACAAATAATATTATAATTTAAAATAAACTGAAGAAGTAATATAACCCAATGAAAGGATATGAAGTTATGAAATTCTTTACCACTTTGTAACTTTCCAATTAAATCCCCTGGATTAAATAATGGAATTTAAAACACAAACCACAATTCTGTAGAAAATAACTATTATATTAAATTTAAATATTTAATTATGTACATAATATAAAAGAAAATAGGTACATAACATTAAAATATCCTTCAATGAATGAAATTTGAGAAAAAGTCCCTCACCTCGACTCCAGATATTCCATGCATGTCCTTTAAATCTATTATAATAAACATATATAAATTATTTGATTTATTCATAAACATTTACATTTTTATTACCTTATACATTAAAAAATATTTTATTCATTTTTAATGGAATATTTAAATACATAACATATTAAATCCACATCGGGTGTTTTTAGGACGTTTAGTTCATTGTTTCAAAACAGTTTCGGTGTGTTGACCACGGTCAAAGAGGTATTTTTTTTTAATTTGAAAAATAATAATCATGAATTGTTAATAATATTTACTTATAAATTATAACTATAAACCGAATCATTAAACATGGTTATGAAAAATGAACTGCATTCCAATCATGGAGATGGTTGGGTGTACATACACATGAGTAACATTTCTCTTATTCAGTGATCATTATATAAAAACGTTTTGTATTATTTTTTCTTAAAAATGATAATAATATCATTAATAAAATAATATATATTTATATATAATAAAAATTAAGAAAAATTAATAACAGAAACCATGTGTTAGATCAGATGAAACCCTAAAGGTAAAGTCCTCAGTTTTACTTAGCGATGACTCATTATTCAATGAGGGGGATGATAACCTATCCATTTAGATTCCCCCCAATGTATAGTTTGACTCTCTTGCTATTAAAAAAAATTCTCAATTCTCCTCTACAACCATATCAACAACACCATTTACCAATACCATCAATTGGTGAATGGTTCAAAAAATTTGTTCTTATTATTACCAAAAAAACTTATCTTCATCCTTTAACTAAATAAAAAACAATTTAACCAACATTGAATATTTTGATAAAAATTATATATTTCTATAATTATTTTTCATTTTATAAATTAAATAAAATTTATTGGATTCCCTTATAACATAATCTAGCTCACTCCACTACAAAAAACACATCTCCCCATTTGACACGAAATCAATTTTAGGGCATTCACCATCTAATAAGTGTTACCTTGTAGCTCTATAAGTAGATGGAATATTTTCCCAAACAAAATCCTATATGGATACATCCATATATGGATCTTGTAATAAATTATCTAATCCAAAAAATATTCATAAAATTGGACCGATCAATCCTGAGTAGAACAATACATTTAATTCCATAATCAATTTAATATCACTATTATAAATCTAATATTGATTACTAATGTGTAGGTGGTAAGTGGTTCTGATTCTATGAGCCCACCAATATTTCACTATTTAATCCATGAACATATAATTCTTGAAATGAGTTCCATTATCAATTATTAATTATTTAGGTACTAAAAATCTATAAAATACATTTTTCTTTATGAATTTAAAAACATCAGTGGGAATATTTTATGGAATAAACACTACCCTAGATACAAAGATATATAATCTAAAAAAAGTATTTATTCATTCCATTAAAATAGGGTAAATTTACCATGAAGTCTAGCCATTATAATTATTAATAGCATATTAATTGACATTGAGAATCATTAAACAAAGTCAGCTAGTATGAACAAAAATATAAGACCATATAGATATTCATTTCTTGCTCATGGTTCCCACCCCACATTAAATAATGTCACCTTTATTGAATGGGGATCACCTCATCCCCACATAGACATCTCCTAAAAATTCCTTCAACATTCCTTCTAGACAATAATGGATCATCCAAAAAGTAAAATTTTAATTTGGAATTAAATTTATTTTTATGGTTCTATGAATTTTAATTGGGCATGAACCCTATAGTATTAATGTTTTCAATATCTAAAAACAATATTGATTACTTAACTAAGGAATAAAAAAATACCATCTCAAGAAGGGATGAATTGATTTATTTTGGTTCCTTATCATGAGAATTAGAAGACCTATAAAAGTGGTCAACATCAATATTATAAACCCCTTTTTATCCTTGGTTACTAATTAATATTCTTATAACTAAAGATTCTATCTCACGAGCCTTGGTTTTGATTAATTTTTTATCACAATGATCTTTCAACGTAAAATGATCAGTGAAAAGGATATCCTTGAAACCAATAAAATATTTCCTTAAATTTTAAAGGGATAAAATAAAAATATTCATCTAATTTTTAGTGGTTGTATAATTAATCTAGGCATCACCAAGAAGCTTACCAGCATAGTAAAGAACATGTATCATTTTCTATTTTATTTTTCCCTTTCACTTTGAAATGTATATTCCAATTTTATAAGGTAATAAATGGAGAAGCTATAAGATTCTACTTAAGTAGAATTAATTACTCAAAGAAATTTTTATAGAACTCAATTAGTGTGTATTTTACTAGTTGTGAGGATGAATTTGTGGTTATTTTTGAATATTAAATGATGAACATTATATGGAAACCAACATGGGAAAAGAATATTCTAATTTATATATCATTTTTTTGTAGGGTATGAATTTTAGATCACATTTGTTATAGAATTATCAACTTGAATCCACATATTTAAAACCCTAGTAACTAAAATAATTATTTCTGGGGCCATATGTTGACAAATTTTCACATTCATAAAAGATTTATTTACACAAACCTCTCCAGAATAACATCCAAATTTTTATAATAGTTTTCTAATTCATTCATAGAAATTAAAAATTCATCCATAAAAACTTCAATTATAATTTCTATCATATCATATAATTTGTTCATAATACTTCATTGAAATGCCTTTTGAGAACCACACAACCCAAAGTAAATTCATCGATAGGAAAATGTCTAAAATTTAGATGTGAAAGTGGACTTATATTGATACATATGGGCTATTTCAATCTAGTTTTAAATAAAATAGCCATAAAATAAACAAAAATACTCATTTTCATCATACCTCTCAATAATTTTGTCAATAAATGGCATTAGTAAATGTTATTTCCTAGTTAAAGTGTTTAGTTTTATATAATATATATAGATATTTCATTTTTTTACAGTCATATTTTGAATTCTACCATTTTTATTAGTTTTTTAGACTACCACTCAAATATTAATAAGCAATACCTATATAGGACTACCCCAATTATGGTATGAAATAGTAAAAAATATTCTTCTTTCCTGAAATTTGATAAATTAAACCATAAAAACATCTTTTTATATTGGGATTTAACCATCTATATGGCTCCTATCATGATTTTTATTCAACATCTATATGATATGCATGTAGTAATATGGAATTATACCCTTAATGTCAAAAATAGACTAGCCTATGACATATATAAACATTCTAAGATATTCTAATAAAATATTCTCATGTCCTGTTTCTATTTTATATTAGATGATAATAAGAAATTTTTAGAACTCACCCAAAAAAGAGAATTTAAAATATAATGGAATGATATTCAGCACTAGATCCTGTGATTTTTTTACTTGGTGGAAGACACTTCAGCCTAAGGGTCCATGATCTACAAGAAGACTCTTAAAAAATGAACTATATAAGGATTAATCCACATAATTGTTGTCTCCAACAAACCTCTCCTATTCAAAATAGGGGTATACTATCAATAAATGTTATGTGGTAAAATCATCAAGGATCGTTGAGAAATCTCCAAAAAATTTATTTACAGGTTCTTTCTCTTTGATATTGAACACCACCAAACATGTGTCCAGAGGGTTTGGTATGAAATTTATTTCATCTATCATACTAAAAAATACCACTTATTCATCATGAAATGTTTATTTATTTTCTATAAGAGGATTTATAGAACAGTTCTGACTTTTTGATATTTTTTAATTTTATAAATATTGAACTCCTATTTTTTTCTCAACTTGATTGATGATCAACATAACCTTTAACAACTCAAGGACTACTCCTAACGTGACAAGGAAAGTCCCACCAAGGATGATGGAAAGGTCCTCTTCACAACATATATCTAATATCAAGAAATGTTTATGAAATTATAGTTTCAAAAACCTTGTGAACATGTTATAAACTCTATCTATTAGTTTTAAAGATTTGGTATGAAAATCTTAGGACAATAGTGGTGGGTTGTGGAAATATTATTCTGAAGTGATGAAATAATTAAAATGGAATTAGTTTTATACTCATAAAAACATCATATATAAAATTTATGCGACCACCTCTATCCCCTATATTGAAATGGATGAAGAAAATACCTGGATATTGATGTTTAGGAGGTATCCTATTCCACATGACAATACTACAATCCTCTATGATATTATATATAGAAAAAAATTTCAATTTATTCTTATATAATGAAATTTTCTATAATAATTCTAAAAAATATGTGTTTTTAATTAAGGCTTCATGGAATGGAATTTCAATGTTTGTTTTCTTGATGACCATCAGTAATTTTGTTAGTTCAGAATCTTAACTCTTATTATTTATTATTTCAACTAGGATAATGAGAGTAGAAACTTTATTCAAAATTATCATCACTTTCTATATTAATTCTAATAGTTTTGTTTCCCATTTGTTTTTTTCATTAATTTTTGTTTTTATTAATTATCTAGAAGGATAGGATTCAAGTGAATTTCAATGAGGATTTTCATATTTCTATATTTTAGTTTTTATATATTTGGGGTTCTAGTTTCATTTAGAATTACATCTTGAGTAGGTGTATATTCATATCTAGATTCATGATGGCTTTTAGATAGCTTCTAGTCATAACAACCATTATATTTTCCAATGGATCTATTTTAGTGGTTCTTGGTAACTTCCTTTTATCCCAATTTTTTTATTCCACTAGCTAGTTTCCACATTTTTATTTCCATATATTTAAACCTAGAATCATTTTTTCATTATATGAACCATGATGGGTTTTTTATTAATACAAAATATCTATCAACCACTAGGAAATCATTTTGAATTTATCTTATGAACTATATTATTCATCGAAATGAATGTTTTGATATGGTTTCCCTGGATATTCCTAAAACCCAAGAGGGAAGAACTTCTAATCACCTCAGACCTATCCAATAAATATTTAAATTGATATTCTAGAATTTTTTGAATGAGTTTGACAATAGATCATCATTTGGTTTCATTCTAGGGACATAAACAAAAAAAATTAAAATTATCATGATCCAAGGGATGAGGTTACAAATTAGGGAAGCAATATGCTGAGTTTCCAAACTTACCATAATGGTGGAATTTCTCCCTAAGTGCTATTTTACTAATTTTCATTTCGAAAACTAGTCTATTAAACCACAACATTTTGGGAATAATTTTCTTTCTTCATAATAATGTTTATTCTTCTTGAACACTTATGCAATGATTTTTTCATGTGTTTTGAAGATTTTTTTCAACTCCCATGTGTTTTGGTACAAAAATCCCTTCTAAGGACTAGTAAGCCATTTTTTTGGGTATGGAGTAAGTCTATTATGGAATGAATTCATTAGAAATTGGTGACTGAATAGGTGTCTTTAAAAACACTATGTAGTCCCTTGAATATATCCAAATAATCATGAAATATATCATTCTCATATTTAATGAATTTTAAGAATTTGGGACTCATTTTAGTGATAAATGTATTGAGAAATTTTTTTGAGATAAAATAATTATAAAATTATTACCATGTATCAATGAATTCCTTTTTAATTTTTTGGAATCATGTTATTTTAATTATATTCAAGTAGAAACTAAAGGACGTAACTTTTTTCTATTATTCACTAAATCCTCTAATTATAAGAGGTTTCACCTCATAGTAGAAGTACCTAATGAACTCAAGAGAGTCTTCATTGTGCATGCCGCAGTATAATTAAATCATAAAAAAATGTGTCTATTTAATCTCACAATTGAGATACATAGGATTCTACCTAGGGAAATATTGATTAATAGAGACTTTTGGTGCATGAAACTCCCTAATAAAAAATTTCTCAAACATTCAATTTCCATATTGACGAGGGTTAATATATCTATATTTATTATTCAGATTTCCCAAATTTTTCTGCATATTATGATTTTTTTCAGTCTCAAAGATCTTATATATTTTTTTTCAATATCTAGTGTCAATGGATCTATGTTATCTCAAGATGGCCTAGTTGGAATAAATAATAGATTTTTTAAAATATTTTTTTCTTTTTAATTTTTAATGTTATATATTTTCTGAGATTTCTTAATATAATTGTTCGCATGTTCCTTCTCCATTAATGTAATGAAAATTTAATATGTATATAGTAATTGACACAATATCAAATTTAATATTTATATACCTTATTACTACTATTATTCTGGTACGAAAGGTTTAGGAACATGGAATGTGAGGTTTAGTGACCAAAAAAATAATAACCAGAAATGTACCTGAAGCATCTAAATAAGAATGATGAACTAATAGTGGAATGAGTAGAAAAGGGGTGGAGCAGTACAACATAGTGTGAACATAAACTTAATTTAGTTGGGGGAAGTAGACCACATGGAATTGATATAAGTCTCATCAAATGTGAATGGAATCAACCAAATAGGTATTAAAATTCAATGTATATTAATTATATTCTCATCTAACGTTAGATATACCACTATTTATAGATATATTTCTTGAGAACATTTATTCCTAAAATAACTCACGATGAAGGTTCTTATTCATGAATATGATCTTGTCATAACAATTTCTAGAAAATAATTTGGTTTTGGTCATTAAGGTAAAAAAAATCATTACCATATTATGATATTACTCGGGATGGTATGAAAATATGTTCATGAGAAACATAAAATAAGAACTCACGATGATAAGAAAAAATTCATCTTTGATTAAACATATTAACAATATTTAAAATAATATAAAATTAAATTCATCTAGTCCATCACCCTAAACTAATTAGATATGTATAGAAGAAATGGCAATATATTTACATGAAAAACATTTCATTAAAGGAAAATAGGAAATAAGATAATGTATAAAAAACCATTCTAGTGAGACTGACCAGTTCCTCTAGATCGAACTCCTTTTCACTCTAGTGTCAAGTGTGATCCAACCTCTAGTTCAAATCTATACTAATTCGTTTACTCCATATATAATGAATGAATGGGAATGATCATCATAAATGAATTTTGGTGTTGAATTTCCTTGTGGATAACCACTTCTAAATCCTCAAAATATTGCCTAGAATATTCACACTTAAATCACATTACAATTTATTGAAAAAACTCCTACATCACTGGAATCATCCTCAAACCACCCCCTCCAAATTTTCTGCATGGTTCAATTTTCATTAGAATACCTATTCCTCTCAATACAAGAGTGGTATACTAAAACATTATTCACCTAGATGGTGGGATTTATCCCATATCAAATATCTACACATACTAGAACAAATTTCCTCCCAACATTCCCATAGAACTCTAAAAATCACTAGAATGTTTCATAATATCTATTTTTGGGATTAATATTGTATTCCCAAATTTTTATTTTATTATTGATAATTTAGGGCTATTTATTTTAATTTAATCAAGAAATATTCTATATGTTATCTGGACATTTCTATAGCTTTGAATATCCCATGTTTTATTATGAATTCTCTTATCTTCTAACTAGTGATCATATGAAAAAAAACATACCCATCTCGTCATATCCTTGTAATATGAATAATATTACATCCCCATTAAATATATACAATAATTATCTGGAAATAATCCAATGTTATACAATATTACACCAATACGTATGGATTATTAAATATATCCATGAACAAAATTGGTACCAAGAATTTGTTTTTAGGACCCTTCTCCGATTAATTATTCAGCTTCATCTGACCTTCCACTATACACCATTATTTCTCATAAATGATTTAAAATAAATATTCAATAATAATTTTATCAGTTCCCCTAATCTATTGGATTGAATGTACTCATCATCACATTCCCATTAATAAATGATATTAACACTGAAATCCAAAATAGCTTCGATAATGTTCCTCACTTAAGCTGTGATTATCATACAATTTCACCAATTTATTCTAGAATCATGAACTGAAGAATACCTTTTATCCCATTCGATTAATTATTATCATCTTTTAATAGTGATTATGCAAGAAAACACAATCCATTGAAACCTCAAAACCATGCATGGGGATATTTTCATCTATATTTACTTCTTAAAAACATCATTCAACGAATCTTGAGTCATAACTGAGTGGATTAGATTTTATTCAATACCTGATGAATTAATCTAACAAGAATGAAATTAATAATGATCATTTTATCAAAATAATAGTTTAAATTTCCTTCCTCAAGCCATCAAATTCAGTTGAGCATCGATACTCACTCGGATATCAGTCGGCATCTTTATCATTTGATCACAGATTTAGACACTCAAACACTTTAGTGGCACCCAATAGTTTCGTTACCTAAAAAAATATTTGTAAATAAAACAAAATTAAAATGGGTATCCTCTATTAACTATGAATCTAGTGCATTAGGGAGTTATGAATTCCATGTCATCTTCATAACTATACATTAAAATTAAATCCAGTAATCTACAGGAAATTGACTTGACCTAATCCAAATTCTAGATATCAAACCTACTTTAATAGAACTTATTTGGTCTTCTACAAAGATGTATTCAAAAACATGGATTTAGATGAGTCTTTAATTCATTAGTAATAAACTGTAGTATTCATCTCAGACTCACATATTCATTCACGATAATAGGGAACATTATCATCTTCAGTGAAATATCCTTCAATGGTGAATCTTGATCTGTTAAACTTCTTTCATATTTTTTTATCATCCAAGATTGGATAAATAAATAAAATAATTACTTGTTAAATATTAAATTTAATTTAGTTTTGTTAGATTTTTTTATGTTCATTTTAATTCATCCTTATTTTCATGGTTTGATACACTTTTATTTAATTTGAAACATGAAATTCTATTATATAGTTTTTTGTGGTTCTGTTCATCGATCCGGATGAAATTACTCGATATTATCATAATTGAATTGTGTATTTTTATCATCCATATGTATCATAGATTCATCATGATTAAAATGAGCTCTATTATTGTCATTTAGTATCATCAATTATTCGATAAGTATCAGTATATTCATCCATGAAATCACACACTAATGTGTTGGGGGCGATTCAAGTTCTTAATTTTTTATTTTAAATTAAATCTCTCAATCAACCATGATCAATTATGGTCTATCTCTTAATTCATATTCTAAGATGTTCCTTGAAGGTTGGATCATGTAATATTAAAAGATAATAGTGGAGGCATGGTCAATTGGTATTTTCACTTATGGAAGAACTACTTCATAGAAGATCAGGGTTGGAACATAGTCGATGGGTGTGTTTCACATAAGATGGATCCTAAGGAGTGGTTTTTTGATGCACAGTTTATTGTCCATGGATGATGGGACAAAAAATATGGCCATAGAAAAAAGGTTATTTTTATCTCAATGTATTTCCTTTTTGGGTGAGACATGGCTGATATGGATTCTTATTATGGAGGATGTACACTATTAAATAAGATGGCTATATGGTAGCCTCTTCCTGGAAGATATCCCCCTTTGTACAAATTAAAATTCACAAATATTTGTCCACACACAAAAATGTACCACTTATGTTTTACCCATTGTTAAATTCATCTCTTAATGGAAGAAAATAATATACCACTTATATTAATAGAATTATAAAAAATTATCATTTCAAACCTAAATATTTACAAAATCGAGCAATGAAAAAATTAACAAATTTTAGAACTCAAAATATGATTAATTAATTTCCATATTAATTTATAAAAATAAAAATATGGATTATGATATAACTAATTCTAGAATTTTATAATCATTAAAATAATGTAAGAACATAATTTAAATCCTAAAAATAATGATATGAAAATAAATTAAAACAATAAAACAATATGAAATGAGAATAAAAATTCAAAACACACATTTTATTAAAATATAATCAAAGTATTGTATTTATATCCTAAAAATATCAAAATCATGAAAATAAAAAAATATCCATTAAAACACTATTAAAATATTATTAAACTCAACAAAATTATTCAAAAATTATGTGGATAAATGTTAAAAACAATTCACATATGTTTAAAATAAGTTTTAATGTGTTTTTTATTATTTTAGGATAACTATAGTTGGTCTGAGGAGGATCTATTTTAAAAATAATAAATTTTGAAATTACCAAACTAATATATGCACAATTGTTAATAGAGTTATATGAACATAAAATATACTATTCATGGACTATCAAGGTCAATAATACCTTTTCAGTTGTTTAATTTAATTTAGTCATATGGTTTATCAAGAAGTCATGGGAATCACATAATCTATATATATTTTTTCATATAATATATCCAATCATTAATCTACTAGGTGAAAATTTTAGTTTCTTCAAATTATATATTTTGAAGTAATTTTAAATTATATGATGCATTACATATCTTATTCATTTTTAATGTTTTATGATCACATGAGATGATAATTATCCTTACTATAAAGATTAAAAAATCAAATAAGAGGTGATTATTTTAATTCCAATAAGTTTTAATAATGTAGAAGGTGAATCAGAATAATGATTCATGTGCATGATATTTCAGGTCCTATATGATAAATTTACTTATGAGCTTGGAAAAAAAATATCCAATAGAGACTTATCGTATATAGGATTATCCTACATGCATCAAAAATTAACTTATCGAGATTTATTCTACAGAGGATTGTCTTATGTGCATGAAAAGCTATCTTATATGGAATAATACTACTCAGATTAATGAATCCAAGAAATTCTTTATGCCCTAAAATGGAGGAACACATGGAAGTGATGAATTGTGTCATTAATATGGGTATTTCAAATGAATTTTAAATGTATATTTTTAGGTGGTCATTGGGTGGAACGAATATATATTCCTTTAGATATTTATAGAGAATATTTGGTTGTAGTATTTCAAATATGACATGAAAGTTGAAAGGTTGTGTCTTATGGATATTTATAGGTATTCCTAAAATCATTTTCAATTTTTTGTATGATTATTAATAGCATTATATATCACTTCTTGCAATCATGGACTTTCTATAAAATTATGGAAGTAATATTCTTGGAATTGTTTAATGAATATATGTATTCATAGGAGAAGAAGATGAAGATATTGTCTATTATTTAGAAAATGTTGTTGAATATTTAGTGTGTGTCATTGATAAGAAAAGAGTGATAAGGTTTAAGAATGTTATTTAATTTCTCATTCTTTTTTAAGAGTTTGAAGACAGAGGAAAGATGACTTGATCTAGAGAGAGTTGGAAAGAAGAAAGCATCATTGTAACAACACACTTGATGTAAGATGTTTTTAGGGACTATCTTGTTGGTTTAAATCTCTATAAATTATATTTACTATTAATAATAAAAATTCATCAATTGACAACAATAGAGTATTATAATTTTTTATTTTGGTGATGCTTTTTGGAATCCACGAGATTTTTTTTATTAGACTATGTGATCATGAGTGTTTCGTGATCATATCAATGACTATCTACTCTTATTGAGTAGTTAACCTTATAAAATATAATTAGTTTTTTTCTAGGTGTTATTTTGAGTTTCTGAAAAAGTGAATTCATTTTACTTTAACCTAAATTGAATATTTTTTAAAATTAAAAAAACAATATAAATTATTTATCACTAATTCACCCCCTCCCTCAATGTATTTTATTGATAATTTGGATGGATTTTAAATTAATAGAAGATATAGTTTCCTTAAATCCACTCAAGGATATTAAATGATAGAGGAATAATTATCTATGTTTTTAATTTTAATTATGAATAATGAAAATATGAACTTTGTTTATAATTAGAGGGTTCCCAGATTTTATGGGAAAAATTATCATGTTTTTATGGAAACAATGTTTTTTTTTGCTTATTGTCTATTAGTTATTATATCTTGGATGTTTATACTAATAAATTTACACTTTTTTTTTGAATGTTCTTCAATAATTGTGACAAATAAGAGGAATCTTGAAAATGATGTACGTTCTATTGTTTTTTATTATTATCCTATTTTTTAGAAAGTGAATTTATGAATGTAAAAGGATTGACCATGGATAAAGTGATTTATGATAATTTGGAAAAATATTATAAAGGTAATGATAATGTAAAGAAATAAAATTTATAAATATATATATAAATGAAGATATGAAGAGAAGTAATGATATAGTTTTTATGAATTCTTCACAATATTTAATCATATTTAATGCAATATAAAAAGATTCAGTGAAAAATTTAAAAAGTAATCTATGGTTGATAAGATATTATGAACTAAACCTTATATGTTGATGTAAATGTCTCAAAATTAATAGAAAATCATGCATGTTCTATCACTATAAATGTCTTACATAGTTTTATCATATATTATGAGTTTAGTAGAAATAATTCATCCAAGAAGAAATAAAATACAGAGAAATATATTTACTTTAAATCATGTATAAAGGAAAATTGTATGAAGAAAGAAAATTATAATGGATATGTATATTTTAAATTAGAAAAATAAGTAAATGAAAAGTCTTATGAGATTTTGTTTCATTTCACTATATATTTTGGGAAGGTTATTGTAAATTAAAATGGGAATCTTCCCATAAAATGAATCAACTATTGAGCTATTGGACACTTTGCTGCAAGCCACCCCATATTAAAGGAAGAATAAGTCTTTGATAAAATATATGAGAGACCTATAAAAAAATTTAAAAAGAATAATGACAGTTTAAATGGATTATTGAAAAGTAAGTGTATGAATTTATCAAAAAAATATTTTTATAAAATATTTAGGAAGTGATAATAATAAATATGATATGGAAATTAAGTCTTCATATGATGATGATGGGAATGCACTTATTTCTAAGGTTAATGGTGAAAATTTAACTATAGATTTAATTATAGGTTCTAGTAGTGATTAATAATAATCTCATATATATTTTATGATATAGAGAAAATTGAATGAATGTCTATAAAAATATCTATTCTAGAAAAATGAAATATAAAGCTAAAATGGATGATCAACATACTAGTTTCCATGAATTTGAACACATTCAAGAAAAGTCTAACATATTACAATTAATTTATGAATTAAATAAATTAAAAATTTATTAAAATACTTATAATATCAATAATAAATATAAAATATAAATATAAATATAAATAGCTAAACATTTCTTAATGAATATTTTTCAAAGATGAAGATGAACTAATAAAATATTGGTATAATTTCAAACTATCTATCAATTGTTTTTAATGATAAAATATGGAAGAAGTTTTTATTTATTATAGAAATCACCCATAAAGGGAAAAAATGTATAAAATTATTAGTAATAATTATAAGTATAAGAAGCATGTTTTTAAGACCATGTTTTTTGGCTAAATGGGGAAAATTACAAAAAACTAGAAACTATGTCATTATAAACACAAACATAAAGTTATCTATAATTGATTATATATAACATGATATAAAAATTCCTGAGTTTTAAAGAAATATTTTAGTTAATCATGAAAATTTATATACATTAAAAGAGGCAAAAACATTGGTCAAAAGAAAAAATAAATGCATGTGATAGATTTTGGATAGTAAATGCGTTATAGGGATAATTATTCCTTTTATGTATACAATTTTTACTTTTATGGATTTAAACATACAAAAATAATTTTTTGGTTTAAACATAAATATTATTATAAATTTATAAGACCTATCTAGAAATTATTTAGGAAAAATTATCCCACTCATAGAAGACATGTTTTGATTAAAAGAATGGATTTTGGAAAAAAGTCAGAGAACAATATTTATGTCCTTGATCAAGATTACGGTAAATGTTACCAGGATAATGATCATTTTAGATAATGTATAATCTTTCTACCAACACAATGAGTGTAAGTTTCAATTCCCAAAAATAATTAGAAATTAATGATTACATATCTAGAAAAGAATATTATTGTTGATGTTTCTTTCAAAGCCTCAAAAGGGGAATATCTATGGATATTCGATAGTATATTTTATTCACATATGATAGGATACTTAAATATATTAACAACTTTTTTTGATCACAATGACAAATTGATGTTTACTTTGAATTATGGGTTATTCAAGATAAAAGTATCTGGTTCAATGGTTATTGGAAATAAAAAGATGGATTTAATGAATATATTTTTTGTTGATGATTTGAAACAATACTTTTCATGTGTTTATCAACTATGTGATGTAGGGAATGAAAAAAATTTAGTTAACATGTATTTTTCAAGAAAATAATTGAGGAAGGAATGATTTTTATCAGAGTACATTGAACTAAGCTCAACTTATTTCAAGTTTGAGATGCCCAAAAGTCATGCACCTAAGAAAAAAATAAGAAATCCAACCATGTGAAATAATTTTGAGTCATATTTCCAAAAGTAATGTAACTAATATTAAAAAAATATAAATTTTCATGTGATATTCATAAGATGATTTGATAGAGGTACTATATATTCTCCACATGCCAAAAGGGGAAGATTATTAACTCATTATATAAGAAGGTTGGTATTAATTCATCTCATCCCTTATATCATATCTATTATAGAATTTGTAGACCCCTAAGAAACTCATCAATCAATGGAGATATGAATTTTTTTCCTTTATTGATGAATTTAATTTCGTTACATGATTCTTTTTTATGAAACAGAAATTAGAGTCATTAAATATGTTCATGTCTTTTTGGAGAAGTGTTGAAAATGAGTGTGATCACTCAAGGAAGAATATTTAAATAGATAATGGTTCTTAATAAACAAAGGAATGGTTTGAATATTATTTATAAAATCATGGTTTTCTTCATGAAATTAGTGCACCATATACTCCACAATAAAATGCTATGGTTGAATGAAATAATAAGATCATGATATAGAAGTCCAAATAATATTGATAGAGAATGATACGTTATAGTATTTTTGCATATAGTCCTAAGATGACTCAAGCATAACATACATATATATATTCCATCATTTTGAACGAAAAAAATAAGATATTAAATAATAATTCACATATGATAACTATAAAAATTTAGTTTCATTAGAGACTAGATACATTATCAAAATATTTCTTAAATTATCTTCCACATATCCCACAAATTGATTCTAAAATAGTACCATTGTTAATGATATCCTAATTAATACCCCTCTTCATAACCTATAGTAATGGAAACATAAAAAATAGTGATATTGGATGCTCTATAAGGGTAAACATGGGAGACATCAACATAATATCTTAAGTGATATTACGATAATTATATGGTCATGATATAATAATTGTAACTAATCAAAACATACCTAAAAATACATGGACTATAAATCATGATTCATCGCATACATATTTTTCATAATAATATAAATTAGTCAAAAGAGCATGTAATCATAAATAATAAATCATGATACATGATAACATATCATAATAATTAGAACACTTCATATTAATATAGAATAATAATAATATAAAATCATTTCATTAGTTAAGGATCACTTCCAAGACCATCATAATATTTTGGACAGTGTCCCGTAGTGGATTGGTTTCACTCATGGTTTTATTTCATACTATCTCATGATATATAAATCTTTACGTAATGCATTTGAGATTTATATAATTCTAGGATGACCATAAAATAATGAAAACCATTGATATTTTTTCTAAAAAATCAAAAAAATGTCATTATCTCATCAAAACATAACCCATGGAAAATAAATGGGTTTTATAATTATTTCTATATCATGTAATCATAAGAAATATAGAGAAAAAATAGGGATGTTATCATTATATAATAGGATTATTTAAGGATAACATTCCTTAAAGAATGAAGATGTATATGAAAATTAATTTTCTAAAATCAATAGAAATTTCCTTTGTAAAAATTAAAAAACATCAATTTCCATTTGTAACATTTAAACCAACTCCAAAATAGAAATAGTATAATATTTGTAAAACATAGAAAATTATAATGAAAATTTTATACAAATTATAAAACATAACTATGAGAAAATATTTCATGTATTAAATTCTAAGAAACATTCAATTTGATGTTTTTAAAAAAAATTGGAATATAACATGTATATAAAAATTTTAAAATATTACTTTTTAAATATTATAAAAGAATATAAAATGTGGTTAAAAATGAATTTATAAATTCATCATAAATTATAATATTCTATTGTTGTTATTTTAAAAAAGTGGTGAAAATTGAAAGAATAAATGAAAACACTTGAAATTACTAGAGTAGAATAATATAAATGTGTTTTAAGAGAGAAATAATAAATAAATCCCCAAATGAACATTGAAACCTAAACAACCCCAAAGAATTGTTTTTGTTTTGCGACTTGATTCATTAATCCTTTGTCATGTATTCTTAATATTTATAATATTAATCATGTAATTATTTTGATATTTATTAATTATATATACTTTTAGAAAAATCCATGTTTTTCAGTGATGAAACATTAATTACATCACTTTATGTGGACAATAGTCTATAGGTTCGCACAAGGTAAGTTTTTATTTTTTAATGTACATAAAATATGGAAAGTAAATAATAATTTATCTTTACAAAATCATAAATATATCATAAATACTATATATATTCATTTAATCAACATATATATATATAACGCTCAATGAGATATTTTAATAAAAAAATAAAGCTATTGTTTTATGGAGACGTTGGCTTGTACACATGCATGAGAAAAGTTTTCATATTCCATTAGATTAGAATAGATAGAAAATGGTTTCACCATCAATATAATATATATTTTATATTAACTTAATTAATTTCATTATATTAAGGTTTTTATAGAATATTTAAGGGATGTTTAAGAAGAAATAAACATGAAAAAGGTCGTTAAGAACAAATACCTCTTCTCTGAGTATATTCCTTTGGATTACACATTAATCATTCCTAGGATGGTCAATCTAGAAGAATAAAACCAATTTTTTAATGGATAAGGGTGTTATGATGTTTTTTGGACAAATATTTATGGAGATATTGTGACCAACTTTGGTATAGAAGTTTGAAGAGGTGGTTTCTTTTTATAAGTGATGGGAGAAGAACCCTTGTAAGTACCCTTATCATTAAAATAATATAAATTCATTTTCATTTCAATGTTTCATTAAATATAAATTTTATTGAAGATAGTATAATTTATATTCAAAATAAACTATAAATGAAATTTTTATTGGTTTTACAGATAATTGAATCCTTACCTCTTTTTAACCCCCTCATTAGCCCTTTTAAACCTCACTATAGTGACAATAGTTTTTCCAGAATAACTATTCACCATGGTAGCTATCAACCATGAATAATAATTAAATTAACCTTGTTAAATCATATTTATTATTCTAAATACAAATATATAATCCATTCTAAAATATTTCATTCCTTGAGGTTTCAGAAACTAATTCTAATATCCACACACAAAACCTATAAAACCCAATTTAAGAAAAAAAAATTTATGCATAAGAATATTTTATTCACATTCCTTTTATAATAAAAATCATTATATTAACGTTACCTTATTTTATTAAATATTTTTTATAGAATTTTTTAAATAAAATATTAATAACTATTAATTAAAATTATTGAGATAAAAATCCATTATGTGCATAAAACCAGTTTTCTAAAAAATGCATGTTTTTTACATTTAAATAATTTTTTATTAATTTATAACAATTTGGTAATCAATATGTGAATGTAAAATATTTTTTTTAAAATGTGTAAACAACTATTTAAACTAATTTATAAACTCAAAAATATTAACTTAAAAGAAAACATATATAATGAAAACAATGTTTATAAATAAAGAATTTCCAGTTAGACAAGAATTACTAGGCTACCATTCCATAACATTTATAAATTATTTCATGAAGTTAATTACATTAATTTTTTCAGTTAAAATTAGTTATCTATTAATATATTTTATTTTATGTATTTTATAAGTATTCATTCCCATATGTTATGTGTTTCAGGCATTACATGCTATCAAACACATAAAATTTATAAAATAAAAATAAATTTAAAAATGTTAGAGTGTTATATTCTACCACTATAAGAAAACCCCCTTGAAATTATATAAATATTATGAAAAAATGAGTTTACTTCTACCTTATTAACTTCTTCATTTCTCATTTCACTTCCTTAAATTTATATTTTCACAACAATACATCAACTTGGTGAGTTGTATTGTTTTGTGTCACTTTATCTCTTCTATAAATAATATCCACAGATTTTCCTTCATAAGAAATATCATGATTTAGTGATGAAACCTATATATCTAATATAAGTGATGCATCATGTATATAAATCCTCAAAAGATAAACATGGAACACATTTTAGAATTGGGATTGGTTCGGTTGAAGTGCCAAATGATAAATTTCCATCTGGATAAGATCAATATTGTTATAGGAAATGATATATCTGGGGATTAGCTTCTCCTTATTTTAAAATTTCATAACCTTATACTATGGTAATATCCATATGAATACCTTTTTTCCAATTTCAATCACTAGATTCAATCAATGGTTATCGATATAGCTAATCTGTCGATTCTGAGCTTCTGTAATGTTATGTCGAATGGATATAAATTTATATACCATTTCCTTTGTTATATCATGCCCCAATAACATTTTTCTCTAATTTCAACCCAACATGTTACTAGTATTAACTTATTTACATAGATGAATTTATAAGGATCTATGTGGATGATCAAGTGAAATATTTTATTGTATGAAAATTCAACTATAAGAAGTTATTTATCCCAATGTACTTTTATATCCATATGAAAATATATCAGGTTATCATCTAAGGAATGAATAATTATTTTAGATTGACCATATATCTAAGGATGATATGTTGTACTTAATATCAACTATATATTCAATGAATGATAAAGGCCTCTTAGGATCATTTATGTAACCCTCATATCATGATCCAATACATTAGATAATGGTACTTCATGAAACATTACCATTTATTTAATGTATATCTTGGAAAGATTGTCAAGTGGGAAATATCATCTAAATGAAATAAAATGTTTTGACATCATAAGGTTATCAACTAAAACCCAAATTTAATTATGGCCTTTATATATATTGAGGTGTACAATGAATAAATCCATCATAATGTTTTCCCATTTCTATATATGTAAGTTTAAATTTTGCATCATCCCTTTAGACTTATGCCATTAAACCTGAACTTTCAGGAAGACCTGTTGTAACAACCAAACCCATGAGACACTAAAAGATTCCCTGACTTGATGGGTCATATGGCCTCATGTATTCCTCTCCATAATCTAGGGGATTCATTTTTCTAGTGATGGTATAAGGTGGTATAGTGGGGATACTATACTATCCTGATAAAATTCATGCATTGGTAATACATGTAAATAAATAAGATAAATATTAATATGAATTAAGATAGAAGATAACATCATGAATAATGTAATAATAATAATTTGAAATGTATTGACATGTATCATATGATGTTCACATTATGTCTCTATAAAAAATGTAGTAAAAAACATCACACAATAATCTAGTACTACATGTGTATAAAAAGTACAAAAAGATGAAAAATGAACTAATCTTGCTAGTGTCACAAGGATAATACAGTTTTGTGCTCCCATACTATTAAGAAATGATCAATTTAAGAATCATAAATAGGGTGAATTCCCTTATCTCTGCCTTCTTTCATGAATTCGTTCTGGGTACCCAATGGAATCCTGAATAGGGTGTGAGATAACACTCAGTTGGACACCACCAACAGTGACTATATCACGTCTAGTCGGTATATAAACAATGAAGGAGTGTGTAGTGTTTTATAGGAATATTAGTACGGATTTAATGTTTAAAATTCATATTTCATATTTTCCAAAAAAATGGATCTTATGGATAATAATAAAGAAACTGTAATCATGAGCTAGCCAAAAATCATAAATAAACAGGTTTTATACTATCTAGTCTAACAACTAAAATAAAAAACCCCTACCCAATATATATATAAAGGATAGAAAAATATATATAATGGCCTTTTAATATAATCAATTTTCATGCATGATTGTATATAATCGAAGGTATAAATAACCAAGTAATAATCATCATGTTCATAGAGAATCTTGATAGAAATTCAGGGATGACTTCGGTGGAATCCAACGATATCATCAAAGGAAATCCAAGAAGGCCTGATTGAAGGGTTATTAATGTACATGAAATTCAATAACATCATCTCCCAAGGAATATAAATTTCCAAGGAATCCACTACAATTATAAATACATATCCATGGAGTATAAATGTCAATGGAATCCAATGAAATCATGTTCTAGGGATTATATATCTCTAAGGCATAAATTACCATTATCATGATCTATGGAGTAGAAATTTCCATGGCATCCCATGGAATCAGGATTTGAGGAGTTAAAATTTCCATGACATCCAATACCATAATCAAGTAATGAATCAATTTATATATCATTTAAAAATTATAACTAATCCCTGAGTTCATCTAAATAATTCTTAATTTTTCATTTAAAACCATTTAACTAATTCAATACATTTAATCACAACAAAATGTGGCATAATTACTCTACCTAAATCACCTATTTAAAACATTATATCTTCCACAATAAATGAAAATCTCACACACACACAGTGGGGTGGTATAACAAAGGGAGGACACAATAAAAATCCCTAAAAGTGGAATGGGTTGATTTGAATAATCTTCAACTATGTAATATTACTAGTGGGAAACCTAAATAGGTCCCAAAAAATCTAATTGAGTCATTTATTTAATTTTAGGGGAAACACCATAATTCCTTACATGTGTCACAATAGTAACAATGTACATAAAAACCCAAAAATTAAGTGATTTGTAGAGAACAACTACTATATCCCATGGAAGAGAACATGATTAGAATCTAATACTTACTCGAGCTAGATTGGATGAAAATCAAATTATAGATAAATACCCTCGAAACAGGGAATATTATCTTTCACCAAAGTAATACTGGTGATATGAAGACAGATACAGATAGGTGAAAGATAAAGGAATAAATCAACTTTGTGGATACAATTATATGAATTACTATTCAATCTGAAATCATTCGAATGAATTAGATCAAAGAATAAAGGATGGCATAAAAAATTTCTGAAATTAGTGAAAGTGGTTTTTTGCTGGAATAAAGATGAAACAAATTATGTTATAAAGAATTTTAATGGTAGTTTTGTAATTTTTTCAAAAAGCACTGGGTCACAATGTTATTCCACAAGGTTGACCAAATTGTGCACCAATTGTGAGTCATTAATAGTCAAAAGGAGGAACCTTCACGGTTCATGGGTAAGGTTTAGAAAATCTTTGGAAAACCAGGTTGCATACCTTTGATAAGTATTGTAGAGATTCCGACATGGGTGTGATGACATGGACACATAGTTCAAGAAACTTTTGTGCTCTTTTCTATTATATATCCAAACCCACACCGTTTACTTATTCCATGTGTCCTGGGTCAAATGATTTCTTTATACTATACAACTGAGCTGCCTCTTAAAAAACTAGTCCTCCGGGATCCAAACATGCCATGAACACCCCTAAAAATAACATGCCCTCATTAGTCATTCAAATTAGATAAAAACCAAAAAATCATCCTGAAATTAAAAATATATATACTATATAGAAAAAACTAATATCATACAGTGTCCCCCCCTTAAATCAATTCTCCACAAATTTAACTTCCAATGGTGTTAAAGAATCTTCTGGGAATAACTCAAACCATTGATAATGTATATTGGATTCCCACTATCAAGTCTCATCCAATAAGAAACTTCACTTCCATAGAACCCATTCTATAGAAACTGACTATCCTCGAAGATCCATTTTTCTTTAACTAACAACACGGGTATGATACTCTTCAAAAGAAACATCTACATAATCTCAACGCCATGATGTTGAAGAGTCTAAGAGAGTCGGAATGATAATGGAGCATTTGAGATACATGGGAGACACAATGTTTGGATCTGTACCTCTATGGAAACATCAACCAATTGGTTGATAGATCAAATCTACATATAATATGGAACATGATGAAATATCAAGGTGAAGGATTACCAGATATTATAATACCTTTTTTGTCCCAACCTCAGTAAGATACGTAAAAGCACAGGATCCCACACATCAAACACCAGAGTTCATCGATATTGATTGACATAGGATTTCATTCTAAACTGTGACGTATACATCTACTTCATGATCAAATGAACCAGCTTTAAAGTCTCCTAATCAATATGAGGTTCGATAAACACTACCTCTCCGGCCTATTACCAATACAATGGTGATCAGAATGGCCCACCATAAAAATCCTCATAATTCACCATCTACGTAGTCACCTGGTAGCGACTTTTGTTTGTGAATTAAACTGTGGGTATATACCTCTCCTAATAACACCTAAAATAATTGACTCATACACTATGTATGTCTTATAGAGCCTTTTTAATATGCTCTGAATGGCCATTAGTCATAGGGTGGTATGTCATGCTCTGAAACACTTGTATACCAAAAAACATCTATAATCCTCACAAAAATTGATATGTAAATATCACAACCATATATAATACAATGGTACAAGTAACCACTTTTGGGCACACAATCCCATGTATATAATTTCTCTAAAGATCATCTACTGAGAAGGAATTCATAATTTGAAGGAAATGTGTGACCTTCCTAAGCATGTCCACAATATCCCACAATACATCACTACCTCGAGGAATTATTAGTAACCAAGTCATAAAATCTATCACAACATAATCACATTTCCACCTATAATGTATAACTACTATAAAATCCCTTTTGTCTGTTGGAGTTCATCCTTCACCTACTGACTTATAGAACACCTTACGACGAAACTTACTACCTCATGTTTCATCCCAATCAAAAGTACTGAAAATATAAATCCTGATACATCCTAGTAATATAGGGATATAATAAACATGATTAGGGATGAAACTATCTCATTATCTCATCACATGTGTATACTACAATGTAAACATGACCACGACTACGTAGAATTTCATCCTCACCCACAGCCAACAAGGAGGTCAGTGCTCACCTTCCACACACTCCCACATGACTATTCCCTCTGCATCTGAAAATTCCTCATCCTCCCCATATCCAAAAAAATATAATTCACTAATAAGTATAAAATAAATTTATTCTCAATCCTATCTTACACTTCCAAGTGCATCTCTGAAATCAAGATTATAAGATAACACTAACTACTGGCCTCTTTAACTGCATATATCTGTGTCCTACAACTCAGTGCATTGACCACTGCATTTCACATTATGGTAATATATGAATGAATTATATCAATAAACTAATTGTATTAAATCCACAATCATTATTTAAAATTTAGATCATGATATGTAAATATGTAATTGAAGAGTTTGTGGTCCATGTAAATAATAAATTTCCATCCTAATAAATAATGTCTCCAACAACACAAGGCATGAATAATGACAGATAACGTGAGATTTTACATCAGGTAATTCATCTTGAACGAGAAAAACATATTATAGATAAATCCCATGACTTACTCATCCTACATCAAAAAATCTCCTATCCCGATAAATGATGTATCATAATGTAATATAGAGATTTTTCCTATCTTTGGAAGAATTTTGGTTGGTACTGAATTCCGCCTCTCTTTTAGCTACTAAGAGGATATCTAACACTTATCTAACCATAAAAACATCATATCCTTCTTAGAAAATCCCATAATTGGTGCTTCTATGTGTTATTTTCCAGTGTGAATCACCTATAATATCCTACAATAGAAAATATATGTCAAATATGTTCTTGTGTTTCTCCCAAAATCTATAGATCTCAATTTTTCTTAGTCAACAAATACTCCTATCACTAAGATAATATGACCCAGGAAGTGAATATCATCCATCCATAAGTGTAAACTTTTGATCATATCATATAACTAATGTTCTCATAGTGCATCCAAAATTATCGTGAGATGTATCACGTGGTTGTGTCGATTGGGAGAATACACAACAATATCATCTATGTAAAAGACCAAAAAAATATAGTTATGGATAAAAACATTGTTTTATCATATCCGTAAAATCAATTAGTATGTTCTTGATAACAAATTACATAACCAGATACTCATATAGACGATACCTTTTAAAAATATTTTTATGAAGTATTTCTACAAATCGAAACACACCTGATGATAAACGATCCTCAAATAAATCATCATAAAAAACTAAGCTCCTTGGATCTGGTCGAATATGTAACACCCCAACATTTCATAGTACTTTATTTTTTCAAAGTAATTCGATAACTTGCACTACACACAACACTGAGTTCAAGCACACCATGACTTACTAAACTAGTCGTTCAAAAGCGTTTATGAATAGTATTAAGGTAATTTTGAACTTTATGTAATAATTCTAATTTTAGAATCCATATTATGTGTTTCTTAGAAATAATGTAAGAACAAGTTCATTTTTTCAGATAAAATAACTATTTTTTAAGAAAATGCAATTTTACAGCCTTTTAATGGCGAACCCTTTTTAAGTATAATATTTCAAACTTTTATGTATTCAATTTGACAAAATAAACATCTTATTTAAAATTGAGAGGCGTGATTTTAATTTCAATAAATTTTGGTGTTTTTTCTGATAACTTTCATATTTGGGTGAATAGTGAAAAATAAGATATTTTAACTGAAAACAACTATTTAAATCAAAATAATTTATATTGCTGAATTATACAGATTAATTGTTTGGAATTATAATTATATTATAGTTTTACAATTTAATCCATTGATGGTAATTGTAAGTAATTTCACATTGAAATTTAACATAAACAAGTGTCAATCTTTATATAGTTATTATTTCTTAAAAATATGCTTTTTGGTTTTGACAATGTGAATTAATTTTAAATTAATTAATGAAACTTCTATGTTCTGAAATTGGTAAAATAGAATTCATTTTTGAATTTGAAATATAAAATTAGCTTAGGGTGAATTTTTGGTATTTATCTGAAAACATTCAATTTTTAATGAATAGTGAAAAATACTGAGTTATCGTTTAAAACTGTCTTTTTATTTAAATAATTATTTATTTTATTTAAATTAATTTTAGGTAAAAATAGATACATAATTCCGATATATGTTCAATGTAATTCATTGGTGTCAGCTCATAATAATTTTATATATATTAAAACATTATTTATCTTTTTCCCGTATTTTACCCACCTCTTAGGAGAATTTACAAATTTATATAAAACATAATTTTACCACTTCTGTGAGTTGAAATTAAAAAAATCCAAGAGACAAAGTTTATATTAGTATGTAAAATTTGGTACAATAAGATGAAAATAATTTTTGGTGATTAGAAACTTTTTACTTTTATTTACCACTTTTAAAAGTAATGAGGGTAATTAATGGTAAAAATGATATTATCATTACCTAACACATGTCCTAATTATATTGGATAAGTATAATTCGAACAAAGAATACCATAGGAATAAATTATGAACCTATTTGATCCAGTTGGATTAGACTAGGATATTTATTATTATTTAATTCAATGAAGAGTTAAAAGTGTTAAATTCAATGTTTAATAACTAAAAAATTTTTAATGTAGGGATACACAAAAGATAAATTCTATTATAAATATTAATTAGAATGATAAGAATATTTAATTAATTATGGTATTTTATTTATATTTTTCAGGCATTAAATAATTTAATTTATTTATGACACAATGAAGATGCAGTAATTACCTAATTAATGAAATATTAAAATAATTGATATTATAAATATCCAAATAAATTTAATTTTAGACTTTTCATGAATTAAAATAATTTTATTGGTTAATATTACATGTCAAGGTTATATAGATAATTTTTTTTGAAGTAATCATGATGTTAGGAATTTATAAAAAACAAAATACCAAATAGTTTCAAAACTGACATAAAAGAGTTTTTAAAACAAATATTATATTTTTAATTGATGTTATATTACTAAAACTATAAGGGTCATCCAAAAGACTTATATAATGATAATTGTATCTTAATTAACCACATGGGGTTAACTTGGCTTTTTATAGTAAGTTTATTGACCATATAATATAATAATACAAAGAGACATGGTAAGTGTAAAACTAGTTTACTAAGAGTTAAATATAAAATAAAAAGTTAATATAGTGACCCAAACCTATCTAAAACCTATTGGTTGATTGGTTTTTGACACATCCCCAACTTATCTTTTAAATAATATATTTTTTAGTCATTAAAAACTGAAAATTATTTTATTATAAAATAATATTTCTAACTTTTCTTATGGTTCCCCTCACCCCTCTTATAAAAAAGAACTCCCCCTTATCTCTAATTAACACCTTCAAAGTAATATGGTTCGGCCAAGACCTAGCCAAATACCCTCTCAACTGTACTACCTTAATCTTAGAGGCCATTCTTTATTCATAAATCCATCTTATGGATCCCTTTTGATCAATTAAAAAGGAAGAATCTGAAGAAGAGGTAAATATTTCATCACCTCTTTCGAGTTCCTTTCTTCTTCCACATCCTCATTCTTTGTTGTTTCCATATTAAAATAATAACTCCAGTATATTATATATAATGTGATGTTATTATAAATATGGTACAACCATATTTATTATTCTATCCATCCTTTGAATGAAATGTCACCATACGTGCGTACGTACGATTTATCATCTCCACGTCGTGGTGTAATTGTTATTCAATACATTATTATTTGGATGGGTATAAAAATTATTTTTAATTCAAGTAAATAATAAATATAACATGATAATTATTATTTATAAATGATTTACTATCCAATTATATATTATGGTAAAATCAAAATAATGATATTTTCACTCGTGCATACGTACAGATTACCGTCTCCACGAACGTGATGAGATTCATTCACCATCGTATCCATTCAAGAATAATTTTAAATAGATGATTAAAATAATATTTAATGACTTAATTTCATTATTAGTATGAATAAGATACATCCTATCTATAACAAACATTACTTACATAACAATTCATATAAATAAAAACGTATCAGTTAACACCTGAAACAACGATAATACTAAGATATTATTAACAAAGAAATGTTAAAAGATCATATATGATATCATAATAATCTATATGAATCTTGTATAATTGTAAAAAAAATTATTTCACCATTATACAGGAGGTTAACCTACCCTTTACCTAGAAAATGTACAAGGTAAGGGTTAATTTCAAAATCACTTTATTATCTGAGGTTGTTTTTATGTAAGTATCTACTAGGATCTCTTTATCATCCACATCCGTGTTTTCTTAAAAAATGTATTTCAATTTTTTTTCTATTTACTAGACTGTTAGATAAAGTCATTTATACCATTTTTTATTTATATATATTTTTTATAATGGAATCTTTCTATAATTTTCCAAAAAAGGTACTTTATGACCTTTTCCACAAAATTAAGGTAAGAATGTTTTTTTAACTTATACGGCAGGTGCGGTTATTTTCTACTATTATAACATCGTCAAAGCTACCATTAAAAGCTTATAAGAATATTTTCAAATATAAATGTTTTATTTTATAATTACATGAACTTTAAATGATTTCAAAATAGAAAGATATATTTCTCTAAAAAGGATTTTATTTCATCTATGTCAACATCCATTGATAGATTTTAGGTTTTTTAAGTTGATTTATTAAGATACAAAACATCTATATTGTATTGAAGGTTTTTTGATATGCATGACTATGGATGTGTTCTTTTATACCATTCATGGTTTATGGATAAATTATTGTAATTTCGTATTACATTTTTAATATTAATGTTTATGTTATGTTTAAGCCTTTTCATATTGGGAATGCATTGGTCTTAGTAAGTGATGGGTGGAGCCCGCTATAGCTCCTCGGTACATCGGTAGGTCTCATGGGAACAACTAGTTTCTTGGAACAAGGCCTTGACAAAATATTATTTGTAGTCTTGGAAAAAGGACTTGACTCTATGGTTATCAATGTCCGGCATTATGAATTCCATCATTATGAAAGTGGCTATAGATTTTTCATGTGATTATTATACTTTTAGAATATCCATGTGAGTAAGTAAATGGAAATATTTTGATTTATATTTTCCATATTATGTTGAATTTTATGTGGAAAAGGATTCTATTTTAGTTCTATACATTGCCTTAAATGTTTTTTTCTTATTTATGAAAGTTTATGCTGTATTTTTATCTTTACTGAGCTCACCCCTTTCTATGTTTTATTTTTCCTAGGATGCAAAGATGTATATTATGACTAAACTGCATGGATTGTTTATGGGATCTCAGTTTTGTCTATGGAAACCATGTTGTTGTAGTTTTCCATTTTATGATGTAATGTAAACCTTATAAATGCATCTAGTACTTCCATGTATACTAAAATAACTGGTCGTTCAGGACTTGATCTTTTGTTATTTTATCAATTATACGTAGTAATGCATCGACTCTGGGCTTCTAGGGTCAGTGCATTGCAACCTTAATGTAAAAACATAAGAAATATTACATCATAAAATGGAAAAATACAGCAACATTTTTTCCCTATGGATGCCTTTTAACTTTAAGAAAACATATTTTAACAATGTTAAACAAATATTCACTAACCATCTTAAGGACACTCTTTCAAAAACATTACAACCTTAAGGAAAAAACATAAGAAATATTTTCTTAAAAGAAATATTCTATCTTAAACCCTATAGAATCATTAATATATTCAGATTAACAGAAATATAAAGTATAAAAATGTTATACATTCTATATTTAACAATGAAAAAAATCATCGAGGAATAAAAACAACTTGAAATATAAAACAAGTAATAATATGATTAGTTGAACCCAAAGAGAAGGGTATCCCAAAACAATGGATACAAGTTTCTTGATTTATACTTTCAAGAAAGTATATCTTACCCTATACTAGGTAATACCTCAATATGAAGATCATTATTTGTCATTATATCTCTGAAAGCACTTGATTTAGAAGGAACTCAGATCCTCTGTCTTCCAAAATCGGATTCCCATGATCAGTACAATCAGAGTCTTCACAGATCAATTCTAAATAGGTTTTCCACCTCTGAACAAGTTATTCATGGAATTTGCATGAATCATTGAGAGTTATAAAATATTCTCTCTCAAGAAATCACTTCAGAATCTTTGATAACTTTTCTATTCATTGTTCATCATCAAACTACTTTTCTTATTCAAATGAATACTAATTTATAGGAAAAAATTCTCAATAGTCAGCTCCACTCCAATGGTCTGATTTTTCTTAATTTATGTATGGACATGGACACGTGTCAAAAAGACAAGTATTAGTTTATAATAAATTGTATGACATAATTTCATGTATAAGAAATGATGTTATGTTTTAGATAAATTTCAAGAATATGAAAACATATAATCTGATAAATTTAGAACGATACTTTAATCAACTCTAACAATATCAAGAGAAAAGATTTTCAAGAAAATAGAAAATTGATTGAGAAAAATAGTTTCACTATTTTTTGTTACCAGTATCTTAAAATTGGTATTAAATTTTTAATGGTATCGGTATCATGAAAGATGATATCAAAATAAAGAAAAAAATATCATATATTTACTAGTATCCTAGAAACGGTATCATATAGGCTTAAATAAATCAGTACATCAGAATAAAGATGTAAGTAAAATGTAATGGAAAATATATAAGTAAAACGTAATGAAAAATATGTAAGTATCATGGAATGGAAAATCTATAAGTAATATGGAATTTCAAATAGGTATGAAAAATATAATGAAAAATATGTAAGTAAAACAAAATGAAAAATCTCTAAGTAAAATGGAATGAAAATTCAGTATATAAAATGGAATGAAAAATATGTATGCAAAACGCAATGAAAAATTTGTAAGTAAAATGTAATGATAAATATATATGTAAAATAGAATGAAAAATATGTATTTAAAATGGAATGAAAATCTATATATAAAATGGAATGAAAAATCTATATGTAAAAAAAAGTAAACTATGTAAGTAAAATAGAATGATAAATTCAGAACTTAAGAAAAATTGTCTGTGATTTTCAAAACATAAAACCATAAGCAATGGAGAATTCATAAGAGAAACTTATTGAATCAACAATCTCCTCCATTTTGGAAATCACAAAAAACATTTCTAATGATGATGAATGTGACCTATAATAAGTAAAAAAAGCATATTTCCCCTTTTGAAAGAGATTTTGGATGAATACAACTAACTCACCCTTAGGTTATGTTTATTAAATATCATATTCATGATCTTTAGAATCAGGTTTTCTTTCTTAAAAAAATATCTCTCCCTTATATAAAAATATCTTTATAAAAGAAACACCCACTTACTTAGACTTTATTCTTTCTTATCATATGTTCCCTTTAAATTTTTTTTAAATTATTCCTTCAACAAAGTTCTCCCCCTTTGTGATTTTTAAAAATTAATAGATAAGTATAAGATTTACCTGTAAGGGTAATGAAACAAACATGAAAAAACAAAAGAAGGATATTTAATAAAATTCTTAAGGAAATTTTTAAAATAATGGTTAAATTAATACAAAAAATCGGAATATAAGAAAAAATCATCCATCCTTCTTCTGCTCTGGTAAAATATTCATTAACAATGCTTTATGTTTCTTCACTTCCTTATGATATTTTTGAAGTTTCTTCAACACAATCTATTGATCATGGTTCTTCTTTTCTAAAGACAATATTATTTAATCTTGAGATTTGTTTCTATCATTATGATTATTAATGAAGTCCTCTTGAGAAGCCACCTTTTTCACTAATTTTTCCCTGATTTCCTTCTCACTGCTTACAGACCGAGAAATATAATTGTGTTGTCTTTTTTTATCATAAATGGATGCTATGACATTGTTGAACTCAGATTCACAAGTATTGAAAGCTCTTTTTTTTGAATCCATGATGTCACTACACTCTCTATGTTATTCATTGATGGTTTTGGTGTGGCTAATTACATTAATGAATTCTACCTTTGAGCTTTATAATCAATCAAATGATTGTTAAAATACGCTTCTTTCTATACCACCATATCCATCAGCATATTATTATATTATATCTTTTGGTTTAGGGTTTCCTGAATCATTTGACACTGGGAATATATATTGGAATGACCTGGAATAGTTATGTCCAGAATACTTATAGAAAACAGGAAAAATTCATGATCAATAGATGACTAGGTCTTAGAGTCTAAATCATAATTTTCCTTCTCAACTCCTCTTGGATAGGAGGAATGTGGTTTTTCAATCCATTTAGTTGACTTCTGAGGTGTTTCTTTATGAGATGATGCAACCAAAACACTCTTTCCTGTGTCAATAATTTGATCTAGGGGGTTCTCATCAAATAATTGGATAAAATTAAGATCTCCATGTTCATATTTTTTCCCTTGATCCTCTTCTTATTGTGTTTATTTTTGTATTTATTCTTCTTGAATCTATTCTCCATCATCATCTGGTAGTACGTCCTCTTTTTTTGTTTTTATTCTACTTCAACTTCAACATCTTCTTAAATTTCAATTTCAAATTCTTCTTCGATCTCTTTTTCTCTGAAATTGATTTAGAAATTGAAGTATGAGGAATTTCATTATACTCTTCCAATTCCCTTATAAAATCATTTTGTATTCTTGAAGGATATGATCATCCATTTCTTGAATGGGTTCTAAAATAGTAATTACAATCATATCTTTCTAGATTTCTAGACTGAACACCGGTTTCTTAAGAATAACTTGATATTCTGGTACTTGTTGGGATTTATTCTCTACTACATTCAATATTGACAGACACAATTTCACTTCCGAGGATTTATTCTATAACTTCTTCGCCTTCTTTTTTTTCTCATGATTTTCGTCTTACTTAATTTTTAAGTCCTTAGAATCTGTAGGATTTAATCCATAGAACAAATCACTTTCCTTTCTGGTTGCTTCTATCTCTCTCCACTTTGCAACCATTCCATTGGAATAGGCTTTTGGTTTCTTTAGAAGAGGAGGTGCAGATTCCAAATCAGCATGAACCGATGCTGGTAATCTTGGTTATTCAGGTATTCTTTTCTTACGTACCTATATTGATGATTATGGAACATCAACCTATTTATAGACAACCATTTCTTCAAAAAAAATTGTATTCCAATAGAAACACTACCTTCATTCTCATATGAGTATCATCGCTGAGCAACAAAATCTAGAAGGGCATAGAGACTGAAATATAAAGAACATTCAGCTCTTGAAGTCACATTACGATTATCCTAGAGATAGTTGTTGGATACATAAGTATCTGAGACTTGACTTTTCCTCCTTTTATTGCATGTATGGTGAGAAATATGTACTTGATCATGTTGATCTTCCTTACTTTGAATAGAAAATCTAATAGAAAGATATCACATATCTTTAGAGAGTTTTTATCTCCTTTCCTTAGAATAAGAAATATTTGAATCCTGAGATCTACTAGCTTGTGATTTATTGTAAGATTAGTGATCATAAAATTCTTAATATTCTTGAGACGAAGGTAATCTAGATACTTATCTTTCTCAAAAGAGCATTACTTTTAGAGAATTTTTTGAGATCATAAACTAGACTCTCCTTGATACAATAACTTGAGAAAATTTTCTTCCTTCTTGTAAGGAACTGTATAATTCTTCTCATAACATCTGAACTTAAACATATTATTTCAATTGTTTTCAAATAAAATAACATATTCATGAAATATTATGACTAGAACATGGTAAACTGGATCTAGAATTTTTTATTTAACCAAACATACACTTTCACATCCATTAGTTCTTATGACCTTAAAAATGAGTGAGTCATATTTTTCCAAAAAATGGGCATACCAGTCGTTCCTTAATTATTGATAAATACTTTATTTACTTTCTAATCGGTATTTTATCTACTATGGATTCATGAAACATTTGAAGTAAAGAAACTGATGAATCATAATGTAGACTTTGAAGGCACAAAAACTTCCACATGGAGATCAGAGAAGATAGTGTGGTGATCATAAACTAAGCACCCATTATATAGGCATAGTAATGACTTTTCATATTCCATAGGATAATAAAATGGATGAAAATGACTTGATATAATCTAATGGTTGAGGATTATTGTAGAAAATATAAATTCTGATCTTTTGAAGTGAGGTAAAAATGAATTGAAAATATTGAAATACAATCAATTGAAACATAATATTAGAAAATTAATATTAAAAAACTGTACATTTTTTGATACTCTAAAGAATTTATTTGAATTATATGAATTCTATTAGATGTTTTAGATTCTATGAATTTCCATTCCGAGAATTTCCGTTCTATGAATTTCCATTCCAGGAATTTCCATTCAGTGAATTTCCATTTTGAGAATTTCCATTCTGATAATTTTAATTCTAATGAATTCCATTCTAATAATTTCATTCTGAAAAGAATGATAATATGTATTTTCTTTGAGAAATATAAATTTTCATAAGTAAATATAGAAAAAGAACAAGAATATTTACTCCCCCTGAATTAAGGAGTATCATATTGTTAGGATATAATTTAAAAAAGAAGTAGATATGAATGATTATTTTAAAAGGATCATTCCTAGCTTCTGATTACTGCATTTAATTATATCAGAAATTAATGGTTTTGTAAAAAAATTAGCAAGTTTTTGAGTTTTGATGAATTTAATAATAATATCTCTTTTATGTGTGTTATCCCTAAGAAAGTGATATCTAATATCTATGTGCTTTTCATGGGAGTTATGTGCTGGTTTTTTACAAAGGTCAATAGAGCTTGTGTTGTCACACAATATTTGAGTTTTAGTAACATTCATACCACAGTCTATGAGGGTGTGTTTCATCCAAAACACATGAGCACAACAACTTCCAACTGCTATATATTCAGCTTCAGCAGTGGATAGTGCTACAAAATTTAGTTTCATGAAGGACCAAGAAACTAATGAATCTCCTAAGAAATGACATGTTCTACGTGTACATTTCCTATCCATTTTGTAACAACTAAATCATCATCTGAAAAACATTTAAGTTTAGAATCATTTCTAGGAGAGAAAAATAATCCCTAATCTATAGTTCCCTTTAAATGTCGATAAATTGTTTCCACATATTTTAAATGGGATTATTTATAATTTCTTTGGTATCTTTCACATACGCATACATAAAACATTAAGTTACATAGATTGTCTATTAAGTAAATTAATCTTCATATCATTTCTCTATGTGATGTTTGATCCACAAGTTTCCCTACTTCATTAATATAATGACTGTTAGAGGTCCTTTTAGGAGTAAATATACTGTTAGTGTGGTCATACCAAAACGTCTTGAGAATAAAAATGATATAATTATATTGAGATATGTATGTTCCTTTTTTTTAGAAATTTGAAAACCAAGAAAAAATATTACTCACCAACCATACACCTCTCAAACACATATTTCATAATATTTTCAAAGGAATCAGTTAAGTATTTATTATTTTATCCAAAAATGATGTCATAAACACTATTTTTTAATATCAAAACATCTTTATTAACATTATTAATAAAAAGGGTTTGGTTAGTAGTTCTCATGACATTGTTATTTTGAAGAAAAAATCATGTTTGTCTATCAAACCAGACTCTAGGGGCTTGTTTAAATCCCTATTAAGATTTTGTATGTTGGTAAACATGATTATAATATTTTGTGTCTTCAATACCAGGGGGTTGATCTACATAGACCACCTCATGTACATAAATATTGAGGAAATCAGACTTCACGTCTATTTCATAATGTTTAAAATTAAAGAATGCTGCAAAGGATAGAAGTATATAGTTATATTCAAGTCTTGTTATAGGATCATATAATTCATTATAGTCTATACCATCTAGTTGGTTATAGCCTTTAGGAAATAATCTTTCTATATATCTAACAATAATTCCATTTTCAACTCATTTATTTATAAAAACCAAATTTACTCCCATAAGTTATGTTTCCTTAGGTTTTTCAACCAAGGTCAAATCTTGATTCCTTGCGAATTAATTGTCTTAATCTTGCATGGGCTGTATCAAATATTCATCAACCAAGGCATTATCAGGAGTCTTTGGTTCAAATTTGGAAAAAAATGACATATTCAAAATCATTCATTAAGTAACTTCTAGTTCTCACTAGTGGATTAACATTACCAATGATATTATCACTGGGATGATTCATATGTAACAACTGACATGGGTTTTGTAAAACTTTTTCATCAACATAGGGTAAAAAGTGTGGAGTAAATGTCTTTGAAATATTTTATTTACATTTTATTTAACTAATGGATCTTCTATCAGAGGTTAGTGATTAGTTTTAGAAAATATATCACCTATTAGTTCAGGTTGTTTGAAAACAAATCGGTTAGATTCATCAAATTTAACATGTACTGTTTCTTCTACAGTAAAAGTGTTTCTATTAAAAAAATATATACATTATAGTTAGTAATGTATCATATGAAAATTTAATAATCATATATGGTTGAAAATGTATGTAAGTTATCTTTATTATTCAGGATAAATAATTTGCAACCATAAACTTTGAAGTAAGATAAATTTGGTTTTAAGCCTGTCTATAACTTGTAAGGTGTTTTATTAAGAAAAAGTCTTATGAAAACTCAGTTTATTTTATAACAGTTTGTACATAAAGAATCATCCAAAAAAAATTAGCTATAGAAAATTCACTCAACATGGTTTTAGTCATCTCTTGAAGAATACTATTTATTCATTCAAAACACCATTTTGTGGAGGAGTTCTTGGAGCTGAAAAGTTGTGAGTAATACCTTTCATACTATAAAATTATTCAAATTATGAATATTCAAATTATCCACCATGATCACTATGAATATTTATCAAATGTTGTATTTTCTCATTTTTGACTTCAGTTATAATGTTTTTAAAATAAGAAACATCTTCAGATTTATTTTAAAAAAAATAGACCAAAGTAAATCTAGTGCAGTCATCAACTAAGACAAACATATAGTATTTTCCTACAATACGTCAAGTTTGTGTTAGACCAAACAAGTCTATGTGAGGCATTAGAAATTGAATCTTCACTTATATATTTCAAGCTAGATTTATGTTTCTTACCACATTGACAAGGATCACAGACGTTTGAAGTATCAAACCTAAGATCTGGTAGATCCTAAACAAGTTCTTTCCTAGAATGATTACTAATATTTCTTAAGTTATAGTGTCCTATTCATCAATATCAATGCCAAGATTGATCTTCAATGAAACTATGTCAATATATATCTTTACTTCTAAGGTCTTATAGGTTTATGTTGTATACATTAGCATGCCAAAGAGTAGAGAGAATAAACTCATCCTTGGAATTTTGAAATAATCATTTATCATTTCTAAAATTCAATAGGTAACCTTCATCACATAATTGACTATATTAATGAGGGTGTTCTTAAGGACATTTACAATAAGAAAATTTGAAATAACAGCCTTACCAATAAGAATAATGTTACCAATATTGAGAATTTATCATTAAGAGTTATATCTAATGGTTAACTTTCCACCATTAGTCTTTAAAATCTATTTGAAATAGTCTTGGTTTCTATTCATGTGTTGGGAAAATCCATAATCCATGTATCATTTGTTGTTGGTACATGTTTCATTATCCTGGAAAAGAAAAAGTTTGGTTTTTTGAATCCAAATTTTCTTGGATCCGTAAATTTTATATGATAAAATATTGGGTATCCATATTTTTTTAGAAAATTATGATTTATGAAAGCCAAGGGATTGAAATTTATTTATAGAACAGTTTTTCAATTAATGCCCACCACTTGGAAATTTAGTGCAGAAGGGAGCTCTTGAAGGAACAAAATAATTATTCTAAAAATTTGTTTTCAATGAAAATGACCTACTCCTTCATTATTACCATGATCTCAGATCTGAGAAAACATCTGGACATAAATTTTCTTACCCGAAGTAAAATTTTCAAGATGTTTCTTTAAGGAAAATATTTCAAACATTATCCTAAAGACTAAATTCTTATCCTCTAGGATAATATATTTAGAGTTATGTTTATCCTCTAAAGAATCTTTTTCCAAAATTAGATATTTAACATCCATAAAAAGTATTCCCTTCTCCAAATTATCTTCCTCAATATTCATAGAAATATTTTAAAAAATATCATTTTTCATAACAAGATCTTTGGTAAGATTCAAAATTTCTTTTGTTAAAATAAATCCTCTAGAATTTTATTTTTCAAGTTTCTTATAATCAATATAATTTTACATTTCAAACAGCTTATCAAATCTAGAAACTTCCTCATAGGAAGGTAAAACATTAATATTGTCTGATGAAGAGGTTTCTTCATCTGAAGAAAAATCTTCATTAGAAAAATTTCTACTTAAAGGAATATTGGATAATGATTTAGCAGTTTGTACCTTAGCCATAAGACAATGTTTTTGAAGCTCTGGCTATTAGACCAGTATTATTTTCCAAGAAGATTTATAATCTGAAGAGTCATCAGAAGAGTATCCACCAATAGCATTACACGTTTCAATAGATTTTAATACATTCATTTTCTTTGATCAATATAACATCTTCTTATTCCATTCATAATTTTTTTTCATTCTTATCCCATTTCTTATGAAAGGGAAAATAAGGTATAAAATTACTGGTTCTTCTGCATTCATAACATGTCACTTACCCATCTTTTATTTCATTTCCATATTTCTCTTTTTATCTATATTTTATGTTACTTTTCCCAACCATCTTGTTCATCCTATGAGCAAGATTTACTAACCCATTTTTTGAACCTTCACATTCACTAGATTCAGATTGAATAACAACATTCTTAAATTTAGATCTTTTAACTCTCTCAATAGTCTTGGATTTTATATGATTTGAAGTAGTTTTAAAATCAATGCCTCTATTTCTATTCATCTTCTTAATATTATAATCATATCTCTTCATTCTAGTTTCATGTTGGAGAAGAGTTCCACACAATTCATCTAGAGAAATTAGAGTAAAGTTCCTATTCTCATCTATAGTTGCCTTCTTTGATTTCCATTCCTTTGGAATGATGTCTATAATTGTGTCTACAAGAATCTCATCATCTAAAAATTTCTCAATCATTGATTGTGAGATATTTACAATTGTTATGAAACATTGTTGTAGCTTACATATGGATTCTCCATAAGGAAAACAGAATGAATGACACTAATCTCTAAGCATAGCTCTTCTATTTTCAATAAAATTAGAAGTTCAAAAGTCAATTACGTCAATATTCCTCCAAATGATATTAGAATCTTCATAAGATGAAATTTGGATGTATATATTTCAAGTCATTGAACAATGAAAAGTATTTCATACCATAAATTTCAACTGGTGTTCAACCTTTTCCAGATTACTAAAGGTTCTACGTTCCATATCAGGAATCTTATAATATTCAGTTCACATGATTTAGTTATATACACCTGTGTTGATCACAATGGTCTTAAGTATTTAACTATATTACTAATAGTAATTTCCATCAATGATCGGTGGTCATGTAATATGGAGATTGCCTAAAGATCTAACATAAATGTCTTCCATAAATAAAGAAAATTTCATTCCTCCTAACTTGTTTGCAGTAAAAGTTTGTAAGCAAAGATAAAAATATTTAAGAGAAAAAATAATCAAGAAGAAATTGAGAATAATAAAATCTTGATAATGAAAAAATATCTATAATATATGTATCTCATAGACCTCCTTTGATACCAATTGTATGATAGAATTGTATAATGATATCCTCAAATACAAGAGGGGTGAATAGTACACTTTAAAAATCCATTTGTAACCTTTAATGTTGGTATAAAAACTTTCTTAAGGAACGTTTCTTAACTATGGGGAATCTGCTTCATAAGGTTATATTTTAACATTAATAAAACATATTTTAAAAAAGTTAAACCAATACTCACAAAACCTCTTTAAAAACCTTTTCTTAAATATTACAACCATAAGGTAAATACATAAGAATGATTTTCATAAATGAATGATTCTATATTAATGCATATTAAATCTTTAATATTATCAGTGTAATGGAATTAGAATGTATAAAAAAGTTATACATTATAACATTAACAAAGTTAAAAATTGTAGAAGAATAAAAACAACATGAAATAGAAAACAAGTAACAACATGATTCTTTTAACCCGAAGAGAGTTGTATCCAACAACCTTGGATAAATGTTTCTTGATATATACATTCAAGATGGACTGTCTTACCCAAACCCAAGTAAGCCCTAAATCCGAAGATTGGTATCATTATTTTTATCCCTGCAAGACCTCAATTTAGAAGGAAATCAGATCCTTTATCTTCCAAACTAAAAAGCTCACGATCAATACGATCAGAGTCTTCCCAAAGGAAGTCTAAACAAGTTGTTCACACCTGAACAAGTTGTTCATGATATATTCATGAAGCACTAAAAGTTTTAATATCCCCTCTCCAAAAATCACTTCACAAACATTGATCTCTTTTATATTCATTTTACATCATTGAACTACATTTCTCATTCAAATGAACTCTTATTTATAGGCAAAACGTCTCAACAGTCAACTCCAATCCAACAGTCATATTTTCCTTAAATTTCATAGGGAACTTGACTAGTATCAATCATAAAAAAGTTAGATTATAATTGATTGTAAGAAATCATTTCATGTATAATAAATGTTGTTACGTTTAAGATAAATGATAGTTATAAGAAAACATTGAATTACATAACAATGGAAGCATACTTTAAACAAATATAACAAAGTTAAGAAAACAGATTTTTAAGAAAAAGGAAATCAAATTGAGAAAAATGGTATCACTATTTTTGTGTACCAGTATCATAAAATAAATATGAAATTTTTAACGGTATTGGTTTCATGAAAAAATATATCAAAATAATGAAAACAATTTCATAGATTTACCAATATCACAAAAACGATATCATATAGACATCGGTAAATCAGGACATCAGAATCAAAAGTATATTGTAATGTTAATGCTGCAGGTAAAACACAATGAAAAATATATAAGTAAAAGGTAAGGAAAATCTGTATGTGAAACATAATGAAAAATCTCTAAGTAAAATGGAATGACAAATCTGTAAGTAAAACATAATGACAAATTTATAATTAAAATGAAATGAAAAGTTTTTAATTAAAATAGAATGAAAAAATATTAATAAAGCATCATGAAAAATCTATTAGTAAAAAGGAATGATTTTTTTATGTAAATCATAATGACAAGTCTGTAAGTAAAAAGTAAGGAAAAATATTTATGTAAAATGAAATGACTAAACTAAAAGTAAAATATAATGAAAATTTTATAAGTAAAATGGAATGATAAATTCAGAATGTAAGGAATTTTTTTTGATTTTCAAAACATAAAGACATAAGAAATGGATATGTCATAATATAACCTTATTGACTCATCAAGAATTACAAAAACAATGTATATTAACAAATAAACATTAAGGTAATGTTATAAAAAACATACTGTATACCTCTAGTAGAACACTCATCTAGTATCGACACCTAAATCATTTAAAATTGAAATACAATGGTTAAAAGGATGAATACCTAGGAAATAAGGCACATTACATTCCACCAAAATAACTCAATTGATATTAACAGAAATTAATAATGGTCCAATATGAATCAATAAATCACTAGAACATATCCAATGAGATGAAAATTAATGAATCAAATATTCTATGAATGAATCAGATCAAATACTATAAGGACTGAAGAAGCTCTGAAAAAAGTGAGTGAGGCTATCCTTTGGAATGTGGTGGAAAAGAAAAATTAGGTCGTGATAAATTTTAAGAGCAATTTGGTCATTTTTTCCAGAAACACTAGGTCGTACAGTTTGGCCACACGGTTGGGAAAACCATGTTCCAACCATGCAACCTTAACTACCCAAAGGAGGACCCCATAAATATAATGTGCATGGTTTGAAAAAATATTCCAATAATGTTCTGAAAACCTCTATTAAAATTGTAATGCTTCCCATAAGGGAATGTGGCCCTAGGAGAATAGTTAGTAAAAATTGTGCACCCTTTTCATTTCTTTGTCCAACCCCACATAGTTACTCAAACTATGTGGCATGGGTTTCACGATTTCTACTATCCCTATAACTCATCTATATTTTTTTAAAATCAATACTTTAGGAACCAGACAATCCCCATACATCCCATGAAACGTCATTGACCATGTTTGGCATTCATAATTGATCAGAAGCAAGCATTTAAAAAAAATTCAAAATATCTATAACTAATATAAAAACATGTAATTTTACACCATAAATTTAGATGTAGGATCTTCAATAAACCTTTTTATTTTTTCCCACCATAAATACTATTTGATATCTCATTTAATAATTTTATGTCTAGAATGACTTGTTAATGATGGGTTTTTTCATCTAGTAGATCCTTATTCAATTCTACTATTGAATGGATATATATCTGGATCATAAATATTATCCTTCTATCATGGTCAAGGGTGAAATATGATGCTTTCCTTATATTCTATTATAGATCCACAAATTTTTTATATACTTATTTAATATTCACATAAATGGATGAATGGAAATTAATTTGAGTAAGATTTAATTTCTCCCATTTCATTATGATTTTAAGGTCCATCCTTTGAAAATACCAACGTGTTATATCTCTTTAGATCCTTATCATTCATAAGCTAGCATGATCTTTCTAACTAAGATCATATCCACCTTGATCTCCCTCATAGTATGGTAATGTATTGTGAAGCTTTAATCATTAATCAACTCTAACCATATCAATTAGAAGATATTGAATTATTTTTCTGAAAATATATACATTAATATTTTTTGATAATTTATACATAATATAATTCTGCATAAATATATTTCTTTCATATCATAAATTAAAAAAATATTGCAACCCTATTTAAATCATGGGTAATGTTAATTTTCCCATTAACCACCAATTGTCCTAATGAATACCCTAACAACATGTCATTTTTTTGAGAATGTATCCAATTCCCTTACTTGATTCATCACTGTAGATTATAAATCCTTCTTCACCACATGGTAATGTGATAATTTCTTAACGAACACACCTTCTATTCAGTTCCATGAAATTAAATTCCAATTCATCATTCTAAATAAACATGACTAACTTTTTTTTAACTAAGGTTGAGTATTTTATCACCATGATAAATTCCCCCATATCATCGATATCATCTAGAAACTCTAAGAAAATTTTGCAACTCATTCACAATAGTAGGTCGGGGATAATGTTTAATAAATTCCATCATTAAATGATCCACTGATATCCCCTCTCTTGTAATTACATAACCCAAAAATGATAATTTATGTAACTAGAATTCTCACTTTCGATATTTGGAAAATAGATTCTCATTTATCAAGGGCTACAATAAAATACATAAATTATCCTCATTATTTTTCTTTCAAATTTATAATATAATAATATCATCTATAAATTATTCCATAAACAGATCAAGGAAATATCTAAATACTTTATTAATTAGATCTATGATGATATTGAGGGAACTAATAAGTCCAAATGAAATCACTATAAATTCATCATGTCCATACCTTATACTAAAGCTTTCCATTCTTATTTCCTATATTTTTACCCTTATCTGATGATATCCATATTAATAGTCAATCATTGAATAGTACTAAGTTTCTCATAATTAGCCAAATATTCATCAATATGGGGTAGTTGAAACTTATTATTGAACATGATATTATTACGTTCATGATAATAAATATAGATAAGAATTGAATCATTTTTATTTTTAGCAAAAAGACTAGGTATACCCCATGGAGAGGCATTTAGTTTGTTAAATATCATATCTATATTCTCTATATTCTCCTGGAGTTTATTCTTCAATTCCTGAAATATAATTGAGGCCATCCTATAAAGAGTATTTGAAATAGGTATAGATTCATGTATTTTTTTACTGAAAACACAACTTCAAAATTTAGAGAATGAGTTGAGAACAATTAAAGAAATAAATAATAAAATTACTAAACCATAAGCATAACTTAAATGTTGAGTTTCTCCCCAATAATTTTATATAATTTCTCCTTATGCATAGACAGTAAGACACATATAATGGAAGTAATTTCTATTAAAATTTCATGTATATCATTGAATCAATAGATAATATTAGGATGATTAAAAATATCAAATGTGACTTTCCTTCCCTGGTAATTGATATGAGATATATTGAGAGGAATAAATTACATTAACAATTTGACACCAAATTCAATTAAAGGATGAATATCATGATTGTTAGGAATCAAATACACACAGAATTCAATTTAATAGGATATAGAGACTTTATATTTAATTATCAAACCATTATGTGTTTTCATAGATGATTCCACAAATAATCATTGACTTGGTGATGTTATACTATTTGAATGTTCATTATATATATATATATATGAGTGGGTATATATTGAATCAAAATATGAAATTTAATGTTCTTGAATGTATAATAATCATTAATTTCCTCATTTGATTAACATTATCATCGTTTTATTGATTAATAAAGATCTTTATGAGTAGAAATCAACATTAAACAGAGTAATAAATATTATAATAAAGAAAATCATTCCTAAGATATCTTGAATAATGACATGATCTTATCAACCTGTGTCATTTTAGGTTTAGAATATATCACTTTTTTATTGTAGTTTTTCATAGGCTATATCATCTAATTCCTCACAACCTAATCTCTATAAAAACCTAAAACATACTTTTATATCATCTGAGTGTAATCAAACATAAAATAAAAACCTATTACAATATTTTAGATGAAAACAAAATATATTACGTAATAATTCATTCCCTATAAATGTAAAGGTTCAGTGTCTCTAGAGACTAGATACGTAATAAACATATTTCATAAAATATCTTCAACATCTTCTATATATTTCTTCCAATATAATACCCTTATTAGTAATATCGAACTTAATACATTTCTTCATAACTTGAGGAAAGAGAAACATATGAATGGGTTATCTCAAATGCACAGTATGGTCAAATATGGGAGACATCAATTGAACAGATTAGGTGAGCATAAGATAAACATAATATTGTGATAGAATGATCAGTACTTAGGAAAAAAACCCAACTATTCATATACCATAAATCACGAGTCATGGAAGAAGGATTTTTCATAATAAAAGTCATTATTTATAAGAATATGAAATAAACATTAATCAATCATGATATATGAGAGTATATCATAAACATAATAACATTTTATAATAAGGTAGAAATATCATAATAATAGAAAATTATTTAATTATTCCAGGGTCACTTGTATTTCTTCGACCTAGGAGCCACCAAAAATGGTTCCCCAAGAGTGTTGACCACTATTCCTCAAGAACACCTCCCTGTATACCAAAGGCCATCTACTATCAGTGAGGGTCTAATGAAGGTGTAGTGGAAAAAATATACCCTATGGATAAGAAATGAATATATAATGAGAAATAATATATAAATTAAGTGGAATAAACAGTTGAATAAAATTTAATAAAATTCTTGCATGAATTTTATTTAATGTGAAGTAAACAAACATACAACAATAATATATTAACAATATACATGGAGAAGAAAAAACCCAAAAGGACATGTCTATGAGAATTAGGAGAAATGTCTCATTCATGTTCTCCAAAACATCCACATATATGCATAAAATCAAAAGCACGAAATGTGAACCTGAACGTACAACCAAAAAGTCTATTTCAATACCCTAATGAAATGAAAGCCTGAATAAGGTGTGATATATAATATATAGTCTACAAAAAATAGTGTCTAATCCTACCAAATCCATGAATATAAATTAATTATATTGTAGGTATATCAAAATTAAACAGTAAAGATTAAAAAATAACATGTTGGGATTTGGTTCTTCATGGACACCTAGCCAACAATACCTACCTCAGCCTAAGTTAGAACTTGTTTGGACACATTTATTCATGTATATATATGAAAACATAAGATAATAAATTCCATAGATATAGACGAAACTATTAGGTTCCTTGGATTAGTTCCTAAAAATACAAATATGATAATAATATATTACGAGATGTTTTTAGGTAATAAAAGTCTTGATCGAGTATCAAAATATGGGAAACCATGCCTGGCTATCAAAATAAGGGACTACATGCTTGTGTTTCACAATAAGGGACACATGCTCGAGTATCATAGTAATGGATTAAATGACATTGAATAATAATATAAGGGACTCCATTCATTAGGACACCATACGGAAGAACAATAATATTAGGGACACCATTCCCTTTTATATTTCAAGAAAATGATGTTTATCATTTGAATTAAAAGTTACACTACCTTTGATTTATACATTTTAATGTTCAAAGGAGGTTCCATGTCATTTTACATTTCATTTCAAGGTTATTAGATCCAATAAGAACATTCTTTCCAAATTATAAAGTGTCAATTAATCCATTTAAATTAATTAAATCAATTGAGGAAGTCATACCAGACACACCAACGGGTGTTTTCATTATTAAGGTGTAATGGGAAGACAAGAAAAGGTATGGATCACCCAAGGGGTAAATCAAATTGTTATTATTGATCTTCAATGATGGTAAATGGGTTTAATTGGGTGTTTAAATTACAAAATAACAATTATTTTATGATGAATTGGTTCTATGGAAAATGAATGGGAAAAACCAACACATAGAACAATGAGAAATATTATAAATGGATTAAAATTTATGGAAAGAAACAAGACAACCTAATTTGTTATTAGTATTGTCCACTAATCTGATATTATACTTTTATATGAGTTGGAATCAAAGAAGATTTGAAGATTAGACAAAATCTCTGAATGTATAGTAAATTATCTCACATAGATTTATCATTCAATAGGGAAAGTTAAATAGAAATAAGAATCAAGAGGAGTCTTAGACACACTGAGGGTCTTTAAAAACAACTATAAGCATTCGATTCAGAGAAGGAATAAATAAATTCACCATGAAGGACGAGAACGAGAGCTTGAAATTTTTTAGAGAGTCTAGAGAAATGGGGGATAAAAATAGTTATGAACCCTTAATGGGTTGAATTGAAAAATCATCATTTTATCTCTTTAATGTTGATCACAGTTAGGCTGAAACGTTTTTCTAAATGTGTATAAACCATATGTATCTCACATTTCTAGAGTCACACCCTGCACAATTTGGACACATGGTTTAATTTTAACGTTCACCGAACATGCAGTGCTACTATTTAGGTGGTAGTATCCATGAGGATAAATGTGTAGTTTGGAAAATAGTGTGGTGATTGTGTTACCATATCATCAATTTACTGAAATTTTTTATAGGTCCATTTGATGTACCTTCCAAGATTTATAGAATCGCGTGACACACCCATATATGGATACACAGGTTCTCCTAAGGGGACACACGATTTAAAAAAACATTCACCTTATATATTTTTCTTGGAAAGTGTCAATTTTGGGGGATCAGAACACCTAAAACTCATCCACACTACCAAGTCACTTCATTGGTCATGAACCCCATCTAAAAAACTATTTAATGTGTTACAACTCTTGTAATTTTGTTTTAAGGATTGATTTAATGTTTGGACTATCCATTGAATAAAAAATTCAATTTCTCTTAGTAGTATTAACTATCTCAAAATTTAGGACATTATAACCTCCCCACCAAACAAATCATCATCCTTAAGATGCCTTGGGTAACCATAAACATCATTTTAACAACTCAGGTCATGATTTTTTTTCAAACAATAGTGTAATGTTTCAAAATTCCCAACACACCTCCAAGAAATATTTTTAGAACCTAAAAAATAAAATTTTAAACTCAATACAATATTCATTCCTTGAAGGTAGAACATTGTGTGTTTATTACATGATCCAAAATATCCTACACCTAATAGCACCATTGTCTCTTACATTATCTGATTTATTGCCACCCCACCATAGGTTCTTATTTTAACACAACCAATTAAAATTCATGGTAATCCCACATCAAAATTTACTAACTAAGGTGTATGTAGAATTACAAAAACCCTCTATGAACATTTATCAAATTAAACAATAGGAAAAAAACCATGGGTCTTGATCAAATCAAAGTAGTTAAACTCCAATCAATCAAGATCCAATTGGTTGCACAAGATTTTCCTTGAAAATCAATGGTTGAAACTTTTAGCTGCACTTTTTTCATCCTGACTACATTTTGGATACATTTTCTACATGAAATGAATCTCTCTATTGGAAATAATTTATAGCTTACCACAATTTATCAGATATAATTTTAAGAATCTTAGATCCTATTTTCAATGTGTCACTAAAAAAGATTCTATAGCCCTTATTTTAAGGTGTACTGATATCATTCTGAGAAAACTCACCGAAGCCCATGCATGAAATTTAGTTATGTATCCTAGTAAAACAATCTCATAAGTAAAAACATCATCATGCGATAAACTGATCACCGATATTAGTCTTTTCCAGCATTAAAGGGTCGTTATAATATTCTAAAGGCTTAATTATTGTATCTATATTTTACCCAAATCTATCATCAAACCTTACATAGAATTTATCAAGGATTGTATATATATCATGATTAATTTATTAATAAAAATAAAATATAAAAATCAATTGTCATATGATCAAACACAACCTCCTACGACCATCCCGACTGGAGGGTTTCCCATCAGGGACTAGCCTCTCACTCTTAACATTAGTAGAATCCTTGTCAATATTAGATGTAATAAAAACTAATTTCCTCTCATTGTAAGTTATGTAGATCCAAGATATATGACAAGCATGTCCAACGGTATCCTTATTTCTGAGTGATATAAAACATATCCCATTACTTATTCTCTCATTCCAAGAATGTTTTATATGATTTTTAAAAAAAAGCTCATCATGGATCATGACCTTCCATTGGATAGTGGTTTACTATGCACCATTTATCTTCTCTTAAAATCACTCCTTAGGCCCAACTCCCAAGGAGACCATTCATCAAACCATAATAGATATTTAAATAGGCATCTCAGAATAGAGATGATGTTGTCTCAACATACTCAATGTGATGTGAAGACATGGGGCACGATCACCTATATAATAGAAGCCTACAATTATTTTTTAATTGTTATGTATATATCATTATGAACTATAATCAAATAAACTGGGAAAACCTACCTTCTGACATCTAGGACCCTATTTATTCTGGTGTAAACTAACCTAATTGACCACATGGCCTCAAAGGTTCCTCTTAATACATTAGAGGTCTCCGACTTACAGTGAAATCATAGGGTGTGTCCATGGGAATACTATAACCTCTAATTAGTGTAGAAATGTGGTTTAAAAAAATCATGAATAAATAATCGGAGTCATTATAATAGTGAATACGAATGTGGAATTAGTATATATAACCATGCAATATATAATCATCAAGAAGCATTAAACTATATCATATAAAAAAGATGATGGAATGTATCTACAATAGGGGAATGATGACATATATGGTAGAAGGAAGAGAATACAATTCATGATATACAAAAGAATAAAAAATGGAAAAACTATTCAATTATATCAACACCTATCTCATTTATCTCGTAAAACTTTTACATCCTAAAGCAAGAAGTCGTGTGTCCAAAGAAGGTTGTTTCCCTTTGTCTATAACTGTGATCATATAATCTCCCCATATACCAATGATGGATCAAATAGGGTGTGATATAAATCTTATTAGGATATAGCCAATGGTGGTTATAAATACACTAGTCCATGAATATAAAATATTACACTGTGAAGGAATAAAAATGTAAAATAGGGAAAAAAATACAACCTGTGTCGAGATTTTGTTCTTAGGGGGACTCCAGGATTACTATACCTACATCATCCCATGCAGTTGACACTAAAAATGATTTAATTCAATTAATTACAATTATATTTATAAAAAATAGTGTGTATAATAGTTCTAAATGAAGAATAAAAGGTGATGATAATAATAAAGGATCCAAGGTAAAACCGAGGAATCCTTTGACATAAGAGGTTGATCCAACTAATAGTAGTCTCTGAAGAAGTATAGCTATAGGGTATGAATGTAATCCAATTGGTTACAACAAGTAATTCCAATGTAAAATAGTATAACCATATCTGGGTCCCATCTGATGTAATCATTGGATAAGAGTGAGTAGGGCCAATGTGGTAAATCCAAGGAACTTCTTGTCAGAAGATATCCACATGATTCCAAGGAGTGTATCCAAGTAATTATAATATCCAAAAAAGAATCAATTGAATAATTGGTAAATCAAAAAACCATTCATGTAATAAGACAATGATTATATTGTGTGGTGGGTATCACCCATGGAAATTGGCTCAATGAATTGGGTGGAGTCCTCTTAGTGCTCAAGGCATTCCTTTAAGAATATATGGAGATGTCAAGAATGATCACTACAATAAAGTAGAAAAACGATAATGTGAAATTGTAACCATATAGATTTAGTATATCATATATTATTTTATTCTATGTAATACTCATGATAATTACATATTTATTAAGCTAACTCCATCAACTTTAATCATACATGAAAACATAAAATAAGGGCATTAAACCAATTATCAATTCAACTAAAATTTCCAAGTCCAAGTGAGAGATATATAAATATATCTAAATTCCATTTAATAATTTGTAGATTCATTTATTAAGATAAAAAAATTATATTACTAAATTTCAAGTAAAGTGTACTCGAATGGTGTTTTAAATAATTCATAATATAGTTAAAAAGGCATAAAATGATACACACCATAAATGTGTGTTCAGAGATGAGGTTTCAGCCACTAATGGAATGAATTAAAATTATCATTAGGGTCTTATAATATAAATTAAATAACATATGGTAAAGGAATAAAAATATTAGAAGTAATTCTTGGTGGAATTGACATACACATAGTGAAAATAATTTAAAAATTGGGTGACTTTTATGGAAAGTTAATAGAACACATTATTTGGGCCTGCAGTAGATACCTCATCTAGTATTAGACCATGCTTTATCCTAGATTAGAAATAAATTAATGAATATTTGAACACTCTAAAATTAGTCCATATGAGCTTTCACCCAAAATAGTTATGATAATAGAGAGACACACCATGAAAGGAAGGAATTATATCAAAGATCTTACTATGAAGGATCTAAAGAGACAAAAAAAGGCTCGATCGAACATTAGACATAAATAGATAACTATAATTTTAGGTTAGGGAATCCATGGATATATCATGGAAGAAGAGGCTCTACACATTGGAAATGAGTAGGGAAAGGGATGAGACAAATCTAATGGATTTAAGGGGAAATATTAATTTTACACCACTATAAATGGTTTCCAGGTTTTGCAGATTTTTTATAAGAACCATGATCCAACTATGCACCCAACTCTTTCCCATGTCACCCCTCTAATAGGATAGGCACAATGTAAGACTAATCATGCACATACCATAGGAAATCCATCTATATCAAGTATCATATTAGTTTCTTGGTAATGTATCATGGTTCAGATGGTTATAGAAAATAGTATGGCCATTTTCTATGCACTGAAACACCATGCACATTTTGTTCAAACCAAGCGTCTATGGGGCATGGTTTCTACTAACCATGCCGCCTTGCTATTTTCTCCAAAATTAGAGGATTATGGCATGGAAAAAATCCTAGACACCCTCATTTATACCACAACATCATTTGGAATTTCGAATAAAAAAATTTAGAAATTCAACTAAAAAAGATATTTTACAGTGTATAAAAGCTCATTTCTGACAATATTCACCTTATAAAGTTACTCATCTCTGAGTATCCCTTCTATGGGTGGAAAAACATCATCTGAGAAGACCTGTAACCACTGATCATGTATTTCTTCCTCGTAATCTCATGTCTAATCCTATAAACAGTCATGATTAAATGGAACCTATGATAAAGGGATTGACCTTTGTCAAAGAGACATCATTTTATGACTGAAGACAGTAATGGTATACTCCTCAAAAGAAGGATCGAAATCTAATTCAACATCCATGGAATCAAAATTATGAGATAAGTTAGCATGGTAATGGTGATGCTGTGATATATGGATGACATCATGCATGGTACCGTACCAATGAGGTAACTATAATTGCTATTATACCATCCTCAGTCACTCTAATATATCAAAAATACATTCAAAATGAGTCAGCATATTCCCTTTCCTCTTTATCAACTTTTTCCCCAGGAATAACTGATACTCACAAGAAAACATGACCCCCAACCTCGAACTCTAGAGGTCATTGAGGGTGATCAACATATGATTTTGTTTTGGACTGAGGAGAATCCATTTTCTTTCTGATAAAATGCACCTATTTTGAAGTCTACTATTAGATATGAGGACCTAGTTGTGTTGTTTCCCATATATCTAGTATTCATAGAGGTAAATGAAATGGCCAACCAAATAATAACTCATAAATATCCATCTGTATCATCCACTAATAGTATTTATTTTATGATAATTCAAAGGGAGGTGTATATTTATCCCAAGAACCTTAAATATAGAGCTCATGTTTGAAGCATGTCCTCAAATACCATTATCATACATACTAATTGGACATCGACCTGAGGGTGGTAAGATAAGAAGCACCTGTATACCCATATCCTTTTATAACCCCAACTATAACCTGGATGATAAATGAGAATCACTATTAGAAATGACATTATGATGTACCCCAAGTCAGTGTATTATCTCATAGACATACAGTCTCCCTATCTCATCAATTGAAAAAGTATCTTGGATATGAATGAAGTGATATACGTTTGATTGTTATTCAATTATACAGAAGATGCATCACCACATTGAGGTGACCTCGGTAAACCAGTCACAAAATCCATCAAGACATAATCTCATTTACATTTAGAGACCGGTAACAACTATAATAGGAAAAATTCCACCTGTTATGGAACTTTTCATGTCAATCGGTTGAACAACTAGTGAAAAACCCCACAATATAATGTTTCATTTGAGGCCACCAATTCCGACATTTCATGTGAAAGTACATCATGGTAATACCTGGGTGCACTAGAAATTACTAATTATGAAATCTTTCTATCATTTACTCTTTCATTTAAATAAAATACCATATACTCTCATGTACATGAATGTTTCCATCTCTATTGAAAAAACAATCTGGAGGTGGTTCATTCCCTGAAATACACACCCGTAGGACCAAACAATCAATATCTCAGAAAATAATCCACTTCAAACTATAAAAAATTTATTGGTTAACATATATTTTCATAAGTAAAGGATCCATAAACACTTTATAGAGAATATACATCAACCTCCATTCACAAATAGCTTCCTAAAAAACATACAACTGAGTCTTACAGATCAGATCATCAGAAATAACATTGAATGAATGAAGGTATTTGACCCCCCTTATCTACATAAGATTCAATTTTAATAGAATAATGATGTAATTTAGGATCTTTTTTTTCATAAAAACTTTAAAATAATCTCCTATAAGATAGTGTCTCGAGTAACTCAAGGCAGGAACCATTATTCCCAGCTCCAGGTCATGCATCAGATAATTCCACTCAAGTGGTCTTAATTAATTGTACCCATAAGTTTTGAATCGATCATCCTAGATGAGAAACTATTCATTCTGGATTCCTAATGCATCACAATTGGTTATATAGATTATATTAATCTTCAGATTAATCCTGATCCACGATGTCATTAGTACTTCATTCTGCTCATTAAAGGATCTCTTGTAGGGTTCTGACCATATATACTTCATACCCTTCGTAGTCAAACCAATAAAATGTGATTCTAGTCTTAAAATGTCCAATATAAAATTCCTATAATATCCAGCCACCCACAAGATATTTCATTTGTTAAATACATTCTTAGGCTTATTCCATTGAAAAATGTGCTCACCTTCTCTGGGTCAAAGTATACTCCTCTATTTCAGATAATGTGACCCAAAAAAGTAAACCTTGTTGATCCAAACTAGAATTTAGTGAAATCAGTGTATAGTTGGTTCTCCCTCAGAGTATTTAGAATTATCTTAATATGTTTTTCATGGTGTTTCCTAGTATGAGAATACAATAGGATGTCATCCATGAACACTACCACAAATGAACCCACATACAGATTAAAAACCTGGTTCGTCAAGTCCATTAAAATAGCTTGCATGTTTGTAAGACTGGAGAACCTAATGATACACTCATTAAGACCATATCTATTATGAAACTTTATATGAGGTATGCTTGAAAGTCTAAATCATACCTGATTATCAATTTACCTCAAAATTGATTATGGATAAAACTATTTCTCCACAAATATGGTCAAAGAGATCATTGGTACGAGGTAGTGGATATTGTTTCTTAACTCCAAGCTAGCTCAAATAATGATTATCCTTGCATAGCCTGAGGGTACCATCCACCTTCTTGAAAAAATGGATAGCTAAACCTCACAGAGAAGTATTGGTTTATATAATAACCTTTGATTCCAAATCCTAAAAGTTCCTCTTATGCTCCTGAAACTTATTATTAGTATTCGTCCCATAAAGAGGAATAGATACTAGTGTAACTCCTGGTAATAGCTCGATAAAAAACCCTACCTCTATCTTAGAAGGAAGTCCTTACATGTTAATGGGGAAAATCCATGAAACTATATAACACTATATGGAAATTATCATAATTCTTTCCCTGATAACACATATATAATCTAGAAATCTAGGATGTCATCTTGTAAAACCCACAATGCTCAGATCCATCTAATCTTGCATGGACATACCATTCACACTTTTGAATAAAAACTACACCCTTTGGTATCCGCTAACAAGCCCATCTACATTGGTAACCTGATTAATGAACTGGCTTTGACATAGCCTGAAGGTCATTCCTGATCTCCATGGGATGATGGCACGTACTGGGAATCATACAAAAAATGGAGTGGGAATGATTTTTTCATAAAAATTAATAAAGAATAAGATATAATATATTTTTCTTACAAATGAAACTCCATTGGGATTAATGTACCAGAAATCAAACGCGCATAAAAACCCAAATTACAGTAATGAGTGTACTAAAACTAGGGAAAACAACACTTTCCTAATAGAACACAACTCACCAAGTCCATCGATTAATAGCTAGAGCCACCACCATTTGGTGATTTACCTATACTCAAACATGGATAGAGGTAATCTACAAAAACACGAAGTCACAATTAGGGTTTGATCTATAAATAATAGTAGGGTCTCACCATATATTCTATAAGACATTCCAATAATAAATTAATCAAATAAAAATCATTATAATTTAGAACTAATAGGTTTTACATCTCATAATCATTATTAAAACAATTCATTCATTACATTTAAAAAGATATAAACACATTAAGCAAAAGATTATGTTTTCAATAAATGTAATATTTCTAAAATAATAGAACTTTTCAATAATGTCTCAAATAATCATTTTAATATATAACAATTTATTTATATCATAACTCATGTGAAATTTTCAAAAAAAAATAGAATATATTGATTTTATATACAATGAAGAAAGATACATGGTCATATTCTTAAGAAGATTTGATAGTTTTTGGCAATATGGAATCCATGCTCAATGTGAAACGACAAATATATACATACACCCCTTTGATCATTGGAAAATGCAGACTCATCACCATCAACGAGGGATGTGATGTGAGAATATGATGATTTTGAATGCTTTAAATAATAAAGTTCCATCCAAATATCTCACTAACTAACTAAGGATTTTATGTTCTCTAACAAAAAAACAATGATGGGTAATTTGTTTTAAGACTACATAAAATAATAATCATCCCATTCTCTATTTCAAATATTCCATATTAACATTAAGAACTATAATATGGTTTTTAATCAAAATCATACCTTTTAACCAAGAAAAAAGGATAAGGTTTCTATCAAAACCATTTTAAATCCATTTTCACAAATAGGTATTTTAAATCGATTCATAATCAAATTTCCTCAATTATATTCAAAAATTTAATTTTTTTAAAAAAATTTCATCAATTTTACAATAAACACTAAATTCAATGGAATTGGGTTTTTCTTCACAATTTTACATAAAATACAATTTTATAGTTAAATTCAATAATTTAAATGAAACAATTTCCATCAAATACAAAATTTAAATTAAATAATTTAATCTTTCAAAAATTTTCAGGAAAATGCCCAAATTCAATGGATTTGTGGGTTTTCAAAAAAGCATTAAAAACCCATTTTAAAAGAAATTGAAATACACTAAATTAGAACCAAGAAATTTTATTTAATTGAGAATAATTGAAATTAAATAATCAAGTTCAGGGTTAATAAAAATCATCAATCATAATGGGATCACCTACCTCAGAATCGAACGAATCTCATAATGTCGAACACTAATAATGATTTTTCAAAGATGATGATTGATCACATAATCTAGAAAAACATGAACAATCCTAGATTTATATATATATATATAGGAGGTTATTAGACCATACAATAAAATATGAATCTCTATAAACCCCTAGGAATAAAAGAGAAGAGAGAGATAGATAGAGAGAGAGAGAACTGGGTGAGGAAACTAACCAAGAGAAGATAAAATGGTGTTAATAAATATTCAAATTACGTCTGAGAGGGACTTGAGGGGAAAAAAATTTCTATTTGGATCTTCAATAAGGGAGTAATCATATGGGTTCATGAGAGGTCTTTCTAGAACCTAAAATGTATGATTCATGAATAAAAAAAATTAGATTAAGGAAATCTCATGCATTACTTCCTTGGTATATGTGCATGGTTTGAAAAACTCATCTGCTAGTCATGAGACAGTTTTAAATGGGCCACTTGGTTTCTCAAAATAGGGTACACATATTTTCAAACCAAGCACAAGTCATGAAAATCCCACTATCAGTTTTCCTGTTTTCTATAGTAGGGCACATGGTTTGGAAAAACTGTGCGCCAACCATGAACTATCCTAGAAATCACCGAAATAAATTTAATTTCACCCGATTTAACCCAAAAGGAATCCCAAACAATGAAATATTGAAAATATTGGTTTATGATTACAGGAAAATAGTAATAGGATGGTACAATATCCCCTATATTTAAAATTTATGTCCCTAGAAAGCGTATGAAGAAGAATTCATGAAAAAAAAATGATGTCACTTATTTGTAAGAACCTGAGTTTTTAGAAACGGGTCAAAACCCAGCCCTGTTTAAACATTTGACTGTTTTTTTGGAAGTCTGGAAAATCTGGGTGGTTTCTGGAAATTTCTAGACTACATGCCGTGTACTTTAGGTACACGCCATGTATGAGTTACCCAAGTGACCATCCGTGTGCTCGGTGAGTACATGCCGTGTGAAGACCATGTAGAACGTTCCTAATACACAACGGGTATTTATAGACATGCCTTGTATCCCTTACCAGTGTGAGGCCAGGTACATGTCGTGTGGTTCCCAAGTGTAAATTTCCATCTACACGGCATGTAGTCTTCCTTGACACGCCGTGTACCCTTGTCCGTGTAGCGGCCGAGACCCTGGCCGTGTGCTGACCGTGTACCCAGTCCAAGCCGTGTGCTGGACACCGCTTAAGTTGGAGTATAGAAACACATATACACGGTGTGTACTTTGGAAATACACGTCGTGTACTTTTTTTATTTGAGTGATCAGACCGCCGTCGATTCTCATTCCAAGAATTATCTTCTTCTTCTCTTTTGGACGAACCCTTCATCCAAAAAACCTCTATAAACTCAAACCCTTCCAGAATCTCCATACGACCACAGTTCTTCGATCCGTCAGTGGCAGCGGGACCGCATCGGAAAGGATAACCCTGCGGACCCTTTTTCTTCCTTGATTCCTCACCTATTCCTCCACAGATTCCATCCGAACAGAATTTCCAGATTTGACGAACACAGAGATCTACCGCGATTCAGTCCGATTCAAAGGCTGAAATCGAAGGAGTGGCATCGTAAGAGTACGAGGTAGGTGGTGCATACCTTCATTAGTGTTTTCGTAGACTTTTGGGGGTGGCGACCTTCGGGTGCGGTGTTAGGTGTTGAGAGAAACCCTGTTTATTTTGTTTTTATTTCATTATCTGCATTGCGGGATGCCTCTCGGCATTCACTGACCCTGTTGTGATTGAGAAAGATCGGGTTAGAGGTCGTTGCTCGTTTGGGGAAATTCGGCCGGGGGTGCTGAAATTTGTGTGAATTCGACTGTTTTTTAAACTTCTATGTTATTACTGCTTATTGAATGTCTCTAGTTAAACTATTAAGGTTAATTGTTAAATTGTGAATGAGTTAGGTACTAGTATGGGATAGCACAAGTTGTGCAAATTGACTGTCTAGTAATTGCCTATTTAAAGTGATGCTTCCAAGTATGAATATGAAATGAGTGATATTGCCTGTGTTGAACTGCTTGTTATGTAGGGAATGGCCCAGATATATGTTGAGTGATGAGAATCACAGTTTGGGGCTTTGGCTCGGTTTACATTGGGTGGTTGCAACCACAAGATTGGGCGTCATGGACGTCTATTGAGGCAGTTGGACTATCAGGTTGGGCTTTGGCCCGTGTTACTTGAATGGAAAGGCTATCTGACTTGAGTGACAGGTTCGCAGGGAAACGAGGTGTCGGAAGTGTTGTGGCTTGGGACATACTGAGGTGATTACCGCTCACCAGATACTTTTGAGTAGTGTGCATACAGGTAGACTCCGAGATGAGGTGGTACGACCACTCGATGGGTAGAGTCCACCGGTAGATGCAGTTAGGTATTTTTGGTTTGGGGGTGCTTTCCATAGGAAGCCACGTGGATGGTGAGGAGCCTTCAGGAGACAGCTTTGAGGTGGTCAGGTTGGGGGTAGAGGCTCGCCGTGATTTGAGGGCGGACATCACTGTCCCTCCGGTTTTCTTTTGAGGATAGGTATCGCTATTCCATCGGATGTTCTGCCTAGGGCAGGTTGAGCTTTCTAGATGGGTTATGATGGCTGGGCGTGCCTTCATGACGTCAGTACTTGATACACATGGTGTCAGGTGGCACGAGGTGTCGGGCTGCAGATCAGACTTTCCGGCATTGGTCGAAGCAGGTGACACTTCCTGGTGGCTGCTGAGCACTAGTGAAGTCTTTGTTTACTTTTGGGCACTGCACTATTTACTATTTTTCATGTGTAAGCATGTTTGCCTAAACACTTATTTTTGGTATGCACCTTTGGGAGGTATCCTACTGACACTTGTCTCACACCCTATAGGGGACCTTCAGGACGCGTGTAGACTTTATGAAATTGTGTGCAGGCAGAGGGTCAGCCTCAGGAGCTGGAATTTAGTGATGTTTACTTGGAGACTAGCATGGACCTTGAGGTCGTGCTGTACTTGAGTTACTTTTTTAGTATTATTTTCTTGCATCATCATGTTTACATTATATTGTAGCTACTATTATTTGTCCATTGGCGCCATTATATATGTATTGATTTCTAGGACTTTCTTGGATGCATGATTGGTTGTTTTAGTAGTTATTGTAGTTGATTGTTGGAATGACATACTATTTACTTTCTGCTGCTGTTGTTTTTATTTTGCTTATGCTCTTTATTGTTATTGAAGGTGCTTCCGCTATGTGGGTCTGGTTCGAGTCTGCTGAGTCTTTTATTTCCGTTGCATATTTAGTATTCTATTGAGACCAGTACCATTTTATTCCTCCGGGAGGGTATATCCTCCCCACTATCCCTATCAGACCCTCGTTGCTAGTTGGAAGCCTTTGGCGTTCAGGGGAGGTGCGCCTATGGTAGTGACATTCGACCCGTTTGGCACTGTTCGGGTGGCTGGCGGGGTCCGGGTTGTTACATAGTGGTATCAGAGGAGTTCTTGATAGGGATTTAGTAGTAGTGTTTTTCTGGATACAAATGAGATTGAGACTTCTCTTTTTATTTCTGCTGGTTTTACTATTTGGGATATGGTAGACTGGAGATAGGTTGTTGTTGGAACTTGATTTTTGAACTTTTTCTTGGGTGCCTGCAGCCCCATTTACGATGGATGGATTGAGTTTTCAGTGGTGGGAATTGCTATTTGATTTTTCTCAGATTACAGTTGATATGATTTCCACCTCGTTGGATCACTTGTTGTACGATCTTATTGATTATGATATTTAAACCTTGGCCGGTATGGCAAGGGTTTCTTTCTTGGCTTTTGATAGGCACATTTAGGGTATTTAAATTTCATAACTGCACGTATGCTTTGTGAAGTGATAATTCCATGTGAATAAAAAAAGTCATTTGCCATGATTTGTAATTTTTTTGTAGAATTTCATGTTGTAGGATATTTGGGTCTGGCTCTTATGAGAGCAGACATGTACTATGATTGAGGCAGTGTAACTGTCAGGATTGGGTGACACGGTCGTCGGTTTGAGGCAACGTGAGTTGTCGGGACGGGCATGGCCCGAGGTACATTGATACGTGGCTCTGTTGAGGTCGAGTAAGGAGGCCATGAGGCCGGGATGACGTGGGGAATGGGTTTCAGTGAGGGGGAGTAAGGGTAGTTGTTATGAACTTCCTTTTACAGCTTTCCATATCTGTATAGAACATATTGTTATATAGATTTATGTGGGCTATCAGACTATTTATGGTATTTAGCGGGTTACTTCTTCCTGAAACAATGGAGCGACAGGAAGGAGAGGATATGGTAGTGCAGGATCAGGTTCCGAATCTGGTGCAGGCAGAGCATGAGCCGCAGGTATAGGCTTAGGGACATGATCAGGTTCAGGATCCAGTGCAGGCAGGGCAGCAGCTGGGTTTGGCAGCGTTCGGACCGTGGCTTGATGAGAAGCTCCGAGCTAGCCTAGTACGCGTCTTGTCGGGGATTGACAAAGGCGCACAGGGTACAAAGCCTTCTATGGCGTATCTGACATGGGAGTTCCAGTCGCAGCACCTGCCGTGTTTTCAGGGTGAGGGTGGTCCACAGGTGGCAGAAAACTAGATAGAGAGTGTGCACATGATCTTCGAGCAGCTCGAGACGCCTCCATGGCGGAGGGTCAAACTGGCGACCTACATGCTGAGAGGACCGGCGAAACATTGGTGGGATGTGCAGGTACAGGCTCGTAGGCACGAGGGACTGGCGTGGAAGGACTTCGAGGACAGGTTTTTCGAGCACTTTAATCTGGAGACGCTGAGGGCATAGAGAGCTCGGTAGTTCTTGAGTCTTTAGCAGGGAGATATGTCCTTCATCGACTACGCAGCTACCTACACAGAGTTATCTCGCTTTTCACCTAGTATGGTGAGCGATGATGCAGCTAGGGTGAGGTGATTCGAGGATGGCTTACGGCACGACATTCGGGTCCAGGTGAACATCTTCAGGCTGGGTTCTTTATCCGAGGTGGTGAAACAGGCGCTCATAGTTGTGGGCAACGAGAGAGAGAAATCTCGTTTTGACAGGGTGACAACACCAGGTGACGGTTCAGACAGTAGGACGTGAGGGATAGATGGGTTCCAGAAGGGCGGGTAGGCCAAGGACCTAGCTAGACCACCTTATAGTAGTTCAGCGGTGGTGTTCTTCCAATGAGGACAACCGGGACTTTTTCAGGCTCAGTGCGATAAGCCCCCGAAGGAGTGTCGGGCGTGTGGACAGGTTGAACATCTGGAGAGGTTTTGTAGGCAGCCTTCTCAGACAGTCAGCAGGTAGGGACCAGGACAGACTGTGGCATCAGGATTTGGTTCAGGTTCAATACCAGGAGAGGGTGGCCGAGGTTTAGCTTCACGCGGAGGACGTGACAGGGACAATAGGACCCAGCTGAGGGGTCTGTGGCCGGAGATTGGGGCAACACCACAGGGAGGTCAGGCATCCGGCAGTCGTGCTTCAGGCCAAGTGCATGCTTTGGAGCTGCCAGGGTTTGAGCAGGATGGAGATCTGATGACGATGGAAGGTATACCGCGAGTGTGGTCGTGAGATTCATTGCTTTCTTTTGGCATGGCCTCTTGAGGCATGTCTGGTTGAGTGCACAAGCTGTACAAGATACTTGTGGTCTAACTAGATGCTAGTTAGTGGGATTGGAATCATATCAGATGTGTTTTATTTTTTATTTATATATATGAGATTCATGGAATCAGGAGCATCAAGGATGCAAGTTACTTGAGGTGCCATGGGCATCAGGGCATCGTGGATGTGGTTTACTTGAGGTGCATGGCACCAGGTTTGAATTGAGCATCTATTAGATGCAAGACCTCAGGGAGGCAGACCCCAATGCAGCAAGAGTTACGTTGGGTGTCGGAAGCGACACGTGAGCATCGAGGAGGTGCAGGGGTGAAGATGCATCACGGGAGGACCATTGGTCTTGGAAATAGGTCGTTGGGCCTTGTTTGTTTATTTGTTTACTTTGAGATTTTTTCGGGTTGAGACCGAGTAGGTTATTCCTAAGGTGGGGAGCCCTTTTATGAAATTAGCCAGAACCTTGTGACCAGGGTAGTCAGGGTTGTTTAACCAGAATGGGCGTGTTCAGTGCCATCTCTTAGTTTCATTTGGTAGCTTGGGGACGAGCTATGTTAAGGTGGGGAGTTTGTAAGAACACTAGTTTTTAGAAACGGGTCAAAACCCGACCCTATTTAAACTTATGACTATTTTTTTGGAAGTATGGAAAATCTGGGCGGTTTCTGGAAATTTCTACTCTACACGATGTGTACTTTAAGTACATGCTATGTATGAGTTACCCAAGTGACCGGCCGTGTGCTCGCTGAGTACATGTCGTGTGAAGACCGCGTATAACTTTCCTACTACACGGTATGTATTTATAGACACGCCATGTATTCCTTACCCATGCGAGGCCAGGTACATGTCGTGTGGTTCCCAAGTGTAAATTTCCATCTACACGGTGTGTAGCCTTCCTTGACATGCCGTGTACCCTTGCCCGTGTAGCGGCCGAGACCCTGGCCGTGTGCTGACCGTGTACCCAGTCCAAGTCGTGTGATGGACTCCGCTTAAGTCGGAGTATGGAAACGCATATACACGGCCTGTACTTTGGAAATACACATCGTGTACTTTTTTTTATTTGAGCAATCGGACCGTCGTTGCACCTCATTCGTAGAATTCTCTTCTTCTTCCCTTTTGGACGAACCCTTTGTCTAAAAAAACTCCAAGAACTCAAACCCTTCCAGAATCTCCGTACGACCTACGTTCTTCGATCCGTCAGTGGAAGCGGGACCACATCAGAAAGGCTAACCCCGCGCACCCTTCTTCGTCCTTGATTCCTCACCTGTTCTTCGGCAGATTCCATCCGAACAGAATTTCCAGATTTGACGGAAACACAGATCTACCGCGATTCAGTCCGATTCAGAGGATAAAATCAAAGGAGTGGCATCGTAAGAGTAGGAGGTACATGGTGCATACCTTAATTCATGTTTTCGTAGACATTTGGGGGTGGCAATCTTTGGGCGCGGTGTCGGGTGTTGAGAAAAACCCTATTTATTTTTTTTATTTCATTATCTGCAGTGCGGGATGCCTTTGGGCATTCCCTGACCCTGTTTTTATTGAGCAAGACCGGGTTAGAGGTCGTTGCTCGTTTGGGGAAATTCGTCCGGGGGTGTGATAATTCGTGTGAATTGGACCGTTGTTTAAACTGCTATGTTATTACTGCTTACTGAATGTCTCTAGTTAAACTGTTCAGGTTAATTGTTAAATTGTTAATGAGTTAGGTATTGGTATGGGATAAAACAAGTAGTGAAAATTGACTGTCTAGTAACTACCTATTTAAAGTGATGCTTCCAAGTATGAATATGCAATGTGTGATATTGCCTGTCTTGAACTGCTTGTTGTGTTGAGAGTGGCCTGGATATTTTTTAAGTGATGAGAATCACAGGTTGGGGCTTTGGCTCTGTTTACTTTGGGTGGTTCCTACCACGGGATTGGGCGTCATGGACGTCGGTTGAGGCAGTTGGGCTGTCAGTTTGGGATTTGGCCCAAGTTACTTGGACGGCGAGGCTATCTGACTTGAGCGACAGGTTCGCAAGGACATGAGGTGTCAGAAGTGTTGTGGCTTGGGACATACTGAGGTGATTACCGCTCACCAGGTACTTTTGAGTAGTGTGCACACAGTTAGACTCCGAGATGAGGTGGTACAGTCACTCGCTGGGTAGCGGCCCCGAGTAGATGCGGTTAGGTATTTTTGGTTTGGGGGTGCTTGCCATAGGAAGCCACGTGGAAGGCAAGGAGCCTTTGGGAGACAGCTTTGAGGCGGTCAGGTTTGGGGCAGAGGCTCGCCGTGATTTGAGGGCGGACATCATTGTCCCTCCGGTTATCTTCTGAGGACATGTATCGTTTTTCATCTGGATGTTGTGCCTAGGGAAGGTTGAGCTTTTGAGCTGGATCACGATGTATGGGCGTGCCTTCGAGATGTCGGTACTTGAGACACATGGTGTCAGGGGGCCCGAGGCGTCGGGCCGTAGATCAGACTTTCCGGTGTTGGCCGAAGCTGGTGACACTTCTTGGTGGCTGCTGAGCACCAGTGAAGTCTTTGTTTACTTTTGGGGATTGCAGCGTTTACTGTTTTTCTTGTGTAAGCATGTTTTCCTAAACACTTATATTAGGTACACACCTATGGGTGGTATCCTACTGAGACTTGTCTCACACCCTACAGGGGCCCTTCGGGACGTGTGTAGACTTTATGAAATTGCGTGCAGGTGGAGGGTCAGCCTCAAGAGCTGGACTTCAGTGCTGTTGACTTGGAGACTAGAATGGACCTTGAGGCCGTGTTATACTGGAGTTACTTGTTTAGTATTCTTTTCATGCATCAGAATGTTTACTTTATATTGTAGCTACTACTGGTTAGCCATTGGCGCCATTATATATGTATTAATTTTTATGACTTCCTTGGATGCATGCTTGGTTTTTTTAGCAGTTACTGTAGTTGATTATTTGAATGACATTATATTTAATTTCCGCTAATATTGTTTTTAATTTGATTCCGCTGTTTATTGTTATTGAAGGTGCTTCCGCTATGCGGATCTGGTTCAATTCTGCTGAGTCTTTTATTTCTGCTGCATATTTAGTATTCTATTCGGACTGGTACCATTTTATTCCTCCGAGAGGGTATAGCCTCCCCACTATCCCTATTTGACCCTCACAGTTAGTCAGAAGACTTCTGTGTTTAGGGGAGGTGTGCCTAAGGTAGTGACACCTGACCCGTTCGACACTGTTCGGGTGGCTTGCCGGGTCCGGGTTGTTACACTTCTCTCTCACTAGTTCCACCCTCTCCCATGTCTCATGATTATAAGAGACATTATTCCATATCAGAAAAACCAATTTTATCAATCTCCCACAATGTACCTTGGTTTAATTATAAACTATTCAGACTGATCGTTCAGTCATGGATAAATTACTTTCAATTTCACGATTATTCAAGCTCAGAACATGAGATAGATAAGATAGATACTTCTGGAGCTGAGATACATGGAACATGTCTTGTATCCATGTTAGATATGGTGTATTTGATAAATGATTTATAAATTTCCCACCTTCACAACAACTTTAACAGGTCCTACAAAATGAGGATAATTTTTCCCTTGTCACTCATACCATTGATGAGAAAAACTAAGAGAAATATTCAAGAACACATGGTCACCAACTGAGAATTACAACGGTCTACAATAGAAATAAACATAATACTTATATCATATATTTTTTGCGAAAATTACCTGAAAAATCAACTCGATCATTGTTGTTTTATATTGAACCAGGCATGGTCCATACAATGAACATTCACTAATCTCTGACCAACACAAATGAGATGTACAATATAGATCATAAAAATACTAAAAAGTGTTTATTCTAACCGTGGACTCATAAATATTGTTATAATAATACTCATATATCCACAAGTTATCATTTCTAGTCCCACCAAATTAGAGAACACACGCATGGACCATATCCTCATGAATTGTATAGCTCTTTGGTCTGACCATCCGAATGTGGATGGTATCTAGAACTCAAACAATCATGAGATCCTAGTGTCTCCTGACGTCCTATATAAATTAGGTATATAAAAATAGAGTCCCTATCATAATCTATAGCATAAGAAACTCTTAAAATGAAAAATATCTTTCACATGGAGATTTCCAAACACTATAAGTTTGATTGTACCAAAAATGGGTATAAAATGTGAAAATATAGTCTATCGATCGATCACAATCCATATCACATTTTTATTTTCATTAGGTATGTGGAAACTCAACAAAAATTTACATAGATATCTCATCCCACATCCTATTTAGTACTAGAAGTGGCTGAATAAAACCTAAAGGTTTCATTTCCTAGGCCTTATCCTATTGGCATGTGTAACAATAAGATTCAAATTCATTAATGCCACATCTAATACCAAGCCACCAAAACTACCACCGTATTTCATATAATATCATTTTAGTTCATGGGTGCATACCCCACTGGGAATTATGGGAATACCCTATAGCACATTTACTTACCAAATATATTACCAGAAAATTGTTCTGAAATAATATAATTCTCTCTTAAGAGAATAACCAATAAATCATGGTCTCCCCTCCATAATTAGAGTCTCAAATTCTATAGAACTTATCATAAAGCTATTATTCCTAAATAATAAATTTGAGAATATAATATTAAAATTAAACATTTTAAATTTATTCATCAGCCAATGATTCTTAGACTCTAATGTGAAACTGTACAAAGAGAGCCATCAAGTTCCACTCTTCTTATGATTCTTTTACTTTTCGGGTCAAAAGATTCCTGATCAAATAATATAAATTTACATTCCCTTTCCCTATGGTATAGGAGATGTTGAAATAAAAAGGATATTGGAATTCCACCCAATTTTTCTAGTGTATATTTGAATATTTTTGAGAGAAGATGTTACCCAAGCACTTATGGTCAGAAAACATGGTAAACCATTCTTCATAAAGGAAATTCCACCAACACTTAAGTGTGTTCATCACAGCTGTACGTATGAGGTCATGGGTGTATAATTCTTCTCATGTTTCCTAAGTTGACGAGATCAATTTTCAATTATATGGTCAATCTACATCAGATTTCAGCCCATGACTAAACTCGATGAGTCCCAAAAGACCACATAGACCTAATAAGCCTCTAGAAGAGTCAGTATTGACACTGTATTAAGATGATATTTCATCTCAAAAAAAGAATTCTCACATTTATCACCCCAAGTAACTTTTACTCTATTTTGAGTTAGTTAATTCATTATAGAATCCAACTTTAAGAAGTCCTTCATAAACTGAGGATAATATCATTCTAACCACATGAAACTCTGAATCTCGCAAAAAATAATTTGTTGCTCACATATCATAATAGCCATCACATTCTCAAGATAAAATGATATTCATTGTTCCAACACCACATATCCTAATAAATTCACATAAAAATCCATAAATCACATTATGAAGGATTGGTATAATGTTGGTGATTTCTCAGCAAACTCAGAATGATTCTCTGATGATGCACATGATTCACCACGGACATATAGTAGATGAGGATGACATCCATAGAGACTAGTATAAAGGTATAAAAATACGGATGGAAAATGTTATTCATTAAATCCAAGAAAACTATTGGGACATTGGTTTGACTAAATGTCAAGATAATTAACTCATAATGGCCATACATGATCCAAAAGATAGTTTCCTTAATGTCAAAATATTTTTTCCACAATTGATGGTGACCAATGTAATGATAAATCATCGAGCACCATAACTCCCCTTTCAAATAATCAAACAAATTATTATTGGTGGTAAAACATAATTTTATTTATCATAACTTGATTTATTTTTTGATAATCAACTAATAGATAAAGTGAACCATTAGCCATATTAGAAAAAAGAAATGGCACCGCCCATGGTGACACACTCAGGCGTATGAAGCCTTTCTATAAAAGATCATCCAACCAGGGCATGAGTTCCTTCAATTCTATTGAAGGAATATTGTTATAGGTAATATATACTGGTTTAGTAAAAATTATCATGGCAATAAAATATTAATCCTATATTTCTAGTGGGAAACTAGATATGTCTGAAAGAAAAACATTGGGAAAACCGACAATGATTGGAGGGAGATCACCGCTCAAAAATTCCTGCTCCAGATTAATGGAAAAAAATCAACATTATTTTCCCACTTTTAGATAATAAGGTCCAACTCTACATGACCATGGGTCCCATTAACTATGAAATACATGGAAGACACCATCGGGTGTAGTTAATGAGACCTATCAAAGATAACAGTCAATTCAATATTTATTGTTAATAAGTAAATCCATCACAAAAATGATGTCAAGAAGTTTCATTTTGAGAACTAGAAAACTCCACGGTAGAATAATAAATGAATAAGATAAAAACAAGTGTTATTAGGTGACCTTACTTTATCTTCTTACCAAGGGTTGTAGTAATATACATTACACATGATAAAATCTACATGTAAAGGTAATGAAAATTAAAGGAACAATATAAATTAATCAATTAATTAGATGTACTGGTGTCAAATAGAGTAGTTACTAGTGATTAATATATTATAATGGTAATCCTCAAGGTCATCGAGCCTATATCTGCTTCTTCTATAGGCTCTTCAACTGCATGAAGATGATCCTTCCATATATCTATAGATGGAACCCTTTTACCAATGAAGTATATAATTGATCCATAGTTTTAGAAGTTGTGGATGATCTTGTGAGACTCCAAAAAGTGAAATAAATATGAATGAACCTTTGTATGTGACCTGAGCATCTACATGAGACACATCTAATGGTTGTCTCTATGAAACCCCTATTTGAATGTCTTATCATTCCACACTTGTAATATACTAAAGGTCCTCTTCTATGAATTTCAAGTGTTATAGAATGACCCTCATATCAAAAACTACCCTGATAATCCTCACACTTTTTTCCCTTAGAGTATTGCACACTTACATTGGGAGCGAAAGAAACTCCCAAAATCATGACTTTCCAACCATGTCCATCACAACTGTCAGGGATATATCCCTTACATTTGTATAATAAGGAAGTTTATATAATAAAACCTAAGAATTAATATCCAAATGAGGTCCCAACATGATCATTTTGGACTTCATATTCTTGTTCAAAAGTATCTTAGGTGTGACAAGATTGAGCTAATATAAATGCGTTGTATACTATTTCATTGTCCTGTTAGAATGCACAAGTTCGAAAAACTCTATGTACTTGGCTAACATCATCAAATATGGGTAGAACTATTCAATGAAAAGAACATTAAATTCTTTCCACCCTAATCCCTCTTGCTTCTTCATCATCACCATCATGTCCCAATATCTCCTGCATGGTCTTTCCAACATGAAGGTGTCAAACTTCACTTTCATTTCATAAGGTGTGTCCAAAAAACCAAAAAATGCTCTATTCATCTTAGTCACTCCTCATAATCTTAAGGATAATTTCATCCTTTGAAAGGTTTTTTATTCTGGAGAATTAACTCATAAGAAAAAATATCGAGAATATCCCTATATGGATCCACAACTTTAGCCAAAATGGGAACTGGAGGTGGTGCATGCCCCAATTATTTGAATGTGTGCACAATCACCACAATTGGGTTCATGTCCAAGAGAGGATTCGCTTGTTGAGGATCAGCAAAAGCTTCCTCGGAGATCTGATTCACACATTTTTCTCTATGTCATGATACTAAATATAATTATTAGACAATAAAAAAGACATAATATTATCAATGAAATAGTGCAACAAGAAAAATAGTCCCAGCTGATTGAACCGACATGATTTTGATTTCAATCAATCTAAATTAAAATTTAGAAAAGAATAGAACAAATCCACAAGAATTCCTTCCAAATTAACCATGGTAAATTAAGGTTTATTATGGTGAGATCTAGATAACCACTCAATCGCAACTTCCACTTATGTCATGAAAATATCTCACAAATCCATATTGACTTCTTGATAAGAACAACAACCTGAATCCATGATTCAACTTTTTCATGAACTATCTCGGGTTCCCAAGTCACCTGATAACCATTTTAACCTTAAAATAACCCGAACGACATTCATGATCCACATGAGTTGGTTACAAGCACAAGGCATCATACAATAAGAGATTGAGAATCATTTTTTCCAAACATTGGATAAGTAAAAGAAACAAGACAATATGCACACAAAAGAAACTCTATTTAGAGTAAATTACCAGAAGTCAAACATGCATAAAATCTAAAAGTAATACAATGAATGTACCAAAAATTGGGAAAACATCACTACCCCAAAAAGACACAAATCCCCATGTCTATTGATCAATATCTAGAACCACCTCTATGTGGTGATTTATCCTTGAATGATCCTGAAAGGATATAATCTACAAACACCCAAAGGCCCAAGTAAGGTTTGATCTAATTTTCTGATTAGTGTCACACCAAAGATTACATCATAGATTCCAATATTTAATTAACAAAATAAAAAAGTAATCAATTTAAAAATAATTGATTTTTCATTTCATAAGAATAATAAAAATAATTCATGATTTATATTTCAAAACATGGAAATACTATAAACAAAGGATTTAATTCTCAATTTAGGGAACAATTCCAAAGCAGTAGAACTTTTCACAAATGCCTTAAATAAAATCCTTTATAAAATATAGCTTATATAAATCATAATTCATGTAAAACAATATATAAGAATTTTAAATATTCATTTGAAATACAAATAAGTGACAAAAATGGTCATATGTCTAAGAAGGTGCTATAGATCTAGGCTATATGGACTCCAAAATCAAGGTGATATAGAAAATATGTACATATTTCCCTTTGATCTCATGCCAAAGGGGACTCAACACCATCCCCTAAGGGATATGATGTGTTGATGTGATGTTTTATAATGTTTTATATCCTAAAGTGTTGTCCTAATAACTTACTAACTATGTAAGGATTTCATGTTCTCTAATAAAAAAACAATGTTGATGAATTTATTTCCTTACCTCATCAAATATTATTCATCACATTCTCTATTACAAATATTCCAAATTACTTTTAAACAATAATACAGGTTTTTAATAAAAAAATTCCATTTCAACAAGATCCAACCCTAAGGGTTATTTTAAATCTATTTTCAATCCATTTTCACATATGAGGATTTGAATTAAATTCAAAATCTAATTTCTCAAATTAAATTCAACAATTTAGTTTCTCACAAAATTCTATCAATTCACAATAAATCCCCAATTCAATGGGATTGAGATTTTCCAAAATTTTCCATTAAATCCATTTCAAAAATTAAATTCAATAGTTTATTTTAAAAAATTTCCATCAAATCCAAAATTTAAATTAAAAATTTTAAAAAATTAGAATTTTCCATCAACATGACCTTATTCATTAGAATCGGTGGTTTTCCCAAAATCCTTCCAAAAATCATTTTAAATCCAATTTAAATATATTTAATCAAGACTAAACAATTTCACATGATAAAAAACTCTTAAAAGTAAAGAAATAAATTTTTGTTTAACAAAAATCAGGCATCGTAACAGAATCGCCTACCTCAAAATACAACAGATCTCGAAGTGTTAAACCCTAATCGAGGTTTTTTTATGATTAAAAATTACCATGGAATTCAAGAAAACAAGAATAAAAAATCATTTTATATCCATAAATGTGGGTATTAGATTTTCTGTCAACATATAATGATCTATAAAACCCTAGGAAGTATAGAAGAGTGTAAGATTAAGAATGGGGTGATGAAATGGGAGAATATCAAACGGAATTCCTCAAGCGTGGAATCACATATGAGAGTTATCCGAGGGTATATGAATATATTTTGGGAGCCCCAAGGATGATCGAAATTGTATGGGGTTTATCGTGGTCTATTAGGAACCTAAAATGTGAGTTTTTCTATTTTAAAAATTGATTTTCAAATTAAAGAAATTTTGGGCATAGTTTCTTGGGTAGAGGTGCACATTTTAGAGAACCCTTGTGCAAGATATGAACCTATTTTAAATAGGATCCATGTTTTCTATAAATTGGGTGCCCGTTTTATTAAAATTTTTGCAAATACATGGAAAATCCTGCTGTCTAGTTTTCCTGTTTCCTCTAATAGGGTGACTGATTTGGATAACCCATGAGCCAGTCGTGAACTAGCCTAGAAACTTCCAAAAATTTCATAATTTAACCAAATTTAAACCCAAACAAAACCCAACCAAATAATTGTTAAAAATAAATATTGAGAAATACCTAAAAATAAATACAAGATGTTACACTTTTGATGTGAAGGTTATTCTGCAGGGATAGAAGTCAGCGTAATTATGGAAGGAAACCAAGTATCCCATCTTGAGAGTGATATCAAACCATATCATATCAAGGATAACAGAATTTATTTAAAAAATATAACCACAAATCTCAATATTCCACTCCATACAATGGTTTATACCTTCTTATTATAAACCCAATGACGTTTCTAAAATTATCACCCCCAAAAAATTCTATGTTTTGAGCTTGAGATTTTCCACAGTCAATGCTAAAATAATGTAGTGAGAAGCTATTGTGTCAAACAAAGAATACATTATAATACAGGATACAAGACTATTAAATCATACAGTAGACACCCATACACATTTCTCTTTTAGTATTTATTTTACAGTGTAAAACTAGCCGGATCCAAGGCCCTAAGATGCAACTAGACTACCCTGAGAAGGTCAACTCTACTGATGCTGAAAATTAGAGGTCTGGATACAGAGATCATGACATCCTCTTTAGCCTAATAAATTATTACTATTCAATCTCCCTATTCAATTATGGGTTAACAATACCGAAATTGATGGTGGAGATGATATAAAAACTCTTTCACTTATGATAGGAATAAATTTCTGATAAAACATCTGAAGATAACCCATCCACCCACTAGTAGGATTTTAATGAAGGTCTCCTTTTCACTATGGGTTCATATGCCCCTACCATCCAACTAATTGAATATAATATAGCTACCAACGTAAATACTTTTGCCACCACTATTCAAACGTGGATCCTCAAAGCCATTTATCATATCACTATAATAACTACTACTCTCTCATGGAACAAACCCTCTATTCCCAGCATGACAACATCTATCAGGTAGTGCTCAGAGATAAGAGATGGGTTCACAATCCCAAAAATGATAGCTAGACGTAAGTCATTCACCTAATACAATATAGAATAGCAGATCCCATAACCTAAGTGTATTTACCTAAATAACCCATCACCAGAAAGAATTGGTTCATAGGGATATAACTCATTAAAACATGTTGAGTGGTCCATAAAATGCGTTGCACCCTTCTATAGATGTATGAACTACCTAGAATGTTCTACTCTCAGGGTCTCACAAAAGAAGTAATCATAGAAGGTAGTGTAGAATTTTTCCCAGACCATGCCTTGATAAAAACATTATAATGTATTCACATCCCACCAGTGCTTGGAAGAGTCACACAACATATTAGTGGATAGATTGACCCTCTTATATGGAGGCATCTTCAAATGCTAGAAGATAGATAAAATTGAATCTATCTATGAAACAAGAGTTTGAGGACTTCTATCCCCTAAGATGATGGGATGATACTGTTATTGTAACTCATTAGTAAGATCTGACATTATAGAGGAAAATAGAAGAGAACCCTCTAGACTCTACAACAAACATAGGAATCCCTCTCAATATCAGGTGTCAGTTCCTAGTTCACGAATAGAAAGTGGTGGTTCATGTGGCACTACTGGAATTAACACTAGTTGATCGTGGCCCACCACTTCCAAAGTATGTTCATCACAGCCCTCCTGTGAATAACTCTAGGATTTCATTGCGGTGTAGGTCTAAAAATTCCATGCACACACCTGAAAAAAAGTTATGATAACTATTGGAACCAAAACAAAAGAAATAATCTCACTACTCATAATACATCCATAACAACTGACTTTAGTGATTAGAGTATTGTAAAGTGTATAGGTTCGAATTTACAGAAATTATAATATAATCAGGGACAGTTACAAGTGTAAAAGGAAGACACTCTTTAAGTTACACGTGGACTCTCCACCTATAGGAAACCATTTTATTTATAATCCATAATTTATATCATAATTTAATAAGTGAGTTTATACATAATACAAGGTTCACTTAAATCAATCTTCTTTCCCAATTTATAAAGGCCCACATGTTATAAATTGAATTTGACACCAATTTATGTACAACTATCTCCCCATACATTTGGTCTGAAAATTTAATAGGTCTTGTAAAATATGGTGGCTTGATTAGATTGATTATTGTTCCAAATTTTTAAAGTCCCCCACATATTAGAAAACTGATATTTTTAGTTGTATAATCATAGCCAAAACCCAACTCATGTAACCAGGGTTAAATAGTGTACATAGTTGAAAAATGGATATTTAAGATTCCACCATTAATTTATATGGTAAAACACCATTTAGCTTAATGATAAATTTTTAAACAAAATATTTCCCTTCCCTGTATAATATTTTGGAAGCATGGACATATATAACAACCATGACCCACTAATCAATTACAAGTAATTCATGTAATAAAATGAGCATTTATGGCATGGAATGTGTATAAAATGTGAATCCTAAGTGAATATAATGATGTATGTAACAACACTCCTTTCCATACCATGCCAAGGTAGAGTAACCATAAAATATAACAAACATAAAGATCTTGTACATCACCCAATAGTGAAAATATATCAATAGTAATAAGAGGAATATAGAATTAAAATTTACATTACAAGAAAACATGGTGTTTACACCAAACATGGGTTATTTAATCTTAGTAATGACTTGTGACCAAGTTCTAACATGATTCAAATATCCTCTATAAATTTCCCAAGAAATAATAAAAGAAAACAAACCCCTATGATACCACATTGTGACATCCCAGACCTAATTCACTCATGATTAATTGAACTCGGTTGGCCACGTGGCCTCAAGAACACATCCCCATAATCTAGATACTTCTAACTAGCAATGAAGGCCAATGATGTATTTTTTGAGAGACGATGACCTATGTTATGAGTGACAAAGTGATGAATCAAAATCATTAATAAATATTTGGATGCATAATAATAGTGAATAAGACAATAGAAAAATAATAACCATCCATGCAATAAATAATCATAAAAAATATGTAAATTGTATCATATACAAAATATGATGGTATGTGTCTATAGAAAGGGAAATAAATAATACATGGAAGCTAGAAGCTGGTATAATATCTGATATAAAAAATCATTAAAAATGAAAAAAATATATCCAAGAATCTCGAGCACTAGATCATTAATCTACTACCAATATCTCATCATAAAACAAGAAGTCAGGTGACCAAAGTTGGACGCTTTCCTTTTTCCACACCAACGATCATATAATCTGGTCGACTACGAATGATGAAATGGATAGGGTGTGAGATGAATATTATTAGGCAAATACAAATGATGTCTACATATAATCTAGAATGTAAATATAAAAAATAATAGTATGTAGGAATATTAAATTAAAACCAGAAAATAAATACAACCCATTTCAAGATTAAGTTTCTCATGGATCAACCGGCTCACCATACCTACATCACCCCATACTCATGTATCTAAACATGAATTTATTTAATTAATTATGGTTTATTTTATAATAATGAGAGTATATTAAGGTATCAATTGTACAATATTAGGTGACGATAATAATAGAGGATCCATGGTGAAACCAACACATCCTTTTCGCTCAGGGGTCAATCAGACCCATATTAGTAACTCGTGTAGTATAATTATATGGTATGAGGGTAATCTAAGGGGTACCCTTAAAGAATTCCATTGTTTGAGAGTCTAACCATATTTACATAGCTGATCTATCATAACCCTGGGTAAATAATGACTGGATCCATTGGGTAAATCAATGGTGCATTGTGTCTGAAGACATTAAGATAATCCAAGGAGTGTGTCTGATGAATTTATATATTTGTAAAGGAGTCAATTAAATTGTTACTAAATCAATGAGGCCTTCATAAAATAATACAATGAACAGATTATATGGTGGGTATCTACCATAGAAACTGTCTCAATGAGTTGTGGTGGCGTCCTCTTAGTGATCAAGGCTTTCCATCTGGAATCAAGGGTGATTTGAAGTCTGACCACACCTATAAATATAAAAAAGGTCTCTATAAAATAGGAAACATAAAAAATTTATTATATAATTAGTCATTTTAGTTCATTTAATATTCAAACTAATTAAATATTCATGAGGTTCACTCTATTACCATTAATTATACAATACAAGGTAAAATAAGCACATCAACCAATTATCAATTAAATTACATTTTACAAGGACAAGTGATATCCATTAAAAAACTCATTCCATTTAATAATTTGAATATTCATTTATTAATTTGAATCAATTATCTTACTAAAGATCAAGTTAAGTACACCAGCATATTGTTTAATGTAATTCACAATATGGGTCAAAATGAATAACATGGTACACACCGTAAATGGGTGGCAGGTGTTGAGGTATCAACCTCTAATAGAATAAAATAATAGTTTCTTGGTCCTTATATTAAATTTTAAAAAATTTATGTTAAATGAATAAGTATATTAGAGGTAATTACTAGTGAATATGGTGTTAGTATAATGAAACCAATTTATAAATGGTGATACTTTGAGGTAAATTTAATTAAAAACATAATTATGCCTATATCAGATGCTTCATCCATTATCGGCCCTTTTTTGGCCAAGATCTGATAAAATCGAAAAAATGGAATAATTACATAAAAATATGGCATATTCTCTCACAGAAATATAGTTACAAATATGGAAATATAAACCACGAATGGAAGGAATAAGGTCAAATAACATACCAAGAATGATCCAACAAAATGAATAGTTTCTCGATCAGCTTTTAGATGAATATGAAATACCAAAGATAAGGATTGATAAAAAATTGGATCTCCTAAGGAGGAGGAGGAACTACATGTTTTAAATGAGAGGGGAAAGGGGTAGTAAAAATATAAATCATTTTTGGGAAAGTACAAAATTTTACCCGCATTAAATGGTCTGATAGTTTTTCGGCCATTTTGTCCATATTGTGCATCAACCATATACCCATATCTATCCCAGGTAACCCATCGCATAGTATAGAAGAACAGTTAGACTAACTGAGTGCAACCCATGCGAAGCCCCTCTACCTCAAGTCTCAAATGAGTCACATGGTCATGATTCATAGGGCACAAGGTTAGAGAAAACCATGTGTCCTTATGCAGTGTAGTGAAACACCCCACATATTTTATTATAACCATGTGAACTCTAATATAAGATTCTTATTAATCATGCAACCAGAATGTTTTCTCTAAAATTTAGGGATCTAAGCAATGAACATGCCCTAAACACCCTTGTTTCATCGAAAACCTCATTATGTATTTTTAGTCGTACAAAATTATGGAATTAATCTATAAATGAAAGGTTATTTACCTCATATAAAATGTAGGTTCTTACATGTCTTTTCAACACCTAACACCATGTCACCCAACAATGTGTGTTTTGGTCTAATCTAGTTTATCCCTAATCCCAAATACTTACATAAGATTTATCCTTATATCTAGGTCACCATACCCACAAGAATAAATTTATAAACCATTTCTCCTTGAACCTTACTCATCTAATCACCAACGTCAAATTCTTAATCATTTCTAAAAATAATAATAGGTAATATAATTATCATTAATAGTTAGTGTAATATCCTATACCGCCCATTTTAGAATCCCAAGTCACGAATCTGAGTGTCGTAATACAATAATGTAAAAATAATCATGTTACATGACATATCATTTTTCTATTATGTTTGGAGTTCCTTTGGAAATCCTCTTAAAAATTAGTTATATCACCTCTTCCATAATTTAACAAATGATTTTATACCTCATGGAATCATCTCAGAAAAGAAAGCACCAACTGCACAACCAATACTAGAAAACTAGGACAAAACGTCAAATATTCTTATCCATTAAAAAAATATTTATAAATAAGAACACAAGGTTCTTTCCAAATGTAATATATTTACCATTATTAATTAAACAAACATGATCACCTACTGTTAGTAAATCTATAATAGTGAATAAAACAGAGCTCATCATATAATAACAAACATTTTCCAAGAACAATATCTTCTATAGGTTGTCCTTAACAGGAAAAATCCATTATTTTACTAGGTTCTAAATCATAATTATGGTTCCCTAGGCCTCCCATGTAGTAGTAAGGTATCTTATATGACAACTATATCCCATTGATAATTATTTATTAAATAGTGACAAATATTCCAATAAAAACATTTGTTCAGCAGGTCCAACTAAAATTAGTATGGAATAACTAAACGACAAGGTTAAGGATATATCATTGTATGCATAAATAATACACTTTAACAAATCATGCTACTAATACTAGATCGTTATCATGCATCTGAATAAAGAATTTTCTATTGAAAGGCCATTACACTACCATAAAATATAATGAGATGATACTCTGTGATATAAAGATACAGTAATACCCATTATGGTTTAACTTACCAAAAAACCACTAATCTAGTTTGAGGTTCCATTAATTAAATTGAGGCCTACTCTGAAATATCTATACTTGAATGGAACCTCTTTTATGAATACTAAATGGAAGAATTTAGAAAATCTTTATGGATAAAAGGTTCTACCATAATCGGGCTAGATCCCTACAAACACAAGGCATCAACACTAATATCTGTTCATGCCTGAGAACATCCATATTCCTTATTTTATATCCTATATTTTCAATGTATCCTATGAATAAGTCATTTGAGTCCCCCAAAAATAACCACGTTCCCATTCAAGGAAACCTTTAAAAGTGATCCCTAAATGAGGTTCCTTACATAAGAACCTCTAAAAGATTAAACTTTAAAGAATTTTAAATATGATCATTCATTACTATATTTATAAAAGTTCATATACCATGGATATCAAGTACTATTAGTTAGATCATCTACGTCATTCATTTTATTTAACTAACACTGTGAAACATTTGGGAAATTGTCTCAAAAAACCATTTTAACCATTTATTTGGATCAAGAGTTTTCATAACTTGCTCGATTAAATAAAATTTAAATCTAAAATATATTTAAGAAACAAATATTTATATTTTAATTTTAATTTTAATTAACTAATTCTACCCATTAATAATTCTCAATGGAAAATAATATGGTTTTTATTAATTAAGGGAATTTTCCAAGTAAGGTTCCACTATAAGTGTATATGTAACACCATATAAGTTGATTTCAACACTTAAAATAACAATTACATTAGCAATATCATAACCAAATGGTTCTTAAGTACTGAGAAACTAATAAATTAATGGTAACTTATGAGGATACCATCATGTAAATCTGGGTTTAATTATATGGTTATCCATTACCTGTTTATGGATTTAACACTCTAAAATTTACAATTGATGTCCAATTTCACTAAAATCCATAAATTTTTATATTATTAAAATTTATAAAATATCTTTAATGGTTTTTTCTCATAATAATATTATATTGAGTTCAACTGACTTTGGTCAAGTCAAGTTTAACTCATCAGAAACATGCCCCAACATACCTATATGGGACCTGTTATGCATTTATACATTTAGCCATGCTAGTTACCATGCCCAAATAATAGAGGTATAGGCCTCATAAGTTAAAATTTTCCTTTTATTTCAATGAAACAATTTTATATATGAATTTGATTTTAGAATTTATATTTATATACAGCCTGGAACTGTTAGATGAACCACCATTCCCAAATTATATTGGTATATGAATTAATAAATTATAATTAGAATTAATGTTGCTGAAACCAAGTTTTATCTTCATTATCAAAATATTCGAGTTCATATATGATGGATCAATTATATGGTCCACCATTAACATTGTTATAATGTCCAATTCACACGATAATTTGAAATTTTTTGCTCCTATTCAATTATATCCAAAACTGTTTCCTCCCTTGCAACCAATGGCCTCTGAATCAAAGGTGTCATATCCAATAAGTTAATTAGATTTTAAAAATTAATCTATAATAGAAAACACCATTCAAGTATATGAATACACATTATTTAAACAAACCTATATCATAATTTCTTCATGGTATGCTATCAAAATATAATGAATATCAATAAGCATGATAAATGTCACTCACGCCTGTTAGAAAGATATAAATGAAATTAAATCCAACATTCATGTTATAAAGATATTAATTCCAATAAATCACATAAGAATCTCATATAGATATTCATGGTATTAAATTATAAATCATGGTATAATGAGATTAATGATGAAAAAATAACTTAATCAAGATACACATGTAATCATGTTAAATAATTTCTTATTAGGGGTATACAATTCATCATCCACCAGGAAATCTACTATACAACCAATATAGAATAGAATATTCATAGAATGTAAAATTCATGTGCCTAAAATGATTCATTATAAACCACTTCCTTACATTAATGGGCCAAGGGTAAATTTTATAAATCATAAATCAATTACCAACAGACATATGACAATCACCCAATGTGAAATATCAATAAATTTTAATATAGAAAAACAATAAAAATAGTTTAATCACTAGAAACATGATCTTTCCCTCATTTGTGGGTTGGATGATCCCAGAAAAAAGCCATTTAGAATGTTTCGACACATTCCTAATCTCTTATCTACTAGACCCAAATATTAATACAAAAATAAAATTCTATAATACAATTTGTAGAACCCAGAACTGAGATCCACTTAGAATGGTCCAAAAAGATAATCAGTCGTTAGTCCTTAAACATTCCTCCTCATAAGCTAGAGGATTTTGATTATAAGTGATCATCTAATGGAGTTGTAAGTGATATACAATACCCTCTAGATCAATAATTACTATAGTGGACGAAATAATAAATACATTAAAGTGAATAAGAAACAACTAACCACAATAAATTAATAAAATGAATTAATTATTATATTATAATGTGTAGTAATAAACATACTATAAATACCGATAAAAAATTCACAAGGAAAATAAAAATAAACAAGTCCATATCTATGAGAATCCTCAGCTCTAGCTTATTCATGTGCTTCTAATTCCATGTACAATAATAACATCACAGGCGTGAACTATGAATAAAATCATATAACCATGAGGTTTGTTTGGGTACCCCAGTGCAGTGGAATCTCAAATAGGGTGTAAGATATACATAGTAGGCCACCACCCGGGGTGTTTAAATTTATCCAGTTTATGAATAAATAATAACCCATGTGATGTTATATAAAAATTAGTTTGTAAAAAATAAATAACAAAATATTGGGTTCATGTTCCTTGAAGACAACTAGCCAACCATAACTGCTTTAGCCTAAACACAAATGTCACCGCACACATTCTATCATGTATATATATTCATATAAAGGGAAATTATTTTAATATATATACATTAAATAATTAGGACTCATGTATTAGTTCCCTAACATCCACATATGGTAATAATTTTGTATGAGTAATCATTCAGTAAGGGAATTCATAACCGTGTATCACAATAAGATACACTATGCCTGAGTATGACAAAAAGGGATGTAATTCTTGTGAATTATAATATAATGGATTCCATGCCTAGGTACACCATTCACATGAATCATAATAAAAGCGATTATGGCCTAGGATGATATGCCTATTTATAGTTCACAAAAATTATTTTTATCATTTCAATTATATGTTCAATTACTCCATATTTATTCAGGTTAAGGATCAAAAAAGGTATCATACTTTTTATATTTATATTTCAAAGTAATGATAATCTTGTGAAACATGATTTCCCAATTATAAAGTGTCAATTAAAAAATTTAAATTAATTTAAACATTTGAGGTAATCAAACAAAACAGAATAGTGGGTTCTAAATTTATTAAAATGTGAAGGAGAGAACAAGAATAATAATGGACCACCCAATTAGTATACCACATTGTGATCATTGATCTCAAATAATAATAATAGTGTTTAATTGGGTGTTTAAATTCCAAAAAACTATTTTATGGTGGATCTATTGTAGGGACCAAACATGAGTAAAAAATATGTGACACAAAAAATATATTATAAATTAACGATGCTTCTAGTAAAAGGAACTAGACAACCTACCACATAATTTGGATAGTCTAATCATCCAATATCAGAATTTAATTTTATTTGGAATGAATTTAAATCATAAGATTATACAAATTACCTAAATATATATAAAATTAGATCACACAGATTTAGAATTCTGTAAGGTGAGATAAATGGAGAAAATAAGAAATTCAAATCTAATATGTACTAAGGGTATTTCTATACATCTTGTGTTATTACATTATAATAAATACCATAAGAGTTTCCCCAATAAGGATATGCAGAGCTAGGCATGAATATATGAGTTGTTGGAGAAATGGGTGAGAAAAAAGATGTATCAAACCTTAATGTTTTGGAGGAAATTTTTTCATTTTTTTACACCTTAGTGCGGTGAATGCTTTAACTAACTGTGCACCAATACTTCAACTCTCACAGCTCAAGAGACAAACCCTACTAGGTTTAGAAAAAAAAATTCTAAAAGGGTTCCAAATCAATGGTGATATCGGTTAACTAGCATTAACCATGTGGTTAGGTATACAATTTGGAAAACTATGTGTAGCATGTGTGCCCACCTTTGCAACTCACTGTATACATTTTACACATCCATCTTCCACAAATTTCACAATTTTGGAAAATGTGTAATTATACCATATAGGGCCACATGGTTTCTTTTAATGTTCCACGTGATTTTTTATAATTTCCCTTATCTTGTTCTCTTATAATATGAGAGTTTAGGGGTCTAAAGCTCTCAAAACTCATCTTAAACTCTAAATTAATTATTTTTCCTTCAACCCCATCTAAAAAGTACATTTTTATGTGTTCAAACCTTCTAAATTACATTTTAGGGCTTAATTTAAGGTTTATAATTTCCATAAAATGAAAATATCAATTTTATTTGGAAATTTCAACTAACTCAAAACATGGGACATTACATGATTACCACGACCATCCTAGCATTGTGGATAGAGTCTCATATTGGATTGGGTTCACTCTTGATTCCATTATCATTCATGGTGGACATATTTTCATATGGGAATGGGTTAAATCCCCATTCCAATTAAAAGTATATCATGAGATTTATATATTTACCTAATGAATTGAAGTCCTATATAATTTTTGTCCCACCTGTCACATAATTACAAAAATACATATTTGTTAAATGATATCATAAAAGCATTTATACATTCATCACTTCTCAACTCAGGGAATGGAAATTGACTCCATAAATATTTCATAATTACATAATCATAAGCCATATAAATAATTAACAAGGATAATATTATTAGAGAATATCCCTATTTAAACATAATATTCTATAAATAATTTTAACCTAGATGAAAAATACTTTAATAAAATAATTCGATTTATTCTTTGAAAAAAACAAGAGAAAAAATCTTTTATTTTGATAAAATTTGAAAACCAAAAATTACTATAAATAATTGGAATAATATTTCTTTTGTAAAAAAATAAAATTTTTATGGAAATATTTATAATGTATAATTTACCTGATTGTGGGAAAATTCATTCATTTAGTAAACATTAAATAAAATATTCATCACACGCTTCTGTAAAAAAAATGTAAAATATAAACCATAAGGATTACGTTGTAAATATTAATTTAAAAATATATGAAAATAAGTGAAATATGTTTTAATATGAATTTATAAAAACCTTTATAGTGTTTAAAATAAAATAATTGAATCATTTTGAATAATATATACATTGAAAAAATATCCCCTGCTTAAAAAAAGCCGACTTTTCTTAAACAAATTATTTCATTTTTTGAGTACCAAATTAGGGGTAAATTTATAGAATAATTTAAAACCATATAAGTAACCATAATAGAAGAAAATATATAGGGTTTTTTGAGAAAAATACCACAAAAGTCCCCAAATGTATGTTGAAACATAAATAATCCCAATAAAAATTGTGATTTGAACATAATCTCTTATCTCATGTACTAAATTTCATTGTACATTCCCAAAAATAATGTATAATAAATTTATATTTATTATAAATATATAATATAACCTTATTAAAACCTATATTATTATATATAATTTCATTGTAATTTTTGATTACCCATTTATTAACAATTCCTTATTAAAAACAATATTCAGGTGTCAATAATTTTTTGTTCCATGCATGTTTTTATTAGACTATTATAGTCTATAAACCTTGGTCATGGATTATTTATAAATGGAACATTTATAATTAAATATTTATCATATTTATTCATTATAGTAAATTTTATAAAAATCCATATAAGGAAGAGTTGAGAAATTAATTAATCACTTTCCTGAGATGGTTGTTCACATATACGCATGACTGATTTATTCATTTTTAATTGGTTGGAATAAAAAAAATTAAATAAATATATATATATTTAATGAATCATATATATATCATAAAAATAATATGTATTAATTATATATATATATAAGTATTTATGAGAGATAATAAGGAAAAATTAAACACGTCGATTCATGGAGATGGTAGTCTGTACATACACATGAGAAACACATATAAATTCAATTATATAAAAAGGATATAGAAAATGGGTTTCCATTAACATAAAAAATATAATCATATTAGATATAATTATTTAATTATATTAATATGGTTGTAGAATATTTTTTAAAGGTTTAAGAAGAATGAAAATTGAAAACGATTAGTAAGAACCCTTACATCTTTTTATGTATCTTCAACTGGCTTACACCACATTCCTTATTAGAATGGTCTTTTGGGAATACCAGAACCTATATGTTATGTAAGTGGGTTTTAGCCTGATATTTGAATATATATATATATATATATATATATATTACGATAAGCTACTCAAGTGATGTGGAGAAGTGATAGTATGAGGTTCCCTCTTATATGAGGGGTAGTGAATGCAATAGAAATACCCCTAAATTGAAATTATATAAATTAATTTTCATGTGAAAATGTAAAACATTTTAAAATTTTTTATATAAAATTGAATCCATATCTTTTAGTTATACTTTTTTCTTAACCATTTTAAACCATACAGTGGTGATAATATTTTTACCATGGTAACTATTAACTAAAGATAAAATTAAGCTAATATTATTACAAAATATTGATTATTTTGATTCAAATTATCCAATAAATTTAACAACTTTCAATTCAAATAATTTGAAAAGATTATTTCTATTATTCACATAGAAAATTCATATAACCATTTTTAGAAAAACATGTTCTGCATTTTTAATCATAAAAATAATTTCATACCCATTTTCATCTTAGTAAAAAAAATTAGATGAATGTTAATATATTTTTTTGAATCAATTTTCAAAAAAAATCAGAAAATTAATACATAAATAGTGATTAATTAAATTTATTAATATAAAATAACATTACTTGGAGAAAAACATTTTTTAATGATATTTCTTTTTACCATTAACTGATTTTAACTTCATTTAAAACCTTTTGTTAATAAAATTATGAATGACAAAAAATATTTTACATGTGTAATAAATACATTTATATAATTTTTATTCTAAAAATAAAATAAATTATCTTTTAAATAAAATATATATAATAATAAAATATTTTTAAGAAAAAAATTTCTATTTAGCTATGAATTACAAGACAAACATCCCATAACATTTTTTTAACTATTTTATGAATTTAATTACTTGAGTTATATTAATTTCATTTAATTAAAAATTTATTATCTTAGTTTAATATTTTTAATATGTCATTTTTCAATTAATTTTGGTGTTACGTGCATCGCATGCTATCAATCACATCAAATTTATCATGGAGAAATATATTTCAAGGACTCAAGGTATTATAAATCTATCATAGAGTAAGTACCTATTTGAAATCATTTCATATGCATACAAAATTTTTATATTTCACCATATAAAATATATTCCATGAAGAACCCAATTGTGAATTATTTACGGGTATTTAGAGGCCCCTATATTGTAAAAGTGAAAGGTGGATATATTTGAGAGTTTGAGAACAGAGTAATTGAATGAATCTATCTGTGTTATACTCAAAATAGAAAAGGATACAAAGGATGTGAAATGGAAATAAATATGATAATGTGTACTGATATGTTGAAGTACTAAAACGTGTAATGAAATAAGATATATTTGAAATAAATGGTATCATAGGTGATAAGATGAATCTGATTTGGTTACGCAATACGGTAAATTTATATGAAATGATGGATGTTATAATGATTTCTAGGTTAAAGGTGATGATTTAGCCAACTCAAGTGATGGTAAAGAAATATAATCATCCCATTTTATGTTGAGATGATTGGTGGAGGGTAAAACAAAATTATTATATATCATGTGAATCATGTTCATACCAGGTGATCCTTTATGAAAACATTTCATAACTCACTATTTTCACTAATTTAACTATGATATATTTAAGAAGATATAAATAATCAATAATTTGTTGATTACATGAATTATTAACTAGAACAGGTAGAGACTAATTGAACATGGGAGTCGGTACCAAATCCTAAGGAAAATAACATCAATGGAACAAAATGGAATTTTCCAAATAGGATGAATGAGAAAGGGATAAGTGATAAGAAATAAAGAAATACTTGTCTGTAAAGGCTATTATTAGGATTAAGGGGTAGATTTTCATGAGACCATTACACTTGTTTCTAGGATTGAAGCTATAAGAATATTTCTTTTTATTATTTCCAAAATACAATATATTATTTTCCAAGTAGATATTAAGTGTCACATTCTCAATGGTGAAATTGAAGATGAGGTTTTTATTGAGAAACCTTGAGGTTTCTTAACAGAAAAAACTAAAAATAATTTTATTAGGTTAAATTATTATTTATATGGGTTGAAGAAAGCTACAAGGGCTTGGAATTTTACCTTCATGAAGATGATAAAGTTTTGAAAAACAAGACTGGACAGAAATAACTACATAATAGATGAAAAAAAGGTATCTATAATTATTATTGTATATATAGATGTTAATTTTTTTGGAATGTATGAAGAAGTATGTGAGTATGTTTTTTAAATTAATAAAGTATTTGTTTGAAATGTCTAGGCTTTGGTAGATGAGGTATTTTCTGGGATTATACATTTTTAATGAGATAGATCATATATTTATTTAATAAGAAAATCAAGATCAAGATATTAATAAAATAATTGACATGGAGTGTTCATGATGAGTTTCTAAACCTATATCTTTAGGAATTTATTTTTGTAAAAAAGGGTAGGGAATGGATATGGATCATAGGGAATTTTGAAATATGATTAAAATTATCCTATACACAAGAGCTTCAACAGTAGAAATATTTTAATCCTTTACACTGTGTGCAAGATTATAACGGGATCCAAAAATGTCACATATTTTCCTAGTAAAAGGATTCTATATATATAAAAACTACACCTAGTTTTTGGTTCAAATAGGTTAATATAGAATATTTGAATCTATATGGTTATTCATATATATATTGGGAAGGAATATTTTATGATATTAAATACACATCAGGTGGAATGTTCTTTATTAGTGTTAATCGTGTTTATTGGAAGACAATGAAGCATAAATGTATGACTCTGAGTATTATAGATGAAATGTATGTAAATATAATTCTGGACACTATTTAATTGATATAGATGAAGAAATGTTTTTAATAATTAAAGGTGAAAGTTAATTTCCAATTCTCTTGGGTTGTGATAATAAATGATCTATATACTTATGAAATAATATGATGAAATACTAATGAAGCAAGCACGTTGATATGAAATATAACTTATTTGGGTTCATATAGAGAGAAATAAGATAAAATGTTAATTATTACTTACCATGTATAAAATAGATTATGTGTTAATAAAAACATCATTAAAAAATTGGTTTCAAATATTTAGTTTTGAAATTAGAGTTCCACATCCCTTCTTACGAGGATAAGGTATGATGGGTTTTCCTATCTCTCACCTTATTCATTGGAATTTGTTGTCAAAGGGGGTAAAATAAACTTAAACATTATTATTTTTATATTCTTATGAATTTTTTAATTTAATCTACAATGGGGGTAAAAACACTTAGTGGCAATTCTACTAATATCTATATGACCTATTTAGTGGGAGCATACATTTAGGGAGAGTAAAAGGGGTATTTTTTGAATTAAGGCATGTGCATGTGTTAAATATTTTAATTTTTTATATTTAATTTAATTAAAAACAATTTTTAATGGTTTAAAAAGGTAATTAAGATAATTAGAGATTGATGTTATTGAATTTAAATCACTACATTATGGATAACAAGATATTTTTAGTCAATATTCTTTTTTTCTATACTTAGTTTTCTCAATTAGGATTACAAAAAAATGGATGATGATTCATTACTAAGTTGGTTAATCATAAACATTATTTATGATATTTTATTAACAAAAAATACAAAGTGGTGTATTATGGAGCCCATAGTTGAAAATATGTTTTTTTAAAGCAGAAATTTTTATTACATAACATAATGAACAAAAAAAATATAATAGGTCTTGTTCAATTGGATATTTGGACACATAAACAATTGGTTCAAAAGTGAACTACATCATATCCTACTAATTTCTACATATTTATCACCCTTATTAGACATATCATACATAAAAATTTTCTTTATAACATGGGGAAAATAAACATAAAATGTGTGATCTTAGATTCCCAGTAAGGGTAAAGAAGAGATATATCAATGATCATTTAAGACTGACATGAGCATAAGGTTTTTATAAAATGATAACAACATTGTGAAATAACACCCAATATATCATAGATCATAAAAATGATTCATTTCATAAATCATCGAAGTTCATAATATGTGAATCATAATGCAAACAAATTACATAAGCCATGAGAGCATAAAAATTGAATAAGACGTAGATTTTTGGAATACACATAAGCATATAAAATTATTTCCTTAGTAGTTGAGGATAATTTAAAATAATATCATATTGTAATGGGTTCAATACCTAAACCATCATAGTAGTCTAGGTTAACTCCAAATACTATCATTATAGAAAAAATCCCTTACTAAACTATGTTCTCTAACCATCTGATTAATCTTTTTCTAATGAGATATCTATCTTTACCCAATAAATTAGAGTGATATATTATTCTAGGCCCACCCTTCACATATTTAAAACCATACATATTTGTGCTTAAACCCATTGAACATTCATCATATTATTACCCTTTTACAGAAACAGGGATATCAGAAACAATTCATCAATCCATATTAGTATAACAAATAAAAAATAAATGGGTTTGATAAATATCCAATCATAATAATCATAAAAAATAAAATTAAAGAATAGAAATATTACCATTATGTATTATCCCTAGTAAAACATAAGTAAAAATAAAGGCACTTTTTGACAATGAATAAAATATCAATATAAATATCATAAAAAGATTTATGAGGAAAATATTCCTTCTATTTTTATTTCATTATTTAAAATATGAAAATTTCCAAAACATTAAAGAAAAAAAATTATTTAAGATTCATCTGGGATACCTAAAGTCAAGCTTCAAAAAATTGACTGGTCATGACAGTGAAAATTTGTATTCATGTCTTCTATGTTAAAAAAATTATTCCTTTAATATTTTTAGTAAAAAGTAAAAAGTACCTCATTCCAAAATGAACAGAAGACACCTTTCATACAATATTTTCAAAATTCAAAAATGGGTAAAAATTAATTTAACAAATTATCACATAATTTGAAAAAATTTGAAAACAGTTTTCAAAAACATGTATTTGGAAGAAAACTCTATTTGAATGAAGCGTAAAATGATGTACGCTTCTAAAATAAATAATATTTCAATTTTTTTTAGAACATAGAATGATTAAAATTAGAGGGAAAAAATTATTTTCTAGAAATAAACATAGTATAACAAAAAACAAGATTTTATTTAGAGATAGATCCTAAGACTTCATTATTGAATTCATAAACATAAAAAATCCTAGTAAATAATGGGATTGAAACAAAAACCATTACCACTTTAGTAAAATTTGAATCCGAAGACACATGAAATAATTAAAATTTTAAGGATATTTTTATACCAGAATATTTAAAATAGTTGTCATAAAATAAATTAATTGTCAAAATATAAACAACACAAAATAAATAAGTGGTGGATATGGCACATGTTCCGTGAAAATAAAACAAAGACGAAAATTCATCACAACAAGAATTGAATTTCATTATACAGATTATGATTTATATTATAATAAATACATGTTTTTATATATATTTCTCAAAACCATAAAAATATTTTTCATTAAATTTGTGATTTATGTATAACATTTTATCACCCATTTATTAAAAAAAATTTGTCATAACTACTATTTCTGATAATAACTGCATTGTTTTTCAGGTATTTGTTTGTTCTGTAATTTTGGTCCTTGTACATTAATCATAGTTCCATAATATCTATTATTTTAGTCAGGATATAAATATCATTTATATTTGTTATATATTTATTTATTTTAATAAATAAAAGTTATAAATATAAAATCAATTACGATGTTTGTAGAGATGGTTGGTCATACGAATGCACGAATGCAGTTTCCATTTTTTCAATGAATGGAATGAAAGAAAGGTAAATATTAAATCACTTATATATACATTTTTTTATATCATATACATAATATATATTAATTAAATATATCTTTATTCCCAACCTTGTTTAAATAAAATGAAAAATTTATCACATCACTTCATAGAGGTAGGAGTCCACACGTATGCACGAGAAATTTTATCATTTTCCAAATTAATGGAAGATAAAAAGGTAAATGAGATATTGTAATTATGGATTATAAATTTTTCATAAATATTATAAATTTATTTTAGTACTATCATTATAACTAGTTATGAGATGTGGTTATGTATAATTATTTACATCAGTTCATGAGGTGGTAATACATCGTACAATTGATCGAAGGTTTCATTTCCATTTGATAGAAGAGGAGACGAAAATAGGTTATAAAATTAACATAAAAAAATATTAGTACATTATATAATATTTTTTACTATATCATCATAGATTAATAATATATGAAGTAGGTGGAAGAGTAAATAAAATAATAACTCTTGGTTATGAAATATACATGTTCTTCAGACTACTTATGAAGGCTTCCACTAAATTCCTTCTTAGAAGGGTGTACTAAAAATAATAATTCCTCTTGAATGTGGGGTTGGAATTAAGTAAGGTATTTTGGTATTTATTATCAAAACCAAATGGATTTATAATTTTAAAGATGAGAGGAGATGGGGTTCCCTTTTATAAGTGAGGCAAAGGACACACTATAAATTTTTTAAAGGAAAAGGTTATACATACAATTTTCACCTGAAAAAGTATCCAAAATATATTATTATAATAACTTAGTTGATATAAAGTAGAAATATGTCCATAAAATGGAAATATAGAAAATAAATTATGTCATTTTACCCCTTTTTTAGTTTTACCTCTAGTAACTCATTTTAACATTAACCATGATAATTAATTCTTACAATTTTAACTATTCATTCTGATAAACAATTATGTTAAGTTTATTTTATAATATTAATTATTATGATTCTAAATATTGAAACCACTTTTTCACATTAAATACAAATACCTTTCATAATTTAATTGAAAATTAGACTCGCATACGCAATAAAAAAGTGGTTTTCCAATGAAAATGTTTTCATAAGTGTAAGATGTTTATATATATAAATTGAATTATAATGTCCTAAATTGAATTAATAATTACATAATTTTTATAATTTTACAATAAATATATTTTGAAATAAAATATAATTTTATAAATTATTTATAATAAAAATTAGTTTTCAATACAAATCAATACTTTTTCTTATTCATTAAAATATTTACTTTTCAGAAAAATCCCAAAATTTCAACATATGATTATTTTTCCATGGTGATTAAAAAACAAATATCATTTTTTCAAATAATGCTTAAAATGTTGAAAAATTCTAATATTAATATTTTTTTACAAAAATATTATAAAACATTCTATTAGGAAAATGGAAATTCCAAATCATATACACACATTACTAAAAAATAAGTAATTTTTTATTTATATATTTATATAAAACAATTATAACAATTTTTTAAAATTTTGTTATTCATATTTTTATCACTAATTTTAACAACTATATTATAATGGTCATTTTTAAATAATAATAATAACAATATGTTGTCGTTCATTAAAAATAGATGTTATGTGTTAGGAGAACTATCAAAAAAACTTAAATCTACTTAAAAAATACTCAATAAAATGTTAGAGAGTTACATTCAACCCCCCCCCAATTAATTTCACCCTCAATATTTAATAACAATAATACAAAAAAATTTGCAAACGTCTTCTTCATCGCATCCTTAGGTTCTCAGGTAACATCTTTAAACAATGGGTTTTCCACAAAATATTTACTATATCAGTGGTTCTATTTCATTGAAATTTCTATTTATGATCTAGAATATCCATATATTTTTCCTCATATAAAATATCTTGATCTTGTAGTATAAAATCTGACTTCTATACATTTGATGGATCGGGTATGTACTTTCTTAGGATATATACATAAAACATGTCATGGATTTGACAGATTTTTAATGGAAGAGACATGTGACAAAAAACCATCCCTACATGATCAAGAATCTCAAAATGCCTAATATATAATGGGAATAGAAAAACTTTCTTCCAAATTATCACAAAAATATTCTATATATAAGTTCAGTTGAAATCCATACAACTAATTCAAAAATTCAGATCACGCTGATGATTCTCCGCATAACTTTTATATCCACTCTTGGATGCTCTAATATAATGTTGAATAAATCTAAATTTATCTTGAATTTCATTAAATAGATAAACTCTCAATAGTTTTTTTATCTTTAAATTCATCCCAACATATTAGAGTTATACACTTCCTTCTATATAAGGATTTATAAGAATCCAAATGAATGTTAGAGTGAAATAAACTATTGTATGAAAACTAAACTAGAGGAAGGTGTTAATCCCAACAAATATTGAAATAAAAAGTCAATATCTCAATATATCCTATAGTATTTGAATTGTATTATTAGACTATAAATAATTCTATGTATGATACGTATTACAGAAACTCAACTCTATATCCAAAACCTGTTGAAGACTTCCCCATATCATCAAGGAAATCCTAAACTCTTGATCATATATATTGTAATGTAGTACTCCATGAAAACATACCCCTTCCTTAATGTATATACTAGAAACATAATCCAGAGAGAAATATCCTCTAATAGTGATGATGTTTACTAACTTTATATGATTATAGACTACAAACCATATGTCATTATTCCATTTAGATATTTTGGGGATTCTAATGACAAAATTCTAGGTCATGTATCCCATTTAAATTTTAGTATGGCTAATGTGTGTAACATACCCTTATAATTTTGTCTCTCGGTATTAACACACTGACATATTAAGAAAAAAATACAAAATTTGTAATATAAATCTTCAGATATTCTTTCCATAAATAAAATTTCAAATATATATACAACATTATACTTCTAGGATGAATAAATAATAATGAACTAAGAGCTTCCCCTGACAACTCCTTATTCAAATATTTTATGTACCGAACATAGATGTGTTTCCTAAACATTTTTATTCCATCAAAATCTAGGATAAACTGAGAAAAATTTCTCACCTTCTTTTATAATTCTACATCTTCCATCTTTAATTATTTAATCTTAACATGGATAGATGGTTGAGAACTCATTTTATAAGGATATGATTTCACCCCCTCCATAAATTTTTCTTGATCCATCCTTTCAAATCCACAAATATTATATCTTTTTTATCCTCATTTTTTATAATCTATTATGATACTTTTGACACAAATCAATATATATACCTTGTTTACATTACTATTATTGTAATGTATTTAGAAGACGTAATCTTTAATAATATTCAACCTTATTCTCTAGTTCTTTTTCAACTCATTTTGAGTGAATATATAGTTTAAACTATTATAATAGGTCCATATATCACACCTTTTTTCATAAATATAAGGCCTCTACATATTTAATATAGAAATTTCCCTAACTAACTACAAATATTTTGTTTTATAATTATAGTCTTAAAACGTCAATTATCAATAGGAATAAGCTATCACCATGTTATTCTACATGGGAACACATCACTATCCCTTCTGTAATGCATCACTATATATTTCAAACACTTCTCCACTATAGGTAACTGTTATCAAAAGTGTACTGACTAACCATATCTACAACTACTTGTAATTTTTCTCACATTCATCTATGATAAGGAAATTGGATCCCTTCCATGTTATGCTGTTGAGCATATTAGATGATCAAGAGAAATTCTATAAATACCATTGTTATTATACATCCAAACTAATAAAACATTGTTTCTAATTCACTGTGCTTCTTCTAGGATAATATTAAATAACTTTCATATTTAATGGATCCATCGATATACCCTCTCTTGAGATTATATGCCCCAAAAATGAAATATTTTTTTTTCAAAATCCACACTTGGGAAATTTTTTATTCAAAATGTTTTTCATACAGAGCTTTAGTATAAATATCAAGTGATATTCACAAAATTCATTTATATTTAATAGAAAAAACATGTCATATATAATGACTACCAAAAACTAATCAAGGTAATCTCTAAAGACTCTCTTCATTAAATCCATAACAATAATGGGGTAATTAGTAAGACCAAACATAATCACTATATATTTATAGTGTCTATACTTTATATGGAATATTTTCATTGGTATATCTTCATTATTAACCCTCAATTTATGATATCCATAATTAACTTCAATCATGGAAAATTATTGAGCTCCACATAGTTGGTAAAACAAGGCATAAATACAGGGTAGAGGATACATGTTCTTGATTATTTTCTAGTTCAGTTCATGATAATCCATAGAATATTGCATCAATACATCCTTATTATAGACTAAAATAAAAGTCTCAACCTGAGGATACAAACTTGGATGAATAAATCCATTGTCAAGATTCTCTTGGAGTTTCTTATTCAATTCCAATAACTCAATCAATGTTATTCTATAATGGAATATGAAATATGTGTAGCACCAAGTCTGAGTTCTATTGAGAAATAAACCTCAAAAATTCATATAGTAAAATGAAAATATTATTTAAATACCTTAGAAAACACCCACACAATAACAATAACATCGATGTTGAGTTTCTCCCAAACCATTTTAGATAAACACCCTTATTTAATGGTTATCAAGACACATTCAATGGATGCTATTTCCATCATAATTTTATATTTATCATTGTAAAAATATACGATCATAACTTAGTTTAGAATGTAAAATATAAATTACCTTCCTAAATACATGATATTGGATTTATGTTGATAAATCTAATCCATGCCAAAGATAACATAAAATTCAACCAGAGAAAGAATAATGAGATTTGTTGGAAGCACATTTATATAATCATAAATTGGATATGTTTTATAGCAATGGTATGTTATCATAATACCATTATGGGTTTTAAATATTAATTGAACCTCTAATTGTTGTGATGTAATTTTTATAATATTTTAAAATTATTCATATTACAACGAGTGGGTATATATATTATCAAATAAGACATTATCTATTATAGATGTTGTAGTAAGCGTACTTTTCAAGACATAACTATTTGACCCCTCATCAGAAATATTGATCACATGATACATACTTTTATCAATGATATTAATATGTTTCTAAAATTGATCATTTTCATTAACCTTTGTATTTAAGAAAAATTTAACATATTTACCACTCTTCTTTCACTTAAAACACTAGAGTATGGGTGGTGAAATCAATAGATATTTCTTTCTATTCAAATCCATAGTTAACTTTTTAATGTAACATTATATTTCGATTTATTGATGAAATTGATTCCCACAATTAAAAAATTTATTTCCCCTTAAGACAATTTCTTCTATGTTTCTTTCCACACATCAATCATGAAAGAGAGATCATCTTCTTCTATCCATGGTGTTTATAGTTTCCTTTGAATTCCATAATTCTTTTCTTATCAATACCTTGACATTGATAGGTAACATGAATAACCTTTTCTACCTTGATAGCACATATAACTATTACCTCATAGCTACGTAAGTACCTTAGAGATAACTAATTTTGGAGACATGATTTAAAGCTAGTTAATAATTGATCGACCATTCAATCATGGTGGATAATAATAGTATATGTGTACCGCACAAGTCATATAAAAATTTCTTCATAGGTGACTATAGATTCATTATACTTATACTTTAGCTCAATTAATTACTTATTCATTTTCATATGAGGAATTCAAGGAAGTTACTAGTATAAAAATAATCTCTTAACCACATCCCACTTTTTGGAGACAATTTTATCATGTTGGCTTATATTCTTGATAAGAGTCAACCATTTATCTTCTTCTCCTTCCAAATAATAGACAACCAAAATAAATTATTCATTATCTAAACACTGGATAATAGAAAAAATATTTTCAATGAAACTAATACATTTCTTAGAAACTAATGGATTAGTGATACCAATAAATTAATGTGTATGTTTAATCATGAAATAATCGAGATAATATTTTTTCCCTCTTTTTCTCATTTGTATGTCCAGTATAATTCATATATTAAGTTAGTTTCACGAGAATGGAAATGATATTTCACATTCCATATCCCATAAAAGTTGGTTACTTATGAGTACAATAATTTCATTTGTAATCTCATTCATCATTAACATGATTCCTTCAAGTTACATCTATTGACTAAAACCAAAATCATAGTGTGAGATACAAGAATTAGAGTGGGAAACCAATAATATTAACAAATATTTTATTGGATGTCTATAATGCGGAACCTATTTTTCAACCTATGAAACATTTTTTTAACCTAGGTCATTCATGTTCATCATCTATATAAATACATCTTGATTGTCCTTAAAGAGTTTGTGAATTAACAAAAAATATCTTTAAGGGGTATCAAACCAGGTATGCAGTAAGGCACATTATCATTAACCGTGTGATAATTGATTCAAATACCAATGATCCTTTTCCAAAGTTAAAACCCCTAGCTAAAATATATAGAGATTAAGGTCTATTTTTTATGATATCCCATGACCCACACAAATGAATTCAGATCTAAAATCTATAAATTTAAATTTTTGTCTATGACACTGATAATTATGATGTAATTTTTTCTGTAAAAACATTACAACATGAAATATAAATCTTTAATCACTTGTATTCTAGATGTCTATTTTGTTTTAGAGTTCTTTATAACTAGGAAATTATACAACATAAATAATTCACCTAAAATTATGCTCATAACAAAACGGTTCATAATGATGAACATCATCTCCCATTATACCTAACTTTTCTTATTTCACCTTAAGTTGTCAAAATTATTCCTGTGAAATACATTAATGGAAAAAATATTTCAACATAATTATTTAAATCCTATAGAAAAGGTAACACAACAAGGATGATCTCATATGATCAGTAATGGTAAACATAAGAATTAATAATTAAATTTCATCTGAGAGAATAAGAGTGAATAAGGGTACGATGACTTAATAAAAGTTCATGAGAAAATCATAAAAGAAATCATACACATAAAAGTATGGATAATCAAATACAAAAACATGTTAATGAAAATAGTCCTCAAGATCAATAATAATGATAAATTTGATATCAATCTAGATCACTATGAAATTTATAATCCTATAGAAATAATTAAAAATATATATTGGTATCTTGGTGAATCATCTCTTGGAACCCTTAAATAAAAGAAGGTCTAGGATCCGGATGACGCTTAACCCTTAAAGAAAACATAAAGATTGGAATAAACATAATGCTAACTTGAAATATAATTATCTGCTGAAAATAATCATTACCCAATGAATTAGAGTGATATCTAGGGGAACCCATCATATAATCTATAATAGCCTCACCCAGTAGTATCTTAGTACACACATAATTTAAAATTTCCAGGAATCGAATATATCGAGAATAAATCAAAACTCCCAGAAACAAAATTTAATACTTTCAAAATTTGATTAACCCATAGAAAGGAAAAATTATCAAAAATTATATATTTGAAACATTTTTAACCCATGGAAATAAATTTATTTCCATATAAATATCATTGAAACATGATTAACACATAGAAATGAAATGGGATAAAAAGAAATCTGTTTGAAAAATGAGTAACCCATGGAAAACATATGGGATAAAAAAAATTATTTGGAACAGAATTAGCACATTGAAAATAAATGGTTTCCATAGCCAAATATTTTGAAAAAAATTAACCCATTGAAAAGAAATAGGTTTCACAATAATCTATTTATGACATAATCAACCCATGGAAAAGATATTGGTTTCACAATAATCTCTTTATTACATAATCAACCAGTGGAAAAGAAATGGTTTTCACAAAAATCTCATTGAAATAATCATAATCCATCTAATTAATTAATGAAGACGGTATTAATAAAAAATATCCCCAGTGGTGGATAATTAAAAACAATGGTTTTTTACATTCACGAATGGGAATTCAATTATAATATCATTAAAAACTTTCATGAGTAAAATATTCTTTAAACATTCAAAAGTTACCCATACCACATTGAATCATTTGAATTATTATCCCTATGAAGTTATAAAATTAAATAAAATGTAAAATATCATGATAATAATTATATTAATGATATATAATTTTAAAGGAGAATTATATACACTTCATAAAAATTAATATAGTTGTATAATATAATAAATGTCACAAGGAAAAGTGTGAAAAAAATAATTACTGCTTTGGTAAAATTGAAACCGTAAAACCTATGAAAAATATATTATAAAATGTGTATGTAAATAACCATAATTTAATATTTAATAATATTAAAATACATTCATTGGCATTATATTCACCACAGAACAAAAATAATAGTCTAATATAGAATATGTCTCGAATAAGTAATGTGAGACTAGAAATCCTCTTACAATTGTGGTAACATCTAAATTCGAAACCTAAAAAGTAATAATAATATAATGAAACATTTAAATAAAATTAAGATAAAATAATTCATGAAAAACATATTAAATTGTGTATTATATACATTGTATAAATAAATATGTGGTGATTATGATATATGCCTCGCGAAGGTAAAAGTGCGACAAGAATCCCTTACATTGAGTCTGATCTGTCATGATTGTTCCCTATCATTACAAATAATAAAACTATCCCAATTATATAATTTATTAATTATTTTATCAATATTATTATTAATTTTATTTCACTTATAAATACATTATATACAATTACTTAATAATTAATGTTCATGACAGATGTTTTGACCATATTTGGCTTATGTGTCAAAACTGACATTGATTGGTCGACTATGGTCAAAAAAGACAATATATAAACATATAAGTAATAATAATCAAGAAATAATATAATTTTTATACATGAATTATACTTTAAAACAATCATTAAATATGGTTTTGATGAATTCACAGACGTTACAATCATAGTGATGGTGGGTCATACGTACACATGAGTAACATTCCCACATTTCAATGATCATTATAAAAATAAGGTAAGTAAAATTTATCATTCAATAATTATTAATATATATTATATAATTTATTATTTAATCATATATAATTATATATGAAATTATTCTTATGTAAAATGAATCACATCATTTCAAGGTGGGAGTAGTCCATATGTATATGAACGACGTTCTAACTTTTTCAGTGTGTGAAAATATAAAAAGTAAAATTATATATTAAACATAAATAATTGTAATTATTTCATGAATATAATTTATATTATCTTTGTGTCACATATTTATAATTAATCCTATCCTTAATAGGTTTCCTATAATTTTTGAACATATCACATCGATTTAAATATGTGATAGTCCACACATCCAGAAATGATGTTATTGTATTTACACAAAATATAAATAATTAAGGTATGTGTTATATGTCAATTTTAATATTATTAATTCAACCTAATTATCATATACATAAATTTTTTCCATCATAATTTCTAACCATGAGATGTGGGAAATAAAAAAAAGGACATCGTTTCATGATATAGTAGTCCACAATACACATGAACGTTAAATTTGTGACCCATTTGATAGAAGTATGTATAGGTGTAGGTAGAAACCATATCATAAATACATATTAATATATTGGGGATTCATATTTTTTATAATATTTTAATATTAATTGTTTATAGGTTGGAGAAATAAGAAAATCATAAATTCAAGTTATAGAATGATACATTTTTTGGGTAACTCATTTTAGTTTGCACCAAAAGAATTTCTTGGTTGGATTTCATCCCAAATTGAGTGATATATGGTGAGTGAATTTTTTTGGAATATTATTTTGGATGTTTTTGTATGATCCAAAAGGAATTGTGAGGTGTAAAAAATTGGGGAGGTTGGTGTCTTTTTATGGTGGAGGGGGAGTGGCATTCTTCTAAATGTAAAAAAATAGGGACAATACGGGGCATTTCAAATATTATGTATATCCAAAATTAAAACTAATATAGTAAAGGGTATGTATGATAAAACCATACTCAAAAGGCACAAAAATAAAATAATTATTATATTTTCTATACACTTTCAATTTAATTATTTTTTTCATTTTGGTTTTTCATTTAAGTAGCTTTTTTTCATACCTATTAAATTTAACCATCAACACTAAATTAAAGTTATATTTATTATATAATATATACCCACTGAATTAAAAATATTATATATAATTTAAAATATTATAATTCCATGTTTGTTTGAAATTAATTTCAAAAAAATCTCATGTAATCCATAAAAAACCTTCATTAACCATAAATGCGCTAACAATATTTTTACTATTTCTGGGTCAATATGTTCATTATAAAATATAAATTGGTACATAAATAGAAAATATTTGATCTTTATAAAAATTTAAAAATTATTTTTTGGAATATAGTATTTATTTTGTAAATTATAAATTTTTAAATGTTGTTTCATTTATTATAAGATAACATTAATGTTAATTTGGAAATTATTTACTTTATTTGAATTTAAAAATATCCAGAAAATGATGAAATTAAAATATATTATGTTCAACACTATTTAATGATACATATTCATCTATAAAAATAAGGTTACATAATAAATCATTCGATTTTATTCACATTAATATTTTTAGTATTATTTATTTTATTTTATTAACTAAATAATTATTACATTAGCATTTATTAAAAATTTTAAGTAACTAATTCATCTCTAAAAATTAATAAAAAATTTATTATGGTATAAATAAATTCTTTATATTTAAAAAATAAAATTTATAACAAAAAATATGTTGTATTTTCCATATCTCAAGGCTTTATAAATGTAAAAGGTCTGGAAGGTTATTTTTTGTCTATTTACATGCTTAACTTATTATAAAGGTCAAATTTATAGAATATTATCCCAATAAGTCATAAAATAAAATCAAATAGGGTATTTGTTAGAAATATGTGCCAAAATGGATTTTAGAAAAGTGTATATGTAATTTTCCCCCCTAAGATAACATTGTATCCACTAAGAAAACAAATTTTTACCATAATCACAATAATTATTTTTATTTATTTTCAATAATATTCTGTGTAAAAACTAATTTTAACTTATTACAAATTATAAATTGGGATTATTTAAAATATTTAATCCATTTTTACAATTCCCAAACACCGAATCGATAGAAATTAATTTCAAATAAATCACACAGTTGGGACGACAAAATGTGTTTTTAAATTGAAAAGGTCAAAAGATTGAAAAGTTTTTATATAAAATTTTAAAGTGAAATTGATTCTAATTACCTATATAGTTTTAAATCATATAAAATTTATTTAATTATACATTAAAACCAATTATAAATATAATTCTACACAATAAATTATTGTGACTAAAATGATATTTTCGATTAAAATTCCATGTTATTCACTATTCATAAAAATAAAAATGTTCTCATAAAATTAACAAAAAATTGCCATGGTTTATTTTTTATTCCTATTTCAAAAAATAATATTATTTTTTGAATTAAAATTATAAAATTGTAAAAATTATATTTAATATATCTTTTTCATTAACCATTTGAAAAACTATATTTTGCAAATATAAAACTTTTTATATTTAATATTTCATTTATTCTTATCATATCCATATAAAACCTATTGGATGTACATAGAAAAAATATATTAAATATATAACATATTAATTTTATTAATATATTTCACTAATATTGATTAATTTAATTTTTAGTATGAAACACCATTATGGCCATAAAAATTAGTTTTTCATAAAAAACGTCCTTTATATTATATTGATCATTATTTTCATTTATATTTAACTAGTAAATAATTAATTAATTTTATAAACATATATAAATGATTATTTCATAATTAATATAATCATACTCATTCCCGCCAATTCTAATGGCTAGTTAACTAATATTTTGTTAAATAAATAATATTAATAGAATATTATTGTATGTTAAGACTTGGGATTGTGTGTAACATAAGTCATAAAAGGAAATCAATGTTGCATTTCATTCAAGATAAACATATTGTTGAGTGTGATGAATGATAAACTATGTATTTCATATAATAAAATCTATTAAAAATTAAAAATTAATTTTATAGAAGATATTTCCTAAAATTTCAGGATGTACATACTACCCCTTTTAAATTTAATTTATCCCAAAAAATAATCTTTATTATCAATAGTATTAAATTTTTATATTTTTTTTATTGAGACCCACATAATAAAATTTTTTAATAAAACATCTTCTTAAATAGAGTGTTGGGAAACATAAAAGTCACCAGAAGTTATGCATATCTTGTATTAAATATAGTGAGGGATTTGGTGGGAAAATAAAAGGTTGATTTGGAAGTAAAAAACCAATTATAATGTACTAATAGGGAGTGATATATAAGTTGGTCAAGAAGAAGTCAATGATGACAAAACCAAAAATAAAATTGGTTTAGAAAACATCATTAATATCATGGGGAAGGATGGTAGTAAATAAATTATTTCAAGATCCTTATCCATAATGTTGAAGGAATTATTTCGCCATATGGAATAAAAAAATTATGAAATATATTTACATGAAAAGTGAATTTCATTATTTATCACAATCTCAAATTTTACTCAAAATAATGATCTTTCAAGATGTCTTTTTGACACCTAATGCACTAAAATTAATTTTGAAAGACCGCATGACCCTAAAAGGGATAGTCAGGCTATTCCACCAGTCTTTAGACATTAACAAAAATTTAAATGTTTTGAACATGGTAAGAAAATTCTAAAAATGAATAATTCTATATATTATAAGATAATCTTCAAAATTCAATAGTAATACCCAATGTTGAAACTAAATAATTCCGGAACCCTATATCCAAAATGACCAAAATAACCTTAAAATTAAATATTTTATTAACCTAATAGGTTATCTCATACATTATATTTTTCAACACCAAAATATGGTTATCTTATTTTTAAGTAAATTTATACAATTAGTCAAAAAATAACTTTTCAATTATGTGGTTATCTATACTACAATACTTATGTTCCCATAATTAAGTTAACATCTAATATCATACAAACCCTAATGATTATAAATACCTTAAAACCTATTTCTAAAAAATTTACATGAATAATTCACATTAAACTATTGGTTTACATATACTTCAACCAAATAAAACTTATTCTAAAATGTTGTTGATAACCTCAAAAAATTACTACTTCAAAACCCATAATTTATTTTTCTATGACTTTTAACTTTTGATAAACCTTAACATTATATTCATACAACGATATCCACAACTCTAAAGATAACTTCATAAAAACATCCTAATCTCAAAAGGTACCTAAACAGAACATTGATACAAATTATAACATCCTTGGCCCTATAATCCTAAATCATGGGTTGGAATTTATTTTATTATATTTTTGGGTATGATGAATTGTGCCCCAATTTATTTCCATAAAAAATTTAAAAAACAAATGTAAAAACTAGATATCTTACATTATGGAGTACTTTTTAGGTTTATAGTTTTTTATAATTAGTAAAAAAAACCCTAGATAAATAATTCCAATAATCGTGGACTCATATGAAACTATTTTATAATGATTAATATTTCCTCCTACTATAAATATATTTTCTTATTTACCAATAGGTCATCAACATCATACTTGTAAAATCCTTTATATAAATAAATCATTCATCATTATCCATTTTAACTTGTGTATAATGGTAAAATAAGAATGGTGTGCTCAGATTCACAGTAAGGGTAAAAATAATAATTAACAATTAAATGTAATAATTGATCCCAAGAGTTCATAATTGTATGATGATATAATCAATGTTCAAGAGAGAATCATAATGTACTTCATATGCATGGAAACATAGATCATAAATTATGAAAAAAATGTAAATACTATTGTCATAATAATCGATAATAATGAGAAAATTGATATCAAAATCAATCATTATAAACATTATAAAACCATATAAATTATAACGATAACATATTGGTATATTGGAACGTCATCTCTTTGAACGCTTATATAACCTTTATAGATTGGAATAAACATACCAATGACTTTCAATTTATATCTCCTTAGAAAATAATCATTACCTAATTCATCATAGTTCTATCTAGTAACCCCCATAATATAAGATATAACGACCTCCCCCAACACTATCTGGGTGCACCTATCATTTACAATGTATATGAACTGAATACATAGATAATTCTTCAAAACTCATTCAAACAGCATTTATTCTTTTCAGAATTTTATTAACCTATAAAATGTAAATGGGTTCCACAACCATATCATTGAAACATGGTTAACACATGGATGTAAACCACATTCCATAATAATATAATTGAAACCTGATTATACCATGGAGAAAAATGTGATAAATAACAATCTATTTGAAATATGAATTAACCATGGAAAAGAAACGTATTAACTAACAATCTATTTGAAACAAGAGTAACCCATGAAATAATAAATGGGATCCATAAAAATCTTTTCAGAACAAAATAGTCCAATGTAAATGAAATGGGTTTCAAAAATATAACATTAGGATATATCCAACTCATTAAAAAGAAATGAGTTTCTTAAAAATATTTTTAGGACATAATCAACCTGTGGATACGAAACAGGTATCACAACAATATCTTTGAAACAATCATAACCCATCCAAAAAAATCACGAGGATGGTATAAATGAATAATGTCCCTAGTTACGGATAAATAACAACAAGGTTTTTTATGTCAATGAATTTCAATTCCCTTAATAGTTCATTAAAAGCATTCATGAGGAAAATAAACATTAATCAATCCAAAGCATCTCATACCACTTTGAACCAATTGAATCATAATCGACCAGAATGAATAACATTAAATGATACATATTATATCATGATAATAATTATATCCATGATATACCATTTTTAATAATATGTATATAATCCTCAAAAAAATAAAAAAGGTGTATAGTAAAAAAATTTTACAAAGAAGATAAATTGTGACAAAAATCCACTACCGCTTTGGTAAAATTTAAATCATATATCCCATAAAATAGAGATTATAAAATATATATGTATGTAATCATAAATTCTTATATAATAATATTAAAATAACATCATGTTTATTATATAAACAACACAATAATGATAAGTGGTGAATATAGAATAAGTTTCACAGCAATATAAATGTGATTATAAGTCCTCTTACAACCGTGGTAACATCTAAATTGGAAACCCGTTAAGTAATAATAACAAAATAAAACATTTAAATACCATGAATATAAAATAATTCATTATATAATATATTACAATGGGTTTTATATAACCACATTAAATAAATAATTGTTTATTATGATGTATGCCTCACGAAGGTAAAAGTGAGACAATAATTCCATACATTGAGTCTGATTTGATGTTACAGTTCTCTATCTTCCAAGATTATAAACATAAGTTAATTATTTAAATTCATCATAACCTTATAAAAATTTATTATTACATTCATTTCACTTATAAAATATTAATATTCAAATACTTAATAAATAATATTTAAGTTGGATGAATGGAACATATTTGGATAATGTGTCAAACCAAACTTTGGTAGGTAGACTATGGTTAAAGAGGTCTTTATATAAACGTATAAAAAATAATAATAAATAAATAATTATCATATTTATACATAAATTATACTTTTAAATCCAATCGTGAAATATTTTTATGAAAAATGATCCAACATTACAATCATCGAGACGGTAAGTTATGAGTACGCATGGGAAATGTTTCCATTTTTCAATGATCGTAATGGAATGAAGGTAAAAAAATTATCTTTTTAGAATTATCATTATATCATATTATTTAATCTTATATAATTATATATATAATTATTGTGATGTAAAATGAATCTTGTTTCTTTTATGTGGCGGTAGTCCACACGTCCATTAATGACATTATCACTTTTTCAGTGTGTGAAGAGGTTATAAAGAAAACGATATATTATATTTCTATAAATATAATTATATCATCAATATAATATAAACCTTATATATGTTAAATATTTTTAATTAATCCCATTGTTAATACATTCCATGTAATATGTGTACGTATCACATTTCATTAAGGAGGCAGTAGTCCACAAGTCCCCAAACAATGCCATCTAATTTAGAAAAAATGGATTGCATGATGGTATGTGTAATATAATAATTATAGAAGTATGAATACAACACATATATCATATATATCATACAGAAATAGTTATTTCATCAAAATTCTTATCTATGATATGTGGTAAAGGAAAAATGAACAACATCAGTTCATGTAGTGGTAGTCCGCCATACAAACAAAGAGTAATTTTTTAACCCATTTGATGTGAAAATGTGTAGATGTAGGCATAAAACAAAAAATAACAATGTATAATTATATAAAGGATACTAAATTTTTTATATAAGAATCGAATAATAATAATTGAATGGGTGGAGAATGATATAAAACATGAATTGAAGTTAAATAATGTTACCTATTTTTCTGGTAACTCTTTTTGGTTTCCACCAAATGGATATCGTGGATAGATTTATACAAAAAATGAGGAATATAGGATGTGTTCAGGGATTTTGGGAGATTAATTTTTAATATATTGGCTGATCCAAAAGTTATTTAATGGTTTTAATAATTGTGAAGGTTGAGTAACTTGTTATAGTGGAGAGGAATGGCATTCTTTTAAATATAAAAAGGTAAACACTATTGGGATATCACCCATACATTAAGTGCCTAAAAAATGAAAAATAATGTAACAAAGGGGTTTCATGGTCATTGTAAACATACTCTACATACAAAAATCATTTTTATTATTTCTTAGTTAGTCTTTAGATTTCATTATTTTTTTAATTTTTGTTTTTCATTTATGCGGGTAGTTTTCTTGCCTCTATAATTTTACCATTAAGAATAAATTATTTATTGATGTTTATAAAAGATATAATGTCTGAAATATAAATATTAAATATATTTTTGGAAATAAAAATCCCATTTTTTTGGAAATTAAATTTAAACCTAGCTCATGTAAAACGCAAAAACATTGTTTTAACCCGAACCATACTAACAATGTTTTTTACTATTTAGGGGTCAATAGGTTCATAATAAAAGATAAATATGTAAATTAATATACCATATATTATATATATAAAAATTTATAAATCAATTTTAATAATATAATATTTTTAGTGAATTTTAAATCTATAAATAAAATAACATTTATTATAAAACAAATAATGTCAATTTTGAAATTATTTACTTTATTTAAATTTAAATTTATCAAGAAACGAATGTAATTAAAATATATTAAAATAATTGTTATTTAAAAGGATATAATAATTTATAAAATAAGGTAAAATAATATTTCATTTAATTTTAATCAATTTTAATGTTTGTTGTATCATTTATTTTATTTTAATATTAATTATATAAACACTATGTTTTCATTTCTAAAGATTTTTATGTAAATAATTCGTCACTAAAAATTAATGACCATTTATAATGATATAAATAACTAATTTATCTTTCAAAATTAAATTTATAATAAAAAATATGATATTTTTTCATATCTCTACGGTTTATAAATGTTAATGGCAAGGAAGGTTCTTTTTTGTATTTTTCATTAATTAACTTATTATATAACTAACATTCCTATAATAATATCCCAATAACTCATAAAATAAGAACTAATATAATATATGGTCTAAATATTGTAAAAAATAAATTTTTTTAAATGTTTCTAGTTCATTTTCCCCCAAAGATTAAATTTTAACATTTATGTATGCTAATTTTTTCCTTAATCGATGTAATTAATTTTAAATACATTCACTAATATTTTTATAAAAAATCTGTTTACCTTATTGGATATTATAAATTATGATGATTACATATAAGGAATCAATTTTTGAAAAATTCATTTACAGAAGTGTCATAAATTAATTTAAAATTAATCACGTGGACGGGATGACAAAACTGGTTTTTAAAGAGAAAAATTCCAAAGTTTGAAATATGTTTATATCCAATTTCAATGTGAAATAGACTAAAATTACATAAACTAGTATATATTATATTTAATTGATATATTTAAACACTATAACCAATATAAAAGATAATTTATTATTATAAATTAATTATATTAAAATTCCTGTTTTAATTAAAATTTGGTGTCATTAACAATTCATTAAAATGTGAATGTTCTCAAAAAAGTATCAAAAAATATCCCAAAGTATACTTTTATATTCATCATTTAAAAATAATTATTTTTTATATAGAATTTATAATGCCGTTAAAATTTATATTTTAAATAAGTGACTGTATTGGGGACCTTAGACCCAAACATCCTCTATGCCAACCGTACAATTCAGCTGAAGGTTAGGAATATGGGAAACAAGAATGGATTGGAGAACATTGAATGGAAGGGGAAAATTCTGTGTAAGAATGGGGGAATCTAAGAAGGTTCGGGGATTTAGCTAGGGAACCAATTTGAGGGTTTAGATGTTCAAGAACCCCCCCTGACTCAATAGGAAGATACATCAGGTGATGACCATGATATACAACACTTAGTGGATATCATGGACCACTTTCAAGGGAATGGGCCTCACAACCTTTGAAGTAAGAAGTGGAAAAATGAATAATAGATTCAAGGAAATTTATAGTGTTCTAGGAAAAAAAACCAAAGGGACACAAAGATTACTCCCATTTTTCAAAGTCGATGGAGACAAGGTCAGACAAGAAGGGAAGGAACAATGAAGTCAATGCCATATAGAATGGGTAATGTGAAGAACCAAGAAGGAATACCAGATATATGGGAGTAGAGGATGGAGATTGTTTCAACTGATTCTACACTCCATGGAAAAAAATTGTAAAATATGTCTGACCTAATGTCTTAGAAGTCGAGATTAAAAGAATTTATGAAAGAAGGTTGAATGTTGATGATAATGAAGAGAATAGTGGTGGATTGATAAATAATATCGTATAGTAGCTCGGGGACTCATTCAGAGAATAATAAACTTGAAGGAATTCATTCAGACAATGGAACAGATTCTCACTCACCTTGAAGAGATTATGAGAGACGACCTAGAAATCTAGTTTAGTTCACTACAATGGGAACTTTATAGGGTAGCTGATTCAAGTAATCTAAATCATGTGTTTAATCATTTTATGTGCTATTTCAGCACTAAATGGTATTTTCTACGAACTATAATTCAACATTTTTTTTAAAAATGGATTAATACATATTTAAAATTTTATTGATGAAGTAACTAATCAATTTACTGTATAAACACGTGTAAAATATTATTTCATAATTTAGTTAATCAAATACATTAAATCCATTCCAATTTATAAATTATAATTATTCTATTAAATACAAATTATTAAAATTATATTATTGTCTAGTAGACTCGATCTTGTGTGTAACATAAGTCCTCAAAGGAAAATGATGTTGGGTGAAACACATGATAAACATGTAATTTTATGTGATTTAAAAGAATATATATTGTGTGTAACACAATATTTTAAATAATTTAAATTACTTTTAAAAAACATTATTCCTAAAATCATGTGATGTTACACTTGTAGTATCTAGGTAGAGATTTAATTTCTAATAAACCACTCACTCAATCCTTCAATAAATTTAAGGATATTTTTATATACAAAAACATATTCTTACAACTCTAACTAAAGTTTTCTCAACCTATTTTATAATTTTTAACTGAACAATTATCAATGATATATAATTTATACCAATTAGAGTATTCAATGGGTGGTTAGACCTCCATGGAGGGACTCTTAACACCATCCATAATGTAATCCCTTTCCAAATGAAGCCCTTGCAAAGGTATTTGTGCTACACCAAACATTCAGACATGACAGTTCCCAAGTATTGGATTCTTTCCGTTCCTCTAAAACCAACTCTAATTTTCCAAATTTTCCAAAAATAGATATTATATTTTAATAGAAAAATACTCATCACATAACATAAAAAAGCATACCAAAATTGTATGGGTTTAGTGACTTTGTACACATGGACACACAAAAAAATTGTTAATATGTAAAATAAATCATCTCCTAATAAGTTCTTCATAATTATAACCCTGTTTAGACAAATCATTTATAATACATCTCCATAACCTGGAGAAAGGAAAAATAAGAAATGGTGATCTTAGATTCTCAGTAAGGGTAAAAAGGAGATATATCAATGATCACAGAAACATAACATAAGAATTATGGTATGAGATAATTTTTATAAAATTTCAAAAAAAATCTTTTATATCATACATCCTAAACACGTGACATGGAATAAATATTGCTAGTTTACAAGACATTATGAATAATGGAATTAAAGAACATAATCCATGAGATCATAAAATTTTCATAGGATATATTTTTGGAATACAGATAAGAAAAAAATCATTTCCTTAGTAGTCAAGGTTCATTTTCACGAATACCATTGTGGAATGGTATCACTCCGAAAACCAGCATAGTTTTCAAGGATTATTCGTAACACTGACATAGTGGACAATGTATCTTACTAACTAGGTTCACACCACATTCCATTCCTATTTATCTCAGGAGATATCAATATTTATCAAATGCAATGGTGGGATATATAATTTCAATCCCGCCCATCCCATAATGAAACCCATACATATTTTTTCTTTATACTTATTAAAAATTCTTCATATCATCATAGTATAACCCATGCAATGAACCCAGAATTCCATAAAATATCAACAATCCATATTATCACAACCCATGTAAAATTAATGGGTTTCATAAACATATCAAAATTATAATTATAAACCATATAGAGAATGTATATGTATGGTACCATTGGGTTATATCCCTAGTAAAACATATGAAACATAAATGGTTTTTGTCAAAGATTAATAGAAATTCCCCAAAAATATCCTCAAAACATTCATAAGGAAAATTCCCCTTCAATTTTTTGAACACTTCTTTGAAATATAAAAAATTATCAAATATTAAATAAAATAATTTATTTGAAATTATATTTGGATAATTTTAATGTAATATTTAAATAATGAAGTTATCATGATGATGAAATTTTTTTATTCCATATATATTAAAAAATGATTCCTTTCACATTTTTTTATAATATTAAGCGTTCCTCATTCAGAAATAAAATTTTGATTCCATTCAAACCATTTTTAAAAATTAAAAAATGGGTTGAAACTAATTTAAACAATAATATAGAAGTTTTAAAAACTTTTTTGATAACATTTTTCTAGAACATAGATATAGAAGAAAAAGGATTATTGGCCGAAGAGAAAAAAATGTTGGTTTTCCATAAAAATATTATTTCAGTATCATGAATACACAGAGAGAGAAAAATAAAAAGAAAATATTTATTTTACACAAATAACCATAGGATAATGAAATTATAATTTTCTTGAGAGATATATCATAATATTAAATCATCAAAATCATAATCATAAACAATACTGCTAAACAATAGGATTGTAACATATAACCCTTACCACATTAGAAGCTTTTGAATCATAATTCACCTGAAGTAAATAACGTTAGATGGATATTTATATCCCAATATATTAATAATATGAATTATGAAATTAATTATTCTATTTTAAATACACCACACACAATAATAAAATGGTAAATATGTCATTTGTCCCATATAAATAAAATTGAGAGGAAAATCTATTACCTTATGTCTCAAATATCATCATGAACACTCAAAACTAAAATATAATAAATATAATATTATTATAAATATATTAAAAAACCATATGCATATGTATCATACAATATATTATTTACTTATACCCTTTTATCACATGTTTATTAACAATTCCTTGTTAAAATAACTATTTCTTGTAATAAATACTTTTTTCATCTATAATTTGGTTTTATAGTTTTGGTCCTTGTATATTGATCATTGTTCCATAACATCCAATATTATAATAATTATATAAATATAATATATATTAATTATATATACATATACTAAAATCCATAAAATTTCAGGATATAAAAAGAATCACACCATTTATAGATAGAAAATACCAAACGGACGCATAATCATTATTTACATTTTATCAACGGATGGAAAGAAATAAAAGAATTTATAATTTAAAATTTAATAAACTATAATTATATCATATATATCATATATATTCATTATATATATCCTTATTAGCATCGATATCAAAATAAAATTGAAAATGTATCAGAAAACTATATAAAGTTGGTAGTCCAAACGTATGCACGAACAACATTAACATTTTTCAATGATTTAATATGTATGAATAATTATGTTATTATATATATATATATAAGTATAAATATTTAATAAATATAACATATATATATATATATTCAATGAAAAATTATCTCCAGTTGTGATAGGTTGCGATGGAAAATGAATTACATCGGTTTGGGAGGCAGTAGTTCGTCGTACACATGATAGACAGTTTTGTTTCCCAATTGATGGTGGAGGTGATAGATACATGTTAAAATAATAATAAAACAAATATTATATTAAAAATAATTATGTTAATTTTTCATCATATTTTAAGAATAATTTAATTAGGTGGAAGAATATATAAACCAAATAATTATTGGTTGAGAACGATACTTCTTCTATAGACAACCTCCTTAGGTTTGCACCAAAATCCTTTTTAGAGGGGTTTTATAATAAAATTAATTCCTCTGGTACATGGTGTGGGAATAAATTATTGATTTTTTCTCTAATTTATAATACAAAATTCCTTTTATTTGTGAATAGGAGCGGATATTAGGTTCCCTTTTATAATTGAGGGAGAGGACGCACATGGATTTTTTGAAAAGAAAAATATATGTCAATGTTTTTCACGTTCCGAAATGCTACAAAATGGAACATTATAAAACCTTAGATGATATATGGTCACAATATGGCCATAAATATTAATTATATATGTTTTCACATAATTATAACCTTATCTTCTTAGTCTAACCCTCAGTAAACTTATTTTAGCCTTAACTATGGTAATTAACTTTTAATATTTTCACTATTAATTACGAAGAAAGCTAAAGTTGAAAATATTATGTAATATTAATTATTATTATCAAATATGGGTATTCTATTTTTTTCATATTTAATTCATATAATTGGTAGAATTTAATTTAAAATTAATCCCACAAACTTGATAAAAATGAGGTTTTTCAAAGAAAAGGTTTCCATAAGTATAAGATATTTTTATATAAAACTTGAACATATAATTGATTATAGAGATATAAATTGGATTAGTAATAAAACAATTGTACTATTTTTACATATAAAATTTTTTAAAACAAAATATAAATTTTTATATTTTAAAAAAAGGCAGTTTTCAATTAAAATTAGTAATTTTCAATATTCATTAAAAATTAAAACTTTTTAGAAAGATACCAAAAATTCACCCTAAGATAATTTTTAAATTTTTATTTTAAAAATGAATTTGTAATTTTCAAATATAATAGTTTGATTTTAAAAAATTAATTTTATTATGTTTTAACAAAAATTAATTTTAATCGGTTTTTGAGAAAAAAATATTTTCAAAGCATATAATGACTTTACTAAAAATTCATTACTTTTTTATCAATATTTTTTCTTTATATAAAACTATTAAACATAATTTAAAAAATGTGGTTATTAATATTCATAATGAAAATTTTTATGACTAGAAAATAATAGTCATGTTTGAATAATAATATTAATAATATATTGATGTTAATTAAAAATGATGTTGCATATAATGCAAGCTATCAATGAAATTTAATCTGTTTGAAGAAAAACTATTTCATAAAATTTCATGGTGTTAAAGTTTAATTTTACTATCAATGAATAAATCATATTTATATTTAAATATATTGTTTTTGGATATATTCTTAATGAAAATCAAGGGAAATTATTAGTGGATATAGAGTCACATTCTACACAATGTTTGAAGATATTTTTTAATGTTTGTGGAATATTGGAGTCAGTTTTAAGATGTTATTATTTTGAAAAGAATAATGTCTTGAATTTATTGTCTAAAACGGGCTTGGTTGACATGAGAGTGGTGCATGTGGTACATCCAATAACCATGGCCTCTCAAGTTTGAATATAATTGTTTGTGTAGTTGATTTAATTTACTCATGTGATAAATCCACTAATCGTGAGCATTTAATGGTCAATACACGTTTTTTGATATGTTTGATCTGGACAATAAATGATAAAATAATCTTCTAGGTGAAAAACTAATTTTCCATAATTAATATTTGTCACAATAATTTTAAATTATATTATGAAATGCATATGTTTTTTATGGTATTTGTATAATCATCACATGAGATAATCATGATCCTTGATGTTAATAATCAAATAATCAAACCATGTATGATGCTTTGAGTTTGTAGAAGTTTCAGTAAATAAGGATGGGAATGGGAAGAATGATACACACAAAAGATTTTGAGTTCCCATAAGAACACCAATATTAGTGCATCATTTTATATCCAAGAAATATCATGCCTTGATTTTATATTTATAGTGTATTGAGACATAAAATATAGTAACTTTTTTTTTCATGGCGGTTAGCCAATTAGAAGGTGAAAGCCATGAATTGGGTTCGTACTTGTTTTTTATAACAATTGGATATTCCTTTGTGAAAATAAGAGGATATTTCAATGGATTTCAGGACCTTTTTTTCTCATGCTTTTGTAGGATTTAATGACATCTTGGTGATTTTGGATCAGTTACTAAACATGACTCATATCCTAGAAATTAAGAAGCCATGTGTATTGAAAGGACTGTTGAGGTGACATTTTAAGTAAATAGTAAAATATTTTGGGGTTTTTTGAATAATAATGTATTAATGAGATATTTATTTTCCCTTTCAAGTATTTAAGAGTTCACTACAAAATTTTAGATCGTAGTTATGCCTTAAAATTGTTTTCCGTCCTTACATGGACAATAAAATAGAGTTGGTGAACCAAACACTAAATGGAAATTTTATTAGCATGTGTTTTTGATTTTACAGGTTTATGGGAGAATATTTGTCCTTGACTTTTTTAATAATAATATCTACCACTCATCCATCAGAATGGATAATTAAGAGAATTGTATAGGTATCCGTATAAATATCTATTCTGATGGACCAAATTTGGATTGTCAGTGATTCACGTACTAGAATTAGTGTAAATCATGACAGAGATGGTGTAGATGATTTGAGAGTAGATGTGGAACATCCAGACCCTTAAAATTATCTTGTTGAGAGATAATTCACTACTAACCTTATGTGATACCCCCAATACTCCATGGTATGGAAATAAATTTAAATTAATTCCCCAAACAAAGGGGTATTATTTTCCCCTTATAAAAGAAAACACAACGAAACAAAAAAAAACATGGAAAATAAAATTTATATGATTCATTATAGGAAAAATATTTAAAAATCTACTTATAATAAAACAAACATTATAGTAACAATGGAATTGATATAAATAAACCAACAAGGATTGAAATATGATAAGAATCTATAAAACCAAAGTGGAATAATTCTAATATTCAGTTGAAACTATAACTGAGATCCATATCTGCATTACTTCACTATATTATCAAGAAGAACCATTAGGGAAGTGTAACACATTTCCCTTCCCCATGTCTTGATAATTGATATTCAAAAAATCCATCAAATTTCCCATGTAGTTGTGAGTATAAAACTTAGTAGATAACCCAAAAAGACTCTCAAACACATGCACCTATGAAAAGAATATATTATCACATTTATTATAAAATAAATAAGAATAATATAAATAGTTTTAATTAAATCTATAGAAAATATTCATGTCCAAATATTTTAAACAAATCATATTACCCATTATTACAACTTAGAATAACTGTATCATTTTCTTAAACACACACACACACACAGACATGTACAATTTTTATCACCCAATACTCATAATTAGTGATTAATCCATTCATAAGTTCATCACTTAGTAATCAACATTAACTGTGGTAATTAACAACCATGACTTGTCCCAAATTGAAGATAATAATTCATGATCATGATCTATCTCAAATAATCATGAAAACACACCACCTTGTATACCTACTTCTCATATCAAATCATTATATCTAAAAAATTTCTTCTCTATAAATATTTATTCAAACAACATGCTAGTGTTAAACCAAAATCATAATTTTAAATCCATAATTTTAAATTATAATGAATATGGGTTTTTCTAAAAGGTAGTAAAATTATCATGTTCATCCAAAAATTATATTGTAAATATGAGAAAAACATTAATCTAAAATGAATAATTCATATTCAAGAAAAAGTAGAGTAAAAGATAAGAACCCTACCTTTTGTTGTACGATGAAAATAATAAACAAAATAGGTAAAATTTTATATCCTAGATAAATCCAATTTCCATTAATATACCTAATAATTATCTCATCTAATTTCATCATGAATAATATATCTAACCAAAATGGATTATATCTAATATTTCAGGTGATAGAATATGAGAACATCTAAAATGAAAGACAAGAAACTAAGACTTACATTTGATTTTAGATATCCAATTGACATTGATTCATCAAAATCACATTTTGGATCGAAGGTAATTGCAAATGGTTCCTATAACAGGAGAGGATTTTTTACATCCTAATATTATATGATAATATATATATCATAAGCATGAAAATCCATGTTACTGTATAATTTCCATAGAATTTAATGAACATCACATAATTAGGTTGAAAACATTAACTATGTGACTACCGCTAACATGCTTCTACCCATCAATAATGGGTCCTCACAGTTGTTCCACATAATTTCAAAAGATGTGTGCTAACCATGAACTACTAATGATTATGTAATCCCATATTTTATAGTTATTTTTTCACAGTTTTTCAATCCATGTTCCTACCATTCTTATTCCACTTCCTCAAATCGCAAGGTTTCTCCCCAAATGTGCATGGTTTAGACAATCCTTGTAACAAATATGAATCTTACCAAAACCTTTCTAATGTATTCTTATTTAATTTTCATTCTCACAACCCCTCCCGTAAAGGTACCCCTCATAGTTCGATAATGATGGATGATAGATAATGACCCCAGATTCATGCCTTCAGTAGGCCCCAGGTTGGAGACTACCACCTATGGTATAAGAATATCACATATGGTAGGAATTACACACACTAATAATATAAGATAGAGTGATAGAGTGTACAATCACAAATAAAATCTAGTAAATAATGTAAAATAAACCTCAAAACCATCCAACCATGCATGAACAATGTCAAAAAAATAGAGATAAAATTCTCTACGTAAATACGAAAGAATATTCTTATGGAAATTATTCTATAAAATATCCAAATCCAATGATGTAATATCCATATAATACTCTAATTTAATCTTAGAAACATGGAAAATATTTTTTATACTTTGTGTAAGCATAAAATGTATACATAGTATGATCATACCCAATGTCTCTAATGCACATGTGAAAAGATCATACAAATACACCAGTGAAAAAATGGAATAATCAACATGTACCGAAATAGTTCAGCTTGCCAATCCCTGCCTAAAAATTCCATTCTCACCCAATAACACATATAATATAGTAATATAGTATTAAAAAAAATAAAATGAAACTCACAACTACCTCACCACTAATTTTATTCTCTCATTCTTCAATGTCAAACGTAATACGTTCCCATTTCTTCCATAAATATGACCTCACATATCGAACCACCTCTGATTTAGGTTTTGATTCATCCCTACTTATCCCAACTCCCATGGTGTATAAAATGTTGTAATAGAATCAGTCATCATCATCTAACAACCTTCTTAGATAACTAGGGAAGTAGAGTATCATGAATGAGAAGGATCAAGCTTGTTCCCTCCTCATTCCATGTAAGTCCCCCACAAATATCACATCCTCAACATCACTATGTAATCTCTAGCACAATCCCATATCATCACTGGGTAATCTCCTATAAAAAATTGTTTCTAGGATACTACTAAAGGGAGAGTTGGGAAGAGGGGGTATCCAACCATTTTTATCACCACCGACATAGATGTTGGGGAAAGAAATTATAACCTGAATTAGATGGATGTTGGTAAGGTTACCCAACTCTAGTGGGATTTTTAAACAATATAACATAAAATACATGATAGTTATATATATTACATTATACAATCTATGAGTTCACAAAATTTAACTAGAGTACACCGCAACACTAACACTTTACAACACTCCATCTGTAACAACTACTACCATCACTAAATGCATAGTATAACACAACCATAACACATTTCCACTTAATTTATCGTTGAATTTTATGTTCTATACTTTTTTATATTTAATGAGTTTCCACAAACTGACATTTTCTATGACTTCTCAGTCACATTAACAAAACTCATTCATTTATTGTTCATTTCATTTAATCTAATTACCACAAATTAATTCCATCCCATTATTATTATAAATTTATCCCATGATTATTAATTTACAACCTATATCATTTTAGTTTTATTATTTAATGTTATTCCATGGATAACGAGGAAACTAACACTACCACACCATATAATAGCTCATCCATCTCACATCCACCCCCACTACAACAACACAATGTTAGCCAATCCATCTCAAAACAACCCATACATCTCACTGAAACAAATAGATACCAGAACCCTCACACACCAAACCATGTCATATCTTTTTCCAACCAACCATCTCCTCATTTTCCAACATATTCCAAAACCCATGAAAATCACCACCATCACCAAAGAACATCCCACATCACATATGGGAAATTATAAAGCGCATCCATTCATAGTATAATATTATTTATTCAATGAAACCATATTACATATTAAATAAAAATGCTTTCATATATATAATTCACCATTTATCATAGTAATTATAATAAAAATCCCATATTTCCATGGTATAATGATTAAATAGACATTTATAAGTGATTATCCATTTCATTTAGGGTGATATAAAACATATAACACAAAATAGTTTCCTAATTTTTCTCAACTAAGGAATAAGAAAAGCTCCAAAGAGATGTGATTTCCATAAATGGAAACAAACATGTATACTATCAATAGATATATCATCAAAAGTGATAAAATATGTGATTTTCCCCGGATTCCCATCAACTTCAAATTTATCCAATTAATTATATTCTTAAGGAGACCCTTACTATCCACCAAAAGGATGAAAAAACATTAAATCCTTACTCATGCACCTAAAGAGGTATAGAAAAAGGTTCCACTACTACAAAGAAGCTTTCAAGATATCTGTACAAAATAGGGTGAAGAGAAAAAAACTTGGAGACCACAATAATGCAACGAAAAATTGATTCAACCTAAATCACATTACGGTTAATCAAAATCATATAACCAACAACTGCTTTAAAAATCATCATCACCACTAAAAATCCACAAAAGAAAAATGAAACGATGAAAGGGGATAAAGAAGAGAACCTACCTTGGATGGTCAATGATCAACCTCTGGAGGCCAAGGATAAGAGATAACAATAGAGGGCCAGAAAGTCTCTCAAAAATTACTTGGGGTTTCTCAAAAATAAGAGGAATAAATGTATTTAGGTGATATCCAGTGTTTATAAATAGGCTAGGTATCGTTACATTGAAAACAGAAAACCATGTTTAATGTTGTGAATTTTTGTTAGGCCCTCCAATTGAAGACATGGTATCCAATTATGTAATAATTTCATAAAAATCCAAACCAAATAAAAACATATTGATTTTAATGGAATTTTAGTCCCAAATTAATACACATAAAGAATAATTATTTCATGTTATAAGTCGCTTGGTCATTGAACCCCCATCTTAAAATTGAATCCATGAATTACTAGCTTCCAAACCACCAAATTACATGCATTTATCTATTCATATCATGAACCCCCTCATATGAATGAATTGAATATCCAAACTCTATTAAAGCATCCTCAAGTCTCCTTAAAACACCTCTAACTCAAAAAGTAGAAATGTAATAGGATAAAAAGTCCGGAAACATAACATTAGATAACTTCCAAATGATTTTATTCTGCAATAATAAAATCTAAACCCAAAAAAATAAGGGTGTGTTGAAATATATATTATAATACCTATCAGGGATCCCAATACACCCCAAAAACATCCACCATCCAAACACATCAATCTAAGAAAAAACAATCATATAATCCCTCACATTTCTACATCACAATCCCACAACCCACAAGCCACCTCACTTCCACATAACTACTCACAAAACCATTTAAACCTATATACATACCAATATAAAAAAACCTAAAATGTCATGTAACACTACCCTAACAATGAAAATCAGGGGAAACATCCCCTTTATGATGATATAATCCACATTAGGAAACACTATCTCAATCACAGGGTTTTAAAACATATTATAAATATAAGAAAAAAATGATTAGGAATTGATTTTTCAATTTTCATATAATTGAAGACATAAAACACACCACTAGAAAGGGAAAATGGATCATCTCATAAGATAGTTAGATCTGAACATCAAATCATCATGGAAAAACTGACCAAGGAAAAAATAAAAAACTACTTAGGGTAAATGGAATGAATTTGTGTCTCACACTCCCAAGTACTCTCTTATAATCCACTAAACCTCAATAGTACATGAACTAAGGGGATGTTTTTTCCTTGAAACCATTTCTCCTGACATTATTTGGTCTTTTTTGGACACTCCATAAACATATCATCATACTCAATATTCATATATCTCATGTCAATGATGTGGGATTAATATGAAAGATATCAAAAAAATCTTGGAAATGTCGAAGATGTTGTGGATCCTATATAGCCATGGTGAATGTTCTAAACAATAATAAACCTCTTCAACAAGATTTAACAATTCATAATTATAGAAGAACCAGGGAGAGATCTTCCTCTTACACAACATCATTCTCCCTGATGATTGGACACTCTCAATAACACATGGTCTCTAACCCCAAGCTCCAATGGCCTCAACATATGATTAACATAGATATTATTATGGTCTACTGCCACCCTAATCAAATCTCAGACCATATCGATCATTGTTATTATTATCTACATCACATTAGGATCAAGAAAATCTCACTCTCCAACCTCCATCCATCATAATAAATAATGAAACGTCTGACTATAAAAAAACTCAAATGGATATATGAAAACAAAAGAGTGATAACTATTTATGTATAAATACTCAACCAATGTAAGGAGTTTTACTAATAGTATGATAAATTACATGATACAATAACAAAATTTAATATATTTGAGTAAAATACCATTGAATGATATTTATAATTTATACAGAAGAAAATAACCTTTTCATTTTAAATTCACTTCTTTAAAATAAAAATATTTCCCAAATATTAAGGGAAAAATTATTTTTAATGGAACATGAAAAACTACTATGGAAGGTTTAAATCATTAAAAGTTCATGATGATGGATTTTTTTTCATACCACATATTTTTAAGGAATACATACCTTACATACTTTTTAAAAAAAGTAAAAAAAAAAAATTCATCCATAAAATAAAAAGAATAATAATTTAAATAAATTTTATAAAAACTAAATTATGTTTAAATTGGTTTTAAAAATTATTCTAAAATATTAAAAACTCTCTTTAAAACATTTTAAGAAAACATGGATATTAAATACAATTATTTTCAATCGAAGAAAGAAGTAAATTCGATTTTCCATAAAAATATTTTTCTATTCTCTTGAATTTATAAATACAGGAAAATGAAATGGAAACATTTAATTTCTATAAATTAACATAGGAGAAGAAAATTATTTATATTATGGAGAGGTACAAAAATAAATTTCATCATCATAAAATTAATCATATATAATCCTGATAAACATGCTATTTTAACATAAAACGTTTACCACATATCTAAATTCCTTCATAAGTGTTTCAACCTTCTATATAGTAAAAATTGGTTTATTATAAATATATTAAATAATATAAATATATATATAATACCACATATGATTTACTTATAACATTTTATAACCTATTTATTAACAATATTTTATTAAATTCACTATTCTAGGTGTTAACTACATTGTTTTCTTGTAGATTTTGGTTTGGTGGTTTTGGTCCTTGTACATTGATCGTGGTTAAATAATATCTATAATGTTAGTAATGTTTATTCATTATATATAAAGATATATAGAGAGATTCATCTATAAAAATTAATGATAGAAAAATGATTTAGATTGTTCGTGGAGATAGTAGTTAATACACACACATGAATGATGTTTTCATTTTTTGATGGATGGAATGAAAAAAAGGTAAATAATAACTAAATATTAAAAGATAAATATTAAATCATATATATATATAAATTAATTAAATTCTTCCTTATTACCATCCATGTAAAATTAAAATGAAACATGAACTACATTAGTTCGTGGAGGAGGTCGTCCAAACATACACACGAGAAACGACGTCATTTTTCAATGGATTTAAAGGTATGAAGTTATATATAATATTATAATTACATAAGTATAATAATTTCATAAATATAATATATATAAATTTAATCCATAACTATATACATCCATGAGAGGTGGTGATGGAAAACGAATTGCATCAGTTCGCGAGGCGGTAGTCCTCTGTACACATGATGGATGACTTCATTTATCATTTTATAGAATAAGAAGTGGAAATAAGTTATTAAATTAACATAAATACTTTAATGTTTATTTTAAATAAATTTTATTATTTAATAATATTTAAATAAAATTTTATAGAGGTAGAAAAAGAAGAAATAAAATAAAAGTTCATTGTTAAGAACTATACCTCTTCTTCGGAAAATACATTTTAGTTTACACCTAAATAAAAACTAGGATAATATTATAATAAATAAAAAGACTATAGGTATTGGGGTGGGATTAATGTAATGTATTTTAGAAATTATTTTCTGGTCAAGAAGTATCTTGAAGTGTTGATAAGAGAGGATATGGGGTGTTCTTTTATATGTTTGGGAGATGGCACAATTTGTATTTCTAAAAAGAATAAAATATATTAACATATTATTCACAAAATATGGATCCAAAATTGAAATTGTAGAATCCTTTATGTTATAAGGTTTATAAATTTCCATTAAATATAATATAAACAAATTTTAATGTTATTTTAACCCTTATCCATTTAGTTTGACCCCAAGTGAATTTTTTTTAACCAAAACATGGTAGCAAATTTTTTACTGTTTTAACAATTCATTTGGATTGAAAATTATTTAAACCTTATTACATAATATTTATTATTATGATTAAAAATGTAGAATCAATTTTATCGAATTAAATTAACAAAATTTTAATAATTTACTTTTAAATCACGCCTAAAAATGCACTGATAAGCGGTTTTCCAAAGAAATAATTTTCTTAACTATAAAATATTTTTATATCAAAATTAAATATATATTTCATTAAAATAAACTAAATTTAATTAAATATAATATTATTTAACTAATATTACTTTTAAATCCTTTTTAAAATATAGTGGGACGTTTTAAATTCTTTAAATAATAATATATTTTTTTAATAAAAATCTGTAATTTTCATTATCATAGTAAAATTAATTATTTAATAAATTTATTAAAAAAATTCACTCTATGAAAATTTTTACTTGTTGATTTAAAAAATAAATTTCATTTTTTCAAATAAAATTTCAGAAATTGGAAATTTTAAATTATAAAATAAGACTAAAAACTATGATGAAACCACTTTTTAGAAAAATAAAATTTTTAAGAATAAAAAATGATTTATTCTTATTTCATGGCAAGAAAAATATATATTATATGATGAATAAAACCTAAAATTGAAAATATTAGATTAATTTATATTATGTAACAATAGTAATTATTTAAATTTTTTATGTTAAAAATCAGTGTGCTTATAAAAATGGTTTTTTTGAAAAAAAACATTTCTCTTACTTTCATTGTTTTTTATATTCATATATAATAAATTGAAAACCAATGAATTTATTTTATGCATGTGGAAAATATAAAATTTTCATAATTTAGTTATTCTTAATCGTAAATACTAATTAAAGTACTAGGTTAAAATAGTATATTATATTAAGATTCATTTAGACTCATTGTTACGTTTATCGTAATCTATCAAATGCATTAATTTTATTTAATAAGATATATATCATAAAATATTTTGGTGTGACATTAGAATCCCATGAAAATTAATGTTTCTCTTGAAAATATATTACTATTATACAAAAAAATGTGGTTATATTTTTCTCATCATATTCATAGGTTCCCTCATACAATTTTCAAATTTCTGATTCCCCAGTGAACTTTAACCATGTGTGTAGTCGTGTATTGTATAAATTTATCCATACAATTGAAGAGTAATATTTGGTTTCTTAATAAAAAATTTAATTATATTTTGGTATGAATTTTTTTTCAGTACATGTAATGGATCATTTATATACATCCTTAAGATAGATAAGCAGAATACATCGTGGAATTGAGAGAAGTTTACTGGAAGTTATAAGAGATAAGAAACCATCCGTACTCAATCTGGAATCTAGAAAGTGAAAATATTACTAAGGATAAAATTTCCATTACTTTTTAATATCATAAGCTTATTCCTTAGAATAATTTACATGAATACCATATCACCAACAAAAAATTCCATATCACACTGAAGATTGTCATCATAAATTTATAGTCGACTCTAAGATGCCTTGATTTGATATAGGTTGGATTTAACATTATTTTATATTTCCATACCTAGATCAGGTTCCAAGTGATTTCTTTCTCAAAATTGATACTATAATGTCACATTTATATAATTATTTCCTTATAGAGACTCATAATGATCCATCAGAATGTTCAAGTGAAAGCTATTATTGTATGAAAAAGCAACTAGTGGAAGATGTTACTCCCATCCACATTTAATATAAATTGAAAAATATCTCAATATATACTCTAGGATCCGAATTGTTCAATAATACTATAATTCTATATAGGGATGGTAGGATGAAATAAAACATAACTCTGTATCTAGAGCCTACTAAATCCATCAACCAAACATTAAGGTAAACCTTGTATCATGATTAGATATAGTATAATGTGGTATACCGTACTACCTTACCACTTTCGTAAATAAATTCATGAAAGATAATGTAGATATAATTATTCTTTGATTCTAATGAATTCTGAAAAATTCATGAGGTGATTTAGAATAAACCAAAAATAATGTTTCCCCTTAGAAATTTTTTTGATTCAGTTGAATCAATCTGGGGTGATTTTTTCATATTTTCAATATGGTATGTGTAATTTGCATAAAAATACCTTAGAATTGTGTATCTTATATTTAAATTAATATCATACCAATCATCGAGATTGACACTTAAAAACATATCTCTTCATTTTTCCCCCATAAGTACATTTTAAAATCTCTATACATCATAATACTTCTAGTTTGAATAGAGAATGATGAACTGTGAGCCACATCTGATATATACATCATTAAATAAAATATACAAAAAACACATTCATGGTTCCTAAAAATTATATTTCTATCATAATAAAGGATAAATTAAGGAATGTTTCAGACCTTAATCTATAGCTATATATCATCCTTTTTTCACCCCTTTAATCTTGATTTGGATAGATTATTGAATACTTATTTGAGAAAGATATTATTTCTCCACTTTCTTTAAGATTTCAAGATCCATCATTTGTAAAACCATAAATATTGGATCTTTTATAATCCTTATCATAGATAAGTTATCATAATCATTTTGACTAGATTCATCTTCCACCTTGTTTGATTTTATAAGTGGTAATGTATTGAGGATTTATAATCCATAATCAACTCAAACCATCTTCTTCGGCACATATTCCACTATTTATATCTAAAAATAAAATTTAAACATTTATGATTAGTAGATATATCACATCGTTCCCCATAAATAAAATTCCACTAGATCATTAATTATGAAAATTACCATAGATAACTTTAAATCATGAGTTGGGTAATTTTCCTCACGAAACATCAATTTTCTAGAGTCATAAGCTATCACCATATCATTACATTAGAAAAAAATATCATTTCTTTATTCAATGAGTCACTGAATATCAAAAACACTTCACCATGATTTAGTAGTGTAAGAAAATGTTCATTAACTAACCATCTCTTCAATTCCTACTAATTTTCCTCATAGTCATTCTCCTAAAAACATGGATCCATTCAGAGTTAACATAGTTATTGTATTAGATAGCTATGAAACATTCTCCACAAATTCCTGGTAATATCCAACCAAACCAAGAAAACCTCTGGTCTTAGTCATAGTGGTTAGTATAGGACAATGTTCAATAACATCCACCTTTGATGGATCCACCTATATACCTCCACATGAATTTATATTACCAAAAAATGAAATTTTATATAGCAAAAATTAAAACTTTTTTAAATTTTTTATACAACCATTAATTTCATAGGGTCTTAGTTATAACCCTAAAGTGATCTTCCTTCTCTTTATTTCTATTTTAATGTTTAATAATATCATTTATAGATCCTATAAAAAACTGATCTAGGTAAAATATAATGTCTCTATTTATTAAATTCATAAATATAGTAGGAGCATTTGTAAGACCAAATGGAATAATTAAAAAATCATAGTTTTCATGCCATGTACAAAATGTTGTCTTTGGTACATCCTCTTCCTCGAACATCAATCAATGATATCAATAAATAATATAGATATTGGAAATTTATTTAGATTTAGGTATTTTATAATACAATTTATCAATATGGGGTGTAAGATACATTTTTTTGATAATGATCTTCTCATGTTCATGATAATCAATACAGAGTCGCATTGATCCATCATTATTATTAACAAAAATAATAGATGCACCCCAACATGAATCATTTATCTCAATAAATACATTTTTAATATTCTTCTATATTTTATTCTTCAATTAATAAATCTCAATGAGGACCATTATATATAGGGTAATTGAAATAGGTATATAACCATTTTAGAGTTATATTCAACCCGCAACTTCACAATTTGGTGGAAGACTATAAAAATCATATGGTTGGACATCAACAAACTCCCGCATAGTTGGAATGTCATTGAAGTTGAGTTTCTACCCAATAAACATAGACAAACAACCCTATATAATAGGAACCAAGACCCATATGATGGATTTTATTTCTATTGGATGTTCATATTTATCATCACATTGATAGACAATCATATGTTGGATTATAATATCTTACCTGACTTCCATTCCCAATATATTGATGTTGTATTTATGTAGAGAAGTACAATCCAAGCCAAATATAACAGAAAATTAAACCAGATTGATAATTAAAATAGTTAAAAGAAAAACAAATCCCACATACATCAACCATAGATAACTCATGGATGTGATATAAGGTGATTGTACCATTAGGTATTTTTATTTCTAATTCAACATATAATTGTTTGTGTGTAATTTTTATACACTTTTAAAATTCATAAAATATAAAATATTTGGAAGATCCAGGGTCAAATAAGACATTATCAGCTTTATATTTGATGGTATGTATACCATTCATCACCTAGTTATTATACCCCTTGACAGAAATAGTGATGGAATGATCTTTCCATTTTTCTCTAGGATTAAGACATTACTGATGTCAATCATCATCATTAATCTTTTGATTTGAAATTTTTTTAGCATAATTCCCTTAATCCTTTAATTTTAATTACTTGAGTGTGTGTGTGATTCATTCTATGGATATTTCTATATATTCACATCAATAGATAACCATTTACCATAACTTCATCATTCAATTTCCCATTGAACATCCATTCAATACTTAAAACATTTACGAGTACCCTTAAGATAATTTCCTCCATATTTCCTTCCACACATCATGCATAAAAGAAGGATCATCTTCTTCTCTCCATGTTTTTTATATTTTATGTCAAATAACACATTTTTTTCTTATCAAAACTATGAGATTGGTGGGTAACTCTAATCTCAATTTCTACCTTGATAGCACATCTAAGTATTTCTTCGTAAAAAATGAACTACCGTTTTCATAATACCATTGAATAATTTTTTATAAGACACTAAAGACTCTATCAATTATAAATATCGGTTGGATGATAAAAGCATAAGAATTCATCATAAATTCTATAAAATTTTCCTCACCAGTTCCATTAGATTCATCACCATTCTACTTTAGACCAAGGAAATATTTCTCTATATTTATATAAATAATATATGTACATTTGTATTTAAAAATAATCTCTTAAACTCATCCCATTATGTGGAGTAAATTTTTATTTGTTTCCTATTATTCTTGATAAGATTCTTCCATTGATTAGATGCACCGTCCATATGATATACAAAAATACAACTTCTCCATGTTATAAAAAATAGAAAATGGAAAATATATTTTCCGTGGTACTAATCTATTTCTTAGAAACAACTCAAATAGTGTACCTGTTAAAATAAGTTGGATGATTCCTTGTGAATTAATCAACACAACAGTTTTCCCTTCTCTTCTCATTTGTAAGATCTACATGATTCGTAGCTTGAGAAAATTTTGAAATCATAATAATTATATTTTTCATTCTATATCACATAAAATTAGATTTATCAGGAGGGATGTTATTTTATTATTCATCACATTCAACATAAATATGATTCCTTTGAGTATTATACATTGTCTGAAACGAAAATGATTAGTGTGAGAAAAAATAATCACAGTGGTGAACAAAACAATGATAAAAAATCATTTATAATTTGTCTAAATCATGATATCATATTTTCCATAGATGACACCGTAATTTTAAACTATTCCATTAATAGTTATCATCTATGAATATACATCATTATTTTTTGTAATGAAAATGTTAATTAACCTATGAATATCTCGTGGGAGTGCCAAACTAGGGGCACAATAAGGGAATACTCACAATCCATGCACTAAAATTAGGGATGATTTATAATCAACCAAAACATTTTGAGGTTATTACAATGAGATTAATATTTTCCAAAACCACATCCACATGTTGTATCTAGATAGGGATGTTTTTCATGTAAAAACACACTCATTTATTTACGATAATGTATGATGTTCTTCTATATTAGGATTATCCTATGTGTTATCACTAAAATAATCTCATCTTAGTTTCAAATGGATAATTAAACATTGATCTGATACCAAATGTAGTGACCAATGCTTTTTATTCACAGATAGCGCATATTAATAGCTTAACATTATTTACATAGCATAGTTATCCACAATATAGTCATATAGATTTAGTGCCTTTGAAAACCAGGATACATACAAAACTAGTTTCTATTTGAACTATATAATATTCCACTATGTTCTTCATAAATAGAACCCTTATTTGGTATATCATACATAATACCATTCCTTATAACCAATTGTAATTAAACATAATAAAGGGTGGTCTTTGATGCCCAGTAAGGGTAAAAATGGAGATATTAATCATAACTTAAACAAAACAAGAGAACAAGTGTATGATAATACGATCATAACATTTAAAAACTATACTATATATATCATAGACCATAATCTTTAGTCATGGAATAAATCATGGAAATTAATAATACATGAATCACAAAGAAATCAAATAACATGATCCATGAGAGAATAACATAGGCATAAGACATGATTTTTGGCATACACATAAGAATAAAATATCAATTAATTAGTAGTGAAGGATTACAATAGATACTATTATGGTTGATTAAGTTAACTCTCCAAACCATCATAGTGGTTGAGGATTTCTCCCAAGACTATCATAGTGGATAGAGTCCCTTACGTAACTGGGTTCACTACCAATTGACTTCATGTCTGTCACATGATATATCTATCTTTACCAAATTAATTTAAGGAAAAATAATTATAGTACCACACATCACATAATGAAAATCATACATATGTTTGAGAAAATATCATAAATAATTAATCATATCATAACCCGTGAAAAAGAAATTAATTTCACAAACATTTCATCATGTCATCATAGAATAAACCATAGAAAAGAAATGATATTCATAAAAAAATTAACCCATAGAAAATAAATGGTTTTTATAGAATTATCCTTAAACATTCATCATCATTAATCATCCAAATAATGAAAGTGGATGGTATCATTGAATTATTACCCCATTAAATAATTTGTGTCATTAATCATTTTTTATTATATTAAAACACCATTAAAAGATATCTGGAATATTTCTTAAGGAAAATAATCTCTTAATTTTTAAATCAATTATTAAAATATAAAATTTCCTAAATAATTAGGAAAATGATTTTTTCCAAATATATATCGAAAATTTTAATGTAATCTTCAATCCATTTAATGTTTATGATTGTGGGAAATTATTTTCTTGTCATATACGTTTAAATAAAACATTTATTTCACACTTTCATAAACAATTATAAAATTATCTTGTTCCAAAAAACAATAGTGAGGTTAATTTAAAACCCTTGTCTAAAAATGAAATCATGAATGTAAAATTACTTTAAAAAATTATCGGAAAATATTATCACTATTGAAAAAAATAGAAACCATGGACATGGAAGAAAAATGATTTTCAACTAAAGAGACAAATAAAGTTAGTTGTATTTAAAAACATTCCTTTGGTAAATAGAATTCTTAAAGAGATGAAGATGAAAGTAAAATATGTAATATATATAAATAACAAATGTATACTAAAATTAATCTATTTCCTGAGAGTTATATCATGATATTTTGTTATTTTAAACATAATCATAAACAATCCTAGTAAAAATGAGATTGTATCATAAAACCCTTACCCCAATTCCAACTTCCTTTTTATGTGTTCAAACCTCTTGTATAATAGAGGTGGGTTTATTAAACATATACTATATAAAAACAATCATATATATCCTATCATGTCATATTTATTTATAACCTTTTCACCCTTACATTAATAATTCTATATTAAAATCATTATTCTCCGTGATAACCTCTTTGTTTTTAATATTCATTTGGGATATATAATTTTTGTCCATGTACATTGATCAAACTTTAATAATATAATGAATTTTGATAATTATATACATATAATATATATTAATTTTATAAATATTTATATTCATCCATAATAGTTAAAGATCAAATAATCAATTACACCATTCATGGAGATGGTAGGTCGTACATACGCATGAATGTTGTTTCCATTTTTGTATAGATGGAATGAATGAAATGTTAAAAAAACACCTTTATAGAATAATTATCATATACTTAATATATAATCATAAAATATATTCTTATTATTATCCATGTAAAACATAAATGAAAAACGAATCACATCACTTCTGGGTGGTGGTAGTCCACACCTACGAACAAGCGACATTATCATTTTCCAAAGGATGTGAATGTAAGAAGTTGAATATTATATTATTATTATAAAAGATTAATTATGTCATAAATGTCATATATATACTAAATTCATCATTATATCCATCCATCATATTCATTTATGAAAAATAAATTACTTCAGTTCGTGAGGTGATATTTCACCATACACACAATCAACAGTTTGATTTCTCATTTGATAAGAAAGTATGTGGATACTGGTTATTAAATTAACATGATAACATATAATTATATTTAAGATATTTTTTTAATTATTTCCACATATTTGAATAATATTTTAATGGGTAATAATAATAAACAAAAGGAAAACACATGGTGAAGAACTATACCTCTTTTTCAGAAAACCTATTTAAAGTTAATACCAAAAGCCTTCCTTGGATGGTTTTATGAAAAAACAATTGATTATATGTCATGGTGCAGGATGAAATTAAATTATTTTGGTATATATTTTTTAAAAAATGACTCATTATGTTTTTTAGAGTAGATATGGGGTTTCCTTTTATAAGTGGGGGTATGGCACACTTGGAATGTATGAAAAGAATAAAATATATTAATGTATTATTCACACAAAATTGATCCAAAATATAAATATTAAATAATATTAGGAGATAAGGGTTTATATATGGATGAAACATATAATTTAGATAATTTTTATTTTATTTTAACCCATATATATTTATTTTAACACCAATTAATCTTCTTTTAAGCACAACCACAATAAAATATTTTTTTCAGTTTTCAATATTAATTATTGCCAAAAATTAAGTTATACATATTATAAATTATTAATTATTTTGATTAAAAATATTTAAAACATTTTTAAAAATTAAATTCATATAATTTAAATAATTTAACACAATATTAAACCCATAAAAACTATAAAAAGTGGTTTTCAAAAGGAAAATGTAGTTTTAAGCATAGTACGAGATTTATTATTATATCATGACTAGAAAAAAAATATTTGATGAATGATAAAACATTTTATTGAATATATAATATATAAATTTCATTAATATCTTTAACCAATAGTTATTAATTTATTTTATTAAGATAAAAACACATTGATCACAAAAATAAAGTTTTCCATAAAAATGTATATTTTACTTAGAAATCATTTTTATTTTCATTTATAATAAATTTATAACCAATGAATTCATTTTATAAACTTATAACCATATAATTTTCATAATTTAGATAGTCTAATTAATACCCGCCAATTAAATGTCTCGGTTATAGATATATAAAATATTATGGTTCATTTAGATTCGGGGTTGCTTGTATGCAAGCAACCAAAGAGATTAAATTTATTTAAAAAGAAATATGTAACAAAAATATTGAAGTGTGATAAATAAAGAAAAAAAATTAATGAAAAATCTACCACTGGATATTTTATCCCGGGACACCAAAGCTATCCCCAACCAACCATATATCTTATTCACAATGGGATACACTACTATGTGTTAGTTATAAAACTCCTAGAAAACTCCATATCACATTACCAAAAGAACAAATAGCATCCCTGGAAACAATATTTTATATGGACCATACCCTATCAATCTTGATTTTGCATTTGTATGGAAAAAATGGTCTTGAATCTACTTCTTAGTATCCCCACTAAAATACCCCCACCAACTACATTAGGAGTGATTATGCGGTCTTCTAATAAAGAACACCACAATCATTTCTTTCCCTCACTTCAATATGAATCTCTGAATGCTCCTCTATTAACTTTCCAAACATCTATGGACTCCCAAACCACATATCCTCAAGACTTAAAACCCATCTCATTAGAAACTAAATTCCCATTCCCTAGGGTGTATGAGATATCAAAATTGTAAACTTGGAAAACTCCATGAAAATCAACTGGTGAAAACATAGATCAATATGATATAATACATATTTTAGGCTCTTGTGATATTTGAAAACCAAAAAGTGCTCTCTAGTGAGGTAATTTCTTCAAATATTTTTCAGAAATGAAATTATCACTAATTATCAATCATGGGTGGTATAGTTATGATCATGAGGGCATAACTACCTAGACCCATAATATATCACCACACTCTGATTCATCATGAATCTTCCAAAACTATAATGAGATGCATCACAAAACACATTGAATGTCATTACCGTCTTTAGAAACTGAAGCCTCGGGGCACTAATAAACTTATCATTTATTTAACTAGATGTTTCTTGGAACTAATCAGTCTAAATTGAAGTATGTGCCAATTTTATTAAAGCTATTAGTGGGGCTACAACCTAAGAGATATCACACATAAACCATTGATAACATATAACTAGACTAAGAAAACTATAAAACTATATTGTGTTCTTGGGTGGTATGAAATAAAAAACTACCTCAAAATTTGACGATTCTACAACCACAACTTTCTTGGTCACTAAATTTACAATTAATTGCACCTAACACATCCCAAAAAATCATTTAAACTATTTTCCATAGAGCAGGTGGTGTCTAGGAACATTCACTACATTTCTAAGAAGATCGTAATTCTCCCCTATGACTTCAAGAAGTTAGAGATACAATCGATGATCATAATTATGGACCAATCCAGGAACTCATGAAATATAGATTCAATGAGACACAGGATTATCATTGTAATATTAATGACACTGAATGAAATCACCATGAACATGAAATTCCCATCCTTTTACCTAAAGTTTTTTTTTCAAAATATCCTCATCATTCTTCATCATCTGGTGATTTACAGACTGCCATTCAATATTCAAGAAAGAATAGGATCCTGTAAACTAGTCAAATAAATTTTAAATCATTGGGAGAAGATATTAAGTATTTATTGTCACATGATTCAACCTCTGTTCATTTAAATAGAACCTCATAAAATCTTCTTCCTTCATGGAGAAAAATAGTAGAGCACCCCAAGGATACACACAATGATATATGAAACCCCTCTAAGTCTTATCATACACTTACATCCTTAAATTTTATTTCTCCATAGGCATCATGCGATAAGTATCCATCGTAATCAAATATGTGTCCAGTGGAAACTATATCCCAAAATCTACATCGCATTGATGGAGTAGTGTCACAACATCATCTATAGAAGGATCAAGGAACACATCAAAAACACTGGAAACATCCCCTATCTAGGATTCCACCAAATAATATTTCGACTGGGAAAGAAGGGTTTCCCCTTTCCAGCTACCAATTTGATAACTCTTCTGCTAACGAACCCCATTTATTGGACCTCCAAATTAGAAAAAAATACTCCTTTAAAATCATTTGATGGATGAACACATTTAATATATCCATTATTTGTCAAATATGAACTCATATAGTTTCATATTTGTCAATACAAAATTTTTAACTATCACATGCAACCTCATCATTAGAATACATTCTTGACATGCATCAAACAAAGTAGTTCGAACTCTTGCTAGCATAGATAACACCATGGGTATTACATGTCTCTCTATTTCTAGTTCCCAAGATGTATACCATAGTAGGAGAAATAATGGATTGATATTTTCCTAAATTAAACATGCAACAAATAATGGTAGATGATACACTAATCATACCCCAGACTACCTCAATCCCTATTGGTATTTTCCCCTTTATCGCATACACATACTCATTCCCAGCTCCTCCACCCCTCCACTAACGGCCTACAAGACCATGCTCTACCCTATTTCGTTGAGTATTAGAACCATTGTATGATTTAACTCTACCAAATGCATCATCCATATGCTATATAACAAGGACTGGGGATCCCTACTCTTGAATCATCCTTAGAGAAAATAGTTACTACTACCAAAAAGGGGACTAACAACCAATTTGAAATTATCCTATCTAGGCTATAGAACACTGATCACGGTGGTTTCCACGTCCACCATAGATATAAAATGAAAAATGAAAGACTCGATAAGTTCATTGGATATAGAAATCGTCAAATATCTTGTAAATATCTATTGAGGTTAGCTCTCCATAGGTCTAAATCCTAACTATTTGGACTTATGTGATCCACTACCTAAAACTGTATTCCTCAAGTCACCTTGTTATCCACTCAGTTGAGGCACACCTCCTAGATAAAGCATCTTTTTGATAATATATTCCTTGTTCTACACCTCTTGATACATGGGAAGTATAAATAGGTTGACTACATACATGATAACTTGATGAAGTTCCTCCACTAGTCACTATGCTCTGGACTCCTCATCTAGAAAGATATTAGGGAGAAATTGCAGGAGGTCCTTGAACCGGATCTAACTATATTGCACACTTGGGCTCCCTAATGGAATGTATATATGAATATACCTCCTTTACACCTTTTTCATTGTTGATAACATTTCCAATATAAACTTTTTTTGAATTTTATCCTACAAAACATCTGCCTCCACCCATTTAGTAACATAAAATATCTACCGTTTATGTGCAGCTCTATGAATCATATTAAGAACTCTTGCAACCCAAAAATAATATAAAGCTAAAATAAAACCAAATGAGTCCTCAAGATCCTCTAAAAAATCCTCTATCACTAGATTATAGGTGAATCCCTGATACTTCCCCATGATATGCTGGTGAAAGCAATGTATATCCCTCTTCATACATCATTTCCTCAATTTGTTTAATCCTATGATTACCAAACAGATTATCTAGGTTTATATATACTACTAGAGGTGCATATGGATGATGACCTAGGGTAATTCATGAAAAGAAAGAAGAATCATGTTCTTGATAATGTGGAATATCATTAATTATTATTTAATTTGTTTCATTTTTTTTCATATTATCATCCAATTCAAAAAAAGAAAACAAATAAATCATGATACATGTACCTTTCATATTTATGTGCCCTATAAACTAGAACTCCTCACTTTGTAACTTGATAAATTTATAGTCCTCACATCAGATAATGGGGGGAACTAATATCTCATTCCCTAGCTCGTATATATATCATATGGTTGGAACCATGATCAACTGACACTATTTACCTACCATCCTTTGTAATCCTCATAGTGACTAACCCTAAAATCCATCCTATCTATCAAAAAAATCATTGATACAACTCTTTTATGACCCCTTCCTCCAATGTAACCCTTCATTTGATGTTAATTAATGAAAAAAGATAATAACCCATTAGATCTGCCAAAAATAGGACATGGGGTTGTGACAAGAACTAAGGGTACAACATTATCACATATGAAATGAATTACACCCATTAATTATGTTGAATTAAGAGATAGAATGAATAACCAAAAAGAAACTCTAACACATAAAATATAATCAAACCCAAAAACATCCTACTATGCATGAACACTGTCAAAAAAATACATAATACATTATCTATGTAAATACTAAATACACGTCTGATGGAAGAATCTCAACAAATACTTGAAATATAATCTATAGATGTATTACTAAATCCCCAAACACAAACTAGAATCCTAAAAACAATTTATATATGCAGGGAAAACATAACATGTATACTCTATAGGATAATTCTTAGGGTCTATAGTGCACATTTGATATGATCATACAAATGCGCCAATAAACAAATAGTAGAAACAACATACACCAAAATAAGTAATCTAACCACTCCCAGATTCACAGTGGCATCCTTACCAAATCATTTATTCAATGTAGTAATATAGTATCCAAAGAACGCAACACAAAAGAACCCTATAAGCACATCCCCACTGATTTACTGATCGCACACCGTAATTTCAAATTTCTTATGCTCCCACCCCCTCCATATATATCACATCACATATCAAACCGAATCTGATGTGAGTTGGGACACATCTCTACGTATCTCAACCAGCCAAAAGGTCTAGAATCTAATGCTTTCATAAATAATCATCATATAAAAACTTATCATATAATCAGAGTAGTAGGTTATGATGAATTTGATTGAAATCAACCTCAATACCTCTTCCCACCACACATGATCCCCAACACATATTGTATCATCAACAAAATTAGTTAATCTATAAAACCAATCTATATCATCACTAGTTAATCTCCAACACCAATTTGTTTCAACAGAAGGTAATATCTAACAGTAAACCATTCCATCACTACTTTTGAAGTGAAATAAAGGGAAGATGGGGTATTCATCCATCCATATCACCACTGACCTGGATATTGGGGAAAACATAACGAACCCAAAACATTTTGGTGCTGGTAATGTCACCCAACTCATGTGGGATTAAAAATAAAATAAACATAATATATTTTATAGTAACATAACACACATCACTCAACATATGGTCACCACCATCACCGCATGACGTCCCACACCATTCAATACAACACAGTAAACCCATCCATACATAGAAACATATTTTTCTTCTATAACACCATATTCTAGATTCTATAAAAGATGATTTCATCTATTAAATTCATTAAATATTATGTGTATTTTCACAAAAATTTTATATTTATACGTGTAACTAATTCATTATCCATATATAAGTGATTATCCATTTCATTTTGGGGGATATAAAATAAACATCATAATAAGGTTTCAATAGTTATCTCAAATAAATCACAAGTAAGGATCCCAACAGCCCTGATATTTAGAAATGACAACATGCATGTATATTCCTAATAACAATAACATAAAAAGCAATAGAATTTTTATTTCTCCACAATTCCCACTAATTATAGATTTATCCAATTAATTATCTTCTTAGTACGACCTTTACTGTCCACCTAAAAGAACAAAAAAGCATGAAATACCCTCATAGGAACATAAAAAGGGAGAGAATGAGGATCCCCTATATCAATGAAGTTTTCCAAATCACCATGTACAATAGGGTGAAAGAGAAATAACTCAGATACCAAAATCACCCAAGGAACCCATGATTTAACCTAAATCACATCGATGTTCATCAAAATTGCATCCCTCAAACAAGAATCCAAAAAATAATCATCACATCTATGAATCCCTGAAGGAATAATGAATGGTGGAAAAGGAGGAGAACCCAACTTATATTCTAAAAGATCAATATCCAGAATCCATGGATTGAAGATAAGAAGGGGGGATAGAAAATCTTCTAAAAATCGCCTTGGTTTTAAAACAAAATTGAGGGGAATAAAATGATTCAGGATATATCTCATCGTTATAAATATGTTGGGAATCCACAAATTCACTATTTAAATCCTCGATTTATGTCAAGAGTTTTGGTGCATCCATTCAATTCAATTTTTTAATCATGTTTAGGTTTTGTATTCCACAAACTCCAAACCTAATGAAAATTCAATAATTTTCATAGGAGCTTAGACTAGAATTAATTCACATCATGAAGAACCCTCATCCAAAACATCAAGCTATGAATCTCCAACATATAATCCTTGAACATCTTCTCACTTCCTGAAAAATCATCCACATGATGAACCACCGATTGTAGCATATTTGCAATCCCAAAATATGTTGATCCCTCAAAGATTCTATTATGAAGGCCTCCAACTCCCAAACAAGAAAAATAATGATCTGAGAAGGCGTGGAACATTAAATTAATCTTTTATCCTAATTATTATCAAAAAATACACCTTCAAAAAAATCACAAAACACTCCAAAACCATTTAAAACCACCAAACACTCAACCCAAATATTATATATCATCAAATTAAATAATAAAAGGGTAAACTACCTAAAAAATGGTTATCAAATTCTACCCCACAATGTTCTCTTTATCCTTGGAAGGTTGGAGACGGGTGTTTCTTTAGAAGGGTTCATGCCATTGCTCTTATGTTACCTTCTGATGTTCTTGTATATCCTCCCAAATCTATTCATGTTTCTATAGATCTCATAACAAATTGATATTACTTTTATTCTATATCTACAATTAATATGAGCACATAAAATAATATTTCATCCGGATCAAGATCAATACAGTCCCATCAAATGAAATGGTCATGATCAAGCTGATACTTCTTGTATTGAGATACATGAAATACAATCTCCACCTAGAGGAATCATGGTAGTAAATCCAACTAATAAGACACATCACCACTTCATTCTAGTTTCTCAAAAGTTCGGATATACCGATAACTAAAATCTCCATGATTAAAAAAATGATAATTCCCTGGACTTTATGAGACTCTCAAGAAAACATGATTTCCACATAAACTGGTAAGGGTCGATAATTATGATCTAGATAAGATATATGAAGACTCTGAGTTTTCACCGTTCTTTTCCGGGACTTATAAATTCTATCTGTCATCTCAATCACATGTCTTGGTTTGATAAGTGAAGTCTCGACCATTTCCACTCATAAAATTGGATAATGTAAAAGATTAATAAATGAATATTTGAATGTATTCATATACATTGATTCATTATAACTATTATTATTGTATGAGAAATACATTAATGGTATATGATCATTCCATGGGCCTCTAAAATTCATATTGCAATCAATGAGTTTATATTATAATGTTTGGATTGTATGTCTAGATTTTTAATTCAATTGAGGATGACAAACTGTGGTCATGGTAAACTAGGTTCCTAGGGATTTCTGTATAGATTTCCAAATTGATGTCTAATCCTAGGGTCTCTATTATGCATAATTGAATGTAGTACATCATATAACTTTACAACCTCAGTAATGTATAATTTATGATAACTCTTCCACTATATTAGATTTATGAATATGGATGAAGTGAGATTAATTTATGACTCGATGCACAATCACTAGTTTGGAATCGTGTTTTCATCCACTGTAACCTACTTATAAATAATTAATTATGATATATACGTTCTGATTCTCCTTTTAATTTCATCTTGCATAAATTGATTTACCACCACCTAAAACATATTTCAATTCTAGGATAAATATCCCATCTTGATTGGTGGAAATAAGTTGAACCTGAAAAGTCAGATTTGCCACAATATGATATGTAGAACAAAACATGTATTTCTTATCTATAGTTAATCCTTTAGTGGCCTCCCCATAATTTTATTTTTAAATAATGGTTATACATTTAGGATCATATTTATAAGAATCATTAACCTTCTAAAACAAATTATGAACAAGAGAGACAAAAAACAAAAATTTCAAATTTCCATTCTCAAAACATAACCTGTGCATATCAGATATGTCTATTAACTATTTCCATAGATTTGAATCCTATTTTGTGAATTGAATTCTGGCATTACTACACAATTAATCATCAACATATTATCCATTAACCAATGTATGCATCAATTCAATGTCAAACATCGGATGTTATTACATTGATCTTTGTTTCCTTGGATTCAAAACTCACTATGAGATGATTTGTTTCAAACACTTATGATTTATGAAAACAATGAAATTCTCACCAAAAAGACAATTTTTTCTTGTTTTCAAGGCATGAACTACATCAAATGATACCAAATTATTTTTTGGGTAATTATTTCCAAGAAACCATAATTTTTATAACCTCTAAGAGATAACATGATATCAATGTATGATAGTATTTCCCAAACCAATTATGGATGCACAAAATAGCCCACATAGCCTCATCATGATTGTAGAATCATAAGGATACGTGATGATGAAATCCAAAACATAAAATCTTGAAAATATTTTTTTCACCAATAACTTAATTATAAAATAATTTATTTCTTCTTCCATGTTTTCATCAAAGAATAATGTTATCAAAATTCATTAATAAATAATCCGTAATATCATACTAATATTATAAAACATAATATATCAAAGACAATACTTTTTGGCTTCCAAAGAAAATAGCATTCTCTTTTCAATGATCTATAGAGACTCCTCCTTCAAAAATGACATGGCCAAGAAAATGTACCCCTTGTATCCAAATATCTCACTTTGAAATATTAACTAAAATGTTATGTTCCTTCATGATATATGACAATATTCCCATGTGTTTTATTAGATTATAATTTTTTCTAGAATACACCATGACATCATCAATGAATACTCCCACAATGGAGTGAAGATACCTATAAAAGATCTAATTCATCAATTCCCAAAACAAATTTTGGTTCATTCATAGGATGTAAGGGAATAAACACATATTCAAAATGATCATAACAAATATATAATGAAATATTTATATTATCATATTTTTGAAGTAAAAACATTTTGATAACCTAATCATAAATCAATCTTATAAAACCATTTTTATCCACACACTTTTTCAAAAAACACATCAACTCATAGAAGATAATATTGGTTTATTTCTTTACCTTTTTGATCTTATGATAATCTACACAAATATGAAGAGTTTCATCCTATTTATTTACAAATAGAATTGGTTTTACCCATGGATACATAATAAATTCAATGAATACTTTGATTTCTAACACTTCCAGGTAAACCTTCAATTCCATTAATTTCATTGGGTTCAACCGATAGTATATATATGAAATAGGGATGGCCTATAGTAGGAGATTAATTGTGAATTACACTTCCCTTTTGGGTGGAAACCTAGAGAAATTATGATGGAAACATCTGGAAAAAGATCTATGATTATTTAAAAATTTCTTCGTTTTATTATAAAAACTATTTCCAAAGTAAATACTATCAACTAGTAGGAGATGGTATCAACCAATATTTTAAATGGTTCTTTTATTCTTAAATTTATATCCCAATTCTCTTTGAAAATATTATCAATATGATTTGAATAGGTAAAAATAACAAACCATGTATAATAGTCTATATAAGACATATAATATGACAACTGATGCTATAACCAAATATAGTTCAAACATTACCATCTCAATAATAGATAAATCCCAAAAACAAATACACTTTGTAAATTATTATAGAAAAATCTACGCATTTAAATAATCCACATTATCAATGCATTAGAGGTGTGTAGATACTCATCATGTGTGGTATCATCTCGATTTGAAACCCCAAATGATCCGTGGAATGTGACATAATATAAATTTCAGATGAATCGATATAAAATAGAACATACAAAAAATCAGAGTTAAGAAGAATGGTACCTTGTATAGTAATGGGACATGAATGGTATTTTTTTAGTATCTACTCAACACAATATAATTTATTACTCTCTTCCCCTTATTCTATTATTACTTTAATTTGTTAAAGATTTGTGGTATTCCTAGAATCACCCTAGATCACATAGTTATAAGAATCAATTTTGTTTTGATATAATCATCTAGTTAATGAAATTGATATCCAAGATAAAATAGATTTTTTTCTAAATGCTAGCTTCACATTTCAATGGAAATAACAAATAAGATGACTCACCTGATTATAGTTGTGACATTATCTTAGTGGTTTTGTATAGTTTAGCTTTATATTATCATGTGAACCACATTTAAAAAAACCATTCCAATTTTTTTTTTGTGGAGTGAAGTTATCTATTTCATTTTTTTGTTCTAGGATACTATGATACTTTTGAAATATGTGACCTAGATATACTTTTTCCCAGCGTTAGAGTTCCCACCCATTCCCAAGTTGACTAAAAAACATCCTCGCAAAGGATTCCCAACAATATTCTTTACTACCAAATTCACTCTATTAACCATTATAGAATAATTAGAAATATAGAGGATTGTTTCTTATGAATTTATTTTTGGTCATAATCTCAATTAAAATATGCGTGCCTTAAATGATTCATTAGAAGCTACTTATTGAGAAAAAAATTGTGTTCATAAACTTTTTCTCATGCTCCATTATTGATATATTCTATTACTTTATGATAAATAAATCACTTTTTTGGATTTATATTTAACATTTGAGGATATATTTTTTTGTATAATAATTATTCAACCTAATTCCATATAATAACATGGATAATTTTATATTCGAATGATAATTATCACCATTGGAATGCAAGATCATCCTACATGTATATTGATAACATCACCTTAAGGCCAGTTAAGGATCCAAGGAAATTCAAAATCATATTCATTCTATTGATCCATGCTTCCTTCATTTCAGGTTTCAAATCCCCCAAAATGATTACTGGATCACGTTTCTAAATCATCATGGAATGATCAAATTTTCATGGTTCTTCATTTTAATTCCCTTTTTCAGTAAAGTTGAAATCATTAAAAATAGTTAGAAAAAATTACAAATTCAATCATGGATTAGGTGAAAAACATTCCCACAGCCTCTTCAAATATCTCTATATATCTTCCACCCATTACAATTTTTATATAAACAAAAAAATACCACTTATTCATCACTCAATATAAATTTAAGGCATAGAATATTGTAAGACACCACGAGAAACAATTATCATAACAAATTTTCCTTGAATTAACAAAATCAAAAACCATTATAAAATGTTACTATATATTTTCAAATATATTATGAACAATATATTCCTAGAGGGAAGTATTATCTCTAATGTGTTATATGAAACACTCATTGGATAAACCAATTATGATGAGATTAAAACATAACAAAAAGTGTCCTAGAATAGTTTTCAAACATAGACTAACCTGGTAACTTGAATAACATAAATAGGTTATCTATATATTTTTAAATTATATATTTCTAGTAATAATATTCTTATATCCTTACCACCTATAACACCCCATGGTTTTTAAAACAAATATAGAATGCAATTTTATAAACACGACTTTGTCTCTTCTATGTTTTGAATTTCAAAAAATGGTCATCTAGAGTTGTGTTCAGTAAGTCGTTTGGAGTCTTATTGAACAAACTTGATTTTTGGTGAATAGTAACATACCATTATGAATAGTAATATAAATAGTAATATGCCCCTTGAATAGTAAATATTATTATTATTTTACTTTCTTAATGCAATATGATAATGGGTTCTTAACTAATTATTCAATGTCACATAAAACTAATTGAACTTTAAGATTGTAATTTTTTGAATTAACAATGACCTTATTTAAAAATTAAATTAATAATCTTTATAAAATTATTTTTTAAAAATGGATTTCAGTTTTGAAATCTACATTTTGAAAAATGATAGGGGTGAATATTTGTGATTTTTTTGAAATTATAAAATTTTTTATGAATAGTGCGATAATATACCTTATATACAAATTATAAGTTAAATACACTAATTATGACATAATATGTGATTAAAGTCCACATGTTTCGAACTGACATGCCACTATTACTATTAGGGGTCACATGAAGAAATAATATTGGTTTTCTTGAGGGAAATAATAAAATAATGAATTAAATATTCAAAATTTAATCCTCTCCTCCACTATAAAACCCCTCACAACTCCCTCTTCTCTTCACTCCACTTCTCTATGCCTTTAAGCTCTTCAATGTTCTGACCAATTACAATTCCCTAGTCTCTCCCCACTTCCATGAAGCTTTTGGTCTTTCCTAAAGACCAAAACCCCTTCCCCTAAAGAGTATCTCAAGGAGGTTATTTCAAGAGGAAAAGTACCCTTCTTTTTCATTTGGTTTTATTTCAATTTATCTTCTATTTTTATCCTGTCCTCAAATCCTCTATAAAAATGACCATGATAACTCCATAAACATCTATAGAATGGATTTATATAATTTGAATGGAATAACCATCATAAATATTCTTACTCCCCCTTTTATTTGATAAACGAAATCGACATCCATGATGTTCCGATTTATAACCTTTGTGGACGACAAAGTTTTGTTCTTCAATTTCTTCTTAATTTCTGGTCATAAAATCATATTAATGGTTGAACCAGACTACAATATATGTGTTATAAGCTAATTAATATTTAGGAACCAGAATATGTACATATAATTAAGTTATATGACAAAACTAGTTCATAATATTCCACATTCCAACGAATAATTGAAGTGGTGGTCATCTAATGATTCATCCTCATTCCATGTAACAAAATGATTGAAATGCACTTTAACAATTCTGTATGTTTATAAATAATCTTTAATTTCAATTTTGGATATTTACATCCATTCCACATCATTACTTAAAATAATGTGAACCGAATATGAAAATAAAGGAAACAAACACTCCAAAACGACGAAATTCAATACAATAACATATCAATAAAGACATAAATGAACTACACAGAATTATGGTAAACAAAATAAATGTCTAATTGGTTCTGACATAAGTTATTAACAATTATAATTTCAAATTCCACAAGTTTAAGTACAAGAGCGGAACACGTTTGTAGTTAAGGTAAGAGTTTTTCCACCCGAACATCCATTTTCATTCGAGATACTTTCATTTTCTAAATACATCAATTGAATTCTTATGTATTGTTATACACTCATCATATATTCTTTGTGAGTATCATATATATTCTTAGAAACCCTAATCCATCCTTATTTTATGGATTTTTACACGTTTTAAAAGGAACATTAAATATTGTTTAAAAAATACAAGCCCGATTCAAGGGGATTTCTAAAATTCGTACATATTTTCATGGAAAATCTATAATATGTTTTTGGAAACAATTATATTTATAAAATTAGTCATTATATTATGAAAAAACTATGTTACTTTCGTTCTGGTTTTATACAATGATTTTTCGAAAAGAACTCTTCTTTTCAAAATAAAAGAGTATTTTTCTCTAGAATTGCTAAATGATTTTATAAGAGTGTTTTAATACAATTCAACACTCTTGTTGATTCCATGATATTATTAGGTTTAGTAATTTATTAATTCATCTACCATATTTGATTTAATGGTTATTACAAACCCTATTGTGGATGATCTATCCTAAAACCATTTACAATATTATTGTGAATGGTAAGTGTTTGATGTTTAATGATTGGGGAAAGTTAGTTACATTTCATATGATAGTTACAATATAAATGTATATGTTGTTTATTTTTATCCCTTCTCATATGAGGAATGCATTGGACTTATTATGTGATGGTTGGGGCCCGCTATAGCCCCTTGATGCATTGGTAGATCTCATGAGACAACTAGACGAGGAATTGGCCGATGCCCTTCCCAATGTGATGTGGATTTTGGCTGAGGCATTAATCAATGGAGGTCTTAGCCGAGGACTTGAAACAATGTTACTGAATGTATGGCATTATGCATTCCATCATTTTGAGTTCAGATATTCGTATTTCATGTTGTTATTCAACTAGTAGAATACCCATGATTATGTTTTATTATGGCCTTATTTACTATGCTCATATTTTTACCATAATGTGTTCATGTTTATTATTAAGGGAATGTGTTTTCAATTATTAACCATTTCTAATGTTTATGTTATCTTCTAATATATTTTTTACTCTAAATAAGCATTTGAGCTCACCCATTTCTTAAGATTCATTTTCTCATGACTTGAAGAAGTATTTTATGATTGACTTGCAAGAATAATCTAGGAGATGTGATGACTCTGGTGGAATAAGTTATTGTTTTTTTCCTTTCCTTATGAAAAGTTGAACTTATTCATGTATCTTATTTCCAATAATACTAAACTAATTGGTCCTTCGAGATTCATATTCCTTTTATTTATGCCAACATAATCAAATAAGGCACCAACTCCGGGCAACTAGGGTCGGTTCCTTACAGTTGGTATCAGATGAAGTTTAGTAGAATACACAGAAACTAGATTTAGAAAACATAGAATTTTGGAAGAGTCCATAAGTTAGTCTTTGACTATATACATAAAATAATGTCCTAGTATTTTGGTATGGAAGTGATTATGTGATTCTTTCAAGCAATAAATCCCTATTTGGATATGAGGATGAGGAGGCGGCTCTGGCACAGATGTATCTAGGGGTAAAACCCAAAAACACCGCTTTGATCTAGAATTGAATGGGAACTGGTGCCTGAAAATTGGCCTTCTTTCACTCTGGGTTACAACACTCCCGGGGGATATGCTTAGGATAATTCAAATTTTCATTACAAGACATTATGATGGATTGAAATGTAAAATATTCCTCAGAGAAACCATATATGTGAATATAGGATTATCCATGCATATGATCTCAATTTTTCTGAGTATTTTTATGTTAAGATTATACATTATGATTCATAACCTAATATAGTGTATGAAATTATCTTGATATGGCGCCTAGTGGATGGAATGGAAATCGCACGAATGCATATGTCCTCTGTAGGGATTTTCCTCTGATGCAAGATAATGATGTTTGCTCGGGTGCTTTGACTAGTACTGAGAAACTCATAACTATACTGGGAAAACTTACTCAGGTTATGAATAATAACCTTACCCATATGGAGAATCTAGATCCACCACGTGGAGGAGCCATGCTAGATCGCTTTATGCGCCAACAACCTCCATCAATCAACGGGACTACAAACACATTTGTAATAGGATGGTTGATATGTTCACATTAGAAGATATTTATCACAATGGGATGTAATGAAAGCGAGAAGGTTTTAAATGGAATTATATTGTATATTGGGAGATGCAGATCAGGGGTGTTCATTAATCCAAAACACAAAGGAGGTGGAAGAGATAAAAGAGATTGAATAGAAGGATTTTATGGAAATCTTCTTAGAAAAATATTTCCCTCGTGAGCAGTAAGAAGATATAGAGATAAAATTATTGAATATGAGGTGGAAGGAAGATGAGAGTATTACAAGGTACAAAGCTAACTTCACAATATTATAAATACATGATGTAGACTACATATGATATCCAAGAAACAAAATTGATCGATTCATTGATGGCCTAATTCAATTACTCAGGAGGGCACTGGTATCCCAAATTTTTTATCATAAGAGGATATAGTTTCATGTGATATCAAGACAGAAAATGAATTATCTATGTCTTATGACTTTATGGGAAAACAAGAAAAGAAGAGGGCAGCTGAAAACCCTGGGAAAGGAAATAAGGAAACAAGGAAGAAGGGAAGAGTTGAATTTCCACCATGTGACAGTTTCAGAAAGAAACACCCTGGTGAGTGCTTAAAAGGAAATGGATTATGCTAAAATGTGGTCAGAGAGGCCATCTTGCTGGTGATTGTATGGGGAATACAGAATCCAATGATGTTTGATGCTATAGTGTCGGGTGATGGGACACTACGCTAATGATTTTCCAAAATGTCATGGAAATATTCAACAGAAAAGTCCAAGGGATCAGGGACAAGATTATGCAATCACAACTACAGAGGTTTAAGTTCCTAATGATGTGGTGGAAGGTACTTTAACAGTTTCTTCATGATTAACCAATGATTTATTTGATTCTGGATAATCACATTGTTTCATATCTTCCCAGTTTTCTAGGAAAATTAGATATTTCTAATTTGATTTACCAAGGGAGTTGTCAGTAAAAACTCTTAAGGAAAGTATCATTGCTACAATTTTCTGTCAATCTGTTCCCATTAGGGTGTATAAATGTTTTTTATCTACAGATCTCATCTCCATTCCCATGATTGAATTTGATATAATCCTCAGAATGGATTGGCTCTCGGACTATGATTCAAAAATTTTATTGTAAGAAGAAAGAGGTTACGATTTTTGATGACGATGACAGGACCACCTTATCATTAGAGCAGAATCGTCATCACCTGATTCTTATCTATATCAACCACATTATCTCAACTAAATTCAATTATTGGGGTGGAAGAGAATGAAATATATTTTTGTATGGAAAGGAATTTTCAAACAGAGGATGTACCCATCGTGAGAGAATATGTTGATGTGTTTCCAGAAGATTTACCAGGACATCCTATCAAATGATAAATTGATTTTCTGTTGATTTAATTCCTAGTTCAAGGCCCATATCAAATACCTCTTACAGAATAACCACTATGGAATTAGTGGAACTAAAGAAACAACAATAGGAATTGAGTAATAAAGGACTTATTCTCCCTAGTGTTTCTCAATGGGGATCCCCTGTCCTTTTTTAAGAAAATGATGGATCTATGAGGTTATGTGTCAACTACAGAGAGATAAATGATATAACAATAAAGAACAAGTATCCCCTACCTTGCATTGATGATTTATTTGACCAACTGCATGGAGCTCAAAACTTTTCAAAGATTGACCTTCGATCTGGATATCATCAGTTGTGTGTGAAGAAGGAAGACATTATGAAAGCAGCATTTCGAACATGGTACGGTCATTATGAGTTTACAGAAATGCCTTTTGGATTCACTAATGCACCCTATGTCTTCATGGATCTAATTAACCTAGTTTTCAAGGAATATCTAGATTATTTTGTAGTGGTTTTTTTATGATATCTTGGTATACTCTAAAAGCTACGATGATCACGAAAATCACTTGCACATTATCTTGAAGACTCTTAGAAGACATGAATTATATGTGATGTTTAGAAAGTGTGAATTCTACTTTCATGAGATTTATTTTCATGGACATATTTTCTCTATGTATGGAATCCTCGTTGATCATACGAAGACAAAGGCAATTAATGATTGTCCCACACCAACAAACATAACTGAGGTACGTAGTTTTTTTGGTCTAGCAGGTTATTATCGGCATTTCGTACTGAATATTTCCAGACTGGCTAACCCAGTAACGAAGCTCACATGTAAAGGGGTTAAATCTGTTTGAACAAAAGATTTTGAATAATGTTTCGAAGAACTCAAGAGAGGATTAGTCAATGCTTCTATATTTACTCTACTATCGGGGAATGACGTGTTTTTCATTTATAGTGATGCTTTAAAGAAAGGAATTGGTTGTATCCTTATGAAAAATTATAGGGTTATTTCTTATGCATCACGATAGATAAAAATTCATGAGCAAAAATGTCCTACTAATGATCTTTATTTAGCAGCTATAATCTTTTCATTGAAGATATAGAGACATTATCTATATGGAGAAAAATGAGAGATTTATACTGATCACAAGAGTTTGATGTATATTTTCTCACAGAAAGAACTCAACATGAGGCGAAGGAGATAGCTTGAACTAAAAGGATTATGATTGCACGATACACTACCACCCGAGGAAGGGAAATAAGGTGGAAAATAACTTGAACAGAAAGGATAATGGATTGTTGAGCAATATGATAGTTGAAAAGGATCCTATTTTCGTGGATCTAGTAATGATGGATATGGGAGTAACCATGGAAGGTGAAACATCTATTCATTATCAAATGGTTGCCAAACCATCTTTACTAGAAATGATAAACAATTCTCAGGCTAATGATGAGGAGTTTCAAAAGAAGATTAACACTGTGAATGATGGGAGATTGAGTGACTTTGTATATGAAGATGGAATTTTAAAATTTGGGTAGTGACTTTATGTTCCCTATATACCTGATCTAAAAAGGGAATTGTTGGATGATGCTCATAGTTCCAATTTCTCTATACATCCTGGTAGTACTAATATGTATAGAGATTTTAAGAACATTTTTTTGTGGGAAAACAAGAAGAGGAAGTTTTTTGATTTTGTGTCAAGATGTATCATTTTTCAACAAGTAAATGTTGTAAGGCAACTTCCTGGAGGAGTATTACAACCCCTTCTCATACCTGATTGGAAATGGGATAATATCACGATGGACTTTTTCAGGGGACTACCAAAGTCTCCTAGAATGAACGATGCAATATGGGTCATTGTTGATCGTCTTACCAAGTCAATACATTTTCTTGCTATAAGAGATGATCTACCACTTGAACGTCTAGAAAGACTATATGTTAATGAAGTTGTGAGACTTCATGGGGTACCACTATCGATTTCTTCTGATCGTGATCCATGTATGATTCTGGATAAGTCTTCCCAAGGACCTATATACTAATCTTTTTTTAGCACTGCCTACCACCCACAAGCTGATGGACAATAAGAATGGACAATTCAAACATTGGGAGACATGTTTTGGTCTTGTTCACCTGATTTTCATGGAATGTGGGATCATTATTTACCACTCATAGAATTTTCCTACAATAATTGCTTTCAGTTATGTATACAGATGGTACCTTATGAAGCATTATATGGGAGGTGATTTCATACACCAACTTGCTGGGATGATGTTGGTGAAAGAAAGCTCATGGGCCCAGAACGTGTTGAAGAAATAATGTAAAAGGTGAAAATTATATATAACCATATCTAATTATTTCAAAGTAGGAAAAAGATCTATGTAGATAACCGAAGGAAGGATTTTGAGTTTCAAGAAGGTGATCACGTTTTCTTAAAGGTAACTCCATGGAAGGGTGTTATATGATTCAGTTAAAAAGGAGAATTAAGTCCCAAGTACATCTGACCTTTTGAAATTATGGACCGAATTGGAGTCGTAGCATACCATTTGGAAATGTTTCCAAGTCTCTCCAAGGTTTACAATGTGATCCATGTGTCAATGTTAAGAAAGTACATGCTAGACCCAACACATGTACTCACTTATGAAGAAGTGGAACTTGAGCCCGATCTATCTTACTGTGAAGATCCTATCACGATTCTTGATAATAGAGAACAAGTATTGAGAAATCAGATGAATCAACTTGTAATGTTTCCATGGAGGAACCATAAGATAGAGGAAGCAACATGGGATCCTGAGGAACTTATCTTAATGAAATACCCAAATTTTTTTAGGTAATATTCTATGAATTTTGAGGAAGAAATTTCTTTAAGTAGGGGAGAATGTAACACCCAAAGGGTTTGAAAATAAATATAGAATACAATTTTATAAACACAACTTTTTCTTTTCTATGTTTTTATGTTTGAAAAAATGGTCATTTAGAGTTGTGTTCACTAAGTCATTTGGAGTGTAATAGAACAAACTTGATTTTTGGTGAATAGTAACATACATTTATGAATAGTAATATGGATATTAATATATATGGTAATATTTCCTTTGAATAGTAAATAATAATAATATTTTATTTTCTTATGGAAATATGATAATGGGATCTTAATTAATTTTTAATTTCACAAAAAACTAATTGTACTTCAAGATTGTTATTTTTCAAATTAATTATGACCTTATTTAAAAATTAAATTAATAAAAAATAGAAATTTATTTTTGAAAAAGGGATTTCAATTTTGAATTCTACACATCGAAAAATGGAAGGGGTGAATTTTTGGAATTTTTCTGAAATTCTAGAATTTTTGATGAATTGTGAAATATGATAAAATACAGTATATACAAAATATCAATTAAATAAACTAATTATGACAACATATGTGATGTAAGGCCACTTGGTTCGAACTCACATGCCATTATTACTATTTGGGGTCACATGAAACAATACTATTGGTTGTCTTGAGGGAAATAATAAAATAATGAATTAAATATTCAAAACTTACTCCTCTCATCCACTATAAAAACCTCTCACCACTCCCTATTCTATTAACTTCTCTAAGACTTGAAGTTCCTAAATGTTCTGCCCAATTACCCTTCACTAGTCTCTACCCACTTTTAAGAAGCATTTGGTCTTGCAAAAAGACCCAAACCACTTCTCTTAAAGAGTTTCTCAAGGAGGTTATTTCAAGAGGAAATGTAACCATCTTTTTCATTTGGTTTCATTTCAACTCATATTATTTTGTTATCGTCTCCTCACCTCATCTATAATAATTAACATGATAACTCCATTAACATATATATAATGGATTTATAACATGTGAATATAAGAACCATCATAAATATTCTTACTCCCCCCTTTTATTTTATAAACGAAATCGACATCCATGAGGTTCCGATTTATAACTTTCAAGGGAGATGAAGTTGTGTCCTTCGATTTATTCTTCATTACATGTCATAAAACCATATTCACTGTTTATAAAGACTATAATATATGCATTATAGCGTAATTAATATTCAGGAACCAGAATATGTACATATAATTAAGTTATATGACCAAACTAGTTCATAATATTCCAAATACTGCCGAATAATCGAAGTGGTGGTCATCTAATGATTCATTCTCATTATATGAAACCAAATGAATGAAATGGACAATAAAAATTATGGATTTTTATAAATAATATTTCATTTGAATTTTATAGATTTACATCCATTCCACTTCAATACTTAAAATAAAGTGAACAGAATATGAAAATAAAAGAAACGAACACCCCAGAATGACGAAATTAAATACAATAACTTGTCAATAAAGACAATAATGAACTAACCAGAATTATGGTAAACTAAAAACATGTCTAATAGGTTCTTAAAAAACTTATTAACCAGTATAATTCCATATTCCAGGAGTTTAATTACAAGAGTGGAACACATTTGTAGTTACGGTAAGGGTTTTCCCACCCGAACTTCCATTTTCATTCAGGATACTTTCATTGTCTAAATATCTCAATGAAATTATTATGTATTGTTATGTACTCCTCATATATTCTGATTCAGTATCATATATATGCTTACAAACCATAATACCTCCTTATTTTATGGATAGTTACATGTTTTAAAAGGAACCTTCAAAATTATTTCAAAAATACAAGCCCAATTCAAGGGAATTTCTCAAATTCTTACCTTTTTCAAGGGCACTCTATAATCTGTTTTTGGAAACCATTATCATTATAATATCACTCATTTTATTATGAAAATACTATCTTACTTTACTTCTGGTTTTATACAAATATTTTTCCAAAATAACTCTTCTTTTCAAAATAAACGATTATTTATCTCTACAATTGCTTAATGATTTTATAAGAGTGTTTTCCTCTAATTCAACACTCTTGTTGATTCCATGATATTATTGGGTCTAATCTTTTATGAAGTAATATACCATATTCAATTTAATGGTTATGACTAACTCTATTGTGGTTGATCAATCCTAAAACCATTCATCATATTATTCTGAATGATTTCTGTATGATGTTTAATGATTAGGGAATGTTAGTTACATTTCATTTGATATTTTAAATATGAATGTATATGTGGTTTATTTTTATCACTGCTCATATGAGGATTTCATTGTACTTATTATGTGATGGTTGGGGCCTACAATAGCCCCTCGATGCATTGGTAGGTCTCATGAGACAACTAGACGAGGAATTGGCCGAGGCATTTCCCAATGTGATATGGATTTTGGCCGATGCCTTAATCATTAGACGTATTGGCCGATGCCTTGAAAAAATGTTTTATAATGTCTGGAATTATGCATTCCATAATTATGAGTTCAGATATTTATATTTCAGGTGGTTATTCAACTAGTATAATACCCATGATTATGTTTTATTATGTCATTATTTACTCAACTCATATTCTGGCCATAATGTGTTCATGTTTATTATTAAAAGCATTTGTTTTCAATTATTCACAATGTATAATGTTTATATTACCTTACACTATATTTATTCTTCTTAATGAGCATTTAATCTCAACCCTTTCTTTTTTTTCATTTTCTCAGGACATGAAGAAGTATTTTATGAATGATATGAAAGCATAATATAGGAGATGTGATTACTCTAGTGGAATAAATTGGTGTAGTTTTTCCTTTCCTTTTGTAATGTTGAACTTATGTATGTATCCTGTTTCTAATAATACTAAAATACTTGGTCCTTTAGGATTCGTATTCCTTTTATTTATGCCAATGTAATAAAATAAGGAACCATCTTCGGTCAACTGGGTTCAGGTCCTTACCCCACCACCCTAAGATGACACACCTACCAGGACTGATGCCATGTGTAACACCCAGACCCTAACCATTGTATTGGAAGGAGACAAGGTTCAACCAACCTTAAGTGGTTTCCCCAAGACACCAAATTCTAATAAAAAATTACAGAGGCTTACTTGAAAAATGGTGGGATACATTACATTTATAAATGAAATCACAAGAAAACATAACAAATAACATGTTAAATAAATTTTATATGATGCATGATAGAAAAAATATTTCAGTAGTAAATCATAATAAAACCTACACTGGGTTAGTATGAAAATGAGAAAAAATAACTAGAAATATTAAAATAAAACAATACTCTTTGTAACCAATTCGGTATCATCACAAGTATAACCTAAAACTTGCACCATGGTTCAAAATCACAAGTCGTGTCCACATTATAAAGAAGCATTACTAGAGAATTATAAAACCTATCCCCTTCCAACGTCCCAGTAGAGGAAATATGAAAAATAACCAATTTTATTATGTGGGGGATGAGTATAACAATCTCTAAGAAATCCCCATATACATCCCATCATACACCACTAGGACATGAGAATGATATCATATTTTATATAAAACTGGTGAGAAGTAGATAACAGTTTTATTTAAGTAAATAAAAATTTTCCATAGAAAATATTAAACAATTATTATCAACATTTCATACCACATTGAGACACACATATTAATTCAATGGATCTCCCTACGATCAAAATTGGTGAGTCATTTTGTCACCAAGCCATCACTTGGTGACCAACATTGATGGTGGTTCTTTATGATCATTCTTTATAACATATTGATGATGGTAATTTATCATCATAATCTATACAGAATGAACATAAACACACACCACCATTTATTCCATGTTCTCATATCAAATAATTCTACATAAAACATTTCTTCCTATTAAAAACTTTATTCGAAGACCATTATAACATTAAACATAAACAATAATTTTAATACGAAATTTAAAAATCCGAAATCAAATGGGTGTTTTAAAAAGACAATAAAATTACCGTATTCATCCAAAAATACCATTAAAAATAAATGAAAAAAATTAATCTAAAACAAATCCTTAATGTTAAAGAGAATGTAGGGTGGAAGAGAACCAACTTACCTCCCATCGGTTGATGAAAATGTTGAATGACCCAAAAAATCTTCTACATCTGATCTCAAAAACCTATTTCCTTCAATATATAAAATTAATATTTCATAAAAACTTGTAATTTATCAAATATATATGCATAATAGGTTAGATCTAAAATTCCAAGTGAGAAAATATGTTAAGATCTAAGAAGAAAGAGATAAAATTGAGACCTACCATTTATTTTAAAGATCCAACACACTTTGATTCATTAAAATCACATTAAATATAAAAATAAATCACAAAGGATACATAGGATATAAATGAATTTGAGATCCTTTGAGAGTAGGATAATAATGAGATATTTAAGGTGATTTGAGTTAAAGCCTCGTTTTTTTAGAATTTAGTGCACATAAAATGGAAAGTCCATATGAATTAATAAAACAATGTTCTAACCATGTGAATGGTCATAGACATTTCCTTAGGATTTTAAGAGTTGTTCTGAAAGGATTGGAAAACTCTACGCCAAATCTGTACTATTCTTTTTCTTTTTCTCACATATCACATGGTTGGTTCACATGGTTTGAAAAATAGTGTTCCAACTATTCTTCTCCCAGTCTCTATATAAAAAAATTTCTCATTGAATTTGTATGGTTTGGAAAAACCATGTGCTAATCCTGCACCTACCTTGAACATCTTTCATAGATTCCTAGATAAGTTGCAATTTTCATCTAACCATGAACAAATTGTGTGCCTCTAGAAAGACATTCAAATTTGTTTAGAAACTCTTGAAACTAGACCCATGAATATTTTAACATTAAAATAAATAATAAAAGGGTTATTTTCCTAAAACCAATAGCGTTACAAGATTAAATTCTCTCAAGATAATTATAATACTAATACATACTAGAGGGGGATACCTATAGATATAATGTTTAGTGATCAAGTGTTTCTAAATTTTTATATTCCTTATAGTTAATGGAAGTTCATTAAAGATATTAAGGGTTCATATATATTTATCATAACTTTTAAGGTGTGTGATCGTTTTAGTGATGTGGAATATCAGATAAATATTAATCCATAGATGAATCAGATTCATGAAGTCTTATATGTGTCACATCATCAACAATATCTTCATGACTACATTCATTTCATTGATTGGGGTGAGTATCATGTTTAGGCATATGAAATTTTTGTGAAAAAATCTATTAATTTATAGGTTCACTAAGACAAGTTAGTATGTGGATGTATCATTCCTTTTTCCTATGTCATATGGTAGTATGCTAACTTAGAGGAACACACATGAGAGTGTGAGTTGAAAATATAATCCCAATATAAGAAGTTATTTTCAACTTGTAATTCCTACTAAAAATGTTGAGATTGATTTTATACTAATGTGATTAGGATGTTAATTATATTTTTTTTCATATTTTCAGTTTTGAGATGGTGAGATTCTTATTCGATAGATTTCACATGGTGTATTGGGTATTGAGGTTTCTTCATTCTATTTCTAAATTTGGTTTTGATTCTCATGAATGAGAATCATTGAACTGGAATCTAACATAGATTCCTAAACATTTATTGGTCCTCTTCCTTATATTTTTTTAGGAATTTTTGGTCATGAATATGACATTGGGGAGAACAGTGTATGGAGATTAGTGATTTTTGGAATTCTGAAATATCAACCAAAATCACATTGTGACAGATATTGTTACAATATAATTTATTGTTTTTTGTATGTGAAATAGAGGATTGGTCTTTTTAAATCTAGTTGTGCCGTAATTTATGAGGTAATAGTCTGAGGGGATCCATTGTATCATATATCATTTCGATACTATTTTTATTTTTCTATTTTTGATAGAGTTTCACCCTGAAGTTAGTAGTTACAACATGATATCTTTGGAGAATATTTCAAATTAAATAGTTAGATTGGTTTGGGATATTAATCTATTCCATGTTTTTCACCAAAAATATTAGGATTTCGATCATTGAATCAATATAACAAATGATTATTCATAATATTATTTGATATTATTGAATATTCTTGCTCAATAAACAAAATTAATGTGGAGTTATATGGGATATTGCACTGTGATTTTTTTAGTTTTGGTTTACCTAACCCCATTACACAATGACGCTATGTATGAAACTCATATTTTTTCCAATTACATTTTTATTTGAATTCAAGTGGATTCCAAATTTCCTTACATATCATTCATCTTTATAGAAACTCTATGAATCATTTTCCTTAGTTCTAGTTAAATTTTTTTTATCCCAATTGACTCTTTAAGTCCCTGGATTAATGTAGTTGATCCCTTTTTTTATCTAAGGTGATTTCCTCTTCCATAATTTTTATTATTTCATGTGTTTTATCCTCTCTAAGGTGATTATAGAGGTTTTTATTCTTCCATATTTGTTTTTGGTTATGTTCTTTTTTATGATTGATGTGTATAAATTTTGTAGGGGATTGTTTTGATTTAGGTGGTGTTTAATCATTATTTTATTCTTATTTTAATATTCTTTATTGTCAATATTTAACCAAGTTAGGTCATCATAAATCTCTATTTATTTATTTTATATTGGTGTGGAATCATTTTGATTACGTTTTCATTAGATGGAGAGTTGAAATTGAGAAAAATATATAACAAATTATATTTAACAAAAAAGGGGAAAGTGAATAATGTATATTTACATGATTTTTATGATGATATCTATATTATTATTATTATTTTGAAGAGCTTGCTGCTATGATTTTTTATTATTATTTTTCTTCAAAACATTATAATAACTAGGAAGAAATTCATAGATTGCGTGAATTTATGAATTTATGTTTATTATAGGCATGAATTGATATGTTTATATAAGAATATGGTAATAATTGAAATATTTTTATTTTTCATGGTTTCTTCTTATTTGTGACATATAATGGTATTTTTTAATTGTTAAGTAACAGAAAATGGTAATGAAAGAAGGATTTAAAATATGAAATTGTTATTACTTGAGTTGTTATATTATTACTACTTGGTAAGGAAGAGATGGAGAAATATGGATATTTTTTGGAAATTGTTTTATTTTTGTTGTGATCCTAGTATGTTTCTAAATTATTAATCCAATATAAATGGTTGCATTTTGTGCATATAATAACATGGTTGAGGAGAGACGGAGATGGTTGTTGGTTTTTTAAAAGATACATAAGAATGTTGTAGTTTCTTGTGTTGTGGATGGTCCTGATTATAGAATATTTATAAACTAATTAAATTAAATATGGAATGGGTTTTGATGATTTAAATTTTGGAATGGAATAAAAAATTCAAATGCATGGATAATTAAAATTCGGTATATTAAATTATAATTACTAAAATGGTAGTGTAGAAGATTTATATGTGGATAATTAATCTAAATTGGTTGGAAATTTGTTAAAATTTTTGTGGACAATGAATAAGAAAAAAGGATAAGTTTTTTCTTTTTTGTAGGATATGTGTAGTCGATTATGTTGTTCAAAGGTAGAGGTAAATATTGATGTGATATTTTGACGGTTAGGTGATGATTATGTTTTTTAAAATGTTATACATTGAAATTAACCCTTAGGATGCGTATGAATTATATTCTATATCATTTTATTTTCTATTATTTCTCACGAACCACCACTCGAGCTAGGTAATGAAGTTTACATCCATATGGGGATTTATATTTTGAATATAAACTTAAAATCCAATATTTTGGTGATACAGATAGCAGACTACTCTCATATCCTCTCCCACTCTCACAGGAGTATTATAATTTTTGAGAACATGAGGTTTTGATATGTAGTGATGTAGAGGTGATGTGATGATGTGGTTGTGCTTGTGGTATATTTTTATGTGGTAGAAGTGTGGAATGTTATTATGGGGTAATATATGATATGGGGCGATCATTTGTGGTATGTGGTTATGGTGTGTGGTATTAGTCTTTGGTTACACTATTATATATATGATGTGGTATGAGTACATGATTATATGGATATGTAAGGGATGGAATAAGTAGCATTTTTTCCATTGGAGAGTGGGGGTGAATTTATTAATGGGAAAATGGGTGTACATGTACCTTTCTCTATATATTATTTTAATTAATATTTACAATTATTTATGTGGATTTTTTGACTGATCCTGGGTTAGTATGGGATGGTACATGACACATGAATATGTGATGAGTTGGTTTCATTATCTATTCATTGTATAATTAGTATGATTCATTTATATATACGTGAAATTTTATAGGGATGATCCTTTGTATAATTGTATGCTTATTACTGTCTTTTATATAATATCATTATATATTTATCCAAAAAAATTGGTAATCAATGAGATGATGATATAAAATTGGGCTATATTTATGGGGTTTTACATGATTTTTTAAATAAATAGGTTTGTGGGTCCCAAATATTAGCCTAATATTGGAATTATATGGTCGTAGATATGTGATTGGAAATATATTTCCATTGTTCATCAAAACCAACAAAATATCTATACAAAATGATTTTTTTTCAAATATGTCATACTAATGATTATGATGATAAAATCATGTTAATATTAAAACATTAAATATTTTAATAAATAAAATGAAAAAAATTAGATATGTGAAGAAAAAAGTACATGGGAGAGTGGATAATACATTGGTTTCTAAAAAATTCATGGGTTCAAAACATACTGAATATTTTTTTAAATTTAACCTATTATTATGGTTTTTAGATTATTGAAATAGTGTATCCTCATATTACCATTGATATAGACCAAAATAGCTCCTAAACTATGGATAATATATCCACAATTGTAATTTCATGTTTCTATTATAGTTGGGAATTTATTATCATGTGGTGTTTATTCTTGATGTTGGAGTCATTATCGTAGGATATGGTTTTATTTTAGTATTTTCATTTATTTATGTGAGATATTAAATTTATATTATATTATGGATTTTTCTTTTTTTACCTTAGGGAGTGGATTTGTGGTTTATTCAATATTTTTTTTGGGATGTATGAGATAAATCCCCTCCATGAGTGTGTTTTATATCCTTGTTGATAGTCATCAATCTATATCTTATTGGTGGTGGTATTTGAGGTCAACACGTGGCATCACTACTAGATCAGGATTGTTTCTTGTGGGTATAGCTTGTGATAAATGTTATTCTTATAATATTTCTGTGAATAAATATAAATATAAGAAATAGTATGTAGAACAATTTTTTGTAGATTATACATAAAAACATGTGACATAATGAACAAAAACTATTAATTTTTTTATTATCATATATGAAATTATTGTGGTATAATTGGATGAATGTTTTTTTAATAATGTTTCTATTTTACATGAAAAAATGTGTTTAATTATTTTTTTACTCTATGAAGAAATAATAATAATATATCCAATGATTAATCTATGAATGAAAATATAATGTAATTGGGGTATTTCATATGTAATAAAAGAAATATTTTTTGGTTTTTATAGGTAGAGAAGAAAAAATATATGACCAAAATTAACTAGTTATATGAATAATCTTTATGATTTGAGGTTCGTTTAGTCTGAATAAATTATAGTAGTCTATAACATGATGATGAATCACTAATTATATTCATTTAATAATTTATTTATATAGAAATTAAATAAATTGAAAAATAGTTTGATAGTCACCAGGAATAAAGATATATTGTATAAAAAATGTTATATAAAATATAAATAATATTTATTTTAGTAAAATAATATTTTCAATTTAAGTTATTTACATAAATAATTATAAATTTTTTCTAATATATTATGTGATTAAATGAATTTTATTCTATAAATGTTTGAAAAACTACTGTAATGAAAATGAGATGAATATTTTCTAATAAAATTATATGAGAATATTTTGTAAACATGATTGAATTTATTATAGTGATATTAATTTTCCACATAGAATGATTTCAAATCAATTGATAATAGTTATCTTTTGAATAAGTGTTTTATCACTCTATGGTAACTTAGTGATTTTTCTAAAATGCTTGAAAAGTTCAATTGTAATACATATTATTCTTATCACAATTATTATCTTGGTTTCTTTGAATTTTTACCATTGTTTATTCTTTACTACATGACATGAAAGAATGAGTTGAGAGACAAAAGCTTCACTAATTTACTTTAACTATTTTAGGAAATTTTAATAGAGGGAAACAAACTTCCAAAAAAATATGATTCTAATAAAATGTTATATTCAATTTCATTAACTTATAAAGTGAAATATTCATGTATGAAGGATTTTATTTTATTTATAAATGAAAAGGAATCATTAAGCACTTGTTCTAAACGAATTACATCATGCTAGAACAATGAAAAAAAGAGCTCAAAGATACAATTATGATACTTTTCTAATGTATTTCTACGTTGTCACAAGTATAATGTCATTGAAGATTATATTAAATTAATGATGAATTTTTAAAAAAGGAATAATCATATAAAACATTAGAAAATTTTATATTCTTCTAAATAAAAATATATTATTCATATGTACGCAAAATATTCATCAGAATCTAAGAACACGTTCCATGAATTATTTAGTGATGTAATGAATCCATCTGAACTCTAGAGTAGTTTTAGTGGTACATATCCATATATTTTAATCATTTGTAACATACCCCCATTATTATTCATTAAACTCAAATATATAAATTTTTATATGCTAATTTTTGGGATAAAATAGTGGATAAATGATATAGATATATACTTGGATCTTGTAATTGATGATTTTAATCTTTTTGGGGGGAAATGTGTTTGAGGTGTATGATGAGAACATGAAAAAATGATAGTTATATTTTTCAGTACAATGAGTATATTTTTATCTTATAATAATATTTTAGGATATGATATTTACAGAAAACTAGGCACCTACTTTTTAAAGAATACATGTATTCTATCAAGTTGGAACATAGTATGAATAATTTCTATTTACAGAATAATATATTTTTATATCATAATAATCATTAAATATTGGAAATATTTAATGATGTACCTTGAAATAGGTGCATGGAAGATGATTTCTCACTTATTTGAGATTCCATATTCTATGTTATTTGATGTTTGAAATTTTATTGATATGATTCATATTGAAAGAATATTTTTAATAGTATAACATGTATAAAAATTAAAATTCCTTGAAAACAATAGTGCATAAATGAAATGTTACACAAGGAAGCATTAGGATTCATTTTCAGTAAGAGATTACATGATAGTAGAGGAAAATTAGCATATAATTTTATTTTAATGTAAATGAATGCATTATATAAATTGAAAATAATATATCTTTATAAGTTTATTCTTCTTATTATAGTTATAGAGAGATAATAATTTAATATAGGGGACATTATCTTTACAAGATATATTAAGTTAAATGATTTAAAATCACATGATTTAAATATATTACTGATTTTTTTGTGTCTAAAAATTATATTTTATTCAATTGGGTGTTATACATAATAATAAAATTATGTTCTTTATTTGTTTTTATTTATAGTAAAGTGATTAAATCCATGGATTCACTAGCAATGAATTGTTAAATATTTAAAAAATTTTGAATTTGAAATATATTTATTGCTTAAATTATTTCATATATCTTATATAATGTTTCAATACTATTATCATATATGAGGATATACAAAATATTATGACCTCATTTCATTATAACATATAAAATAAAAAATGATATTTAAATTAAAAAATATTTATTATCATCCCACAAGTTTCAACAATAACTCTTCTTAATTAAAATATTACAATACATGAAAATAATTATGGATTATGGTGAGGCAAAGGATTTGTTTATCATAGTGAACATGGTGATGTGAATTTTCAAGTTCATGAATGTACTTGGGAGTATAGTAGAGATGAGTATTATATAAGACAAATTATTAACTCAACAAATCCAAGGAATCTTGATGATTCTTATTATATGTGTGGTTCTAAGGGACACAGATCCTAAATTTCCTGAAACCTAGAGAATTACGGTAAACCATATTAATAAACTCTTGATGTCTATAAAAGGAAATGAAACTTCAATAATTCATATTATATAGGAAATAAAAAATATATAAATTTCACTGAGAATGATGGATCCTTAATTAATGATTTCACACACAATGAGGTAAGGGATTTCACTATAGATTTAATAAATTGTAACTAAAAAATAATTAAAATATTATTTCAATAGAACTTCTTGTGTTTTATAAGACGTTTTTCACTTGAAATAATATACATTCTTGAGGTTTTTATTCATAAGTATTTATGTTTTATTAGTTTATTATTTTTATTTTTATTAATATTAATATTTTATCAAGAAAATATAAAACAAATTGAGAAAATAGAAATCACGTCGAAGAAATTTTCATAGTACATAGTTTCAGGAAAAAAATTACAAATAAATAAATTAACATAAAATCTATTATATTTATTATTAACACAATTTTAGAATTTAATGATTTGATATAAAATGGTGGTCAAGACTGTTTTGGTTTACCTAATATGAGTAAAAGTTTTATTATGGAGGATTTTCCACCAAAGTCCTAGATAAACTTAATATGATTCAATGATATCTTCTGTCGTGAGTAAATCATTAGTTTTTAAATGAGGGGAACAAAAATACATGTCTCATTATATTAATAAATTAGGTATGGATAATGTATTAGAAAAAATACACAAGTTATCCTTAGGATTTCATTATACATATATGAATTGAATTAAATCACATATAGTAGTAAATAATAAAACAAAAAATTGAATTTTCAACACGATTAATTAGGTAATCCTAATTTAAGAATAATGCAAAGAATAATTTAAAACACACAAAAACATTCAATGAAGGACAGGAATTTCCTTACACTAAAACATTCCAAGGGAGGATTGTTTACATTGATAGTAAAGTATGAGACTATTACCAGTTAAGATTAAGGCTAAAATTAATAATTTTATAAAAAAAATTAAATCAGATTTCTATGAATCAATTAATCCACTACGTGAAATATTTAAATAATTTAATGTATTGATAAGTATATCGAATAGATGTTAACATGTATATTTTTTTATCAATACAAAATATAAAATTTTCACATTCTCTTGATCATATAAGTAAATTGGTAGAAAAATTTTATAATTACATTATTAAGAAAGTAACACTTGACAATGATAGTGCTTTTATGACTTAATATTTCAATGATTATTTCATAGAAGTTATAATTTTAAAAGTGAATCTAGTTTTCCATGTGTATACTCGAAGTAATTTTGATAAATCATTGATAAAATGCCTCCACCCTATTTTTAGACAATTAATAATGAGAAAAATGATATTTGAGTCTGTATAGGGTAATTCCTTCTAACATTCCATGAATTTAATTGACTTTTGAATAGTTTCATGTAATACGAACTCCCCACTCGAATTATCATTTAGTTAGAGGACTATTATCTGAAAATTAATAATTTATTGTTTTACATTTGATATTTAATTTTCTCCCTAATTAGACCAAAAAATAGGATGGGAATGCATCTTTAATATGAATCCACATCAATTATTATATATCTTGAACCCTAATCTAGTGATTTGTTTAAATCATTGTTTTTTTATTGTCTCTTCAATAAGGAATTGTTACTAACATTAGTGGGAAAATATCAAATGTGAGGAAATTCCCTAAAAAGTACAGTAATTATAATTTATTGATCCTATTATCAGATAATGACAGATGTAGTTGAAATTTTATTTCTTCCTTAAGAATTGAAAATTGAATTTACAAATTCATTCACAAAAATAGAGGGAGTTAATAAATCATGCATAAAATATATGAATGAAGTATCTAGAATTGATTTCCTAATAACTAGATAATTAAAAACTCAATATTTCAGAACATATTTTCATTTATCTAAATATTTGGTTGAATATATTGTGACACACATAACATAGGAATAAAACGAGGCTCTATATATTAGAATTACATAAATAATAAACATTGGTAAAATAGAAATATAATAATAATGTATGATACTGAAATTTTAATATCTTTTATGATTAATGGAATTAAATTATTATAATATAAAAATTTGTTGTGATAGGAAGAAAATCATACTACAATGCCCCATGTTTTTAGAAATGATATTCTTTCCATAATCAATGTTTTTATAATTCCAATACATTTTCTAAATGGTCACATAATTGAATATTATTAGGTAGTAAGTGGTACATTGTAAGAATTAAACCAACACCATTTTATTCATCCAAAATATGAAATTGAAACAAAATAAAATGAATATATCTATTACACAACATGATTTATTAATGACTAAAGACTGGTGAATCCATTAAAAGTGCATAAATTAAAATGGGATAACAAACAAAAAATAAAAAATTATTCAAAACTAGGAGATCACATAGATAATATTTTTCTTTATGGATCACCAATATCTAGATAAATACTATAATGAGGAAGAACATCATGTGTAGATAAATCATATTGTAATATATAAAATGAAAACTATGGATGTAGTTGGATTGAATAGAATGAATTCAGTAAGACAATATATATGGAAAAAATAGTTTCATTGTAAATATAGTCATTGTGAATATGGTCATTGAAAATATGGTAATTGTAGATATGATCATTGGATAAACATATAATGGGAAAAAGAAAAACATTTTTTGTAAAAAAACAATATAACTCAAAATGAAATAAATTTTTTTATTTATATATTATAAATTTAAATATTTACTTGTCATGTGTAAGTACTATTATTACTACTAAAATAATATTTGATTTATATATAAATTGAAAATAAATATTTTAAAATAAATTTTGTAGTAAAGTTAAATTTTAGAATAAACATAAATAATTACTGGTTTTTAATTTTATTTTGTATAAATATTTTCTGTTTTGACTGTAACACCCCAAGCTTCCATGGTATGCTTCTTTTTGAATAATAAAATAGCATGTGTTTCACGCAACTTCAAGTTCTAACACACACCACAACCAATCAAACTAGTCTTTATGAATAGTAATTCCCAATTTTTGAAATTTTATAAATTTTATCTTTTAAAATGGAATTCATTTTTGGATTCAGAATATCGAAATTAGCTTATTGAGAATTTTTTGTTTTTTCTGAAAACTTTCAATTTTTGATAAATAGTGAAAAACACTGAGTTATAGTTTAAAACCAAATTATTATTTAAATTATTATTTATTTTATTTAAACTTATTTTAGGTAAAAATAGATACATAATATCTATATAAGTTCAATGAAATTAATTGGAGTCAGTTTATAATAATTTTGGATATATAAAAAGTTTATTGAACTTTTCACCGTCTTTTACTCATCTCCTTGGAGAATTTGAAAATTTATATAAAACATAATTTTACCACTTCTGTGAGTGTAATTTCCAAAATCCGAGAGACACAGTAAATATCATGGAGTAAAATGTGGTTCAATAAGATAAAAATAATTATTGGTGAATAGTAACGTTTTACTTTTATTTACCACAGTCAAAAGTAAATAAGGTAATTAAGGGTAAAAATGAAATTATTATTACCCTAAGACATGTTGTAATTCTATTTTCCAAGTATAATTTGACCAAAAACAACATTAGGAATAAAATATGAACCTCTTTGGTTCATTTGGATTAGATTAGGACTTTTATTATTATTTAATTCAAAGAAGAGTTAAAAAACTTTTAATAACTAAAACATTTATAATATATGGTTATACATAAGATAAATTCTATTATAAATATTAATTAGAAATTGATATTTTTTTCTTACATAATGGTATTTTATTTATAATTTTTAGACTTTAAATAATTTAACTTATTTATGACACAATGGTGATGCAGTATTTACCTAATTAATGAAATATTAAAATAATTGATATAATAAATATTCAAATAAATGTAATTTGATACTTTTTATGAATTAAACTAATTTTATAGGATAATATTACATATTAGGGTTGGTTAGATGAATTATTTTTGAAGTAATAATGCTGTTATGAATTTAGCAAAAACAAAATACCAAATACTGTCAAAATTGACATAAAAGAGTTTTTAAAACAAATATTATATTATAACTTGATATAATATTCCTAAAAATATAAGGACTAGCCAAATGACTTATATAATTATATGTGTATCATTAATTAAAAACATGGGGTCACTTAAAAGTTTATAGTATGTTTATTAACCATATAATACAAAAATACAAAGAGTCACGGTAAATGTCCAACTTATTAACTAAGAGTTAAAACTAAAAGATAAGGTTAATAAAGTGACCCAAACCTGTATAAAACCTATTGGTTGAGTTTTTTTCGACCCATACCCACCTTATACTTTAATTAAATTAGTTGGGATCCATTAGGAACCGAATATGAATTTATTATAAAATAATATTTCTATCTTTTCCTAAGGTTTCCCTCACCCCTCTTATAAAAGGGCACTCCCCTTCCCTCAAATTCATAACCTCAAATCCTTTTAGCTCGACACAACCCTGCCCATATATCCTCTCAACCTCCCTCAATTCATCCTATAGGCCATCCTTTGTTCATTAAGCCAACAAAAGTATCCCTTTTGATCAAATCCAAAGGAAGAACCCGAAGAAGAGGTACTGATTTCACCGCCCTCTTTTAAGATCCTTTATTCTTCCACTTCTTCTTTATTTCTTATTTCCATTATAAAATAATAACTCCAGTATCTTATATATATTTTTATGTTATTATAAATATGGTACAACCATATTCAGTATTTTATCCATCTTTTGATTGACATGTCACCATACGTGCGTACGTATGGCCTACCGTCTCCATGTCGTGGTGTAATTGTTATTATATATATTATTATTTAGATGGGTATAATAATGATGTGTAATTAATGTAAATAATAAATATAACATGATAATGATTTTGTATATATTATATACCATCCAATTATATATTATTTTAATATCAAAAGAATGATATTGTCGCTCGTGCGTACGTACAAATTACCTTCTCCACAAATGAGATGAGATTCATTCTCCATCATATCCATTCAAGACTAAATTTCATTTTATGATTAACAAGAATGTTTATATAAATGATATCATTCTGGATATGAATAATAAATATCCTATCCATAACAAATATGTCTCACATAACAAATAATACAATGGAAAATAAATCACTTAACACCCAAAACGACGATAATACTAAGATATTATCAACAAATAAATGTTATAAGATCATATATGATATCGTATTAATGTATATTATTCTTTTATAATTCATTAAAAATTATTTCACCATTATATAGGAGGTTATCCTACCCTCTACCAAGGAAAAAGTTCAATGTAACAGGTTTCTTATCTCACTTTTACTTCTGTGAGATTTCCATTGTTCACCACTTATTTATTCATGTGGTGTGTGTAATTCCAATGATTATATTCATTGTGTAATATTATTTAATTTATGGATATTTACATTATAATTTTATGATCCTTCATTCGTGGTTGTATGTTTCTTAAGTTACCAAATCGATAAGAGAATTTTAAATTTCAATTTCCACTCATTCGGCTTTACGCATACTTCATTAATTATTTTACTCCAAGATTATGTATGGAATCACTATTCATTTGATTATGTAATAACTTCCAATCCCCTATGTGTGTATATACTTTTGATAAAAATAATCTCCCCATTGATAATTTCTCAAGTCATTGATATGAACTTGATAAGAGTAATCTTATCTCAATTTCCATTCATTGAGTTAAACATCAATGTCATTGGTGTTGCTTTTACAAGAATATGTGTGAATGTCCTATGATAGATTTATAATGAATATCCAATAATATTTTGTTTATTATTATTTATCACACATAACTATGTTATTTATTTATCCTTAACCTAAGGATATAGTCTATATAATGGATTTCATCTCAATTTACATTTTATTGATACTCCTTTGTTTTTGTACACCAATTCACTTTTATATGGTGTATATAATGTAGTTTGACATAGTATATCATGAATCACATTATTCTCATGATATTGTAATGTTTTTATTACCTCAAATATTTGTATTCAAGTGTCTCTCTTTTGGTTAGAAAATCTAACTAAAATATCATTTTAAATGTTTGAATGATTTATTCTTCTAAATAATTTTCATTAATGTCCATGTTTTAAATATGGGTTTTAAGGATTTATTTATATGGAAAATAATTTTTTCAAATTAAAATTACTTTTAAAAGTTTCAAAGTGGTGTGGGACACTTCGATTAAAAAATCTATTAGAAACTACTTCTTGATAAATAGTGAGACTTTTAAAAGTTTTCAAGAAAGGGGGGGGGGGTATTTCTCTCAAGTAGTTTTGATGATTATTTTTATCTATTTCAATTTACTTCATTATTCTCCATTGAGGATAATTTATAATATAATCTTCCATATTGTACTTAATGAGTTATGTTTGACTGTGGATGTGTTGTTTTTATGCCATTCATAGTTTATGGATAAAGTATTGACATTTCGTATGCTAGTTTTAATAGAAATGTTTATGTTATGTTTCAAATTTTTCATATGAGGACTGTATTGGACATAGTAAGTGATGAGTGGAGACCGCTATAGCTCTTAGATGCATCGATAGGTCTCATATGACAAACTAGTTTCTGGCACAAGGCCTTGGAAAAATCTTATTTGTAGTCTTGGCACAAGGTCGTGACTATGTGGTTATGATAGTCTGGCATTATGCATTCCATTATTATAAAAGTGGTTATTGATATTGAGTGTGATTATTCGACAAGTAGAATATACATGTTAATAAGTAAATGGAATTATTTCATTTTATCTTTTCCATATTATGTTGAAGTCCAATTTCAAAAGGATTTTGTTTTACTTATACATTTCGTTAAATGTTTATACCTATTTATGAATGTTTCTGCTATATTGTTATCCTTGCTGACCATCTAAGCTCACCCCTTTATATGATTTATTTCTCCCAGGATGTGAAGAAGTATTTTATGTATTACCTACTAGGATTTTATGAGGATATGAGTGTGGTCTATGGAGACAACATTTTTTGTAGTTTTTCACTTTATGATGTAATGTAAACTTTTTGAATGTATCTAGTGATTCCAAGGAAACTAAAGTAATTGGTCATTCGAGACTTGATATTTTGGGATCATGAAAATGTTATGTAATAATGCAACGAATATGGGTAACTATAGTTGGGGCATTACAGTTGGTATTAGAGAAATATTATTACAAACCTTGGAAGCTAGATTTAGATAAGCTCTTATTACAGCACATAGCCCTAAGATAGAAGTTGAGGATTAGTATAAAAGAAGTTCCCATAATTTGGTATTGTATAGATTTTGTGAGTTTACCATGAAATACATCCCTGTCTGGATACGAGCAGACAGAGGCGGATTTGACACAGATGTACCTACGGGTAAAACCCGAAAACAGAACTTTGTGCTAGAATCGAACGAGAACTCGTGCACGACAACGGGCCTTGCGACACTCTTGGTTACGAAACTCATGGGGGATATTATTAGGATAATTTAAATTTTCTTTACAACCCGATCTGAAGGATTTTAATATAAGATGAGAATAAATGACCATGGTTAATACTAAGGTGTTTCAAAATTGAAAATATAGTATCCTGATATTCTCTAAATTATTTTATGACTACTGTTACTCACACAATGCTTTCTGTTTTTAGTCAATAGCTGGACTCCAAGGAAGTCATGGAAACATTGAACATAGTGTACAAGGTGGGAACGGTGGTTCAAATGAGCAAACAAATGGAATTTTGATTGGCGTAAAAGATATCATGTTCATGCCAAGTCCATTTTCCAAAAAATACTATCAACAACATATATATTAACCAAATCTCGGACTTAACAAAGAAGATAAATGTGATTAATGATAAGAGCTCCAGTACTGGAGACCATGGAGAAAAGAATCCTCAATTTCCATCATGCTGGAAATGTGGAAGGAGACACCCAGGAAAGTGTCTCACTGGAACAAAGAAATTCTTTACGTGTGGGAAAGAAGGACATAAAGTGAAAAATTGTTGAGAAAAATGAAGAGTACTATGGAAGTAAATAAAAATGGTCCTAATAATCCATTTATAGTCATTTTCCATAAATATAGGGGACCTGACCATTAACAGAGCGAATTCCCTATTCTCTAGGATATTTTCTTGTTCAAAGAAGTTGCTATGTTGAAATAAATGGTTGGAGAAATGTTTAAAAGTATTATTTCTCCTTGATGATGGTATTACATTGGAATAATTTTCTCTTGTATTTTTAACCCTGTAGTTTTCCATGTGAGAATGATATTTGAGGAAGACTTATCTTTTCTCTTGTCATATAGTTCTATATAACCATTTGGTTTTATATGATCATTGGGTTTGAGGAAATTACAAGTTGTTATATTTTGGGAAGAAAATGGAAGGTATGAGATAAAAATTGTGGTTAAATTATGTTATGGTTATTTTGAGGAATTTAAATCATTTTGGTAATGTTATAAAATATAGTTTTTGAAAATGGACAACACGCAGACCGTGTGACAACCCATCGCGTCGAACAATGCTATGGGAATTGAACCCACAACCAAAGTGAAATTGGGATTTATCGCCGACCACTGGACTATGTGATGTCCCTGGTTAGTGTGACTAATTATTTTTAGTTAAATGATTTTATTGATCAATAATAAGTTGATTTGGGATCTTAGGTCTTATCAAATGAATACCCTTAGTATAAGAAAATGATTTGGTGATTATGTGATAAATGTTATTTTGGATGATTTTTTCTTTGTTGGGAACACTATATGCGAAAGGAAAATTGAATATTATGGTATTTCGTTTAAAGAGTAATGTTGGATTTTTATCTATGTTTTATTGTGGATTTATAGTGATTTGGGTTATTTATGGAAATGATTAACCTATAATAGAGAATATGTAATTAGGTTAATTACTTTTAAGTATGTTACTTTAATAGTAGTTGATGTCATTTCGATATACAATTTAACATGGAAGACTACATAACCAAATTCTTATAAGTGTTGAGTTTCAATATTAGTTTGGATTATATTGAAGGATTTTAAGGACAATTGTTTATTTAATGGTTTCTACATAACATTGGGGTATTTTTGGTTTCATTTTAGAAATTAATATTAGTGTTTATTTCTCTAAAAGAATATCCTATTGGGGATCATCAGATCATGTACTAACTATTTTGGTTTTGATTAATCTCTAATGACAAGGTAAATATATAGTTTATTCTTTTTGGATCACGTGATTCTCTAGAAGTTCATTATTGCTCTTCTAGTGTGACCATTTTTTCTTGAATTCTCATTGTATAAAAATGAGTTAGTAGTATATATTTATTAGATAATAAAACATTACTTAAAAAGTAAGTATATCTCTTTTTGTTCTTAGTAAATCTCAGAAATGAATTCCTCATCTTTATGTAATGCAACTTAAAACAATAAATAATTTGTCCATTTACTTTTCCTACAGGGAAAAAAATGAATGTTTGTCCAATCACAAGTGTGTGGTTTTCTTGTTGTTAACTTTCTCCAGATCATGTTTCATATCCCTCTCCATCCGAACATAACAGTAAGTTTATCATCCATATCTATGTTTTTATACATGGAATCCAACCATAGGTTATCTCAGGTGACCTTTTTACTTCTCTTTCATTCTTTTAATGTGATAATTTTTTGACTCTTTTTTCGATGTGGTACTTTCCATTATATTCCCAAGACCAATTTTAGAAATTGTTAGGACACAATTTGTTGATAGATGGGAGAATGTAACACCCCAAGCTTCCACAGTATTCTTCTCTTCAAATAGTACAGTAGCATGTGTTGTACGCAACTTCGAGTTCTAACACACACCACAACCAATCAAACTAACCGTTATGAATAGTAATACACAATTTTTGAGATTTTTTAAATTTTATCTTTTAAAATCGACTTCATTTTTGGATTTATAATATCAAAATTATCTTAGGGTGCATTTTTGGTATTTTTCTGAAAACTTTAAATTTCTTATGAATATTGAAATACACTGAGTTATATTTTAAAACCAAATTATTATTTAAATAATTATTTATTTTATTTAAATTTATTTTTGGTCAAAATAGATACTCTATACCTATATAAGTTCAATGAAATTCATTGGAGTCAGTTTATAATAATTTTAGATATATAAAAAGTTTATCGAACTTTTAACCGTCGTTTACTAATCTCCTAGGAGAATTTTCAAATTTACATAAAACATAATTTGACCACTTATTTGAGTGTAATTTCGAAATTCAGAGAGACACGGTTAATATCATGGAGTAAAATTTGTTCAATAAGATAAAAATAATTTTTGGTGAATAGTAACTTGTTACTTTTATTTACCACGATTAAAAGTATACCGTGTAATTAAGGGTAAAAATGATATTATTATTATTACCCTAACACATCTATTAATTCTATTTTCTATGTATAATTCGACCAAAAACAACATTAGAAATAAAATATGAACATTTTGGGTTCACATGGATTAGATTAGGACATTTATTATTATTTAATTCAAAGAAGAGTTAAAAGAGTTAAAATCAAAGTTTAATTACTAAAACATTTTTAATATAGGGTTATACATAAGGTAAATTCGATTATAAATATTAATTACAAGTTTAATAGGATTTCCTACATAATGGTATTTTATTTATAATTTTTAGACATTTAATAATTTAATTTATTTATGACACAATGGTGAAGCAGTAATTACCTGAGTAATGAAATATTAAAATAATTGATATTATATATATACAAATAAATGTAATTTTAGACTTTTTATTATTTCCACTAATTTTATAAGTTAATAGTAAATATTATGGTTGTTAGATTATTTATTTTTGAAGTAATAATGATGTTATTTATTTAGAAAAAAAATACCAAATAGTGTCAAAATTAACATAAAAGAGTTTTTAAAACAACTATTATATTATAAATTGATATAATATTCCTTAAAATATAAGGATTGGACAAATAAATTATATAATGATAGATTTATCATTAATTAAAAACGTGGAAGTCACTTGGATGTTTATAGTATGCTTATTAACTATATATTATAAAAATACAAAGAGTTATGGTAAATGTCAAACTTATTAACTAAGAGTTAAAACTAAAATATAAGGTTAATAATGTGACCCAGACCTCTCTAAAACCTATTGGTTGAGTTTGTTTCGACCCATACAAAACTTCTACTTGAAGTAAATCAGTTTGGATACATTAGAAACCAAATATGAAATTATTATACAATAATATTTCTATCTTCTCCTAAGGTTCCCCTCGCCCCTCTTATAAATGGGCACTCCCTCTTCCCTCAAATTCATACCCTCAAAGCCTTTGGGCTCGGAAAATCTCTTCCCAAATATCCTCTCAACTTCAATAAATTCATTCTATAGGACCTATTTTGTTTGGAAAGCCAACTTACGGAGCCCTTTTGATCAAATCAAAAGGAAGAACCCAAAGAAGAGGTAATGATTTCACCACCCTCTTTCAAGTTCCTTTTTCTTCCACTTATTATTTAATTGTTATTTATATTCTAAAATAATAACTCCAGTATATTATATATATTTTGAGGTTATTATATATATGGTACAACCATATTCAGTATTTTATCCGTCCTTTGATTGACATGTCAAAATACGTGCGTACGTACGACCTACCGTCTCCACGTCGTGGTGTAATTGTTATTCAATATATTATTAAATGAATGGGTATATTAATGATGTTTAATTATTGTAAATATTAAATATAACATGATACATATTCTGTATATGTGATATAATATAAAATTATATATTATTTTAATATCAGAAGTATGATATTATTGCTTGTGCGTACGTACGGATTACCGTCTCCACAAACGCGATGAGATTCATTCCCCGTCATATCCGTTCAAGAATAAATTTCATTTGATGTTTTAAAATTAGGTTTATAGAAATGATATAATTCTAGATATGAAGATTAAATATCCCATCCATAACAAATATGGCCAACATAACATAGAAGATAAAGGAAATTGAATCTGTTAACACCCGAAATGACGATAATACTAATATATTATCAACAAATCAAGGTTAGAGGATCATATATGATATCATATTATTTTATATCATTATTGTATAATTATATAAAAATTATTTAACCATTATAAATGAGGTTATAGTACCCTAGAACAATGAAAAAGTACAATGTAAGGGGTTTCTTATCTCACTTTTAATTTCGTGAGATTTCCATTGTTCACCACATATTTATTCCATGTGGTGTGTGTACTACCAATGATTGTTTTCATTGTGTAATATGATTTAATTTATGGATATTTACATCATAATTTTATGATCCGTATTTCATGGGTGTATGTTTCATAAGTTATCAAATCGATAAAAGAATTTGAAATTTAAATTTCCACTCATTCGGCTTTACAGATACTTCATAGATTATTTTACTCCAAGATTATGTGTGGAATCACTATTCATTTTCCTATATCATTATTTCCACTCCCCTATGTGTGGATATAATTTTTATACACAAAATCACTCCATTGATAATTTCTCAATTCATTGATATGAACTTTATAAGAGTAATCTTAACTCAATTTTTATTCATTGAGGTAAACAACAAAGTCATTCGTGTTTCTTTTACAAGAATATGTGTGAATGTCCTATGATTGATTTACAAGGAATATCAAATCATTTTGAGTGTATTTTTATTTGTCACACATTATTATTTCATTGATTTATCTTTAACCTAAGGATATAGTCAATATAATGGATTTCATCCCAATTTACATTCCATTGTGTGTCCTTTATTATTATACACCAATTCACTTTTATATGGTGTATATAATGTGGTTTGACATTGTATATCATGAATCTGTTTATTCTCATGATATTGTAAAGTTTTTATTACCTCAAATATTTTTATTCAAGTTTCTCTCTTTGGGTTAGAAAATCTATCTAAAATATCATTATAAATGTTTTAAATATTTATTCATCTAAATATTTTTCATTAATGTCCTTGTCTTAAAAATGGGTTTTAAGGATTTATTTATATAGACATTAATGTTTTCAAATCTAAATTCCATTTAAAAGTTTTGAATTGGTTTGGGACACTTTGATTCAAAAAAATCTATTATAAACTACTACTTGATAAATAGTTAGACTTCTAGGTGTTTTCAAGAAAAGGGGGGGGGGTATTTCTATCAAGTAGTTTTGATGATTATTTTCATCTATGTCAATATCCTTCATTATTCTCGATTGAGGATAATTTATAATACAATCTTTTATATTGTATTTAATGAGTTATTTTTGACTATCGATGTGTTATTTTTATACCATTCATGGTTTATGGACAAATTATTGACATTTTGTATGCTATTTTTAATACAAATTTTTATGTTATGTTTCAACATTTTAATATATGGAATGAATTAGGCTTAGTAAGTGATGGTTGGAGCACGCTATAGCTCGTCGATCCATTGGTAGGTCTCATGAGAAAAACTAGTTTCTTTGAACAAGGCCTTGACCAAAACTTTTTTGTAGTCTTGGAACAATCTCGTGACTATGCAGTTAAGATAGTTTGGAAATATGCATTCCATTATTATGAATGTGGTTATTAATATTCCATGTGATTATTCGACAAGTAGAATATCCATGTGAATAATTAAATGGAATTTTTTCATTTTATCTTTCCCATATTATGTTGAAGCTCCAGTTTAAAAGTTTTTTTTATTTCTACATTGCCTTAAACGTTTATGCTTATTTATGAATTTGTACATTATATTTTTATACTTACTGAGAATCTGAGCTCACCCCTTTCTATGTTTTATTTTTACCAGGATGTGATGAAGTATTTTATGAATAACCTACAGGGATAAGATGAGGATGTGAGTGTGGTCTATGGAGACAATATGTTGTTGAAGTTTTTCCCTTTATGATGTAATGTAATCTTTATGAATGTATCTAGTGATTCCAGGGCTACTAAACTAATCGGTCTTTCGAGACATGATCTTTTGTGATCATGCCAATGTTATGTAATAATGCACCACCTCTAGGTAACTAGTATCGGGGTGTTACATTGAATTAATAAATTAAATTTATAATTTTAAAATATTATTATATATGAACTAATGTATTAACATGACTTAAATTCAAAATAGATATGAAATAATATTAAGAACAGATAATGTTTAAAAAAATTATTTTTCAATAAAATAATTTTTGTTTATAAAATATAATTCTAATTTAATATATAATATATAGTTATAATAATTATAATATTATTAAATAAACTACATTTTTTAATTAATTATATAAAAAGTATCTATGTGTGTAATTTTTTATGTTTCTCTAAAATAATCAATTATTAGGTTAATAGTAAAACAAGGATTTTTCTAAAAATGATATCTTTTATAATACAAGAATGACTTAAATGTTTTAGAAACTCTTGTAATATAATATATATATATATTTAATAAGTAGTATTAATCATTTAAAACATTATTATTAATTCTTAAAAAACATGATTAATATTTTTTAAACGGAAGTAATATTTGACACTGAAAAATGATTTTATACGCTTATATTCAATGTTTTACTTCGTCACATTTAGAAATTAAATATAACCAAATTTATTTTCTCTTTTAATTTCAACATATATATTTTAGTTAACAAATTTTATTTAACTTTTTGGTTTAATTATAATATTAGTAAGATTAAAATTAATTACAACAATAATGGTGATTTTTTTAAATAATTTGTCTTATTAATATCATATAATTTATATCTAATATATTAAATTTATATAATTTTAATGAATAATATAATAATATTTTTAAACTTATATATAATAATATTAACATTAATTAAATTGGTAATCAATACTAAATAAGATTAAGTTCAACTGATCTCCAGAAGTCATTATCTACAATTTTTTTATATTATTTATTTTAATTTTAATGTTTATTTTAATCATATTTATAAATTAAATTAGATTAAATTGATATTAAATTTAGGTTAAAAAAATTAAAATTTTGTAATAGGGGTTACCTTATATTTTGAAATAAAAATAAACTGATTAGATAGAAACGTGTTACTAATGTAGAAATCAAAGAGATAAAATGTAAAAACCTATGGTATAATACTTGAAAAATGTATAAAAAGTTTTTGTAAACTCATTATTGAAACATTATTGACCTAATACCACCCAAAAACCACTATTATTAAATTTTGGATTCATTTACTTTGGAATATTATAATGATATCATGGAAGTGTAAAGGGTATTCCCAAAAGTTCCTTTTCCTTCACTTATAAAAGAGGATCACTTCCTCCCCTCCATGGTTACACATACCATTATAATTTCACTAGGAAATATTCCTAAAATACCTCTTCAATAATTTATTTTCATTTCCTTTATACCCTTATCTATAGAATTTATATTAAGGCATTCATTTCTAAAGAGATCTTTAAAAGAATTTCAAGTCTCTAATGTAAATATTACATTATTAATAATCAATATCCTTAATATTCATCTTCAAAATATATTATATCCAGATAAATAAAATGAAATAAATATAATTATTATACATATATTTTAATTTATTAACATAACAACCGTTATTTATTCCTCTCTATCTGCTAAGAAAAACAAAAGTGTTGTTAGTCTATTATGTGGACTAACTCATCCACAAAGTGACGTCTGCAGTTTTTAATACCACATCTCATTGTTAGTTTTAATTATGATATGGATGAATAAATAGTATATCAATAAAATAACTATGATTCATAAATTTAAAATTATAAATTACTTTAATTAATCCTCATTTATTTAGATACTAAAATGTTAATCGTGCCATGTGTGGATTACCGCCTCTATGAATTAATTTTTTTTCTCATCATAGATTTCATTATTTATTAAAACTAATAAAAATATTGATCAAAAACTTAACAAATATCATTATACACGTATTTTTATGATATTATACAATTCATTATCCATACTCACCCATTGAGGTATATCATTTTCATGTTGGAGCTGGTTTGAACACCTACATGAATAATGTTATAAAACACTATCTTGGATGAATAAAAGAAAATAATTACTAATCTTATCATCATTTAATAATAAATTAATTATTTTTTTTCTTGAATAGTTATAATATATATTTAACTGATTTTTAAAATATCATCTTTGTTCGCTAATTCTATCAAAATAAGATTTCATTGATTCATTTTTTATTTAAACATAATGAAAAACTATATAATAAAAAATATCATATGATAATAAATGGTATTTATTAAATTAAATATATAATAATAATGTTCCAAATAATGTATCCAATAAACTTAATTGTATTATTTGGGAATTTAGATGTGAGCGCAAAATTAATTTGGAACATGGTGATGGTTGTGCCTCAAAAGTTTCTTCTTCATCCACATTTTCTATTTGTCACAAAATTTATTTTAAATTTTGTGCATACTACCAATTTGATATATAATTTCATGTATCATCTTTATTTAGGGTATTTTAACATCAAATTAAAGCTCTATCTTTTTCAAGGTGTTTTTATTAGAATGTATCTTAAGCATTAAGGGTTTATGTCTTAAAAACCCATCATTGAGGCATGGTTTGATATTATACACCTATAATCATTTGTATGGTGTAACTAATACCACCATGAATTATAATATTAAAAATTATTTTTTTCCTTGTAGACTTCACTTTCATCCATTCTCTTCATTGTTGTGGGATACAATTGATGTCTTCCCTAAAATACATGGGTCTTTCATAGCTCAATATTCATTCTTTATTTATAATTTTTTCAATGAGTTAATTCTTTATTTTTTTATAATATAACTTGTTCTTATCTTGTAATAATTAATTTTGATTCAAATATTCCCTTTTTATGAGTTCTATTACTTTACTGAAAATTGAAATATGTTAAGAATATTTATTATCCTCTTAAACAATAATTTCCCCTCCTTACACATAATTTACCTTCCCACTAATATTCTCCTTTCTAATTGGATACATAATTATGGTTTATCTCAGGTGAAATTCATAGTTCAAATATTATATATTTAAAAGGATTTTTCAGCGTCCTTTTTATAATCTAATATTTCAACAAAAGTATTTTAAAATGTTTTTCCTTCCATAATCATTTGTTTGATCTTCCGTACCTCCTCCATGACATGGCGGTTACACATTATCATTTCTTTTCTCCCCTTTATACAATATTATTATTTTGTACCTCTTATATTTTTTCATATATATATATATATATCCCTTACATATATATCTAGTTAAATTCCTATTACATTATAGTGGTTTTACATGTTTTAGTTCGATCTGATATTCCTACTATTAGGTAAACCCAATTTATGGGACTTTCCAATTTCCTAAATGTTGTCAAGAATAACCATTAAATATGTTTTTTAACAATGAATATATTCCGAAAAAACTATTTATTTTATAGATAACCAAATTGGTTCAATTTTAGTTTATAAAAAACAATAAATTATATGCTTTTTAAAAATATCTAGTACTTATTCAATAAAGATTCAACCAATTGACATGATTTTATTCATTTATATCCTAGAAAATTATAAATAATTTTATACATTCGAATTCCATTTTCAAGACCTATGAATTTTTTTAAATTATGAAATTCCAAAACAATTAAATTCTTCCATCATTAATGAATATTTATGATTTATCCATCAGTTATGTCTTGGATCAGAATTATAAAACCCACTTCCTTCTCAGGGGTTTGATCATGCATATGATTTATGCACAGTTTATTTTTCTCATGTGTTACAAATATTTTTTATTTTCGTTATGTGATTGGTGTGACCAAAATTATATATCCCAACAATGTATTGGGTGATGATTTATATCTTGTTAGAGGCTATATATGGGATTATGTAGTGAAACTAATCCACCATGGGACATTGTCCACTATGTTTATCAGAATTATGTGTTAACCTAATCCACCACAAGACATTTTCCACATTACGATGGTGGTCTTGGTAGTGAACCATGACTTATATTTTTGATCCCATGTCTTATAGTGTTCCCACATATTACATGATTCCATGAAATCATGATTCTATTTACTTACACTTTGATTATATACCTATGATCATTCTATTCATGATAACAATTTATTCCTCTTGACTCTAATATTATTCATTATTTACATGTTTATTCACTTATTGTGATTTCTAGATCAACATTTTTTTGTAATATTGGGTTATTTATAACAAAATTGAACAATAATGTTGATTATTCTGTCTTTTATAAAGTCATATATACATGATATATCATTTACATTATAGTGTGGATATTTCTTCATCCACTATTTAATGGTAATTTCATATATTAATCATTATATCAATAGGTTATTGCTGATCCTAAGATATAATAAGAACCTCAAGATAGTATGATATTAATATTAAACAAAGATATTATGGTCTAGAAGAATCATACTTATTGGACAATGTAGATGTTTGACAATCAGGTGCTGAGGGCCCATAATAATTGATATTTCATCTCATGAAGATCATAATTATTGATCTCTAGTAGCGAGATCATGCGGACAGACCTGTCAATAGGAACACCACACATTTTTTGTGACATTAGTTATTCCTATCTATTGACATGTGTATTGGTCACCAGAATTGAGATCATACCAGTGTGTGACATTTGATCATGTTCTTTGATAAAAGGAAAAAACCATGATAACGAAATTGTTGCAAGGTATCCTATGTTGGGAGAATAATTGGGGGTATGTATTTGGTAGAATGTTCAATAAATTATTTGTCTCTTATAGGTTTAGGAAGTAATATATCTCGGGTCGTGTTGATCCGGATTGCAGTGCCTTTAAAAATCATTGGTTGAGGTAGATGAAAGGGAAATCCATCTTGTTAGATAAAAAAATATAAAGAAACAAAAAGATTGATAGCACAAGTGTGTGTCCATATTTATTGTAAATTGAATAACAAAGAGATTGTAGTACACAGTATGTGTATTTAGGTTAGATTTCATTGCTATTAATTTTATTATTTATTTAGGGGACATGATTTGTTTCTATACTCCACTCATGGTTTTTTGATTTTATGCACTACTATTGATATAAAGTCATAGAGGGTCACACAAAATATGTTATTCAAGAAGCCTATCTATTCTGTTGAATATGTATATTGGAAATGGTGGGCTCCACCATGATGTTTGAGTGTCATCCATGTTATCGATAAACAAAGAATAAATAAATTCATATTGTTCATGTAAAAAATAATTGGTTTTGAATTTATTTATTAAATGTATTTATAGGTTATATAAATATGAAATATAATATTCTTCGAATGAAAATTATTTTAATATTCCATATTCATTTAATATTTTAGGAATTACATGTCTAGTTTAAGGACTTTGTTATATAACATAATATATTTATTATATGTTATAGGTATTCATAAAATAATAATTTATATTGATGCAGTTTAAGAATTTATATTTATTTATTTAGTGGGTGTTAAATAAATGGGCGTTTAGGAACCCTACTCGGTATTTTAGACAGCCATTATAAATAAGTGGAGAGAGGCTCTTAGTTGTGACTATTCACTGTGAGATTTCTAGAGACTCTCTCTCCTCTCTTATATTCTAGTGAGAGAAGATCTCATTATAAGTGATCTAATAGAGGTGATATACGTGAATCAAATGTATGTCCATGCAGTGCTCATCGAGGCGTCAAAAGAGCCATCATATCTCCATGGTTGCTCCAAAAATTCAATGATCGATGCTCCAATTGATTTTTGAAGAATGTGTTGATAATATAGAGGGATCCCACTAAAGATCCTTCAAGAAAAGTTCATCAGTGATGAGTTGTAGTAGATCATATCTTCAGATCTGAAAAAGTATATTTTTAATTTTCATTTTGTGATCTGTTTAATTTACGTGAGATCCTTGGACTGTACTGATCCTTATATCATTAGAGATGATAAATGACATCATCATGTTGAAAATTGAATTTAATTACTATCCTACCAATGTCTACTGAAACTCCAGTACATTCAAATGGGATCAAAGAAAAAAGTCAATTTTCTAATCACATAAAATTTAAATTTATTTAAATTTAAAATGAGTACATAACTTCGGTCCGAACTGATCTGACTGCACTTGGATTTGAGATCAGATGTCCAAGTTATGATCATCTAGAAAAAATAGTTTACCGATCGATTTCTAATTGGTTTGGCCAAGATCTAGCCATTAACGATCAAGAAAAATAATACAGCCTTTGGGAAATACAAAATAATTATTATTATTTTGTTGTTTTAATAATTATTATTATTTATTTATAATAAAAATAATTATTGTTTTATTATTTTTATAAGTGTTATTCTATTTAACTGATATATGTATTGGACTTATAAAAAAGGAGTGTATCCATGTTGAATTTATCAACATTGGTTAAAAAAAATCACAAGTTGGGTGCAGGTTTCTCCAATGTTAAAAAACATAAAGAGATCCTTGAATATCAAAAGATTCCCTCGACCATGCCCAATCCCTCTACTCCCACTGCAAGGTAGTCAGTACCTCTCTATTCCATGAAATATTTATCAACCAACCCTAGTCATCCTCGCACTGACTCATGTGGCTTACGGTACTTATCATGTGGATTGATCCATCCGTTTTTGGACCGCAACATCCCATACAGAATCCCCCATTCATCTTTAGAAAACATAGTGATGCCACCTGAATTTTAGCTTCCTACTCCATTGTTGGCCACCTTACATCTCCCGGGACTTGGAGAGCCACACCGTTCCGTAGACAGCTGGCACCTCAACCCTTCTAGACCGAGCCTATGTGAAGAGTAAACCCTGTTTGGGTTCCAGTGGTCCTGAATTGCCATGTAAGTGTTCCATGCAAGTCTACCCAACTAGTTACGGGTTTGGGCAGACCAGCCCCCCAAAATAGCCCAAAACTGGCATTGCATGGCCCATTATGGATCTGTGTGGGAACTGTGTGATCCACAATGGGAAAGAGAAGATTTTCATGGTCAAGAATAACTTAAATTAAAATAATTCAAATATTAATTTTAGTTTAAATAATGATTTTAATACTTGGGGTAAAATTAGTTAATTTTGGTTTTAAATTAAATTAAATTATTTATTTATTATTTGGAATTAAAATTAAATTAGTAGTGAATAGAAAAAATTATTAAATTATTTGAATTATTTAACTCATTTAATTTAATTAATTCCCTCATACTTATTTATTTTAATTTAATTTTATCGCGACTTAGTTATACCCTCTTAATAGTCATTAGAATAGACTTGTGCTTGTCTGTATATATTTATTTAATTATTTATAACATATGTGAGATGATAGTAATTAATTAAGACTGTATTGGCATCTTTTTTTATTTTTGGTCAACATATATAAGGACATGAGCATCCTAATTCAACTTATTTAAATTTCACGCCTAGTTCCCCTTAACTATGAGTGAGTATTTTTTTTAATTGATGGATAAAATGTATGACATGTACCTTTTCAAGACGAGGTAGTACACAAGACATGATGTGGATCCCACCAAGATGAGGTGGTACTCTAGATGTGATGTGGACCTCACCAAGACATTTTGTTACTCCAGATGAGAAGCAGACATACTGGATGAGGATGAGCTATATCAAGAGTCCAGTGACAACTCAGGTATGATGCTTCTAGGCCATTTTAGATTCTCAAGACCAGTCGGGTATTTGATTACATTAATTCATTTATTTATAATTTTATACTTTTTATAACAATATGATAATACAAAAAATTATAAATAATTAAATGAAAAAAAGAAGAAATGTATGTTTTTCAATTGATGTTCAGTTGTGAGCATGAAATCAAATATAAAAACAATTAATAGAAATTTATTACATTTGTCTACAAAAAACCACAAAAAATCCTCAAAGAAATATTAAGTCATAACTGCATTTAGTATCTCAAATTTGTAAAAGACTGGGTGTTGGGGGCACTCATCAAGATAATGTATATGATGGCTTATACTTCCGAGGTGTTCTTTTGAGAGTGATGGGTTTACATAACAATTATTTTTTTAAATATGTAGCCAAATCTAGTTTATCATAATTTAAGAAGCATGTGATTAGAATATCAAGTGATGATTTTTGAAGCTGGGACTTCACTTATCATATCAAATAACCGTAAGTTAATGTGGATGGCCAATCAAATGCCTACCTTGAACCCTCTGAGTATTGGTGTAGCCAAATCATATAGACTATGAGGAGAGGTTCATATATTCTTTCTTCAAGAATAATCAAGTTACATATTATTCTTATTATAGAGTATAGGGTTCTGAGAATTTTATTAAATTGTTTGATAAATACTATGATATAATTAATAAATAATTTCTAAATCTGTAATGAAGATAAAAGTTATAATCTTCATGAATTTTACTTTTTTAAATGGTAGAACGAACTAACACAAAACACTATGATAATAATAGGAAATATCCAATTTTCTATCAGCCAAAAATTTCCATGTGTAGACACAATAACACAATATCAAGAATTCATGGTGTCGGTGTCCCTATACCTGTTAAACCACCTCAGGTAGCAAGGGAGTAAATTTTTTTATAAGAAACTCATGTAAGAACTATGCGATGGTTATCTCATAATTCTATAATCAACTTATAATGTTAGTTTTGGTTACAACATTGAGATATGGATGATATAAAATTTAGTCTCATCTCTATGGAGTTAACAATGAGAAAGTGAAACAATATATTAATGGGAGATAATAACACCAGCTTTTGTAAATATGAAAGATTGACCATGGTATTTCAAGAAATCTCACTATTATACCCAAATACTCTAGTTTCATTTAAGGATTAAAAATTAAAAAGATTTATTAAATTATTCATTACTTACTAAGGTATATTTCACCAAGAAATAAATATATAAAAGATAGAATAATCCTTAATTCTAATGGAAATCAAATTTAAAGCCAAAATGAAATGACCCATGGAAAATGTAACTTCTAATACACATTTTATTTTTATTTCAATGAAATGGGGTTGGTATTTATATATTAGGTTATTTTCATCACATATTATTATTTAATTTAAGGATGTTTCAATGCAATGAACTAAAATAAGGCAGCATGTAATCACTTCTTCTTCAAGTATATTCATTAAAATAATTTTTTTGGCATACAGTTGGGTATTAAAAACAATATTCCTTACACATATGTGTTTTGAAGTATAGTAATAAGGTTAGTATAGAAATATTAAAATAATTCAGGTGCATTCTCCAAGTTGCTGAGAAAGGGTGATTCATAAGTCAATAGTGAGAAACATGTAACTTCTTTTTTCTAAGTTGATGGGTTTAGTCAAAATATTATCGGGTATAATCATAAAATTTATCTCATGTTACCATTAGACACTAGGAGGCATTGTTACTGGTTCATGAGTGAATGTTGTTTATGGTTCCTCATACTCAATTAGTAGTTCAGTGATACTTAAATCATGGGAAATACACGATGAATATAAAATGTACTACTTATATACCTAGTTGGGGCAAGAAAATTATTTATTAGGTTAAAATAAAATTTCTTGTCAAGTATATACCCATTATGGTATTTAGACTTAGTACAAATAAACACCTTTGGTATTACTGACATATTTAGTTTGGATAAATAATCCTTTTGAAATAAAGGTATGCTACAATGCTTTTAGAATTATTTTAAAAATATAGTGTAGACATTTATTTGTGTAATATACTGGTAAATAAGATTTATTAAATTTATTTTAATTCATTAAGTAATTTTAAAGTGAAGTATGGCATATGCAAGTTCAGATGGTATGAGTTAATTCTGACCGGCATGATGAAGAATATCTTGACCAAGCATTCATCGATCATGATAATGTAGCATGGAGTAATTCATAAATGAAAAATTACATTACCTACACCACAACATTGATTTTCATAAGGAGGATCGATGACGGAGTCTTGCATTTTGTCATTGATCATCAAAATATAGAATGGATTAATTTTTAAAAATGCATTTTATACATCAAAGTTGGGATATAAGAAGTATCAATGTTATAACATGTAGTAACATTCATTATATTAAATTTTGTAATTTGAAAATAATGTTAACATCCCATTAGAACATCACAAATATAATGTGAAATAAATATCGTACAATTTATAGTATCATGTAAATATATTTTTTTATAGGGAAATATGGTTTGACAAAAAGAGTATGTTAGGACATAAACCAACATTCATAAAGAAAAACACATTGTGCATCTAATTAAATATTCAAATGGTTGATTAAGATATTACATAAATCTCTGAAACAAAAAATCGAAGTCGAGCGAAAGACTACATTTCTATATATGGGTGCAGATCCCTACTTGAGATAATGGTTGCAAAATTGACTTAGATTTAGTCAATGATAAAGATGAACAAATAGTTGGCATAGGAACAAGTTCCACATGAGATGTGGAACATGTATGTTCTAGATACACATACTTTCTATTAATTTTAAAATAATAAAGATGGTTTTATATTCACCATGGACGGTGAATCATTATTTAGTGACAATAATAAATCTTATAAGTTGGAATTATATGACCATAACCTAAAATTCATACGGTCAACTTAAATTCAATAATAGATACCATGTATCAAACTAAAAAAGGGTTTATTAAATTGAATACTCTGGTGGGTATTAAATTGAGTTGATACATGGGTTGTACAAGCATGGTATGAATAAATATTGATTGATTATACCAATATGGTATGCCTAAATTCATTAGAATTTTACTTTTCAAAGCTATGTTCTACGATCATTTTATTGATCATCGAGTATCGTGACCAAAACTTACAGAAGGATTTTATATGACACAACTAGAAAGGGATGGTCGCATCATAGAATTATAATATAAGTTCCATGTTACTAAAATCTATTTTAGTATTATAGTAATAAACATGCTCATAGAATATTAATTGGGAATGAATGATTTTCATTTGTCTACTATAGGTTATTGGGAGTGTCATTATTTTCTATCAAAAGTATTTTCAACAATATATAGAAAATATATATTATTCTTATAGTTAGTTATGACTAGGATAAAAATAAAAATATAGATATTGACTTAAAGTAACATCCTATGTTATTCGAAAAATATCTGACATGGTAGATCTAACAGTTTATTCAAAATATAAAATCATACATATACTAACATAGTATCGATAAATAAAAGATGGAATGTTTCACAAGATTAATTGTTTCCCGTGAAACATGGAATAAATCTCTCTATGTAGATTTTCATCAGAATATGAGGAGATTAAATGGTGAGTTGAGTTACATACGCTTCAATGATGGATCAATCAATTATTCCATGATATGTAGATGGAATGATGTTTCTAAGATATAATTTATAGTAGGAAAATATCTATTATATCCAAGATAACATGAAGTAAAGAATTTAGGAAAAATTGGTTGTACATAGGTAGGTACAACAGATATGTACTTATTTTTTCGATAATATGGGATACTTATTTTAATGGGGCACAAATTAGTCCTCCTTATATAAATGTGATCTAATATCATAGTTAAGAAAAGGCGATGAGTGAGAAAATCTCATAAAATCTAGAGGAACACATACATACAAAATTGGGTATGTTACAACTACTAAGGAATCTAAGTAGAAGCTATTAAATTAAATTATTTGTTCCAATTATTAGTATTTCACATACAATATAATGTTTTATCATTATGGTAATTATTTTACTAGTACTATCCAAGATGTCATGTTTTGACAATGGACATAAGAGATATACATAAGAGTACCATCTCATGGAATATTTACTCAAGAAGATGAGATCACATATAGTATAATATCCACATGATAGAAATATGAAAGACCCAACATCTAGAGTTGTTACCCAGAAGAAAAATAATCGTTATCATGTTAGAGCTGACAAGGTTCGTTATCAAGTTGGATCTAGTTCATGTGGGAGTGTTGTAATAGTGATTCCCCTAGTCCCAACTTGAATAGTACTATTGATTACCATATCATGTATACAATTAGATATACATGATGTATTAATTCCATTGTAGTGTATATATTTTTGTGACTACGATTTAATAGTAATTTCTAAAAATTAATTGTCTTATCAAAAGGGTTTAAAAGATCATAGACTATAATAAGAACCTCAAGATACTAGGAAATTAATCCTAAACAATGTTCTTATGGTCTAGATACATCATATAGATTGGAAATAGTAGTTTTTTTTCTATCATGTGTTGGGTGCTTATAATCACTGAGACTTATTCTAAGGATGTTCAAACATGGTGGTCTCTAGTATTGAGATCATGAGGACATAACCACGAAAAGGAACACTGCATATTTTGGGTGTCATTGGTTGTCCAAATCTACCGACATTTGTATTGTTCTCCTAACTTTAGATCATTTCAAATGTGTTCTATCTGATCACATACTTTTATACACAGAAAAAAACCATGATAATTGAAATGCCGCGAGGTAGCCTGTGTTTGGGGGATCATTGGTGGTATGGTATTGGTTTAATGGTAAAGAAAATATTTTTCGCTTCTGAGTTCAAGAAGTAATATATCTCAGTTATTATTGATTTGGATTTTAGTACCTTTATAAATCTTTGGCCAAGATAGATGAATGGTAAATCCATCCAGTTAAAAAAATTAATTAAGAAAATGTTGATGACATGATTGTGTATCCCACATTATGAGATATTGAATGGAAAAGATATCATAGTACATAGAATACACACGTATGTTGGTTTTCATTTTTCTGAACTAACTTATCTCTTTAGGGTCTTTGATGGGTTGATAAGGGATGCTCTTGGTTTGTGGATTTTATTCATCATAGTCGAGATATGGTTCTAGAGGTTCGCACACAATAGTGTATTCAAGAACCCGTCATATTCCATTGAATAGGTATATAGGATGTGGTGGGCTCCACCTCAGTGTCAGAGTGTTTTCCATGTTATCGGTCAACAAAGAATTAGAAAATTCTTATTAATAACTTAATGAATAATTGGTATTGAATTTTGTATTTAATATATTTACAATTTAGGAAAATATGAAAAATAATTTTACTTGAATGAATATTTTTTTATATTTCAGTTTCATTTAATATTATAGTTAATTATGAGTTGAGTTTAATTACACGGTTTATCAAATAATATATTTAATATATATTGCAGGTATGTGATAAAATAATTAATAATATTTACTAATTTTACTTCTCCATATTTATTTATTTAGTGGATTTTAAATAAACAAGGTTCGTGGAACCCTTCCTGTTATTTTGGACATCCACTATAAATAAGAATAGAGAGACTAATGCTTGTAACTATTGGATATGATATTTATAGAACCTCTCTATCCTATCCCACTTTCTAGATAGCGAATATCTTTTTCTAGGAAATTATATCGATATAATCTCCATGCATCAAAGGTACGTCGATGCTGTGATCATCACGACATCGAAGGCATCATCGCATCTCTACACTATCACTGGGAATTCGAATATTGATTCAATAATGAAAGTTTGAAGCACATTTAGATGATCTAGACAAATCCCTCTACAGATCATTCTAGAAATGATCACTAGATATGAGTTTAATTTGATCAAGGCCTTAGATCTGAACATGTATGTTTTCAATTTACACATTTTCCTTATTTAATTTACACATGATCCTTAAAACGTATCGGGGATCAGATCATCCAAGATGACAAGTATCACCATCATATCTAGAATTTTAATAAAAATACATGGCCCACTGGTTTCCACTATGACTCTGGTACCATCACCTTATTCTTATGTATTTTACTCAAGTAATCATGTGTGGTTTTAGAAGATATATTAGAGTTAGGATCACTATATTGTGTTTTAAATAATGATGTTGTATTTTTATGATTAAACATAAAAAGAAACTAGACATCTAGATATATGATTTGTCTTTGTTTGAAAATTATGTAAAAAATTTCGGAATAAATATTTTTAGGTCATGGGTCACTATAGTTGTTATCAGAGCAAGGACTTATTATTTTTGGAGATTATAATGAGATGACCTTAGTAAAAACCCTAGATATAATCCAAAGTATTGGATAACATCCCATAATTTTGAATTTTTTTTATTTTATGGTTATACTAAATATAAAATATATATTGATATTCTTGAATAAATATCGTATTTGGTATTCAAAACATAAAATGAACGCTTGTAGAATCAGATAATGATTTCATCTACATAATCGGTAAAGAATTGGTTCATTGAATGGGATTAATGAGAGAGAATAGATGTCCCTAATTGACAAAAAAACATTTAGACAGTAATAAAATGAAAATAAGTGAATTATAATATAATAAAATTGAAATTATAATACTAACTTTAATGATTGTACTTGGATAAAAAGGGAGATGAAGAGAATCACTTACCCTGTGAGATAGATTCTTAAAGCCTGCGAAGAGTTTCATGGAACATTAGATACTCTGTGCGAGTTTCTTTAATGAGGTAAATGATGGGAAAATCAATATTTATTATTCGGTAGTGAATGAAATTTTTTAGAGAGGTGGGTATTTATAAAAAGATGGGAGAATTTTTATTAATTTCTAAATATAGGCCTTAGAAATTTGGGTTGTGAAAAATAAAAAACTATAGGATTTATAAGATCCTATAATGTTGTGAGGTACTTTTTTATTTAAATATTTATTTAGTTTCCATAATGATGGTTTATTAAATCTCCAATATATATATTATTAGGCTCAAGGGTGTCATGGGGGTTCGAGATATGAATCAAAGGAAAAAATGGCCATCCAATGCATGTTTCATGGTTGGTGCTTGAGTAGGTGTAACCCTACACCCTAAATATGCATCCCTGGAGGAGAGGTACATGGGTAGGGGGAAACATGAATGGGGGAAGTAAAAACAATGCAGTCTTGGATAGTTCAATTCCACATGGTTAGCACATGGGTTTTTATATCGTGTAGCATCCCTAGGTATATGTTTAAACTAAACCATATTACATAGAGTTTGGAGTGTGGTTGGATCATTGTTTGGAATAACCTGTGGACAATAATGAGACTAATTAAAAATTGGTAATATACCTTCATCCACTTTAGGATTTACAAGTTAAAAATAATTTTATCTTCATTTCTTCTTCATTAACCCTAGGGATGAACCGAAATGCCCAAGGTTTCAATAGGATCAATCTAGTTCATTTTTAGTTCATTTGGAGTGTCCTAGGGTGAGGATCAATGTTCTGAGTGATTCTAATACTCATCTTCCTTATCATTTTAATATTAGAGATTGTTTGGGTGTTATTCTTTTTCTTAATCCCCAAAAACCACTTTTTACGTTAGATAAATGGTTGGGGCTTACAATGGTGGTGGAATCTGAGTCATAGATTGAGGTTGAGTGTGCAGATGTATTTGGAATTGATTTAAGTGGCCTACATGTTATATCTTGTAGTATATATGTCAGTCTATTTGCATGTTTTTTTTGATTCGGTATTTTCTTGCAAATCATTTGAAGATTTATAATTATTTGGTATATTATTTGGATAAGGGAAGGATTGAAACCCTCAAGATGACTATAGGATGAGATGATATTGATTAGACCCATTATAGGGCCACCCATGGGGTGTTCCATTACCCAAACAATGAAAATGGTAATTCTAAACATATAAATTCTTTTTAGTAAAGTTTGGTCTTTGATAATTGTGTTGACATGTTGGTTTGGGTTATGAAATTAAACAAAGGTAATTGTGTCTAGTAGTTAACATTAAAAAATGTGTTGTTTGGAATACTGTGAATGGGATAAATGAATTAATGTGAATATGTTAAATCAGTTATGGTTTTTGATGGAAACATGTAAGTGAGACAAGGAATATAAATTGAAATGTGTAAACAAGATAAGGCATAATGATGTTTTATAAGTTTAATGAACTATGAAATGTTGATGATCTATGCATTGATAGATTCTGGTTTATTAAAAAAAATTTGTAATGAATTATTATTAATGCATGTGAACATGAATTGTAATTGTGTGGGGTATTGGGATTGAGGATCTATGCCTAGTGTTCGGGAATGATTAAGGCTCTAAATCCCACACCCTTCATTGCAATAGTTTAGGAGAGTGTTGAGGATCTAATCCCATAACAATATCTTTTTATGAGACTACCCAGACTAAGGATCTATAGTATGTGTAATGTAATTATTTATGAAATCTTCATCCCAAGTGAGATAAGGAACTCGAATTATCCACTTATGTGTTTTATTTTACTATAATATCCTATTGTGTTTTTATTAATTATCTAACTCATTGGTTAAATGATGAAAATGTTTCATGGGAATAATGTTAACTAATGGAACCTGGTTTATCTTTTTTATTCTTTTAATACTTGAATAATATATCTAATTAGATTGGATATTTTTAGACACAATTGTTGGTGGCCTATTGTGTTGTAATATCACCCTTCTTAGGCCTCCCTTGGGTACCCAAGTAGATTTTATGGTTTTGGGTCTTCATAAGGGAAAATGCTCTATGCTGGAGGGTTGATTTGGGCTTGGGATGTCTATGGATAAGGGGTCCAAACATAGAGTCGGGAACAATTTTAGGGATTCTTTAGATATATTTATTTTGGGTTTCATTACCCATGGTACTACATTCACATTACATAGCATTTTTACTTTTGGTTGTGGGATTGTACCTAGTTTTGGGAAAAGCTAGTAATACATGTCCATTATCTATTTATTGTTTCTTTCCTCTATTTCATGGTTATTTTTTGTGGAATATTCTGAAAAATGTGGTTATAGTCTCCCTACATGGTCTATTACACCCTCACTTCAAGTCAGAAGCCTCTAGCATATGGAGATTCATGCCTATGGTCATGTGGAGACCCAAATCAGGGCACTAGTTTAGTGGCCTATGGGTTGGGGATTTTACAAAGTGGTATCAGAGTGGTTCGATTATATTTCCTTACTATTTTGTAACAATAGACAATAAATTTGGACGTTTCGGCCTTTGGGAATGAGATCTTTTATGGTAGTAGCTATCCCTTATAGGGGGGAAACCCTATGTATCCCAGGATGGGAATTATTTTTCTCAATGTCTGTTGTTATAGATGAAAAATATTTCACCATTGGGTGATTCACATACTGTGCGATGTGACTAATTTAGATATTTTTCTGATGACCAAAATGGTATGAGGTTATACATTCACTCATAATTTTAGGAATCTATGGATATAGGTTTCATAAATCATTATAAGAACACACTTGGAGGATTTGTGGATTATGAAAGTCATGATGCATTTACTTTTGTTGAAAAACAAGAATGCAGTAGAGTCTTCTAAGGATTATACAATTGACAAAAATTGAAATAATGTGAAATAATGGTTAATGAAAAATTTCTATTGAATGTTTTAAATGGGTCAAAAAAATTGGTTATAACAATTTGTGAAATAGGAAATGATATTAAAGAGAAATATTTACATCGTGAAAGTATAAATGGTTAAAAAGTGATGTTTAATAAAAATAGTGTATGGCTGTGTGAGTTGGTTTTCATAATTTTTTACATGACTCAAAAAATGAATGGCTTATGGTGGTGATGAAAAAATAGTAATATCAATTGGAATAGTGTATATAGGATGAATTGTTTATAGCTAGTAAAGAACCTTATTTGTGCAACTGTGGAAGTTTTATGCCATGTGTTTTGAGATGTGTGTTTGGAATTGTATATAAATTCCATCATGATGACATATACCAGTTGGGAGACAAGTGGATATCACCATGAATTCTCCTCTAGAGGTGGTGCAATAAATCATGTTAGATTAGGGTCACATGGGAGACGAGCAGTTTTGTGATAATTTTTATCATTTAATGAATACAATGGAATATAACTGAAGGTGTTTCATTCCAATTATGTTTGATCTGAAAAAACTATTTCAATTGCAGAACCCTCAAATGTTTGTTGTAGAGGGTGGACCATATGGAGCACCATTTTGGATAGATTTCATCCAGATGGTTTTGGATCAATTGGAGACTCTTCATGAGAAGGGAGTCAAGTTAGAATCATATATGTTGTTGTGACCAGAAATGTTCTGGTGATATATTTTTGTTTATACATAGACTAATGATGGTATGTTATAGATATACATCCAAACAATGTTTCTAGAACATTTGTATCCCGAGGCATTGCAACATGGAAATGCTGAATAGTTTATTATGTAGACCAATGAGACTATGTCAGAAATAGATTTTTTAGGCCACTTTATAGACTTTCAAGGGTTTTCCCAGCATTGTTAGCGGATAAAACATCTATAGAAAGACATTTTTAGGAAAAACATTGAGATAAGGTCAAATTCAAAGTTAATATGTTTCACATAAATATTTTTTTGAGGTGGATCATCCCTTATTTCATTGGGGGTCATTGAGGAGGATTCTGGTTGTGGACAATTTGTTTCTAGGGGGATGATCTAGTTGTGTGACTTTTGAGGGTAGGAAGTGTTTCTTTGAGATTATTTCTGATGGAAGTGTTGTGAAGAGTAGTGAGAAAAGATGCCCAGTTTATTTGGTGGGTGATTGAGTGTTTTTCTATCAGTGTGGTAGGCAATGGACCATGCATATTCAATGCCCCAAAACATCATATGAGTGCCAAATTTTTGGTGGAATGGGTAATGTGTAGAGGCTTTCTAGGATCCATTGACATATTGGAATAGATAGTGGATCAATGTTAGTACAGATTGAAGGTATGGGGTTGTTACCCCAAATCAGCCATACAATTAAATATATACTAGCTATACCAGTAAAGGTGGAGGACGTGGTACTCTAGGGTGAGTGAACCAATATCATAAAGGTATTATAGCACCATGAACTAAAAAACCTATGTATAGGGGAAAGTCAGTTTTATATAGTTCATCCAACAACTGGAGGTGGATATGCCGGACCATCAACAATTTGAGGTACGATTCATGTAGCTTCCACACTTGATGGTTCTTTATTCGAGACAGTTTCATTACATTATTTTTTTTCTCATGTTGTGAGTGTGTTGGAACTAGAAGTGGAACTTGTGTGCATGGTCATGTCAATTGATACACCATTGGGATGGGTGATTTGAAAATATATGGTCATCTACAGGGTGTGTTCTCAAGGTTAGTATGTACCATTTTCTATGGGACTTATTTTGTGCTTAATATGTCGTGTTTTGATTTAATTTTGTGAATGGATTATATACTATTGTACAAAGACCATAGTGAGTGTTACCATCATATGATAAAATTTATTTCCATAGAGGGGATCACTTTTTTCATCATGGGGAATGAGATATCCCAATAGGTCTTGAAGGGATAATCTATCAGTAGTTTGGTGAATTCACTGCCCAAGTTGCATGTATTATACTTGATGATGGGGGAGAAGAGTAGCCTTTCTATCCTCATATGGTGTATTAGTTCTATTTTGTATTTATTATGGACATATATATGATAACACTTGAGAGGGATGACGAGTTCACAATATAGTTTTTGTCAAGGGTAGAACCAATTTTTATTATTCCTTATAGAATTGCACCAGTAGAAATCCTAGAACCCAATATTCATATGGAGGAATTTAAAAAAATGGGTTTATTCATTCGAGTACATCACCTTGGGTATCTTTAGTTTTGTTTCCAAGAACATAAATGGATCCTTGTGGTTTTTTATCATTTATAGGAAACTAAATAAGATGAAAGTGGAGAACTAATACCCTATTCCTCCAATCAATGACCTATTTGTCCAACAAAGAGGTTCTTCAGTGTTCTCCAAGATTTATTTGTGATCAGGGTATCACTCGCTGAGGGTGATACATTATGATGTATTGCATACTGATTTTAGTAGTAGGTAGGGGTAGTATGAGTTTTTTTGTCATGTCATTTATTTTGAACAATGTGTTAGTGGCATTTATGGACCTTATAAATAGAATATTTCACCAATACCTATATCAGTTTATAGTTTTATTTGTCGATGACATCTTGGTGTACTCCATGACTTAAGACTATCATGGAAAATAAATTGACATCATCCTTTGTATATTAAGAGAGAATAGACAATATTCCAAGATATCCAAGATTTATTTTGATATAGACATGGTGTATTCATGGGTCATATCATCTCAAAAGAAGGTGTGTTAGTAGATCTAGAGAAAGTGTATGCGGTTTTATTTTAGGGGGAATCCAAGATTATTTTTGATGTATGATGTTTTCTGGTTTTTTATGATATTACTAAAAGTTTATCAATAAATTTTCCCATTTATAAAAACTTATTTTAGGTCTAACCAAAAAGGGTGTCAAGTTTGAGTGGTCTGAACTATGTTAAAATTCATTTTAGGATTAACACAAGTTGTTGAAAACTACACCAATATTGATCCTACCCAAGCCATGTAATAAGTATGATGAGTTTTGTGATGTATTTGGAGTTTCTCTTGGAGAAATGTTGATACATTAGGAGTGGTAGGTTGCATATTGTTCGTAGAACATGAGGCCTCATGAATAAAATTACCCCACAAATGATCTTGAATTGGACATTGTTGTTTATGATTTGATGTGTAAGTGGAATTACTTGTTTCTAGAGAGTTTTATTGTGTAATTCGATTATAAAATCCTTAAGTACATATTCTCCCAGTGTTATTAGAATAATTGGAAGTGGATATGGTATTGGTACATGAAGTAATTCGATTTTGAGCTGGTTTAAATGATAGGAAATGGTAATAGTATTGTTGATGCTTTGATTCAGATATATCAAAATCAGTTCATTCACAAATCTTGTGCTGAGGGTATAGTGATGGTATTATTAGTTCAACATCATATAGAGGTACATGATGGTCAAGTGAAGATGAAACTTATATCCTTGGTAGTCGATTCCATACTTTTTAGCCATATTAAGGAGTGGTAGTATGAGGATCTGGAGTGTTTGGCATTGAGGTAAGGTCATGAAGGTGGGGATCCTCCTTCTAGAAGAATTCATAGTGATTATGATATTGTTTACGTTTTTGGTTGCTTTTTAGTTAGTATAATTATGGGGGGAGAGTTGATGCATGATTTCCATTCCTCGAAGTGGGTGGTGCATCATTGTTTAACTAAAATGTATCGTGATCTTCATAGGCAATATCGGCGTCTAGGGATGAAGAATGGATTTTTAGGTGTCATGGAACATTGTTATACCTATTATTAGGTAATTGTGGAGAATCAATGACCTGGAGGTTTATTATATCCATTTCCCATCCCAGAATGGAAATGGGATGGCATAATGAAGGATTTCATAATAGGTCTTCCATGGACACCTTAAAAAATCCTGAAATCTATTTTTTGGATCTACTGAATAAGGTGGCTCATTTTCTACCAATTCAAGAAACCTTGAATGTTGAGAATTTGGGTGAGTTTTATGTTTGAGATATTTTATAGCATCAAGGTGTTCCTTGAAGCATAGTTTCAGATCAGGATTTGAATTTTACATCATGCTTCTAGAAACGGAAATAAAAAGTGCTTGGTACACAGGTGATTTTTAGTATGGATTTCCTCCCCCAGATGGAAAAGCAATCAGAGTGTACAATTTAAGTACTAGAAAAAATGTTGATGGAATGTAACCATGATTTTTTTGAATTGTGGGAGAGTGATTTATCAGTTTTTGAGTTCCCCTAAAAATATAGTTACCAGGAGATGATTTAGATGGCACTACATGAAAAACTATGCAATAGGCCGTCTAGATATCTGTTATGATGGGAGAAGGATGGGGAATCAGAGTTATTAGGAATGAGTCTCATATAAGAGATGTCAGAAAAATGTTAGTTGGTTCAGAAACATATGGCTATAGCTGAGAGTAGGAAAAGTCATATTTTGATTCACTTCATAGACCACTTGAGTTTATGGTGGGTGGTCGTGTGTTCCTTTAGGTATCCAAAAGGTTGGGTCACCATAAGATTTAGAAATAGGGTGTGTTTGTGCCTAGGTATGTAGGGTCATTTGAGATCATGGAATGAATCAGACTAATAGTATACTAATTTTCTAATCCAGTTTGGTATATTGGTACACACAATATTTTTCACATGTTTCAACTTCAATAATATAACCCTGAACTATCCAATGTGATCTTTCGTGATGATTTTGAGATTGTGGTTGACGTATCCATCGAGGAGCATATGGTTTGTATTGTGGATTTAAGTGAGAATGGATTGTGGTGAAATAATTTTCCCTTAGTTTGGATATTATGGAAGCATGGTTATTTTGAAGAGGAAACATGGGAGATGGAGATGGACATGCAGACCTAGTGTCCTAAACTCTTTTTTTAGAATTAAATGATTCTTAACAAGAGAAGCTTGAGGATGAGTCATTATAATTTCAGAAGGTTTTAAGATCCTATAATTTTTGTTAGGTACTAACATGATTATATCTTGGTTTAAATCTCTAAATTAGTTTAGGTAAATGTCTTCCAGATGTACGATGAGGTTTGGGGGTGTCTTGGGGGTCATTAAATGAAAGAAAAGAAAAAATATTCATCCAGTGCATGTTTCATAGTTTGATCATGGTTAGAATTAACCTAGATCTATAACCTTGAATGCATAAAAGAGGGGTGCATGGTTTGGATAAAACTGTTAAAGAGGGAAGGCCAAATCATGAGGGTATGGACAGATACATTTTTCATTTTTGGAGCATAGTTTTTAAAACTTTGTGGGATGCCCAGGTAACCTTGTCTCCTAGATTCTCTTGGAAAGAGGTTGTCCTACATTTTGTACATGTTTTGGAAAACCATGTAGCCAAACCATGAACCGAATTAAAAACAAAGAATTTACATTTCTTTCCCTTAAAGATTTATGTTTTCTACAAATTTTTTATCCTAATTTCTTTTCCAGCAGCCCTAGTGATGAACGAAAAGGCCCAAGGCTTCTCATGGATTGATCTCTTCATTTCTAGGAAGTTTGGAGTGTTATTGGGTAAAAATTGAAGATATGGGTGAGTCTAACATTCCTCTTACTTCCCTATATTGGATTTGGTATTGTATGGGTCTTCTTCTTTATTTTAATCCCCCAAACCCTTTTTTCCAATAGATCATACGTTAGGGATTAAAAGTGGGATTTAATTTGAGTTAAAGGATGATTTTGAGCATATGGTAGTCTTTGAAATCTGGGTAGGTGGTCTACAAGTTATATCCCATTTTATTTATGTTTATTTATGTGTATGTGGTTGTGCATTGGTCTTTTATTATTGTGAATTTGATTATTTAGGATTATTTTGTAAATTGGTTAGATAGGGGATGTATTGAAACCCTCATGGTCCCTATGGGATGTTTTGAGATTGATTATACCCATTAAAGGGCCACCACAGGGGTGTTCCATTAATCGAACATGTAAAATTTTGATGTTAATAATATAATTGATTTGTGTTGAAGTATATCCCAAGATATTTTTTTGAAATGACTATTTGGGGAGTGAAATTTAACAATGTTAATTGTGTGTAGTTGTTGACAAGGAGTAAGGGGTTCTTTTTATTATTGTGAATGGGTTAAATGAATTAAGTTGAATATGATAAATGACTTATGGATAATTTTAGAAACATGTAACAGAATCAAGAATATAAATGGGAATGTGTAAATGGGATAAGGAATAATGATGGTTTAGGCATTGAATGAACAATGAGTTGTTAATGATATGTTTATATCAAAAATATGATTTATTGGTTTGGTTTATGTAACGTATGGTTTTCAATGAATTTGAACATGGATTGATGTTGTGTGGGTGTATTGGACTTGAGGATCTATGCATAAAGGTCATTTCAGACTAAGGATCCAAAACCTACACCTTTTATAACACATGTAATGGAGTGTACTGTGGATTTATGACCCTAATAGTTTCATTTTATGTGACTACCTAGACCAAGGTTCCAAGGTAAGTGTAATTTTTTTGTGAAAAGTTCATCCTTACTGAGATAGGTAGCTGATTAATCACTGAAAGTGGATAATATTAATTTTTAATGTCTTTATATTCATTGTTCCAAAGTCCATAAACATTGTTTTTAGTGCATTACATAAATAGAACTTCATTTCTCATAAAAAATGAAATTCATGTTTAAAATGAAAATTTGGGCCCAATCATTAATTTGTTTGTTGAAAATATTATATTACTTTTCTGAATTTGAAATTTTGGTATATTATTGATCACTTTTTTTGGAACATTTTATCTTTTAGGTCTGTTGGATGAATCCCAAAGGAAGATGGAGAATTTTGCGTCTGAAGGCCGAAACTTGCTGGAAAAAGCATAATGGGACTAAGGCCCATCAAACAAATGTGGGGCCCAGAAACCAAGCCCAATGAAGCTCAAATTTATACAGTAGAAAGATAAAAATATGAGTATCATTTTATTCAACTGTGGCCGGAGCTAATTCGGATGTTTTCATGATGATAAAGGGATCTAAAGTTGAGATTTAAATGGTGGACTCGTCATTAATGCACAGAAATCCGTCCCACCATTTAGACCATAACTTCATAACGGATGAGCCAAATTTCCTGAAATGTTGAGATATTTTAGAAGACACATTAGATAAGACATTTATCTTCTACAACCCCTCCGGATTCGGTCTTCTTCAATTTCTAATTCACACGTCAATAGAGTGGACGAATCTGGACAGTTTTCTGGGTCAAATTCAAAACATCAATTTCCTTTTGATTATTCACCCTCCATTTGACTCTATTAATTGTTGGGGGGTGAATTAATTGTTGGGGGATGTACCTAAGGCTCCTAATATTCCTATATAAGGAGCTATTGGTGAAGGGAATTGGTGTGGATATTTTTCATATCATCTTTTGTTTCTTGTTTCATTGAAAGGTTATGCTTCCAAATTTCCTTTGTAATGTTTTCCATTTCCATGTAAGTTTCTTTTTTGTATCTTTATGTTCTTAATCAACTTCATTCAATTCTATATTTTCCATTTCTTTTATTAAAACTTTATTATCACAAATCACAGTGATATCTCTGTGTTGTTGTGAATTAGTTCACACATAGGTGTGAATTTCATTCACACACACGGAGGAGTGCTCGTTATTTCCGCGGTTTTAATTTCTTCAATCCAATTCTTGTTAGCCATCTTCTGCCCACCATTGAGAGTATACCATCAATGGAGGGCTAGAACCTTAATGGGATGATATTAAGAGGATGAAGAGGCTGGATTGAATGTTATTTTATGAACGAATTGTTGTTAATTGGATAATTAATTTAAGACATCCATTCTTCAATTATTTCTACTATTCATCTTTACTATGTTTGAGCAAACTAAATTAAATTAATAAATGACCATATATCTCAGGGAGATCATGAATTTGGTTCTCTATGGGTATACGGGATTAGTAATTGTGTTTAGTAAGCCCCAAACCAGAAAATGATGAATGTAATGTTATTTTTGAAGAAAGGATTCATCAAAAATTAATAAAACCAAAATTGTCTAATGAAGTAAAATTCATTCAATCCACCCCGAGCATAATCCTAGATCAACCCATTTCCATTTAATTGATTTCACTTAGGTTTATTAGTGTTATTTAAAATCAATCCAAAATCATACCCGAAGTCTGCTACTTCATAGCCTATCCTTCACACAATCATAGCGTCTCAAGGTTACTTCTTCGGTCCCTGTGGATTCAACCCCTACATGTACTACATCGATCACTTTTACCAGTAGGGTAAATTTAGGCGCAACCAAATTTTGGCGCCATTGCCGGGGACCAAGTAAGTTCTTTAGACCAAAAAAAACTTCTTTTCTTACCCCTATTCTTCTATTCTCATCCCAATTCTCTTATCTTTTCCCTTTCTCGCTTTTTTTTCTTTTGGTGCATGTCCGCCTACACCCGCGATAACTCAAACAGATTTGTTAGGGTTGATACTCCTAGGGCTGGGGAGTCAAGCACTAAAAGAGGTATATTTCTTTAAGATCCAAATCTTTATAATACTCCAAATTCAGTCGTTGAGTTCGATACAATAGAGAATCTCCCACAAAACCAAATCATAAACCGGGGAGGGAACCAAAATTACGGGCAAGACCCTAACTTGGAAATTGTTGCAGACCCAACCATGAATGACTACCTCACACCAACCTGGACCAATGCACCCTCATGCATTAGGCATGATAACATAGGATATACCCAATATGTTTTCAAACCCCATGTCCTAAACCACCTTCCAACCTTTCATGGGATGGAGTCTGAGATGCCTTACCTTCATGTTAAAGAATTTAATGACATTGTCGAAACCATGTGCCCACCAAATCAAATTGAATCTGCTAAAATGAGACTTTTCCCTTTTTCCCTTAAGGAACGAGAAAAGAATTGGTTAAACAACTTGAGACTAGCATCCATTCACTCTTGGGACCAACTTCAATGCGAATTTTATAAAAAATACTTCCCCCATCACAAAACAATTGCACTTAAAAAAAGCATAAAAAACTTTTTTGAAATAGAGGGAGAAACATTCTATGAAACATGAGAAAGGTTCAAGGACACATTAAACATGGTACCGCACCATGGTTTCTTAATCCCAGAACAAGTGAGAATTTTCTATGAAGGGTTGGGTCCCGGAAGCAAACAATTCATTGATATGATGTGTAATGGAACCTTCAAAAACAAAGCCCCAAATGATGCATACGAGTATCTAGAAAATCTTGCTGAACAAAACCAAACATGGGGAACATCACCATACTATGAGAAGCCAGCCAAATCTGGTGGAATGTACAATCATGGAGAAGAAGAAAAACGTAGAGCATAACTTGCTGCACTCATGAGGAAAGTTGAGGAGATTGATCTTAGGAAGGTCCACAAAACCCAACCTGTTGAGCTTGTTTGTACAATTTGTGACAAGAATGACCACAAGAATGATAATTTCCCAACCATTCCTTCCATCAAGGACGTTATTTTAGGAGGACCACAAGAATAAGTTTATGCAATGAACATTCAAAATCCACAATTCACGAACAACTTCAATCCAAGGTATAATGACCATCCGGGATTTCGTTGGAAGGAAAATCAACAACCAACACAAAAACAATGTATCAACCCATACCCTCAACAAAACTTTCAACCTCATAATCAGTTCCAACCAAAACCGGTCCAATTCCAACATCCTTAAGTCCAATATGAACAACCTATCCAACAACCCATTCAACAACCTATCCAACAACCAAAGTATCCTCCTGGGATAAACCCACAAGCTCAAGCACCAACCCAAAATGTTCCACAAATCCTACTAGAACAACTCTGCAAACAAATAGAAAAAATGAACTCAGAATTATCATCCATTAAACAAGAACTTCGAACCATAAAAACTGGAAAGGCACCCATGCCCACACATGCCATTCCACAATAATCATCAAGGGGAGAGACAAGTTTCACTCAAACAACTCACGAACAACTAAAGGCTGTGACAGTTTTAAGATGTTGAAAATCAATTGAAAAACCTGAACAGATAAGTTAGAAACCATGTGAAACTTCAAACTCTAATGAAAATTCAAATGAACTACAAGATCAAACTGAAGAAACTGATAATAATGTGAATGAAACAACACTTCAACAAACAACTCCACAATCTGCACCATTTCCTCAACGCATGAGGGGGAAAACCAAGCCTGAATTGAGTGAAACATTGAGGGAAATCTTCTCACAAGTCAAGTTGAACATTCCCATTCTCGATGCCATCTGAACCATACCTTCCTACTCAAAATACCTTAAGGACTTGTGCACTTTTAAAAGAAAAGTTTCACATAAAAACCAAGTCCTTTTGGCTGCTAATGTGAGTACCACCACTCAAGGGACCATTCCTCCTAAGATGAAAGTCCCAGGATGCCCTTACATAAATGTTGAACTAGGAGAGAACAAAGTTGTCAAAGCCTTGTGTGATCTAGGTGCTAGTGTGAACCTAATTCCTTATGCCATGTACTGTCAGTTAGGGCTCGAAGAACACCATCCCACATCTGTCACTCTTCAACTTGCTGATCGTAGTGTTCGAGTTCCAAAGGGGATCTTAAAAGATGTTTTGGTGAATGTTGAAAATTTCATTAACCCAGCTGACTTCATTGTTCTAGACAATCACCCAAGCTTAGGTCCTAGGGAGAAAACCCCAATCATACTTGGTCGTCCCTTCCTTGTAACAATCAACTCTGTAATCCTAGTCCGAAATTGGAACATGACAATCACCTTTGGCAACATGAGTCTAGACTTGAACATCTATAATGAAAACTCTCAAATTGGGGATGATGAAGAGATCTATGAGGTTAATTGGATTGGTAGTGTTGATAATGAACTCAATGAACATCAAGGAGTTACATAAGTATGGTTAAGTCAAGAAGAGATTGATTTTCTTAATTCACATGAGGGAAATTTTCCTCCTTGGATTGAATCTCTTTCAGAAATCTCTATTGTAGAATTTCTAGAATCACCAATCAATGATACCATGGTTGAAATAAATAACATTGAGTCCATATCCATTCATGACACTACCCTGGAAAATTTAGTGGATGAAAATTCTGTTCACAAGGAACCAATTTTGTCCAGAAATCTGAATAAAGAAACTAAGTTCAATACAAAGTCTCATCCATTCTTGGAATGTCATGACCAATCGGATCATGAATTTAATGTCTTACCTTCATCACTAAATTACGCTTTCTTAGGGGATAATCAATCCTTTCCTGTTGTCATTTCTTCCTCCCTTGAAGCCGATCATGAGAGGATGCTTCTAGATGTTCTTAGGAGACACAAGAAAGCCATTGGATGGACCCTATCTAATATCCCTGGGATTAGCCCACTTATCGAGACTCATAGAATTATTCTTGAATCTGAGTCAAAGCCATGCTGTCAACCTCAGAGGCGACTCAATCCTAATCTCATGGAAGTAGTGAGAAAAGAACTTTTTAAATTGTTAAAAGCTGGTATCATCTATCCTATAGCTGAGAGTGAGTGGGTTAGCCCAATCCATGTGGTTCCAAAGAAGGACGGAATCACAGTAATAACCAACAAGGATGGAGAGATGCTTCCAACAAGGGTCAGTAGTGGATTGAGAGTTTGTATTGACTATAGGAAGCTCAACTCTTGTACCAAGAAAGACCATTTCCCCTTACCCTTTATTGATCAAGTCCTCGAGCGAGTGGCGGGTTATCAATTCTATTGCTTCCTAGATGGATTCTCAGGGTATAATCAAAACGAAGTCTCCTTAGAGGATCAAGGAAAAACAACCTTCACTTGTCCATTTGGCCCTTTTGCCTTCAAGCGCATGCCCTTTGGGTTATGTAATTCCCCTGGTACCTTCCAGCGGTTCATGATGAGAATATTCTCGGATATGGTGGGGGATTTTTTAGAGGTCTTCATGGATGACTTCTCCATCTTTGGGGATACTTTTTAGGGATGCCTTATAAATGTTGAAAAGGTTTTGTCAAGGTGCGAGGATAAGAATCTCATACTAAATTGGAAAAAATGCCATTTCATGGTAAGGGAAGGACTTGTTCTAGGTCATCTGGTATCTGGTAGAGGGATTGAAGTTGATAAAGCTATGTTTGACATCATTCGTCACCTTTCCTCTCCTAAAACTGTTAAGGAAGTGAGGTCCTTCTTAGGACATGCTGCTTTTTATAGAAGGTTCATTAAGAATTTCAGCTCTATTTCTCGACCAGTTTGTGCTCTATTGTTAAAAGATGCTCCATTTTTATGGACAGAAAGCTGTGAGGAATCATTCTCTACACTCAAGTCAACTCTTATATCTCCACCTATCATGAAATATCCAAATTGGAAACTTCCTTTCGAGCTCATGTGTGATGCAAGTGATTTCGTTGTAGGAGCAGTATTAGGAAAACGGTGTGAGAACACTCCACATGTCATTTCTTATGTAAGAAAATCTTTAAATTATGCACAAATAAACTACACCACCACTGAGAAAGAGTTGTTTGCTATTGCCTTTGCCTTAGAGAAATTCAGGTCTTATCTCTTAGGATCACCCATCATTGTCTTCACTGATCATTCAGCCCTAAAATACCTTTTCCAAAAACAAAATGCCAAGGCTAGATTGATTAGGTGGGTCCTTCTTCTTCAAGATTTCGATTTAACCATTAAGGATAAAAAGGGTGTTGAAAATATTGTAGCTGATCACCTCCCTAGGATGGAATTCAAAGACAACTCACACCACCTCTCGGTGTCTGATTCATTTCCCGATGAGCACCTCTATTCAGTGAGTGATTGCCCTTGGTATGCTGACATAGCAAACCATTTGGTGACGGGTGACATTCCAAAATTCATGGGGGCCAATATAAGAGGAAATTCCTTTCTAATATAAAACACTATGTGTTTGATGATCCTTACCTCTTCATGTTCTGTCCTGATCAAATCATCAGGAGATGTATTCCCGAGTCTGAGCAAGAGTCCATTCTAAAATTTTGTCATGGAGAGGCATGTGGAGGCCACTTTTCTACAAAGAAAACCACTGCAATGGTCCTCCAAAGTGGTTTCTACTGGCCGAACCACACTAAGGATTCCTTCCAATTCTGCAAAAGTTTTCCTCAGTGTTAGAAATTAGGATCCATTACAAAAAGGAATCAAATGCCCCTCACTCCCATTCTGGTCATTGAAATCTTTGATTGTTGGGGAATTGATTTCATGGGACCCTTTCCAAACTCTAAGGGATACCTCTACATCCTCTTAGCTATTGATTATTTCTCAAAATGGGTTGAAGCCATTCCCACCAAGTCCAATGACCACCATGTTGTGATCCGATTTATGAAAGTGCATATATTTTCTCGATTTGGAATTCCTAGGGCTATAATCAGTGATCGTGGAACCCATTTCTGCAACCTCCCATTCGCTTCACTCATGTCTAAGTATGGTATTACTCATAAAGTTTCCACTGCATACCATCTTCAAACCAACGGTCAAGCTGAGTTGGAAAATAGAGAAATTAATCAAATTCTTGAAAAAACTGTCAATCCCTCTAGGAAAGATTGGTCCGAGAAACTCTTAGATGCCCTTTGGGCATATCGAACTGCTTTCAAAACTATCCTAGGCATGTCACCGTATAGATTGGTTTATGGAAAAGCATGTCATTTACCTGTTGAAATTGAACATAAGGCCTTTTGGGCAATAAAAAAAATGAACTTTGACATTTCATTGGCTAAAACAAAAAGGAAATTAGATATTAATGAACTTGAGGAACTTAGGATGGAGGCTTATGAAAATTCAAGGATCAATAAATCTAATGTTCAAGCCTAGCAATCTAGGAATCTCAAAGTCAAACACTTTGAAATGGGAAAATTTGTGCTCTTGTATAGTTCAAAACTTCATCTACACCCAGGAAATCTAAGGTCCAGATGGTCTGGTCCATACCTAGTGCATCATGTGTACCCTCATGGGGCAATAGAGATTCAGGATCCCAAAAGTGGTCATGTCTTTATAGTCAATGGCCATAGGTTAAAACCATTCATTGAATCATTCAATAAACAAGAAACCAAGGAGGAGTTAACTGAGTCAACATATGAACCAGAGAAAAAAAGATAGATTTAGGGTACAAGTCGGGCTAACGACGTCAATCAAAAGCACTGCACGGGAGGCAACCCGTGGTTTTTCTTGTTTCCAATCACTGTGAATCATCTTTTGTTTCCTTCTGCTTAATTTTGTTATTTTTTTATATATAGACTGTTGACCTGTTCTTCTTTTATGAGTAAGGATGGGTATGAAAAGGGAGCACCGTATTCATCCGTGCCACGCCGTGTGATCCCTGAGTAACACCTTACTCAGAAATTTAAAGAAGACAATATATCATCAGTTTATTTTATTTATTTTTTTGTAGGTTAAAAAAAAATTTAAATTAGACCTTTGACATTTTCTTCTTTTATGAGTATGGATGGGTATGAAAGGGGAGCACCGTATTCATCCGCGTCACGCGGTGTGATCCCTGAGTAATATGTTACCCGGAAATTTAAAAGAAGACAATGTATCATTAGTTTGATTTAAAAAAAACATGAAAATGATGGTACTTGGAATTAAATAAATCATTGTGTTGTTTGTTTTGTCTGCTTTGTCCTTCTTTTTATGGTTGAGGAACTATTTTGGGTGATACATGTTCAATCAAGGAGGTTCCTACATCCCCAAAGAGATCAAAGGAGTAATTTGGAGCATCATGAACCTCAACATTAAAAACCAGGTGAATTTGTTCCATGTTTATCATTCTCAATTTCATCTTTGAACTCCTCTCCTACCCACTTCTAACTTTTATTTTCTTTAAAAACTGGGGACAGTGTCATTCTAAGTTGGGGGGAGATAAAAAATGTTTTTTTTAAAAAACATGCATGAAAAGAAAAATTCCATTAACCATACACATGATAAACAAAAATTGCAAACTCTAAAATTGGATATCAAATAAATTTTTCATGCCTTGATTCTGATTTTAATGCAAGATTAAGTTCATGAGCATATTTTTTGGAAAGTACGGTTGTCGGATGTGATTTTTCAATGTTTAAAATTTCATCCTCTTAATAATAATGCCACAATGCACGTCTCCTGGATCGTGGGTGTAAATTTGAGTTCTTCGGTCCCTTTCATTATAGCAAAGGGTTCTGGGGTCACTTTTAGTTTAATATGAGTATCCAAAAAAACAAAAAAAAACCAAAAAAAAAATAAAACAATGACCACATAGAGCAATGTTTTGTCCAAATGCGTGGCGTCTGACACTTGGGGATCGTGACTCCATAATTTTCTTCCCCAGAGTTAGGCTTTATATCTCTATTTTAGAGCATGAAATTGACAATATGTCTGGCGTCCGACACTTGGGGATCCTCACTCCATAGTTGTCTTGCCCAGAGTTAGTCTTTTCATATCTATTTTGGATAAAAATCATCAAAAAAATCAAAAAAATGGATACTCATACTAAGGATTAATGTGATTCCCACCTAGCACTTCCATTTTTTCCCCTTGAACAATAAAATGGGCCCAATATCTTTTGTGATGCACAACACTTTATCATGCTTAATTAAAATTGGATGAAATGTGGTGATGAATTTGAACAAAGGAATGGGCTTGAGATTGGGATATGTTTATCGACCTATCTTGTTTTAAATGATTTTGATGGGTTCCATATTTTTTTTGGTATGAGGTCTTTGGGTGAGCAATGTGTATTTAAATTTTTTTGGAAAAGGGGATTTGAATTTCATATTTTTAATATATTTTGCTCGGGACTAGAAAAACTCAAGTTGGGGGGTGTGATTAGTCACTGAAAGTGGCTAATATTAATTGTTAATATCTTTATATTCATTGTTCCAAAGTCCATAAACATTTTTTTTAGTGAATTACATAAATAGAACTTCATTTCTCATCAAAAATGCAATTCATGTTTAAAATGAAAATTTGGGCCCAATCATTCATATGTTTGTTGACAATATTATATTCATTTTCTGAATTTGAAATTTTGGTATATTATTTATCATTTTGTTTGGAACATTTTATCTTTTAGGTCTTCTGGATTAATCCCAAATGAAGATGGAGAATTTTGCGCCTGAAGGCATAAACTTGCTGGAAAAAAGCATAATGGGCCTAAGGCCCATCAAAAAAATTTGGGGCCCAGAAACCAAGACCAATGAAGTTAAAATTTATATGGTAGAAAGATAAAAATATGAGGATCATTTTATTCAACTGTGGCCGGAGCTAATTCTGATGTTTTCATGATTATAAAGGGATCTGAAGTTGAGATTTAAATGGTGGACTCGTCATTAATGCACAGAAATACGTCCCACCATTTCGACCATAACATCCAAAAGGATGAGCTAAATATCCTTAAATTTTGATATCTTCTAGAAGACGCATTAAATAAGACATTTCTCTTCTATAACCCCTCAGGATTCGGCCTTCGTCAATTTTGAATTCACACGTCAATATAGTGGACGAATCTGGACAGTTTTCCGGGTCAAATTCAAAACATCAATTTCCTTTTGATTATTCACCCTCCATTTGACTCTATTAATTGTTGGGGGGTGAATTAATTGTTTGGGGATGTACCTAAGGCTCCTAATATTCCTATATAAGGATATATTGGTGAAGGTAATGGGTGTGGATATTTTTCATATCATCTTTTGTTGTTTGTTTCATTGTAAGGTTATGCTTCCAAATTTTCTTTGTAATGTTTTCCATTTCCATGTAAGTTTCTTTTTTGTATATTTATGTTCTTAATAAACATAATTCACTTCTATATTTTCCATTTCATTTATTAAAACATTATTATCACAAAGCACAATGATATCTCTGTGTTGTTGTGAATTAGTTCACACATAGGTGTGAATTTCATTCACACACACGGAGGAGTGCTTGTTATTTCTGCGGTTTTAATTTCTTCAATCCAATTCTTGTTAGCCATCGTCCGCCCACCATTGAGAGTATACCATAAATGGAGGGCTAAACCCTTAATGGGATGATCTTAGGAGGATGCAAAGGCTGGATTGAATGTTATTTTATGAACGAATTGTTGTTAATTGGATAATTAATTTAAGACATCCATTCTTCAATTATTTCTACTATTCATCTTACTGTGTTTGAGAAAACTAAATTGAATTACTAAATGACCATATACCTCGGAAAGATCATGAATTTGGTTCTCTATGTGTATACGGGATTAGTAATTGGGTTTAGGAAGCACCAAACCAGAAAATGATGAATGTAATGTTATTTTTGAAGAATGGATTCATCATAAATTAATAAAACCAAAATTGTCTAATGAAGTAAAATTCATTCAATCCACCCCGAGCATAACCCTAAGATCAACCCATTTAAATTTAATTTATTTCACTTAGGTTTATTAGTGTTCTTTAAAAACAATCCAAAATCAAACCCAAAGTCGGCTACTTCATAGCGCATCCTTCACACAATCATAGCGTCTCAAGGTTACTTCTTCGGTCCATGTGGATTCGACCCCGACATGTACTACATCGATCTCTTTTACCAGTAGGATAAATTTGGGTGCAACCAGTAGCTAAACATATCCCCTTATGCATGGTACTCTACCATAATAGGGCATTGTGTTTAAATGAATTTCTTAACCCATGGGTCAAATGATATAAATGGTTTAGGTAAATAACGTCAACTAATGGCACCCAGTTTATCTTTTTTTTAATATTATAATTTTCTAGTACATTCATACACTATCTACTTAGATTATATATTTTATATATATCATTTGTGGTGATCTACTGAGTTGTACTCACACCATGATTAGGCCACCATTACGTAACTGAGCATATTTCATGGTTCCAGGTCCAGACAATGTAAAAGACACTATGCTAGAGGGTTTATTTGAGCTTGGAATATGCATGGATAAGGGATTTTTTTCATTGATTCAGGACCCTTTTGGGGATTCATTAAATGTCATTATTTTTTGTTTTTTTACATTTTGTACTATATTGACATTTTATGGCATGTTTACTTTTGGTTGTGGGATTTTACCCATTTCTTAGAAAAGTTAGTATACATGTTCATTATCTATTTATTTTCTCTTTATTTATTTCATGATTATCTACAGTGTATTACTTTGAAAGAGAGGGTATAGTGTCGCCACATGATCTATTAAACCCCTACTGCAATTCTGAGGCATCTCTCATACCGGGATGCGCACCTGAGGTCATGTGGTGACTCAACTCGGGGCACTAGTTTATTGGAATACGGGATGGGGATGTTACAATGAGGTTTCAGAACTTTTATTTTCTTTTACCTTAATATTTAGGAAAGGTAGATAGGGTATTAGCATGTGTCGGCTCTTGGAAATGTGCTCGTGGATGGGAGTATAGAAACATGTATGAGGGAAAATCCAAGTAACCTAATGTGGGAATTGTTGTTCTTGATGTGTGTTATTTCAATTGGATGATATTTCACCAATGAGTGATTTTGTTATTGTGGGACGTGACTATTTTGTGATATTTTTCTTGTGTCCAAAATGGTATAAGGTCATGCATTCATACATCATTTGAAGACCCCAGGGATATATGTGGCATGCAACCTGGTAGGCACATACTAGTAGGATGTGTGGGAAATGAAATTCAAGATACATTTACTTTCATTGAAATATTTGAACCAATTGAATTCTCATAAAGATGATTCAATTCATAAAAATAAAAATAATTTGAAGGAATGGAGAATGAAACATTCCATATCAATATTATTAATGGGATATAAAAAATTTGGTCACAAAAAGCTGTGAAATAGGAATGGACCATAAAGCCAAATATTTTTGTTGTGAAAGTATGAATGGTTAAAAAATGTATAATAAAAATATCTCATGGTTATGTGTGTTAGTTTATCCAATTTTTAACATGGCATATAGAACAGATGTCATAGGTTAGTGATGGAGATTTGGTTATATCAGTTCGATTAGTGCATGCAGGTTGAGTTTTTTATAGATAGTAGAGAGCCTTATTTGTTCAACTATAGATGTTTTGTGCTACATTTTATGAGATGTGTGTTTGGAATTATCAAGAAACATTGTTGCAACTATGTGTACCGATTAGGTGATAAGATGAAATCATCATGAATGATCCTCTTAAGGTGGGTAAATAAATAATGGTGGTTCATGGTAATGGAGGATAGGAGTAGTTTCGTGAGAGTTTTTTTCATTTCATGCAAATGATGGAATAAGAACAAGGGTGGGTACCACCAATAATGTTTGATCTGACCTGATAATTTTACTTAGATCACCCTCTAAACTATAATAGAGAAAGTGAACATAAGATAGAATAGTTTAATATTGAATCCATCTTGATGATTTTGGATCACTTAGAGGCTACTCTTAAGAAGAGAGTATTTTTGGAATCCTATATATTGTGGGGAACAAAAAAATGATAATGGAACATTTTGGTTCAGACTTAGCATAATTATTGTATGTTATGGAAATACATCAAAGAAATTTTTCTTGAAAAATTATATTTGGAGACCACATGGCACAAGAAGGTTGTAGATTTTATGATGTTAAGTCAGAGAACTATGTTAGTGAGGCATTATTTTAGTTGCTTCATTGGCTTGAAATTATTTTTTCCCAGTGTTGCTTAAGAATGAATCTGGTATGGTGAGACCCTTTAATGATGTACTTAGACATGTTAAAAAATCCCATGTAAAAATCAATCATTAAAAAAAGTTTGCAGAGGTGGTGGATCAGGCCCTTATTTCATTGGGTAACTTATAGGAAGATTTTTGCGGTGATCATGTGGTTCTGGTTGGATGAGATAGTTGTACTAATTATGAGGTTATGAAGCATCTATTTGAGGTTTTTCACCATGGAAATGGTGTGAAGAGTAGACATAGAAGAGGACCAGTTTCTATGGGTGGTGTCCATGTGTTTTTTTATCAGTGTGTCGGGCTAGGGAATATTAATGATTAGTGCCCCTGACCACTAATTGAGTATTGATCATTCCAAAAAATGGGGCATGGGAAGAGGTTTTGTAGGAACCCTTAATAGATGATCATATATGGAGGATCATGTCTAGGGAAAAGTGAATGAAGGGCGGTTCATTACCCTATATCAAGCAGGCAGTTGGAGATCTACTGAACGTACCGATAGATGTGTCATATGTGGTGATTTAAGGAGAGAGTTCCCATATCAATAGGGTCGTGCAACATGAAGAAATAAAAGTCAAGCCTATGGTAGAGGGGTATGTTATCTTCATGAAATTTATCCCATAGCTGGAGGTGGAAAGAGAATACCATCAATGGTTTGAGGTTCTATTCTTGTGTCGTTTTTGCTTATTGGTGCAATATTTGATATAGGTGCTTCACATTCTTGTATATCTTCTTGTTTTTCAATGTATTGGGCCTTGTAGTGGAGCATTTGTGTGTTTTCAAATCGATAAATACACCATTGGGGGGGGGGGGTGAGCCTCAAATATATGGATGTTCAGGGGCGTTATCTCATGGTAGGCATGTAACATTTTCTATTGGACTTGTTTGGGCTTTAGATATTGTGGTTTGATCTGATTTTGGGAATGCATTGGCTACTGTTTTACCCATCCCATATTGACTATTATCATCTTATTGTAATATTTATATACATGTAGTGTAACACTTATGTTCATTGTGGAAATTGGGATATCTAAGTAGGTAATGTAGAGCCAATATATCAATAGTTTGGTGAACTCATTGCCCAAGTGGCTTTTTTTATTCTAACTGATTGGGTAGAAGTAAATATTTTAGTTCCTCTTATAGTGGATCTGTTCCAGTATGTGTTCCCTAAGGACTTCATAGGGCTACCAACTGAGATGGATGTTCAATTCATAATAGTGTTATTATCAGGGGATGTAATGGGTTCTATTTTTATATATAGGATGGAACCGATAAAACACTAGGAACATAAAACTCTGTTATAGCAATTGGAAAATAAGGGGTTAGTTCATCTGAGTACATCACCTTGGGGGATCTCCAGTTCTTTTTTCCACAAAGGTTGTTGGATCATTGTAGTTGTGCATCAATTTTAGGAATATTAATCAGATGAATGTTAAGAATAATTACCCTCTTCCTTGAATCGATGATCTATTTGACAAGATTATTGATGATTCAATGTTCATGAGGATTTAATTGGGATCATGGTATCACTAGATGAGGGTGAGACCTTCTGATGTACCGTAGAATACTTTCAGAAGCCCATATTTGTTGTATGAGTTTTTTTCCATGGTATTTGTGTTAACCAATGCACCAGAAGTGTTTATAAATCTAATAAAGTGAATATTTCACCCATACCTAGATCACTTTTTAGCTTTCTTTGTTGATGAAATCTTGGTGTACTCTAAGACTCATGATGATCACGAAAAGCACATCCACATCGTCCTGACTACATTAAGAGATAGTATTCTATACACTAATCCATATAAGTGTAATTTATTGATTTAGAGGGTTCATTTCATGGTTCATATCATCTCAGATGAAGGATTGTAAGTAGACCCATATAAGTTATACGTAGTTGTATTTTTTGAGAAACCCATGAATGTTTCTATTGTCTAGAGTTTTTAGGGTCTGGTGGGATATAACAAATGGTTTATCAAAGGATTTTACCGTTTATAAGCACCGATTTTGCGTATGAACAAGAAGTTAATCAAGTATAAGGGGTCTGAATCATGTGAAAATTATATTCAGGTGTTAAAGATGTTGTTGAAAACTACACCAATCTTAATCTTATATAAGACAAGTAAGGATTATACCTTGTTTTTTGGTGCATCTGGTGTTGGTCATGGGGTAGTGTTGATGCAATATGAGTGGGTGGTTGTGTATGGTTCATGGAAGTTGAGAACTCACGATAAAATTTACCAATTTCATGATATTCAATTTGACGTTGTGATTTAGGATTTGAATTGTTGTTAGCATTAATTAACAAGAGGGTGTTTTATTGCATATACCAATCATAAAAGACTTATGTACATATTCTCTAAGTGTGATTTAAATCTTCAGTAGTGGAGATGGTTTGATTACATTTTTTATTTCTATTTTGACCTAGTTTACATTCTAGGAAATGGGAATAATGTTGTATATGCTTTGAGTTATAGAACTCAAAATCGGGTGGTTCAAGAATCTATTGCCAGGTGAAAAATGAAGGAGTTGTTTATAGGAAAGAATTTGGAGTAACATTATGGGCATTGGAATATGAACCTTTCATCCTTGGTATTTGATCCCACTTACAAATTTTGATTAAGGAGAAGAATTATGATGATCCAGAGTGATTGGCTATATTGGAAGGTCTCGTTGGTGCAGATCCACCTTCAGGTTGGACTATTTATGATGATGAGACCATTTATGTTTGTAGTCATGTTGTAGAACCTAGAATAATGTGGGAAGATTTGATGCACGATTTACATGACTTGAACTAGGTGGTGAATCCTGGATAAACTATAACATATGGTAATCTTCGTAGGTAGTAGTGGTGGTTAGGGATGAAGAAAGAAGTTGTAGTTTTCGTGGAAAAAGTTGTACCTTTCAATAGGTAAAGATTAAATAACATTGACCTGGTGGTTTCTTTCATCCATTTTTTATTCTATAATAGAAATGGTGGGTCAAGAATATGAATTTTTTGTAGGTATTATAGCTATGTGTGAAAATAATGATGAAATTTGGGTAGTTGTTGATCAGTTAAATAAGGATAATCATTTTCTACAAATTCAATATAAATTCACCATTTATTAGTTTTTTGAGTTTTATTTTCAAGAGATAGTATGGTTTCATTGGTTTCCTTAAAATATAGATTCTGATTGGGATCCTTGTTTTACATCCTGACCCTGGAAAGGGATACAAAAAGTGCTCATCACACATGTCTTTTTAGTATGATTTTCCACCCGAAGATGGACATGCAGTTATATAATACTATTCAGGTACTAGAGGACATGTGTCCTTGATTTTTGTAGATCATGGGATATGAACATTTTGCTTGTTGAGTCCACCAATAACAAAAATTACCAGATGATGATTCATATGTTATGAAATATGGGACTCTACAGAAGGTTGGGTAGATATCTGTTATTTTTATGGAGTATAGGGAAGAAGAGTTTTGGGACTAAGTCTTGTGTAGGGGATGTCAAAACAGGTTTAGTTGATTCAGAAATGTATGGATATGACTATGATAATGGAATATCATGTGTGGATTGATATCATAGAACTCTTGAGTTTATGTTGGATGTTCATGTCTTCTTCTGTGTGTCACTAAGGTTTGATAATCATCAGATTTGGAAACAGGTCAAATTGGTGCCTTGGTAAGTGGGGTCATTTGAGAACGTGGTTAGAATCAGACCAAAATCATACTGATTGACCCCTCCATAATGGTATAGTGGTATTAATGATGTTTTTCATGAGTCATATATTCGGTAGTATCACAATAACCCATCCCATATGATCAATGTTAATGATGTTGAGCTTGAGGCTGATGGATCCATTGTGATGTATTTGGTTCGTATTATGGATCATGTTGAGAAATTCTTGTGGGGAAATATTGTGCCCTTTGTTTGGGTGTTATGAAAGCAAGATAATTTTTAGAAGGAAACATGGGAAATGGGTGCGGATATGTGGGTCTAGTGTCCTGACCTCTTTTATTTGGGATCTTGGTCATTCTTGGGAAGAGCGGCTCGAGGATGAACCATGATATGGTGGGGAGGTTGTAAGATATCCGATATTTTGGGAGATAATTATTTGTTTAAATTATGTTTTAAATCCCTTAATTTTGTTTAATTAAATGTTTACTAGATGAATGAGAAGTCTCAAGAGTTTACTAGGAGTTCAGGATTGGAAAGAAATATAAAATGGACATCCAATCCATGTTTCATAGTTCACAAATGGTTAAGAGTAACTGTGTTCCCTAATCGTGCATGCCTATAGGAGGGATGCACGGTTTGGGGAAAACTATGCATGGGGGAAGGCCAGACTATGTAGACTTGGATATATCATTTCCATATGGTTTTTCCAAGTTTTATTAAACCATGTGGAATCCCTATGTAACTGTGCAACCTAGCTCTTCTTGGAGAGTGTCTCAGGAATGTTTAGTGCACAATTTGACAAAATTTTCCACCAAACCATGTGCCATATTAAAAATTAGAAATGTATCATTTTTCCCACATAAATATTTATGTGTTCTACCCAATTTTTATCCTCATTTTTTCTTCAACAACCCCAGTGGTGAACCAATATGAAAAATTATCCCCAAGGATTAATCTCTTTCATTTCTAACTCATTTTTGTTATTGTTGGGTGTAGAACAAACCTCTAGATGATTTTTCTACTCATATTCCTTCTATTGTTTTGATTATGTCTTATGTGGTTGTTCTTCTTCTGAATCCCTAAATACATATTGTTCTTTTGTTTCCTATGTTGTGTCTTTGACAAGTGGTTGAATCCAAGTCAATGTCCAAGGATGAGAATGCATTTGCCTTCAAAATCATGGTAAGTTGTCTACAAGTTATATCCCATAGACATGGTGTTTTTTAAAGTGTACGTTTTGGGATTGGTTATTTTATTGTTGTTCTTTCAATTATTTATTATGATTAAGTAAATTGGTCAGTTGAGGGATGGATTGAAACCCTCACGGTCCTCATGGGATGCATTGAGATTTATTATACACAGATAGGTCCTCCCATGGTGTGTTCTATTTCTAAAACATGGAAAATGGAGGTTCTATGCATAAAATTAATTTGTATTTTAGTATATACCTTGATAAATGTGTTGAATTTTTTTTCGGGATATGAAATTAAACATAGGTAATTTTGTCTAGTTGTTAACATGGAATAATGGTTTTTTTGGAAAATTGTTAATGATAAAATTTAATTAAGATGAATGTATTAAATGACATATCGATTGTGATGGAATCATGTAAGTGGTTCAAGTCATATAAATGGGAATGTGTAAATCAGGTAAGGAATAATGATTTTTTATGCATTGAAAGAACTATGAATAGTTAATGATATGTGTAGAGATTGATTATAGTTTATTTTAATGTTTTATATAATGAATGTTTATTAAATAATGTGAACATGGAATGATGTTGTGTGGGTTATTAGACTATATTATCTAATCATATGTGTTTAGTTAGACTATGGCTCCAAACCCATCCCCTTTAAGGCATGGGTTAGGGATAGAACAAGGGCTTTATTCCCCTAATAGTTTAATTTGATGAGACTAACTTGACCAAAGATCCACGATATGTGTAATGTAATTGCTTTTGAAATTTTCACCCACAGAGAGATAGGTAACTCATCTTATCCCTATATCTACAGTAGTTTACCAACATAAGTCTTATGTTTAAATGAATTGTCTAGCCCATGGGATAAATGTTGAAAATGGATTCAATGTATAATGATAACTAATGGAGCCCATTTTATCTTTTATTTGTCTTGGAACTCTTTTATTAATTTCGTTCACTGTGTACATAGATTGGAAATTTTGTAGACACCATTGGTGGTGTTCTACTGAGTTGTACTAATTCTCTGCTTGGGCCTCCCTTGAGTACCCGAAAAGATTTCATAGTTGTAGGTCTAATAAAGGGAAAAGGCCCAACACTAGTGTTTTTATTTTGGATTGTTATGTGCATGGATAATGGAATTATACATGAAGTAGGGAACCATTGTTTTGATTCTTAAAATGTCATTATTTTTTGTTTCTTTACACTTGATATTGTATTGTCATTATAATGAATGTTCACTTTTGGTTGTTGGCATGTGCCCAGTTTTGGGAAAAGTTGGTAATGAATGTTCATTATCTATTTATTATGTCTTATTTTATTCCATTATTATCTATTGTGGATTACTCTAAAATTGGGGGTATAGTCTCCCCATTAGAACTATTATACCCTAATTTCTAGTCAGTAGCCTCTGGCATACGGGGAGGCATGTCTAAGTTCATGTTGTTACTCAACTTAGGGAACTTGTTTAGTGGATTCTAGTTTTGGGATGTTGTAGGATTAACTATATATTTTGATAATGGTTTCGTAAATAAAGTTTTTTTTAAATATTATATTTTTAGTGCTAAAAGTAAATATTTAATATTATTTTTGGCATGAGAAAATAAATATTCTACAAGATAATTCTTTTAAAACCTTATTTTTATTTTTTTGAATTTGGAAAATTATGTATAGGTTTGGAAATCCAATTTAATTTATTTAAATAAAATATATTATTAAATAGACATTTAATAATTTAGTTTTATTAATAATTAAATCATTATTACTTATTTATTAATTAATAAAACATTCCAAAAATACACTACATTATTTTTACTATTGACTGAAAAATAATGTATTTTGGAAAATTATCAAAATTTTACCCTAACCAAATTTCAATATGTTGATTTCATATATAATTTTTATTTTGTAAAAATAATTATATATATATATATATGAGACATTTAACTTTTAAATAATAATCCATGTTTATTGAATGATATTAACTTTTATGACATAGTCAACTTCTTGAACCTTATAAAAATTATATGAGATGGTATAAAATTATATAATCATTTATATTTAAAAAATATTTATTTATGAAACTATTTCTTGACATTACATTTTATTTAAAAAATTGAATTTATCATATAGTTGTATTTTAATTATATTTTTTACAAAAAGAAATTTATGATTTCTATTTATACATAAGTCTATTTATCATATTCATCTTATATTCATGTATATTTTTTATAATTATAAAAATAATGAAAATGGAATTCAAGAAACCATTATTTCATTTATAAAATAAAATCAATCTTTCATAATAGGTCTTGATACATAATGCCTGATTACACTAACATGAACTCTATGTGTAAGGTGTGCGATGGTAGTAATTTCATGTGGTGGATCAACTAAAATTCACATAGTGGTGGTCTCCACTAATTTAAACTTATCCTATAGTAAATCCTCTTCAATCCTAAATTATTGAATCTATGTTTGGCCTTGGTTAGGGGTGAGCCACTGATGTCACTATCTCCCTCCCATGTTCTGATCAATGAGCTTCAAAAGGTATGATCCTATCTGTTAAGGCCATAATTTATCCCTTTTGTATCAATTATGTTATTCCATTTCATTTATATAAAAAAAATAAATGTAACAAAATTATCAATGGTAATAATTCCAAATACTCATATTGACCAATGGTTTTATTGACCAATTATTATGTAACTATCAAATCCCAATAGCCCCTTTAACATTCATACCCTATATATAATCTGGTATTCTATAAACTCAACAATCATGACATATCTAAAAAAGGTTCTACACTTTCCTTTATAATATATATCATCTTCCGAACACTTATATTATTTTTATCAATTTTGTAGCAGGATTTATCATAATGGAGAATTAAATCATATGAATTTTACCTTAGTGGGTGTTTTTCTTTTTTTCATCACTTTTTATTATTTCTGCTTTTATATTCAATATGAATTCATTATATGTAACATTATTATGGAATTTATGTCCCTGAGTTTTATATTACTATGAAAAAAAATAAAATACTAATTCTGAAACAAGAATTATTTTATTGATGAAAAATTTTGGGTCCTTGAATTCTCCCCCTTAGAAAACATTTCCTCAAAATTTGGTATCCCACCTTAAAAAATGGGGGTATTTCTCCTTCTTTACTTCTTCCAGATCCCATGTTAATTGTAGAAATTTATTATTTATATACAATAATTTCTTGGGTTGGGTTGTCAATTTTCTCAACACTTATTCCCTTTCATCATGAATCTGGATCGATGCATCTTCATATGATTGAACAATTTAAAATTCCTTATCATTTGTTTCTATTATATGTATTGTATCTGACATATATTTTCTTAACAAGTACATGTGGAAGACTCTGTGGATTTTATAAATATTTATAGGTAGTGCAACCGGATAGGTAATTACTCCAATGCAACACAATATATTAAATGGTTAATTATACCCGGGACTCAGTTTCCCCTTTATTCTGAAACTTGTGACCCCTTTCCACGGTGATGTTTTTAGGAATACATGATCCATGAAATGAATCTCTATGTAGTTCCTTTGATTGTTGAAATGAAGACATTGTGGACTTTGAGTGGACTTGATATATTTTTAAATCACTTCAATCATCTTTGTAGTGGCTCTCCCAATATCTTGTCCCAAAATGGTTCTTTCTGTAAGTCCATCCCAACATGTTGGAGTTCAACACCTCTTTTCAAATATTACTTCATAAAGATCCATTTAAATGATTGAGTGAAAAATTTTATTATATTAAAATTCAACAAGTGGAATATGTTGGTCCCACCTCCCTTGAAAATCAATTGAGCTAGCCCATAAGATTTCTTCTAATGATTGAATATTCCTCTTAGATAGACCATAAGTTTATAGATGATAGGATTGAATAAGGATTACCTTTGTAATAAAAACCATTTGGTGGATGTTACAGAACATAGTATTAAATCTTAGATCATGAATTGAAACAATTGACAATGAAATCGCATGAAGTCTTTACAATTCATGAATATACAGATGATTGTGACTCTCAAGAGTGAAATCCATTCACATGGTGATAAAATGATCTGATTTTGTTAATCTATCAATCATTATCCACAAGAAATTTTTCCCTAATATTTTATAGTATGTCTAATAAAAAAGATTATAGTGTGGCTTTCCCATATTAATATAAGCATGGATAGTGGTTTTAATACTCTTTTTGGTAATTTTTACTCAACTTTCACTTAAGAAAAAATAAAATATCTTGAAGTATAATCATAAATCTCCCTTTTCATGGTATCGACTAATTAATGATCTTGAGGTTATCTATAAATTTTTATGCATCTAGGATTTTTAAATAATACATAGCTATGAGATTCAACCATCATTTTTTTAACATTGTATCATATGTGATACATGGCCTTGTATTAAACCTCAATACTCCATCATGATCAATATTAACTCAAAAGGATTCCCATTTTACATAGATTTTATCTTATTTTGTATCTTAGGATCATCTATTTATTCGTTCATGATAATATCTGCTGATAATGGTTGGGATATAATTCAGGATATGATTTATAATGTTCTTTCCCTTATGAATTCCATGCCCATATTTATCAAATATTTGATCAATGAAACTCCTTTAATTATCATCATCGTAAGAACTCTAGGGTAATTCCTACTCTATATGTTAGTGAATTTTTTACTTTTCCAAGGTGATAGTGGATAAAACAATCGTAGTCCTTATGAAATTCCAACCATATCATTTGTCCCATGTTTAGTTCCTTTTGTCTAAATATATACTTCATACTTTTGTTGTCCATATATATGTCACACTTTTCCATATAAAGATAGTGTCTCTATATATTTAATACCAATATCACTCTAGATAACCACAAATAATGGGTAAGATAATTCTGTTCATGAGGATTGAATTTTCATAATACATAGACAATTTTTTTTTCAATTTTCATGAGTAAACATCCAATTTCCATCAAGTAGTCATCAATAGAAATATAAAATCCTTCCCCATTATAGGGAAACAATAGCACAGTTTCACAAATAGAGTCATATTTTTCATGACTTTTTGTATATAAAACATATTTTTTACATATATCTAAATAATTTTTATGATATTTAATGGTATTATTATTTTATTTCAGGAAAAGCTAAATGTCAAAAAACGAGTGTAAAAGTGATGGGTTGGGAATGTTGAAGACACTCTACACCATGAAGCAAAGAATCATGACATGACATTGAATTTATTAAGATAGATTGAAGATACAACAACGTCGAGAAAAAAATCAACGACCTACTCTAAATATTTTAAATGATGAACTATGAAGATTCAATGTGAAAAGAGTTGGAAAACAACTTTATACATTTTTAATGTTATTCACAACATAAAATTTAAAGGTAAACAATTCATACAACATGTTGTGAAATGTCTTGGCCCCACACATTACACATCATGAATTTAATATTTAAATAATGATATCTTTCATAAATCTGTGGTTTTACCCTACATGTTACGAATCATGAATTTCATTCTTGACAAGAAAGCCTCAAAAATGATGTAGAAACAGATGTTTGATTATACTTAATGTAGAAACTGATCTTATATGACATTGGGACCTCATGGGATGACTTTTGGACTCATTTATGACACCATTAATGGAATCAATGTGTCTGGAATGACTATAAATTCTCTCCTAGACAATAGAATAAAGGATGAACTACTTCCCAAGGAGCATTCACTGTGCTTTGCAATATGGGTTTTTCTACTTTAGAATTTCTTTATTTTAATTTTCATTTTGTTATATTTTTCCATATAATGAATTCATTTATCTTTTACTTAATGTTCATCCATATTTTTATATCTCTATTTATCATTCAATCATAATCTCATTTTCTATCTCTCTTCTCACTTCCCACTACATTCTCATTTCACATTGTGAATGGAATATATATATCCTGATTATTGGAAATTGGGGGAGGTTTCATGGTGTTATTTATTATTATTCTTTCAATTCATTATTGTTATGATTCATTTTCTTGGTGGTTGATAGTGAAATTAATGTGTGTAGAGAACTTCCAACATAGCATGATTCTAAAATACATTCTTACATTATATTGATGGAGGTGAACCTTTGTTTTGTCAATGTGGTTTCCCCGGAATAAAATATTCCAACTCAAGGTAGAGATTATCAGTCATTTTACAATGAAATCGGATTGTTAAATTGTGTGTAAACAACAAATAAATAATGAAATAACCCTTGTATCCAACCCTAGGACCAAGACCATTATTCCCCAATTTCATTCTATTTTACATCTGAAAGAATTTATGTTTTATTTCATTGAATTTATTTTTCCAAATCCAAAACACTAAAATTCTATTGTTTTCATAAATAAAATAAAATTATTATGTGGAAAATAATTAGTGGTTGAACTGACTGCAACACTCTTCAAATTTGGTGACCCCAGATATCCTATGTGCTACATTAGGAAAAGTAATTCTTTTTCTGAACCCTAAAATAGGCATGAATCATGTAATAACTAACCTATTCTTTGATTCATGTAAACATAATTCACATTAATATGTCCAGATAATATTAACTCAATTTCGATTTAACATGGTTTGTATATTAAAAATCCATTAATTTGTTTTCAAAAACCTTTTATAGTATCCCAATAGAAAAAGGAGACTATGAATCTTAGGTACTATTGTATGATATGTTCACTCCTCTATAATGTTTATCTCTATTGGATCCACTGATATTTCTACACAAATCACAATGATTCCCAACAATACAACTTGTTATAACTATATCTCACATTTAATAAATTTACCAAAATGATTCTACTTTCATAGAGGTATTAATATAACCCTTATATGATCCTCACCCTCTTCATGAATTTTAGAATATATCGAAATATTATTAATAACGACCACCAGAAATTTATCAAGGTCATATTTAAAGACACTATTCAAAAAATCCATAAAAATGGAAAGATAATTATTCAATACAAAGGGAATAAAAACTGACACATAAAGTTCATATCCGGTTTGGAATGTAATAGTTAATATATATTCTTTTTTCACCCTCGGTTCATGATACCCAGACCAAATTTCAATCTTCAAGAATAATTGAGCCCCATAAATTTGGTTGAACAAATGATCACCCCTTGGAAGATGGTATTTTTCCCAATAATCCCATTAAGTTATCTATTATCAAATCCTAACGACATTGAACATATAATGTCTTCCCCATAATTAATTTGCGAATCGAAATTGGACTGGTTCACCATGTGATATTAGGCACACCTCCCTGAATGCTAGAGGCTTATAACTAGTAGTGGTGTCTAAAGAGGTATCATGGGGATGATATACCACCAGTACTAGAGGGGGAAATCATAAATAAATATCCAAACAACACACACATAATAGAGTATATAAAATAAAAATAAGTCGAATGGTATACATAGTAAATATAAAGCATAAAAATAATAAATGTAATTTAGTGAGGCACGAACAAACATGTCATACATACAACAGAGGGTCACACACTGGGTTAGTCTTATATATATATATATATATATATATATAATAAAATCATTTATTCTATGAAAACACTAATTCTCACATCATCCCAATATGAAAACACATCTGACCCATCCCACAAGAATATTCCATCCAAGGACTCAACCCAAACATGTACATGTAATAACTATGTGAAAGCAGATCTGGTAACCATGTGCAATAGTGGACTGAGTAGGGCTTGAGTATAAAACTTGTTAGGGAACTCCCATTAAGGCCCCTTAATAACTAGAATATTAAATGATATGTTAATGGGAAATGATCAAAAGAATATAAATAACAACTGATCTATATATAAAATAACTAAAAATATCTGCTTCGACCTGATGTTGGAATGTAATAACATCACGAAATCAGGTGAAACACAAAATCATGCACCACCCCTTATGGGAGTTTCTTTCATTGAGTTAAAATGCCTATATATATCACATACCTATGTTATGGAAGTTTTCTCATTTTGGGAATAAGCCCCAAGAATCACATACTACCCCTATGGGTGTACACCCATCCAGAAATAAGCCCCATGTTCACAAACCAAAATCCAAGTCAACTATGGTATATCATACCATATATGCCTTGCTAGATAGAATAACCCTAGAACATCAGAAGCTCCAAGCCCCTATTGAAAGGCCGCCATCAGGATAGCACATATTGGACCACCATAACATCCCAACTCCAAATCCTGGGGAACACTACCTTATCTGAGATTATATACTATATGAACTCTAATCGTATCAAGACCCAACTCATTGCATCCAATCTAGTGTCACAGACCTCCCCTATAGAAGTTTTCCCAACAACGAGAAGAATCACTATGAGCATATCATCCCACTTATCCTATGGGAGTCTTCCATATAATCATCAAATATCCATATTGCATACACCATTCATAATAAAAAACCTCCCCTAAGGGAATCTGCTATTAAAAACCATTAAGATTTCTCCAATAAGGATCTAAAAAATAGTGCCAAATTTGACTAGGTATAATAGTAACATGAGGTTGAATCTAGGTGTCCTAGGTATTCACACATGTCCTAATAACCAAATACTTGGAAGAACCCCTAGGCACCGTTACAATACCATCATGTCTTGTCAGGCCATGGGCTGATTCATGGAAAAAACATTGGACATCTCAAGCTGCATCAATAATAAAAAAGGGAAGTATAAATAAAAAATATGGGTTAGATAAATTCTTGAGATCTACACCATGACTCACATCATCGATACAGGTTCTATGGTGTCACCCAGTACCATATAAACCAAATATATATACTCCTATCTATGGTTTGTCAATCATTAGGGAACTACTAGATTCCCCTAGACAATAGCATAACAGAGGCACCCACATATAGTTCTTTTATCATAGTTTAGTTCTGAGGTTACCAGTCTATACCTAAGGAATAATACATTTATTGACACTATGGTAAAGCCTAAATGGCCTCACAAAAAATAAATTGTATTTAACATCAGAAACAATCACGATATGGCACATGAACCATCTCAATTCTCAAGGATTCACATGGTCAGTATGCTTACAGAACTCATCACCCAAATCCTATAGTCTATCTACCAATCCTATGAATATCTAAATTAAATTCCTAATCCATTGGTGGATTAGGTGAACCATTCTCTACGAAGGACCACTAGATCCTCGGAACATTGTGAATCCATGTTGAAGCATTTAAATTTAACAATTAAACTAAATTAATAAATTAAATAAAATCAATTAACATATTTAAATTGTATAGTGCATTAAATTAAAATTATAATCACCTAAAGTGTGATACCTCACACCAAAAGAATATATAAAATGCAGAAATAGCACAAGGGAAAGTACACAGACCACCTACCTCAATATAAAGCTTTTAAATATTTATAAGGGGTTTCTAGCAGCTTCCAATTCCCTACCAATGTCCACATCAAATCAACAGGTCACCTCTCATGCATCAAAAAACCTATTCAAAACCAATAAATTAATCATAATTAATTATAAACAATTATAATTAATTAAAAAAATTTAGGAAAATATGAATAACTCCAAAATTATCACCAAACGCCATCACTGTACTAAAACCACATTCAGTAGCACCCTAAGGGATAGTTTCATATCCATAGACCTATATTGAGAAAAATCTACAATAATAGATTCCAAATAATTATTCAATTTAAATTACATTAATACAAAAAATTTAGAATATCAAAAATAGTGACATACCATGTTGAATTTTTGAGTAACTAGAGTGAGATAAATTCTTATAATTCCCTCATCCTTGGAAGAACAAAGGTACCAAGAGAATTAGGAAATTCCATCATGACATAGTTTTATTTCCTACAAAAACCTATCTATATAGAAATGAAAATTATAATGGAAGGAATATAGGACCAATGGAGGATGACATAAGGTGTAACATTACGTGAATAGGTGATTAAATTCACTATAATTTACACCTTAAAGAGGCATGTCGAAGGGAGGAAGGGGATGATCCCTCCTCTAGTTATTCCTTGTGATGTGAATAAAAAAAGAGGGTCAGAGTTAAAATCATATTGGGGTAATGGAAAAGAACACCATTTTAAGTAGAATCTTTGAAACTACATGGTTTTTTCACATGATTTTTTAACTATGCACCAACAATGCTCCCTCCATTGTCTAAAGATAGAAACTTTGAATGGTTATGAAACGCATTTTGAAAAATTATGCACCAACCATATGAGATCATTTTAAAAATTGTAGAAACTCACATGTTTCACTTATATCTATGACACTATTTATAAAAATCATTAAACTATGCATTTTAGGCTGCACAATTAGGGTGAAAATTTAGCACTAAATTTCGCTAATAGTGTATCTATTATAACACTCAAAAAACCCAAACATTGATACCTAAGACCCAGGTGAACTCCCAAGATCTCATTAATAACATCCTTCATATTCCAAATTGGGTGTTTTTAGGGGTTCTAACCCCCTAAATTCTATTCTGATTCCTGATTAAAAACTAATCCCATACACTAAATAAATAATTCAAACTTTCTTTAGTTTTTAAGGCATGTACATGAATGAGATCTTACAAAAAACATTTCTATAACATTTCTCATCCCAAATAATTCATTGAATACACCTATACACCACTATTTACCTCTCATAGTCATTTATTTCAATTGAAGTGATCATGAACTGACTTGAAATACCAAACATACTTCTATGAACAACCTCCAACTTATAGATCTAAGGCCACATAGTTATAAACCAATTCTTGTAATAATTTCCAAAACCCTTAGACACCACTCTACAACACCCATCTATCATATATGATGACTACATAATCATCCAATTATTTATTCATCCCATGGTACTCCCCACTATAGGGTTCATCTTATAAAGACCAATTCCAATACATTGGGACCACCACCATTGGAATTTACCATTATATATCCATACCCACATTCCATAAAATCACCCAGCATGATTTGTACCTCAATATTTATTAACACACATAAATCCAATGGTCCCATATTGGTGAATTTATTTTGTATATTCCCAAAATAAACAGAAAACCCTCACAAATCTCATCACATTACAAGAATAATGAATTTTCCTTGAATGGTCCCAACTAATGTTTTAAATAACCAGTCATATCCAAAATGATATAATCAATGTGGTTTCCATCTCATAATATATCGTCTCAAGAAACAAAATTGGTATGATATAATTTGGATGAATTATCTTCTATTAATTTCCATCATCATGCTTACCATGAGCACTGACACATCGTTGACTTGACCATGTTCGGGTACCCTAAAAAGTACCCTAAGCCCGATGCCAATGAAAAGACTCCAACCAATACAACAATTGAATTTGTACCTAGTATTCACTAATGATTATAGACGTACTTCAATCCATGTATTCATTGAAACCTGAATTCTCAATTGATTGTCTCATGACAGATACAATGTTCCCACGACCAGTTCAATGTGAGGGTCATACTTTGATGAATTAATTCAAACTCCCACCATGGTAGTTCTCTTATAACACTCCTAAAGAAGAACCTAAATAATTTTTAACATAACTTGTGTCTTGATACCCATAATCCATGGTCATTTTATATTAGGATTCACCCGCCTAATAATATGGATCACCATTCCACTTCACCCAATCCCTTTCCAAAATATCTATCACCATATATGCACTCCTTAATTCCATAAAACCTCAGGATACCATTTCAATGGTTTCACAAAAAATCTTTTTGATCATTGGATTTTAAAAGTTCTAATTATAATTAAAATTTTTAATAGGTATTGTGTGATAATGATATGTACCATTTTCATCTCATCCTCTATAGTGGGTGTATTTTATCATACCACAAAATTCATAACCTGAATCACACTATCCCGATTTTTACATCACCAAAATCAGTTTACCATTATAAAAAACAATTAAAATTTCAAATCCCAAATCTCCCTTGTAACTCTTCTCTTAAGTCAGGAACATTATTAATTCTAGGATTAATTACATGACCACACATCTATTGGTGTAATTATAAATCATAAGTGTCTACCCATGATCTCACTATTCTCAACAGCGTGTAAAAAACTAGTAACACTCAAGATTCCTTTCCTAGTGATATTAAGGCATCACCAATCCTACCTCATGTACTCAATAGAACCTCCATGCATTGATTGAAAAACCTAATGCACAGAACCTTGCTTCAAACCTCATGGGATTCAACAAACAAGGTCATCCTCTCTCACAGTATTCCAACACATCAAACATTATTTTCAACTCACTAATCATTGTGATATTCCGCATAGGGACTCTAGGTCCTCCCACCAAGTTGAACAAGTAATGTATAAAGTAATAAATAATATAAAAATACTCAAGGTACCTATCACACCATCACACAGAAACTGACATTACAAAATATCCACCCTCAAAGGAATGAACCCCCAACATGCATCCCCACAAGGGACTACCCCTGGAGAATCATGATCTCATTGTCCACTATAGACATATCCAAATCACCTTCATAGATGGATCATATCCAATGAAACATAATCACTAGAATTTTTGAATAGTGTTCTATTATTATCTACATGGAACTATATCATATATGTTGTTAGTGGACCGAGCCTACCCCAAACTCACCCCATTGGTTCATATCTAATACATTGAGACCCTTAAATAATTCCTCACAATCACCACTCATTTCTTGTTTAAGGGACCATGCCTCCATCATCACCATATTATACATATGACCTACCATCAGAATAAGATCATACATACTTAAGTTGGACCAACTGAGTAGAATTCCAAAAAAGTATAAATTTTGGAAAATTCAATATGGAAATTGTTATAATTTTAAACATTCAAGCTTCATTTTTTACTAAAATTCAACACTGTCAAGATAATATCATATTGATAGTATATACATAATATGATAAATAAAATTCATCATGCCTCTTTAGGCTAAAATCCAAAATATAATAATTAGTCTCTTTCCAATAAGAATAGTTCTATAGTATATAAACAATAAATCATAATTCTCAAAAATAATGTGTATCGCACTAGGTGAAATCACAAAAACCATAACATTGTATTTCATGTACATTAATCACATACCCATGGTAACATGGAATTCCCATGATAAAGTTGTTCATGACACCCCAGACCGTGATCCATCACTAGCTCTGACACATCCCATTGTCTCTTATCTAAAAATTTACAAAATTATAAAAAAAGGAATGATCTGATACCACTGCATAACATCTTATCCCATATCACTTCATGAATATTAGCCAAACTATTTCACCACATGACCTAAGGAGAACCTCCCAAAATGGACGAGGTTTGTGAATAGTAGTGAGAGTCTATGGAGGTATTGTTGGAAGGATATATCCCATCTTCCATAGTGTGTGATGATAATTAAACATACAATACTAACACACACATCAAATTATATTGAATAAAAATAAACTAGATGATGGATGTAGTATATATAAAGAAGATAAATAATAAATGAAACATGATAAGTCTTCAACAATCATTCCATACATAAACAAGATAGATCCCCACTATGTCAATCCCTTATACGTACAAAAATAAATGAAATTAAAGACCATGAATACACAAACACACTAAGACACACCTCATATTTCTCTCCAACATTGCCTGAGGCATCCCACATGACAATGATATCCTAGGAATCGACACACACTTATGCCTGAAATTACCATATGAGAGTTTCTTAGGTACCCATATATAGTGGCGGCCTAAGTGGGGTTCAGTACCAAATGTAGTAGGGAACCTCCAATGAGGTCATGTACTAACCGGCATATGTAGTGATATGTGCACATGAAAATATCAAAGTAAATAAATAACTACAGAACTTTAAATAAAATAACTAAAAATTACTACATCCATAAGATGTCAGAATGCTTTGAAGCATGTCATGATATCATTCCAACCATAGTATCATATTCCACCCCTTATGGGAGTTTCCTCATTAATGATATATTCCCAAAGGTAACACATACCTCCCCTATGGGGGGATTATCTTCTAGGAATAATCCACATGAATAAAATATCTTCCATAGGTGTGTATCCTCATATATTAATAAGCACCAAGTGTCACATAGTGTAATCCAAACCCACCTTAGTATACCAGACCATCCATGCCTCAATAGAGAGAATAAACCTAGTAGGTTACAGGCTCCTAGCCCACACCAAAAGGAACCTGCTAGTCTAGCATATGATGGTCCACCATAACATAATGGAACCAAATTCATGAAATTAGAACCATATAGATGCTCCTATTCTAATGAAGCTCTAATCATATATGGTCCGAACTTGTGTTATCCCATCCAGTATCACACACCTCCCCTGTGAATGTTTTCTTCCCCAAGGGAATAATCCCTATAAGCATCTCAGCTGACCACATATATGGTATTCTTCAATATAATCATCAAAATTCTATATGGTGTATACCATGAATATTAAAAATCCTCCCATAAGGGAATCCACCTTTTAAAAAGTTCTATGACAAATCCTATATGCATCTAAAAAATAGGGCCTATGTGTACTATGAATCCTAAAAAACATAGGTTGAATCCAAACAACCTAGGAATTATCAAATGTCTCAATAGATAAATCCTAGTAATACCACTGGGAACCCTTTAAATAATATCACATTCTAGCAGAACATAGGTCGAGTCCCATGATAAACATCTATAATCTCATGTTACATCAAGAATTAACAAATGAATGATAAATACAAGGTAGGGGTTATCTGAATGCCTAATCCCCTCACCAAATCTCATGTAATTGGTAATAGTTATTAGGTGACACCCATTACGATATCTACCCTATCAATATAATCCCATACAGGGTCTGTCGGCCATCAAAGAACCACATGGGACATTTAGGCCACAACATTATAGAGGAACCCAAACATGGGTCCTTAGTCCTGGTCCTGGTCTTAGGTAACTAATTAATGCTTGAGGAATACTATTTATATTGGCACCATCCTCAAGACAGAGTGAACTCTCCTACTATAGATGGTATCTAAAATTGATAACAATTAGAAGATTTAACATGAACCATCTCAGTTATCAAGGACTCATAAGGTCAGTATGGTCAGCCTACCCATCACCCAAATCTTATGATATATTAACCTTATATTAGTATATCTAAAGTCATGGACTCATCAATTAGTGGATTAGGTGAACCTTTCCATACCAAGTTCCATAAAGGACTTGAAACTGTGTGCATCCTAGTTTAGTCCTTTCATTTTCATTAATTTACACTATTAATTAATTAAAATAATTAAATTTATATATTTGAATTCTGGATTGAATTTACTAAAACATTTTTATTTTCATTGTGGTGAGAACCCATGCCACAAGAATATATAAAATGTTTAAATACCATAACAATAAGTATGAAAACCACCTAGCTCAATTTTATGCTTGGAAAATATCTCTATGTGGCCAGAAGTAGTTACCAACCCCTATACTTTGTCTATATAAAATCAATAGGTCACCGACCAAGCATCCATACCCCTATCCCACACAAAAAATGAGACATAATTAATTGAAATCATTTATTATTTATTATAATAATTAAACAAAAACTTATAACACCCAAATTCTCAAAAAAAACATTATCGGCAGGTTGAAACCACATCCAACAGGACCCTAATGACACATGTCACATACCTAAACCTATATTGAGTGAAATCCCCAATAAGTGATTCCAAATAAATGGTATATATAATTTAATTTAATCCAAACACTTAATAAAATAAAAAATTGAAACATACATTGATGAATAATCAGGATACCATGTGAATATTAAATCTAAAAACTACCTCATCCTTAGAAGAATAAAATCCCCATGATAATCGAGCGATTCCACCATGATATGGTAGAATCTCCAATGAAAACCTAGAAAGATTAAAATAAAAATTATAAATAAGTGAATAGAGGACCAATAGATGGTGATTGAAGTTGAAAAATACCTTGAATAATTATTTAAATCCCCCACAAATACTCCTTGGAGAGGCTTTAGGAATGGTGTAAGGAGTAGAATCCCTTCTTTGGTCCAAAAATTTGAGGGTAAGATAACTGGTGGAGTTAAATCCTTGAAGGGAAATTTTTTAAAAACACCAATTTAAAGAAATTCTAGAAAATCAAATGATTTTTACCCATGATTTTACAAACCATATTACCTCCAATGACCAAGGATATTAAACTCACACACTTATGGTGCATGGTTTGATACATTTTTTTCAACCATGTGGGACCCTCTACAACTCTATAAACACACGCACAATTATCTTGGACCTTCTATATAGTTTCTATAAATTTTGAGCCTATTAATTTTAGGCCACATGGTTAAGGTCCATGGTTAGTTATAACCATGTGGTAACTATTACCCATGGTTTTTCACTCCAAAATACTAAACTCTAAGACAAAATACCCCTTGTAACTCTTGATATATTACACCCTAAGATTTTATGATATATTTATCTTCAAACAAATTTAACTTCGTCAATAGCATTATATACATGAAACTACGAGTCTAATTGATCCCTAACATAGTATATAATTATATACTATCTACTAAATTGGTTAATTAATATAAATAACCACATTTTAATTTTTTTTAAATTTTTTTTTATGAAGAAGGTATGCATTAGAAAAGTCATTATATGCTATAAAAAACATTTTTCCTCAAAATCATTTTTTATTTATTTTTGTGATGAAATATTATAATTAATTTCTGAATATTTTAGAAAATTTATTTGAAATAATGAACATAATTTTTGAATTTATATTGTCATAATTAGTTTTGATTAACTTTTAGATTTTTTTGTGAAAAGATTTATTTTTCAATGAATAATGAAAAATAATAATTTTTATTTAAAACTACCTTTTCATTTAAAACATTTAAATTATTCATTTTGTTTTAAATGGTTTTAAAAGTAAAATTAGATAATATAAATTATAAATAATCTAATTTAGCTCATTTTAATCATTTTTATATTATATTTTGGTATAAAAACTTTTATACTTCAGAAAACAGTTTTTATAGAAAACTAATTTTCATTAAATTTTAACGGTATAATATTAAATTAAAATAGGATAATTATGTGAATTGAATCATGAAAAATGGATTCCATATTTTGAATTTTTTAGATCATATTTGATAAAATGTCCCTTTTATATTTAGTAATTATAAATAATAACCATGATAAATATTTGTCACATCGGTAAGCATAAAATGGGTAAAATTGGATTAAAACATTGGGATAAGGCTTTAAAATTTCTCTAAAAATAGACTTTATCCTATTAGATGAGTATATTTCAGATATATAAGTCTCTGAATTGAATATATGTCTACTTGGTTACATTTTTTTGTTATTTCCGTTATATTATATTAGGAAAAGAAGGGAAACAAAACGATACTCTCTTTGATTTAATATCATTAAAAATATTAAATATGCATAAAAGAGTATAAGTTCGGTTTGAAATGTTTATTTTATATATGAATTAAAAAAATTATCTTGTTAATTTATTTGTAATTATTAATTCTTGAATAATTACCTTCAAATCATACACCACACAATCACTGTATTTATTAAATTAGTAGAAAATTAAAATAAATTATTTAAAAAAAATTAAAGTAATATAATTTGGATAATTTTTTTTAAAATTATTTAATATATAAATATAACATATTTGGTATTTTATAAATGTTAATATTATAGTTCCATAACTTTCTTGACGACTTTAATGTGAAAGTAAATGATTAGTTCTATAATGAATTAATGATATTTTATAATAAACAAGATTGTATTAAATGATTTAAAATTCATAAAAAGAATACATTCATAAATTTTATTTGGATATGGCTTAACAAATATTCCATGATACTTTTATGGATAAATTTATATTTTAGGGTAACATTCTTGACCCTTAAATAACAGAAAACATTAATTTTGTGATAATTGTCCGAAGGATGGGGGTTAAAACAATGAGATAAGATTTAAGCATCGCATAAACAAATAATTTTTTTATTTGATTATTTTCACATATCCAAAAAATTGTTTCTAAATATTTCAATTTTTATTCACTTGACTTTAATAATTAATTTATATTAATTTTATACTTTATGTAATTCGAATAGTTCCCCTCCCCTCACTTATAAAAGGACTTCTTACCCTCTCTTACTAACAACTTTGTACCATTATATATCATAAAATACCAACATTAATACCTTTATATATTCCATTACTACATCCTAGATATTTTTTTCTTTCCAAATGACTATCCCTTCATGGTTTAAGGTGTTATCCTAAAGAGGTTTCTCAACGAAGAGGTATATCTCTAAAAAGAATGTTTTGAATTTTATTTATTTTATAAATTCTATAAATAAATTTAATACATTATAAAAATTGAATTATGTATATTAAATAACCTTAATTTTAATTATTAAAAGTGAAAATCCATTATCCACCTTCTTTCCATCCTACTGAATGTGGAAATTCTCTCATGCGTAAGTATGAATTACCATCTCTGTATAGTGTTGTAATTCATTTCTCATCACCACTATACATGGATGGTAATAAATATGGATTTTAAAAATTTATATTTTATTTGGGATATTTTTATGAGTCTTTAAAGGTGAATTATTATTTACATTTCTTTCATTCTATTAATTAAACAATATAAATATTGTTCAAGTGTATATATGGCCTACTGACTTCTTGAACGGTGTAATTCATTTTTATATCTTTACCATTTATGAAAGAATATATATATATATATATATAATGAATATATATTATATTTATATCTTTTTTAACATTATGGATATGATGGAACCATTATCAATGTACGTTGAGTGGAACTTCAAGCTGAAACTTTTCAGAAAAACGAAATAGATAAAAACTAGAAATAAAGATTTTAATAATCAATTATTAATAAATAAGTGTTTAAATGTTATAAGTGTCTAATATATGATATTAAATTATATTCATTCTCCAAATAAGGCTCATTTTACTGAATGTGTGATTGGAATATTTATTTTAATTTATACCAAAAAACAGGTTTTCCCACCCTCATGACTAATATTTAATTTAAATTTTAATTTAATAGTTTATCAAGATATGTTCAATGAATATTTTCTCCTTGATATTTTTAGAAATATATAGTTTTAAAAATGTGATTTTAAAATTAACATGGTATTTTTCCTCAAGAATTCCTCCAATGATATTTTAAAAGTATTTTCATCCATGTCAATATAATTTGATGAATTTTATGATTTTTTGATGTTATAATCTAATGATACCATCCAACATATTTATTTGGATGGATTCAATTAGTTTTTCTTGGTAAGGAGTTGAAATTTCATATTTATTTTTTCTAATATGGGAAATTATTTATTATAAGTCATGTTTATTAGGTTTTATTATTTATATATATAATGAATATATTAGAATTATTAATTTGTGAGTGGGTACTAGAATTTTATATCACTTTGATGCATTGACGGGTCTTATAAGATAAACCATGTTGGGTGTTTAGACAATTCCTTACCCATTTATATAATATTTCATGGATTGAGGCCTCTATGGTATGTTTATGATGTCCAAAATTGTTAATTCCATCAGTATGAAATCATTTATTTATTGTCATTTTATTATTAAAATATTTATGATATCCACTGATAATTTTCATGCTGAAATGATTATTTATATGGAATGATTTAGTAATATTTTAGTCCTTATATATTATTCATTACTTATCCATTTTATAATATATTCTTCAATATATATTCCCACACTAAGAATTTAAGCCCACCCCTTTCTTACATTACTACTCCATAGTATTTTATGAGGTTTATTATGATGATATGCAATGATATTTTATAGGTAGAAGCTATTTTATTGAAGAGAATATTGTGTTTTATTGTATATTTTCAAATTTAATTTAGATTCAAGTATATATCTAGATTATGAATATGACTAAACAGCTCATTACATTTAAATATTATCGCTTGTATCTAGTGACAATATAATAAATTAACCATTGACTTTGGGCTTCTAGGGTAAAGATCTTTATATTTTTAATTACATATGGTTTTGTAGAACCCGTTGGAACTAGATTTAGGTAAACAGATATCTGGGAACATTACCCTATGATAGACTTTTACTATAAATCAAATTATGGAATAATGTACTAATGTTTTGTTAAGGTTGTGATTATGTGATTTTCTGAGAAACACATCCCTATATGGATACTACAAGTTGACATGTTTTTATAAAATATGCATGTAGAGATAATAATCCAAGACAAAGTCGGTTAAGAATCTATCTACCATCATTATGGTGCAAAGTGAGTGTTCCCTTATTGTGTAGTTGGTTTTACACACTCTAATGATATTCAAGGATTAATTCACATTATCATTACAACCCATTATGAAATATTTAAATATAATTTTGTGATTTAAATATATTTCTATATCTTATATAATTAAGGGAGATGATCTAGAGGAGGGTAAATAGTACTTTACTAAAAATATCAGAGTTATTAAAAATTATTTGTGGAATTTATCGGTTCAAAATTAATAAATAATACTTTCTTAAATGAATAATAAAAATTGTTATGTGAAGATTTCATGTGGAAGATTAAAAACTAAGAATAAAATTAGTTTTTCTAATAGTTTTTATATAAATGATCATACTCTACTCTTCACACCCCAATCGATGGAGTATGAAACCTACAATGAAAGAGAGATATATAAAATTACATTATAGAAATATAAACCCATAATTTTACTCTAGGATGAATCATAACACAGTTTTTTTTGGAGAAGCCCCAAACCTAACAACACATTCCCTTTTGTGGGAGCATATAGAAACATAGGATTTCTACTAGGATCATTCAAAAAAATGTATTTTATTTATTTCAGGGGATAATAACCAAATAAATAACTCTTTGAGTTGGTGTAACTTTTGTGATAAATGATTATGTTATAAACATTACCCAAAAAAATTATAGACCAAATATTGAAATGGGATAGAATTAGAAATATTTTTATTCATGAAAAAAATGAAGCATGACCTTCAGAAAAATATTGATATTATACTCTTGGAATTTCAGTAATAGTAATGATAAACAATTCTTGTTCATATGGAAGTCAAAGAGTAGTTTTTCTATCCTTCAGATTTCATTAAAAAATTTGAAAGTTGTTTTTATAGGATCACATGTATTTCTTTGAGTAATATCACATGTAATCATTGTATATGTTTCAACCATCCGTGAGTCATTTAAATAGAATCTATATAATATAACAAACCAATATCCAACCTGTTAAAGCAATCAAAATTAATATTAAAAAACGGATAGAGAAAATTATCATTAAGATTTATCACAACAACAATTACTCAATTTAAAAGTCAATGAACAATTAAAATCAATTTTATGTACCCATTAAATATGTTAAATATTATTTTAGTAGCATAAAAAATTTACCCATTGGTATCCAGCAACTGTTACCACTATCGTTAAGGAAGATAGTACCATTGTGATGCTACCATTCAACCATGATTTAAAAGATATACCAAAAATATTGATGAAAATCTATATCAGTACCGCTATATAGAAATACATCTAATTGGAGATGAGGAAGATTCTAGTGGGAGAAGCTATCTAGAGGGAGGGGATAAATAGCTCATCATTTTATTTAGGATCTCTATCGACATAAAATTAAGTTATTTTGTAACCCTTATAAATGGTATAATTAATCGAATTTATAGAATACATAAATATAGATAAACATAATATATCTCAAATGGATCAAATAATTATTCAATACAACTTATATATTTTGTTATATCATCAAAAATATTGAAAATATGTAAACTACAAATGTAGAAAAAATAACTACAATGTTGTAGTACCTCAGCCATTTGTATGGTACCTAAATATAATTTTAAGCCTCTTATTGAGTTAAATTAAAATTATTAAAACTTCTTATATTTTTTTATATCAAATTTATTATGATTATTATTTATATCAAAAGAGTTATCAGTAAAATAATAAGGTTTTTGAATTTTGGGAATTCAAAATTCTCGATTTGTTGCATAAAATTTAGGAAAATATTAGAGCATTAAAACTACAATTTCATACTTTCATTAAGATTTATAAAACATAAATAAATATATTGGTTATCCAATAAACCAATTTTTGTGATAATTTTATCTATATAACTCATGTTAAAATATAATTAATAAAAGAATAATTGAATCACTATAAACTAAAAATTAATGTTGAAACAAAAATCATGTTGTATGTTTGAAAAAAATGTTAACTTCCTAGATATTGATTTATAATTATTCATAGTTGAACATTAGATAGATAAACTTCTTTTTTTTATATCAAATATTAATTATAGAAATATATTCACTATAAATAAATATATATCAAAATTATTTTGATATTATAAAATTATATCTTCACATGAAATAATAAGAGGGGTTGAAATGTTCAAAAACATAAATTATTGACACATGATAATGTTAAACAAGCAAGGGAGAAACTCTAATAAATTAATAATAAAAGTTATAAAATTTTATATAATGTAATCAATTAAAATTTAAAGTAATCAAACAAAAAAATTACATGAAATGCACATGGGAAAATAATATCCCCCTTTTATTTGATTAAAAAAGAAAGTAGGTAAAGAAAAAAATTATCCTTCTACATTTAAATAAATAAACAAATAACTAAAAATTCTATTTAAAAATATATTATCATAAAAACTAATTATCACCCTTTTCTTATTTAATCATATGATAACATTAAATGATTTTTTAATTCTATGAATATGGAGATTAAAAACATAATATCCCCAATACACATGCTATATGATAAAAAATAAATCAAATACTAGAAATAATAAATAAAATAGATAATAATTCCCTAAAATTAATTAAAAATAGATAGAAGAACATTCCAAGAATAAAATTCATTTGGGATATAACAAATTTTAAAAAATAATTGTAACATAGTTAAATTAAACCTTATTATATAGTAGGCACTATCTGATAAATATTTCATATTGATGTGGAAGAGTCCTATAAAAATAACCAGAAATAGTTTTTTGTACCCATGATATTCTAGGTCCAATTGGGATATTGAAAAAAATATTTCAATACCTAGAAATAATGAAAACATTTATAGTAAATTACATGATAGATAAATTCTTATATATATAAACTTTAGTAATATGAAGATATTGAGGTAACCTAATAGAACAATCATCAGCATAATGTCCTTGAAAATAAATTTTAAAACATGTAACTGTTGAAACCTTCCTTATAGAGATCTGAACTAATGTTATCTTAAGAATCTTAATAATTTGATGATCATAAAAAACCAAATTTGTATTTGTTTTATTTCATCATAGCTATCATCTTATCATATTTCTCTTTACCTAAACCAAAGGTTGATATAGTTTCCATTAAATTTAAAATTTCATTTTTAATATTTACATTTTCCTTCTGAACGATCTCAAGATTTCCACAAGCATTATATTTTATAGATAAAGTAGAATTTCTAAAACTATAATTTTACTTTTCATGCTTAAAACATTATTCTTCATAATATTACTCTTCATATTTTATTTTTCAAATTAACAAATTATAATTTCTCATCTTATCATTTTCCAAAATAATAATATTATTTTCTTTATAAGCCTTCTTGTCAACTAATGTCATACATTCATACTTTCTTGAAATTGTTTCAATTTCCACTTGAACATAATAACATAAATCACTTAATTAATTAACATTATAACATAAATGATCATAAAGGTGTTGAGTATTAAGAATAATAATCTGAATCATAAGAATTAGTAACATTATTTGTTGGTTTTATTAAACACAATCAAGATGGATTTAATATATAATCAAAAGGATATATTACATGTGGATATTTTCATAACAAAAAAAATTTCTAGTCTCTTTTTAACTTTTAGATTCATAACTAGAGAGTGATTATTCAGTGCATCACCTACCAACCTGATAAACTCAATTAATTTCCTTTTTTACTTCTTATCTTTCTTTTTTTTACTTAGCTTTTGACACTCATGTTTGGTATGTCTAAGTTTCTTAAATCCAAAACAAATAAAATCAGATTTACATTTCTTTCCTTTTATTTTGAAATTGTTATTATATCTCATGATTTTTCTTCATCATTCTTGGTTTTATTATTTTTCTTTATGAATCCATAAATAGATTTAACAAATTGACTTATATCATCATCTTTATCTGAGTGAGAAGAATATGGGGCATCATTAGAGGAGTTGGTAAAAAGTAATTATGATTTAAAAGAAAATCCAATTATATTTATAGATTATTCAATATTTTTTAATTTAATTAAATCTTATATTGTAATATAGATCCAATATACTCATCTAGAGTGTATTCTATAAAATATATTCTTTCATCAATGTCTACTTTATTTTAATGTCTCTTCTTTGGTATAGATAAAACTATATTTTCAATCGATAATTTATTAGTCATGGTCTCACCAAGTGTAACCATGTTGTTGATGGTCATTTTGAATCTGTTGAACATGTCATTCACACTTTTAGGGCCAATAATTCTAAATTCGTGAAATTCAGATCTATGAATGTCAATATTAGTTTTATTCAAATTTTTAGTTCCATGATGAGTGACTGTTAATGTCCTCTAAATGTAATAAGTAGTTTTAAAAGATTAAATATGACTATAAATATTCATGCTAAGATATCAGTAATGATAATTCAGGACAATGTAATTTAAGATATATTTTACATTCGCATTTTTAGTTAAAGTTTCAGGTTTGACATTATGTTTTTATATGTTCTATCCATGATAGTCCAATATTTATAACCTATTATTTTCAAAAATATCTATATTCTATCTTTCTAGTTTCCACAATCACTTCCATTTAAATATGGGGGTCTCAATGAATTCAATATTTCAATATTTTGTGTTTCTATCAAACTAAAATAGATCTTTCATTAGTTTTGTTAAAGACAAGGATATATGTTAGTTAAAAAAAATAAAAAAAATAAAAAAAATACTTATAAATAAAATACATCAAAACTAAATATTCCAAATGGGTAGCTCTCATATACCATGTGTTGGGAATCTATAAATATAATGAAATAAGTAAACTATTCTCCATATAGGTCTAGTTATAATACCAATTGTCTGGCTTGATGAGATGATAAAAGATGGTCTATAGGGGGATGATTAGATAATTATTAAAAATATTAGATTTATTAAATATTAATTTCATAATTTTTAGGTCTAAAATTATTAAAATATTCTTTGTTAAAAAAATATGAATAGTTTATATATGAAGAGTGTATGTATAAAATTATAGAGAAGAACCGAAGGAATTTTTATAGTAATTCAGATCTAAATGGTCTTATTCTACACTTCACACCACAACCGATGGATCATTAAACCTACTATGAGATTTAGAAACAGAATTAAATGGGAGAAAACTAAACCCATACTTTTACACTTGGTTGATTCCCAACCCAGGACTTTGTAATGGGAAGCCCCAAACCTAACAACACATAGCCTTTTTCAGGATAAAAAAAACATGATTTCTACTAGGATCAGGCCCAACATAAGTGCACTACATTGTAATCAAGTATGAATAACCAAGGTAATATCTTGTATAGGTAGTATAACACGTGTTAGAAATAATTATGTATAAACCTCTACCAAGACAAAAATATAGAAAAAATACTACAACTTTATTGAAGTTGAAATATTGTTGTTGATGGGAAATTCAGTGAAATCCCATACGAATTGTGTAGATATTGTACACTACAAATTAAAACAATGTTACAAATAATATATTCAAGGTGTAATGGATGTTGAAGAAGAATTTCTCTTTCTATGTAAGTTCACCACAAAATATGTAAATATTGTGTACATGATCAAATGTATTGCATTGAATATTTTCTCATGTAATCATCATGTATTTTCTATGAATCGTCATGTCATTTAATTAGAATCTACAAAATCAAAAAATCCAATATCCAATAGGGTTAAGCAATTTTGATTCAAATTACAAAATTATTTGGGATAGATAATATTATTATCTAAAATAATCATAATGATATGTTTTTTAAACCAAAACTAATGACTAATTAAAAACAATTTTAATTACCTATTAAATATTTAAAATATTTTAGTGATAGAATAATAAATTTACTTGATGTTATAAATCATCTTCTACAACTATCATTAAGTACTTTGTAATCATTAGGATGCTACCATTCAACTACGTCATCAAAGATTTTAAATCACATTGGATAAGAAGTGGTACCAAAACCACTTTATGAATCTACCACTGCTTGATCTGGAGGTAAATTCAAGTGGAATAATATTTCAAAAAGTAAAATAAGAGTAGATCATCATTTTATGTTGGAGCTTTTTCAAAATTAAATTCAGTGATTTTTTATCCATTCAAAACGATAGAATTATTGAATAGTCCAAGATACATAACTCTAGATAAACTTAATATATTTCCAATGGATAAATAACTACTCAAATTGACTTATATATTAAGGGATCTCATAAAAAATATTGATAATATATAAACTAGAATTAAGGAAGAAATCACAATAATTTTGTTGTACTTCAGTCATTTTGTTAATATATATAAATAGAATTTTAATCCTTTCATTAAGTTAAGTGAAATTTTTAAATAAATATTATAATTTCATTGAAAAAGAATCATGTTATTATTACGTATATCATAATATTTATCCTAGAAATAAAATATATTTCGAATTCTGGGAAATCTAGAATTCAAAAATCATTACATAAATTCTAAGAAATTTTTAGAGGATTAAAAAAGCAATTCAGAGATTCAATTTAGTATAATTAAATTTAAATAAATATATTTGATATATAATGGAATAAGTTTCATGAGAATAAAATATATATAACTCATGTTATAAAATAATAACTAAATAAATCCTTATAACTATGTAAATTGAAAAATATTGTTGAAACAAAAATAATGGAGTATGTTTGAAAAACATTGGGATCATTCTAGAGATTGATTTAGACTTTTTCATAGTTGAACAAGATTTAAATAAACATCTTATATTTCATATGAAATATAAATTATAAAAATATATTCATTATAAATCATGATAAAATTAAAATATATTGATCTTTTAAAACGGGATTTTCAAATAAAATAATAAGAGGGTTTGGAATATTCAATAAAATATAAACATAAGGTAATATTTAAAATGAATGTGATAAATAATAATCAAATAATATTTAAAGTAATAAAATTTTCTAATGTAATCGAACAAAAAAATACATTTCAGGAGAATTAATAAATAGATATTTATAAATATATTGGGATTATGATTATGAGATTATTTATACATAAATTTTGATTTATGTCAAGTGTTTCACTAGATTCAGAACTATACATTATGATTCATAATGTTATGATCTGATATAGTGTATGAGATTACATAAAAATGGTGCCTTGTGAAAGGAATTAAAATCATATCAATGCATGTAATCCCTGTTGGTATTTCCATCTTGGGAAAGATAATAAATCTAGGGTTGTGGATGGAGCTGAAATAGAACAAAATCATAACTGCATTGTGGTAGCTGACTTGAGTTATTAACAATAACCATGATCATATAGATAATTATTATGATTCACAATGTAGTGAAAAACTATAAGAAATGTTCTTGTGAAAATAAAAACTAACATTAAATGGAACCATAAACAAATTTATTGTTGATAGATGGAAGAATTATTTAAAAAAGATATTTCTTACATTGAGAAGAATTGAAAGAGAAAATATTTTCATGTTTCTTTATCTCATTAATGGGGGTGAAAATATATAGTTTTCATTTATTCAAAACACTATAGATGTGGAGTAAATACTTAACATAGAGTGTAAAATATTGAAGTTACTTATCTTTGGAAAAAATATTTCTCACAGTCAATGAGAGAATATGAGATTAAAATTCTTCAGTCTACAATAAAAGAAAGAGAAATGTTTTTTATGTAAAAATATTATATTACAAGGATAGAAAGGCATGAAGTGGCTTAGAAACATAATAAAAAGAGTCATATTGATATATTTTCGATGTTCAAAATCCAATCCAACGGAGTAAACTAGTCACTAAAACATTGTCATTATAAAAGGATATAGTATCATTTGATATCAAGATAGGGAAATAATTCTTCATGTCTTATGAATTTTTAAAAATTAATGATATGAATAGAATGATTGATCAAAAAATGGATAAGGGGAAGAGGAGATAGGGGTTTTAAAACAAGTGAAACTTTTGGAAGGAAACACCATGGTATATACATAATGTGAAAAAGAGTCGATACAAGTGTGGAGAAATTGTTCATCCTGATCATGAATTAAAGAGTATGTGAGAAACCATAAAAATGAAATGATTTAACTATTAGAAGATGTGACACTATTCAACCAATTTCCCCAGACATCAAGGGAACCACGGGGTGAAGCCCATGAATGTGTAATTACTACATCCAAAGTGGAAGTACCTATTGAAATATTGAGAAGTACACTTATCATCCACTATGGGATTGAGAGGTTTTTATTTGATTCAAGTTATTCTCACTAAATTATATTTGAATTATTTTCCAAGGGTATCAAATCGCCACCTCAAAGTCCAGATGTATGTTTGAATTAAGAACTCATAATCACAATATGACTACATCTCATGTCTATAGCTCCACTTCAATAGAAGTTTGTGGTAAATTTCTTTCTAGAAATGTTTTTGTCCTTATCCTGTTAAAATTTTACTTTTTTGGGCTTGGATTATCTCTCTTATTATATATCACATATCAATTTTTTGAATAATGTAATTTTAAATAAATATTATTAATCAACCTATGATCATATATTAGTGTAAGGATAAACCTGAACATCCAATTGAAATTACTTCCATCATATGGGCTCTACTACCAATTCATGAGGTTTATTTATCTAAAGTGGTTGGAGAAAAACTCAAAATATAATATTTTCCTTTTCTTAATATACTGATGTATTTATAATATATGTTTCTGTTATTCCCCCAAATTGTGAATTTGATCATTCAATAGAACTCATACATATTTCTAAACCTATTTCAAAGAGTTATTATAGAATAACCCTATTTCAGTTATAGGAATTAAATAAGAAACTCTAGGATAATCTAGATAATGGATTCCTTCATCCTAGTATGTCACCATGGGGTGTACCTATTATTTTTGTTACGAAAAGATATGGTTCAATATATATTTTCATTGATTATCAAGAACATAAGAAGATCAATATAAATAGTAAGTATCATCTAGTATGTATCTATGATTTTTTAATCAATTATGAGGTTCTCAATAATATGTATTGGATAATATTTATTCTATATATCATGAATTTAGTATTAAAAGGAGGATATAACTAATATAACATTCTATAAAAGGTATGAGAATTATGAATTTATAGTAATTCCATTTGGAATTACCAATTAGCCCACCATTTTCTTTGAATTATTGAATATAGTATTTAGAGACTACCTAGATCATATTTTTGTAGTATTTATAGAAGATATTCTTATATATTCTAATAGAAAGGAACAAATTGAATATTATTTGATAATTATGATGAAGACATTGAGGAAAGAGAAGTTATATTATATAATTTATATGTATTAATTTTGGATTCCAAAATGTTCATTCTTTGTTCATTTAATCTCATGAGAGGGTGTATCAGTTAATCTATCAGAAATTGATTTTATTGAGAAATGATATAGATCAACCACTATAACTGAGAAATATATTTTTATTAATTTGTAATGATACTACCAAAGATTAGTGAGACATTTCTATTGAAAATATAATACATTCACCATGATGAATTGGAAGGGGCTTCATGTTCATATGGATAGATGAATGTAAAGATAACTTAAATGAACAAAGTTAAGTTTGTTCAATGCACCTATGGTTACACATCCCCCTAGTGGAGAATGTTTAGTGATATATATTGATGAATCAAAGTAGGTATTGTGATTCCTCCTCAAATATAATGACATGGTTAAAGAATATTCCCCTCAACAATTAAAAAATCATGATAAAAAATCAATCAACTCATGATTTTGATCTCGTAGCGGTGATTATTTCATTGAAGATAGTGAGACATTATATGTATGGTTAAAGGTGTGATATATATATTTTCCATAAAATTTTAATATAATATTTACTTAGAATGAGTTGATCAAGAAGGAACAATGCAATATGGGTAATTGTTGATCGTCTTACCATGTCAGCACATTTTCTTGCTATAAGAGAAGATCTACCACTTGAACGTATAGCAAGACTATATATTAATGAAGTTTTGAGACTTCATGGGGTACCCCTATCGATTGTTTTGGATCGTGATACCCATTTAACTTCAAGATATTGGAAAAGTATTCAGAAGGCCAGGGATACTGAACTTCGTTTGAGCACTGCCTACCACCCTCAAATAAATGGACAATCAGAACGGAATATTAAAACCTTATAAGACATGATGAGATCTTGCTAACTTGACATTCAAGGTATGTAGGATCAATATTTACCTCTGGTATAATTTTATGATAACAATATCTTCCTTTCAAGTATTCATATGGCACCATATGAAGCGTTATATGGAATTCGATGTTGCACACCAACCTTTCGGGATGATGTTGGTGAAAGAAAACTCATAATCCCAGAACATGTGGAGGAAACGATGGAAAATGTGAAGGTAATCAAAAACCACATCAAAGCATCTCAATGTAGGCAGAAGAGATATGCCGATAACCGTAGGAAGGATTTGGAATTTAAGGTAGGATATCATGTTTTCTTGAAGGTATCTCCAGGGAAGGGTGTTATACATTTCGGTAATAAGGTTAAATTGAGTCCCAGTTACATCGGATCTTTCGAAATTCTATAATGAATTGAGGTTATAGCTTACCATTTGGAAATACGACCAAATCTATCTAAAGTTCACGTTTTGTTCCACGCATCACTGTTGAGAAAATAAATGCTTGACCCAACACATGTACTCACCTATGTAGAACTAGAACTGGAACCTGATCTGACTTATTGCAAATACCCCATCATGATTCTTGATACAATTGAACAAGTGTTGAGAAACCAGGCGACTTGTCTGGTAAAGTTTTTATGTAGAAACCATAAGATGGAAGAAGAAACGTGGGAAACCAAGAAACTTATGATGAACAACCACCCGAGTATTTTTATGCATTAATATTCTAGAAATTTCTAGGAAGAAATTATTTGAAGGAGGAGAAAGTGTAACACCCAAAGATTCCATTGTATGCTTTTGTTTTAATAATAAAGTAGCGTGTGTTGTACGCAACTTTGAGTTCTAACACACACCACAACCAATCAAACTAGCCATTATGAATAGTAATACCCACTTTTTTAAATTTTATAAATATTATATTACAAAATGGACTTCATTTTTGGATTCTGAATAACGGAATTAGCTTAGGGTGAATTTCTGGTATTTTTTTGAAAACAATCAATTTTTGATGAATAGTGAAAAATAGTGAGTTATAGTTTAAAATTGAATTTTTAATTAAATAATTATTTATTTTATTTAAATTTATTTTATGTCAAAATATATACATAATACCTATATAAGTTTAATATAATTCATTGGACACAGTTTATAATGATTTTAGATATATAATTTTTTTTGAACTTTTCACCATCTTTTACCCATCTCTTAGGAGAAATTGCAAATTCACATAAAACATAATTTTACCGCTTCTGTGAGTGGAATTTCGAAAATATGAGAGACATGGTTAATATCAAGGAGTAAAATGTGGTTCAATAAGAGAAAAATAATTTTTCGTAGATAGTAACTTTTTACTTTTATTTACCACGGTTAAATGTAAATATGGAAATTAAGGGTATAAACGATATTATTATTACCCTAACACATGTCCTAATTTTATTGGCTAAGAATAATTCGACCAAAAACATCCTTAGGAATAAAATATGAACCTCTTTGGTCTACATGGATTAGATTATGACATTTATTATTATTTAATTCAAAGAAGAGTTAAAAGAGTTAAAATCAATGTTTAATAACTAAAACATTTTTAATATAGGGTTATACATAAGATAAATTAGATTATAAATATTAATTAGAAATATAATAATATTAACTACATAATTGTATTTTATTTATAATTATTAGACATTAAGTAATTTATTTTATTTATGACACAATGGTGATGCAATTATTACTTAATTATTGAAATATTTAATTAATTTATATATATAAATATCCAGATAAATGTAATTTGAGACATTTTATAAATTCCACTAATTTTTTAGGTTAATATTACATATTAGGGTTGGTAAGATGAATTTTGTTTGAATTAAAAAGGCTGTTATGAATTTAGCAAAAACAATATTTTAAATAGTGTCAAAATTGACATACAATAATTTTTAAATCAAATCTTATATTATTAATTGATATTCTATTCAAAAAAATATATGGTTTATCCAAAGTACTTATATAATTATAGGTGTATCATTAATGAACCACTTTGGGTTCTATTGGTTGTATATAGTATGTTTTCACCACCCTCTATCAAGTTCCTTTCTTCTTCTACTTCTTCTCTCATTGATATTTCTATTCTAAACTAATAAATCTAGTATCTTCTATATACTATGATGTTATTATAAATATGGTACAACCATATTCAGTATTCTATCCATCAATTTAATGACATGTCATCATGCGTGCGTACATACAGCTTACCATCTCGACGTCGTGGTGTAATTGTTATTCAAAACATTATTATTTGGATGGGTATGATAATGATGTGTAATTGATTTAAATAATTAATGTAACATGATAATGATTGTGTATATATTATATACCATCCAATTATGTATTATTTTAATATCAAAATAATGATATTGTTGCTTGTGCGTACGTACGGACTATCGTCTCCACGAACGCGATGAGATTCATTCCCCATCATATCCATTCAAGTATAATTTCTATTTGATACATAAAAAAATGGTTAAGGACTTTATTTCATTCTGGATATGAATAATATAAAACCTATGTAAAAAAATGGCTTATGTAATAAAACATATAAAAGAAAACGAATATGTTAACATAGGAAACAACGATAATACAAATATATTAATAAAAAAGAAATGTTAAAATATCATATATGATATTATATTAATATATATGATTCTTTTATAATTTAATAACAATGATTTAACTATTATACAGGTGGTTAACCTACCTTTGAAGAAGGAAAAGTAAAATTTAATGGTTTATTTCACAATCTCTTCATTATTCGAGGTTGTTTATACATAATTATCTACTAGGGCCTCATTATCATCCACATCCATGTTTCATAAAAATGTATTTCAAAATTTTTTACTACTTTAAAAAATATGGTGTAATGTCATTTATACCCTTGTTTGACTTTTTATAAGATGTTTATAGAGGAATGTTTCCATCATTTTCAAAACAATGTCATTTTTAACCTTTTCGACAGAATTAAGGTAAGAATGTATTTTTTTTTAAATTATACGGCGGGTGCGGCTATTTTCCACCATTATAAAATCGTCGAAGCTTCCCATAAATGATTATAAGAATATTTTGAATGTAAATGTTATATTTTATTATTATGTGACTTAAATTATTTCAAAAAGATCGATATTTATCTCAAATAGTTTTGATTTCATCTATGTCAACATCGTTTGATGGATTTTAAGCTTATTTGTAGTTGATTTATTATGATACAAAACTTCCATATAGTATTGAAGGTTTTGGGATATTTTTTACTGATGATGTATTATTTTTACACCATTCATAGTTTTTGGAGAATGTATTGACATTTTTATGCACGTTTTAATATAAATGTTTTTGTTATGTTTAAAACTGTTCATATGTGGAATGCATTGGACTTAATAAGTGACGGGTGGAGCCCCATATAGCTCCTCGATGCATTGATAGGTCTCATGAGATGAACTAGTGTCTTGGGGCAATGCCTTGAAAAAATATTATTTGTATTCTTGGCACAAGTCATTGACTATGTGGTTATGATAGTCTGGAATTATGCATTTCATCATTACGAAAGTCGTTATTGATATTTCATGTGATTATTTGACTAGTAAAATACCCATGTGAATAAGTAAATGGAATTATTTCATATTATCGTTTCCATATTATGCCTAAGTTTATGTTTAAAAGGCTTTTGTTTTAGTTAAACATTGCCTTAAATGTTTATGTTTATTTATAAATGTTTCCGCTATATTGTTATCCTTACTGAGAATCTAAACTCACCCCTTTCAATGTATTAATTTTTCCCAGTATGTGAAGAATTATTTTATGAAAGACCTGCAGGGAATGTATTAGGGGATATGAAGACAAGATGTTGTTGTAGTTTTTTTCCACATTATGATGTAATGTATGACTTATGAATATATCTAGTGTTTCCAAGTCTACTAAACTAATCGGTCGTTCGAGACGAGATCTTTTGTGATCATGCCAATTTGATGTAATAATGCACCGACTCTGGGTAACTAGGGTTGGGGCGTTACAGTTGGTATCATAGAAAGTTTAGTACAAACCCTGGAAGCTAGATTTAGATAAACTCTAATTAGAGCATGTATCCCTAAGATAGTATTTGTGGGTTAGTATAGAATAACATCCTATAATTTTGGTAAAGTATAGATTTTGTGTATTTTCAAGAAAAACATCCATGTCTGGAAGGAGTAAAAACTCCAACAAGGAGTTTTGGTCATGACTCGGTGTATCCTGGTACATGAAAATGGGCCTTGCTTCACTCTTGGTTATGACAATCCCAGGTGATATGCTTAGGATAATTAATTATTTCTTTACAAACCATTATGAAGGGTTTATGAGTATATACTTCCTCAAATAAAACTTTTATATGATTATGGATTATATCCATAAAATGTTCAATTTTTTTAAGTGTTTTACAAGCATGGAATTATGTATTTCTATACATAAACTAACCAAGTTTATGACATTGTTTAGAAATAGAGCCTAGTGGAAGGAATGGAGACATTATCAATGCACTCACTCCATGTAGGTATTTACCTCTTGCTCAAGATAAATTTATTGGAGCTAGTGATTCAATTGGTGCAGATCAACTAATCACCATACTGGGAAAACTCACTCCGCTTATGAATAATAAAATTACTCTTATGAAGCATACCGATCTGTAGCGTGGAGGATCAATCTAAGATCGCTTCATGAGGAAACAACCAACAACATTCAATGAGGGTACAAATCCACTAGTAGTTGAGCAATGGATAAATTCTTTAGAGAAAATATTCCATGCCATGGTGTGTAGTGAAAGGGAAATGTTTATCATGGCAGTTTACCGCCTCACTGAATATACTGATCAATGGTGGTCATTAATTCAAAATACTTAGGAAGATGATAAAGTATAAAATATGGAAATGAGGTAGTTCAAAGAGATTTTCATAGAAAAATACTTTCCTCATTACCATTGAGAAGATATGGAAAGGAAATTTCTAAGCCTGAGGAAAAAGTAAGATGATAATGTCGCAAAGTATGAGGCTAACTTTACAATGATAGCAAGGCATGCTACAGATTATATATCTAACCCAAGATGTTATATTGATCATTTAATTTATGGGTTAAAATTGTTTCTCCATCATGGATTAGTCTTAAAATCTTCTCGTCGTATGATGATATTGTCTCATGTGCTATCAGGAAAGAAAAACAATTCTCTAAGTCTTATTACTTTAATGAAAAGAAAGAGAATAAGAGATCTGGGGATCAATCTAGAAATGGAAATAAGGCGATGAATGGAAAAGTTTAATATCTATCCTTCAGTTAATATGGGAATAAGCTCCCGGTACTTGCTTAAAAGGAATGGGAATCTATTACAAGTGTGGTGAAAAAGGCCACCAAACTCTTGTTTGCAAGGGGAAGAAAGAATCTACCAATGTTCAATGATACAATTGTAGGGAGATGAGACATTATGCAAATGAATATCCTAAGTGACATGAAAACATACCTCAGAAGATGCCAAGGGATCGAGGAAAATATTATGTGATCACTACTGTTGAGGTTGAAGCTCCAAAAGACATGGTGACAGGTAATTTAATGGTTTCCCAATGTTTAGCCAATGCTTTATTTGATTCTGGATCATCACATTGTTTCATATCTTCCCAGTTTTTTATGAAAATTATATATTTCTATTTTGATTTAACAAAGGAGTTGTTAGTCAAAAATCCTAAGGGAAGTATTTTTTCTAAAATGTTTTGTCAATCAGTCCCCATTAAGTCATATAAATGTTCTTTATCTGCATATCTCATAATCATACACATGATTGAATTTTATATAATCCTCAGTATGGATTGGATATAAGACCTTGATGCAAAAATTTATTGTAATAAGAAGGAGGTCACTATTTTTGAAGACGATGGTAAAGAACACCTTATCATTATAGAAAAATATTCACCACCTAATTATTATATAGATCCACCCCAGTAGCTCAACTAAATTCAATTATTGGGGAGGAAGAGAATGAAATAACCATGGGTGAGGAAAGGAATGCTCACATAGAAGATGTAACTATTGTGCAAGAATATGTTGATGTGTTTCCAGAATATTTACCTGGATATCCTCCAGAATGGGAAATTGAGTTTTCCATTGATTTCATTCTTGGTTAAAACCCCATATTGAAGACCCCTTAGAGAATGGCCACTGTGGAATTAGTTGAACTAAAGAAACAACTAGAGGAATTGGGTATTATGGGATTTATTCTCCCTAGTGTTTCTCCATGGGGAGCCCCTGTCCTTTTTGTTAAGATAAAAGATGGATCTATGAGGTTATGTATCGACTATAGGGAAATCAATGCTATAACAATAAAGAACAAGTATCCCCTACCTCACATTGATGATTTATTTGACCAACTGCATGTATCTCAATACTTTTCAAAGATTTACCTTCGATCTGGATTCCATCAGTTGTGTGTGAACAATAAAGAAATTCCAAAGACAACATTTCGAACCAGGTACATGCATTACGAGTTTACAGTAATGCCTTTTGGATTGACTAATGCACCATCTGTATTCAGGGATCTAATGAACATAGTTTTCATTAAATACCTCAATGATTTTGTAGTGGTATTTATTGATGATATTTTGGTATACTCCAAAAGCTACAAAGATCATGAAAATCACTTGCGCATTATCCTGAAAACTCTTAGAAGACATGAATTATATGGGATGTTCAGCTAGTGTGAATTCTGGATTCGTGAGATTTCTTTTCATGGTCACATTGTCTCCAATGATAGAATCTCCGTTGAACCTTCTATGATAAGAGTAATCCAATAATAGCCAGCACCGATGAGTATAATTGAGGTACATAGTTTTATTGGTTTAGCAGGTTATTATCAACGTTTCGTCCAAAAAATTTCCCGATTGGCTAACCTATTAATGAAGCTCACATATAAAGGGGTTAAATTTGATTTTACAAAAGAGTGTGAAGAATGTTTGGAAGATCTGAAGAGAAGATTAGTCAACGATCCTATATTGACTCTACCATCAAGGAATAGTGGGTTTGTTATTTATAGTGATGCTTCAAATAATGGACTTTGTTGTGTGTTTATGACAAATGATAGGTTTATTTCCTATGCATCACGACAAAAAAAAAATTCATGAGGAAAACTATCCTAATCATGATTTTGAGTTAGATGTTGTAATATTTTCTTTGATGATTTGGAGACACTACCTCTATGGCGAAAAATGTGAGATTTATCATGATAACAAGAGTTTGAATTATATTTTCTCATAGAAATAACTCAACATGAGGGAAAGGAGACGACTATAACTACTCAAGTATTACAATTGCAAGATACACTACCACCCAGGGAAGAAAAATAAGGTGGAAGATGCTTTGAGCAGAAAGGATCATGGAGTTTTGAACAAGATGAGAGTCTAAAGGGATCCTATTTTCATGGATCTAGTAAAGATGAATATGGGAATAACTAGGGAAGGTGAAACATAAATAATTTTTCGAATTATTTCCAACCCATGTTTACTAGAAAGGATAAAAATTTCTCAGACCAATGATGAAGAGTTTGAAAAGAATATTAAAGATGTGAATGATGGGAGATTGAGTGACATTGTCAATGAAGATGGAATTTTGAAATTTGGGAAGAGACTTTGTGTTCCTGATATTCCTGATCTAAAAAGAGAATTGTTGGATGATGCTCATAGTTCCAATATCTCTATTCACCTTGGGAGCACCAAACTGTATAGATATTTTAAGGAACATTTTTTTGGGACAACATGAAACAGAAGATTACTGATTTTGTGTCAACATGTATGGTTTGTCAACAAGTTAATGCTGGAAGGCAACGGCCTGGAGGAGTCAGGAATCCTCTTCCCATAACTGAGTGGAAATGGGATAATATTATGATGGACTTTGTCATGGGACTTCCAAAGACTCCTATAATGAACGATTCAATATGGGTTATTATTGATCGTCTTACCAAGTCATGAAATTTTCTTGCTATATGAGAAGATCTAGCACTTGAACGTCTAGAAAGACTATATATTAATGAAGTTGTGAGACTTCATGGAGTAACCCTATCAATTTTTCTGATCGTGATCCCTGTTTTACTTCAGGATTCTGGAAAAGTCTTCAGAAGGCCCTGAATACTGAACTTCATTTGAGCACTACCTCCCACCCTCAAATAGATGGACAATTAGAACGGACTATTCAAACCTTAGAAGAAATGTTGATATCTTGATCACTTTACTTTCAAGTTATGTGGGATCAATATTTTCCTCTGGTAGAATTTTCCTATAACAATAGCTTCCATTCAAGTATTCAGATGGAACCATATGAAGTGTTATATGGAAGGCGATGTCGTACATCAACCTGTTGGGATGATGTTGGTGAAAGAAAACTTATAGGCCCTGAACTTGTGGAGAAAATGATGGAAAAGGTGAAGGTAATACAAAACCACATCGAAGAAGCTCAAAGTAGGTAGAAGAGCTATGCCGATAACCGAAGGAAGGATTTGGAATTTCATGTAGGAGATCATGTTTTCTTGAAGGTATCTCTATGGAAGGGTGTTATAAGTTCTTGTAAGAAGGGTAAATTGAGTCCCATGTACATCGGCCCTCTTGAAATTCTAGAACGAATTGGGGTTGTAGCTTACTGTTTGGCAATGCTGCCAAATCTATCCAAAGTTCACGTTGTGTTCCAAATATCACTATTGAGAAAATACATGCCTAACCCAATGCATGTACACACCTATGAAGAATTAGAACTAGAAATATATCTTTATTATTGTGAAGCGCCCGTCAGGATTTTTGATACAAGAGAACAAGTGCTGTTAAACCAGACGACTCGTCTGGTAATGGTTTTATGGAGAATCCATAAGATGGAAGAGGTAACGTGGAAACATGAGGAACATATGATGAAGAACCACCTGAGTCTTTTTATGCAATAATATTCTAGAAATTTTGAGGACTGAATTATTTGAAGGATGGGAGAATATAACACCCTAAGCTTCCATGGTACTTTTTTCTTTGAATAATACAGTAGCGCGTGTTGTACGCAACTTCAAGTTCTAACACACACCACAACCAATCAAACTAGCCGTTATGAATAGTAATACCATCTTTTTAAAATTTTATAAATTTTTTCTTTCAAAACAGACTTCATTTTTTGATTCGGAATATCGAAATTATCTTAGGGTTAATTTTTGGTATTTTTCTAAAAATATTAAATTTTTTATAAATAGTGAAAACAGTGAGTTATAGTTTACAAACGAATTTTTTTTAAAATAAAAATTTATTTTATTTAATTTTTTTCATTAAAAATAGATACATAATACCTATATAATTTCAACATAAATCATTAGAGTCAGTTTATAATAATTTTAAATATATAAAAATTTTATTGAACTTTTCACCATCTTTTAGCCATCTCCTAGGAGAATTTCCAAATTCACATAAAACATAATTTTACAGTTTTTGGTAGTGTAAATTAGAAAATCTAAGAGACAAGGTTAAAATCAAGGATTAAAATGTTGTTAAATAAGGTAAAAATAATTTTTTGTGACTATTAACTTTTTAATTTTATTTACCACTGTTAAATGTAAAAAGGGTAATTAAGGGATAAATTGATATTATTATTACCATAACACATGTCCTAATTCTTTTCGCTAAGTATTATTTGACCAAAATCAACCGTAGGAATAAAATATTATCCTCTTTGGTCCACTTGGATTAGATTTGGACTTTTATTATTATTAAATTCAAATAAGAGTTAAAAGTGTTAAAATCAATGTTTAAAAACTAAAACATTTTTAATATAGGATCATACATAATATAAATTATATTATAAATATTCATTAGAAAGATAAAAATATTTCATATATAAAAATATTTTATTTATAATTTTTAGACATTAAATAATTTAATTTATTTATGTCACAATGGGGATGCAGTAATTACCTAATCAATGAAATATTAAAATAACTGATATTATAAATATCCAAATAAATGAAGTTTGAGACTTTTTATGAATTAAAATAATTTTATAGGTTAATATAACATATTTGGGTTGGTTATATGAATTTTGTTTGAAGTAATAATGCTGTTATAAATTTAGAAAAAACAAAACACCAAATATTGTCAAAATTGACATAAAAGTGTTTTTAAAACAAATAATATATTATTAATGATATTCTATTATTAAAAATATGAGGTTCGGACAAAGGACTTATATAATGATATATGTGTAATTTATTAACCACTTTGGGTTCTATTGGATGTATATAGGATGTTTATTAACCATATAATGTAAAAATACAATGAGACATGGTAAATGTAAAACTATTTAACTAAGTGTTAAGTATAAATTATACGGTTCATTTAGTGACCAAACCTATCAAAAATATATTGGATGAATAGATTTATACCCATACCCACCTTATCCTCTAAATAAGTCAATTTGGAGCCATTATTAACTGAATATGAATTTATTATAAAATGATATTTAATGTTTTTTCTAAGGTTCCCCTCACCCCTCCTATAAAAGGGAGCTCACCCGTCTGTCAAATTCAAACCATCAATTCCTTTTGGCTCGAAAAAACCCTACCAAAATATCCTCTAAACTTCTCTCACTTCAATCTAGAGGCCTTAGTTTGATAAAAAAAATATAACCTACGGAGACCTTTTGATCAAATCAAATGGATGAACCCGATGATGATTTAAGGTTTTCACCACCCTCTTTCAAGTTCCTTTCTTCTTCCACTTCTTCTTTCTTTGATATTTATATTCTATGACAATAACTATAGTATATTATATATACTATGATGTTATTATAAATATGTTAAAGTCATATTAAGTATTCTATCCATAATTTCACTAACATATGACCATACGTGCGTACGTATGGCTTACCGTCTCCATGTCATGGGGTAATTGTTATTCAAAACATTATTATTTGGTTTGGAGTGATAATGTTGTGTAATTGATGTAAATAATAAATATATCATGATAATTATTCTATATATATTATATAACATCCAATTATATATTATCTTAATATCAAAAGATTGACATCGTTGCTCGTCCGTACATACGGACTACCTTCTCCATGAACGCGATGAGATTCATTCCCCATCGTATCCATTCAAGACTAATTTTCAGTTTATAATTAAAATAATGTTTAAGGACTTCATATATTTCTAGATATGAATAATATACAACCTATGGATAAAAACCATGTCTTCTGTAACAAAACTTATAAAATAAAATGAATAAGTTAACATCTGAAACAACAATAATACTATGATATTAATAAGAAAGCAATGTTAAAAGATAAAATATGATATCATATTAATATATATAATTATTGTATAATTTAATAATAATTATTTAACTATTATACAAGAGGTTAACCAACCCTTGAACAAGGAAATGTACAAGGTAAGGGTATATTTCACATTCTCTTCATTATCCGAGGTTGTTTATATGTAATTATCTAATGGGTCCTCTTTATCATCCACATACATGTTTCATAAAAATGTATTTCAAAAAAATATTACTATTTTATAGAATATGGGTTAAACTAATTTATATCCTTTAATGAAATTTTATAAGAAGTTTAAAAATTAATCTTTTTGTAATTTTCCAAACAAGGTCCTTTTTAACCTTTTCGACGGAATTAAGGTAAGAATGTCTTTTTTTAACGTATATGGCGGGTGCGGCTATTTTTCACCGTTATAAAATATTCTAAGATTCTTTTACAATATTATATGAATATTTTGAAATTAAATGTTTTATTTTATAATTATGTGACTTTTAAAAGATTTCAAAATAAGATATATTTATCTCAAATAGTTTTGATTTCATTTATGCCAACAACCTTTGATGGATTTTAAGCTTATTTGAAGTTGATTAATTATGATACAAAACATCCATATATTATTTATGGTTTTGTGATATGTTTGACTAGGGATGTGTTATTTTTATACCATTCATGGTTTATGGTGAAAGTACTGAAATTGTTTATGCTAGTTTTAATACAAATGTTTATGTTGTGTTTAAACCTGTTCATATGAGGAATGCATTGGACTTAATATGTGACGAGTAGAGCCCTCTAAAGCTCCTCGATGCATCAGTAGGTTTCATGAGACAAACTAGTGCCTTGGAACAAGGCATTGAAAAAATCTTATATGTATTCTTGGTTCAAGGCCTTGACTATGTGGTTATGATAGTCTGCCATTATGCATTCCATCATTATGAAAGTGGTTATTGATATTCCATGTGATTATTAAAATAGTAGAATATCCATGTGAATAAGTAGATGGAATTATTTCATTTTATCTTAGCCATATTATGCTGATGTTAATGTTTAAAATGATTTTGTTTTAGTTATACATTGCATTAAATGTTTATGTTTTTTTATGAATGTTTCCACTATATTGATATCCTTACTGAGCATCTGAGCTCACCCCTTTAAATGTTTTAATTTTTTCCAGGATGTGAATAAGTATTTTATGAATGACTTGCAGGGAATGTATGAGGGGATATGAAGACAATATGTTGTTGTAGTTTTTTTCACATTATTATGTAAATTAAGACTTATGAATATAACTAGTGTTTCCAAGGCTACTAAACTAATCGGTATTTTGAGAATTGATCTTTTGTGATCATGACAATGTTATGTAATAATGCACTGACTCTGGGTAACTCGGTTCGAGAAGTTAAAATTACCCATACCACGTTGAATATGGGAAAACAATTCCATTGATTTTAGAGTCAAACACCACAATAAAATATAAAGAGAAAAATGTTATATGTGATATAGTCAATCACCTTATGAAATTAGTGTATTTATTACTATTAGAAATTAATTATCTATTAATCAACTTACATTATTTTACAATCAAGATGTGTTAATATTTTATGATGTACCACTCATAATTGTATATAATCGGGATTTGAGATTTACCTCAAAGTTCTAGAGAAGTATTTACCAAGATCTATAAATAAAGTTGACATTTATCCCTACATAGAATCTTAATGAAATCGGTTAATTTGAGGGGGAATATTTAAACTCTAGATACATATTGAAATCATACTCTAAAGATTTCAAAGGTGGTTGATATTAACACCTTCCGTTGGTGTAATTTTTATGCAATAATATATTTCATTCATGTATTCAGATGTATCCTTATAAAGCCCTATATAGAAGTAAGTATATAACTACAAAAAGCTAGAATGAATTTGGATAAAGAAAGTTATTGGTAACTAATATATTTTATGAAATTGAATAAAATGTTAGATCCATTCAATAACACATAAGGGTGGTTCTTAGTCAACACAAAATTTATAAATAAAGTAGTTGATAAGATCTAGAGTTTAAAGTTAGGAAATTTTATACCTATGAACATATACTTAGAATAATTTTATGATATTTAAAATGAATGGAAAGTTAATCATTAGGAATATTATGCAATTTGAAATTTTTGATAGTATTGAGATAGAATCTTATCGATTGGTGCTTCTACTGAATCTCAATCAGGTTCATGATATGTTCCATATATATCTATTGAGGAAGTATATACATGATAATTTAAATTTAATAAACACAATGGTTATAACAATGGATAAATATATATTTTATGAGGTACAACTGATATAGATTTTGGATAATAGAGGGATAGTGTTATGAAATGGACAAACCACCAGGTATATGTTTTGTGGGGAAACCATATATTTGAAGAATCTAATTGGGAACTCAAGGATGTGATGACATATATGTATCCTCATTTATTTATATATTAGTGTCATAATTTTTAGGGATAAAATCACTTTTTGTGGGGGTAGAATACAATACCCTAAGATTTTATAATATATTTATCTTTAAATAAATGTAACTTCTCTAATAGACGATGATACAAGAAACCCAATGTCTAAATGAACCATAATATAGTAAATTGTTATAACCAATATGATAAATAAGATAAATGTATGGGAATAATGAAATTAAAATAAAGTGTATAAAATTTTAATATGAAATATGTATATTTTAGTAAAGTCATTGTAGGATTAAAAAATACATTTTCCCTAAATAATGATTACTATTGATTTTTTTGAATAAATATTATAATTAATTTCTACCACATTCAATAAATTTATTTTATAAAATTAACTTCATTTTTTAAATCATCATTTAGTAATTATCTTAGATTAAATTTTTAATAATTTTCAAATATGTTTTATTTCTTGATGATTAGTAAAAAATATGGTCTTTATTAAAAATTATCATTTAATTTAATGAATTTAAATAAATACTATATTATAAATGGATTTAAAAGTGAAATTATTTCATTTTTATTATTATTAATATAATTATGTAAATTTTAATTTATTTTATATTGGTATTTAGCATAAAAAATTATAGTTTTGGAAACATTTTTTTGGTAAAACTACTTTTCATCACATTTTATGATTTTAGTTTTAAACATGATTTCTCACTTATATGATTTGAAATGTGAAAATGGATTCCATATTTGGAATTAGTATTATAAATTATTTAAATATGTTCCTTTCATTTTCCAGAAATTATGAATAGAAACTGTGATAAATATTTTTCACCTTGGTAATGGTAAAATTGGTAAAAAGGGTTTAAACGTTGGGATAAGGCTTTAAATTTTAAAAAAAACTTTAATTTGTACTATTTAATGATTTATGATAATCTATTTCCATCCAATTATCTAATATATGGCCAGTAGGTTACTTTTTTCTTTGATCAGGGTCTTTATATATTTTTAAGAAAAAAAGATATATAAAATGGCACTCCCTTGGATTTAATATATCTAACATTTTTATATATGGATAAAATAGGATATTTTAAATTATAAATTTTTTAATTTATATAAAATTTAATTTTCTTTATTATGGAAATTTATTTTTAATTTTTTTTGATAGAATAATTACCTTAAATGCTTATGAAACGCCGACAAAGTATTTATTCAATTAATAGAAAAATGAAATGAATGAAGTTAAAAAATTTATAATCAATAAAATTTAAATGAATTGTTATATTATATTATTTTTTAGATAAATATAATATATTATAGTTTTTTTAAATGTTTATCTTTTAATTCCTTAACTATCTTGATGACTTTAAAGTCAATGTAAATGAATAGTTCGAAAAATGACATTAATGATATTTTATAATAAATAATATTTTATTAAATTATTTAAAAATATTATGAAAAACTATCTTCATCAAAGATAAAGGGATATGGTTGAAAATATAAAAACTGGTCCATTTATGGGTCAATTTTTCTTTTATTACAACAATATTAACCATTAACCAGTAAGAAACATTGATATTGCGGTAACTGTCAAAAGGTTTAACAGGGGTTAAAACTAAGTGATATGGATTAAAATATCACATAAAATTATCTGAATATTATTTTATGTGATTATTTCAAGTTATTATCATAATATAATATAAATATTTCAACTTTTAGTCTCTTTATTATTAAAATTTATATATATTAATTTAATACTTTATGTGATTCCAAGAGTGCCTCTACCGTCACTTATGAAAAGGAACGTCTTCTCATATATTCATCACTCCTTTAGACCCTTTTATCTCTTCAAAACCCTATGATAATCCCTTCCCAAATTACTTCACCACATTTTATATTTTTTTCTTTCCAAAGGACCATCCCTTTGTGGTTTAAGGTGTAAGACAAAAGAAGTTTCTCAACTAAGATGTATAACTATTAAGCGAGCCATTCCAATTTTATTTCTTATTAGACATCCTATAAATCCATGGTATACAATATAAAATAATTAATTTCATATCATAAATATACTCAATTTTTATTATGATGATGAAACAACAATTATCCACCTTCTATAGATCCTATGGAAAGTGAAAACATTGCTCGTTTGTACGTACAACTTTTCATCTCCATATACTGGTGTAATTAGTTTTTCATCACCACATAAATTGAATGGTTAAAATATTAATTTTAATATATATAAATATATATGTTATTTATAATATTATAAATATTTATTACCTTTCTTTCATTCTATCTGTGGAAAAATTAAGACAGTTTTCATGCGTATGTACAACCTACCATCATCATGAACAATGTAATTTGTTGTACTATATCTAACTTTTATAGATGAATATATATATATATATATAATGAATAAATATTACATTAATATTATTTTTATCATATTGGATATTATGAAAACATGATCACTGTACATGTATTGAAACTGCGTAGCCAAAAAATCCATGAAAAAAGAAATAATTAACATATAGAATTGATGAGTGTAGAAAAGAATTATTAACAAATGGTGTTTTAAATGTTACAAAGTGGATCATATAAGATTTTATAATTATTTAAATGATTATATTATATAATTATAATAAATTTAAATTTACTATAGAAGATTTTATAGATCTTTCCAAGCAAGTAGAGCATGAGGTAAGGGTTTATATCACAATCACATCAATATTTGGGATTTATTATGTTGAATTATCCATTTGAGGAAGTATCTGATATTTATATATTAAACTCATTAATTTTATTATCTTATGGATATTTTTTAAAATTATAATTTTTCCATTATTCTCGTCTCTTATGCACTCATAATACTAAAATAATGTTTTAAAGTAAAATTGTCCTTTTCATATTTTAGTCGAGAATATTTTTCTTTGTTGTATATATTTTAATTAAAAGTATTTAAAAAATGCTTTTACTTTTATACAATGATATATTAGTTTTTTTTTCACATTTTATACTTTCATAAAAAGATTTGAAAATGATATTCTTGTGGTTTTATAAATGAGGAACCTTTTAATAAATGTGTTAATAGGGTATTTGTTTTAATGTAAATCGCATGAATATATTTTATCACCATAAGGTATAATATTTTATTTTAAGATTTATTTACAAGCTTCCAGGATTATTATCAAATAAAATTTTTTCCTCGATATTTTGGAAATTTTTAAATTTTAAATATATTATTTCAAAATAAAATGGGTATTTTACTAAACAAATCTCACAGTGATATTTTAAAATTATGTTCATATATGTCAACATAAATTTATAAATATTATTATTTATTAGGGTTACAATCTAATGATAACATCCAACATATTTATCTAATTGGTTTTTGATATATTTTATTGGGGAATTTATTGACATTCTGTAATTATTTACTTTAATGAAGACAATTATTGATTATAAGTAATGTTGATTATGCTATATTATTTATTCATATGATGAATGAAATTGAGTTATTAAGTGACATATGGGGAATGAAATTACATGTACCCTTGATGCATCAATAGGTCTAGTGGTACAAAACATGATGGATATTTGGATAATGCCTTACCCATTTATTTAATATGTCTTGGTACGATGCCTCAATGGTGTATTTATGTTATCTAAGAGTATGTATTCCATCGTTATGAAATTATTTATTGATTTCTATGTGATTATTTTAATAGTTATGATATCCATGGATAAGATTATATATTACATGATTATTTATATGGAATTATTTTATTATCATATATTCCTTCCATATTTTTCATGCCTTATCTATTTTATGATAGATTTCTAAGTATAAATTCCATCAATGAGCATCTATGATCACTTTATTCTTACATTTTACTCTTTACAATATCTTTAATTTTACTCTTTAATTCATCTAACTTGATATATATTATTCTATATAGGGTCTTTATTGTTGTATTGGATATCAGTATGAATTCAATTATGAACGCTAACTATATATTTTGGGGAGTTCTAGGTAAATATTTACGGGATACATTAATATATTCCTTGAAAATGGGAATATCTGTTATTTTTGTATATTCTCTTTATTCACAATCTACAAAAACCATTTCCATAAATAAACAAATAAGAGGACATTCTTGGAAATATGTGATCTAGGATATCACCCCAATAAAGATAATTATTATTATTCCCATCATGAAAAACATACACTCCTTGCATCTTTCGTTGGTACGGGAATTATGCTTTAAAAACAAATTTATCCCAAGTATTATATCAAGTTCCAATATTGGAATGACTACATGGTTTGTAGAGATATTATACTCACTAAATTTAGTATGGGGTCCCTATAAATCCTTGATTCTTTAATACTTCCTTTATTATTTTTAACTGAAAAATATGCCACTATAATTTCATGGATTAACAAGATGTTTTTGAAAACATGAATGAAATTAATGAATACTTAGAACTAGGAAAAAAATGTACTTTATATACATGAGTGTATGATTACTGCGCCTACCAAAACATCATTTGGAGCATCAAATTTATCTTTCCTAATTTCAAATGCACACACTATATCCCTTGGCCTCTGATGGGTTTGATAGTGGTTTCCCTACATTATCTTCCAATTTGGAAATTGAATAGAAAAATGTTCATGCTCCCATAATTTTAAAAATTCAATGATATGTCGTGCTGACACCATCTCCCAATTTTCATTGGTATTTTGATTTTGAGGCATTACATCTCTATAATAGTTTATATTTATATATACATCTCTTACTAACCTATAGAACATTCCACTTTTTTGTGTATAATTCCCTAAATGATTCTTCCCAAAATTATTTTTCCTGGGTAGTTTTTGTTTCTTTCCTTATCTTACAAGCTCAAAATTATTTTTGAAATTTGGTTCTTTACCAATATTCTTCTCATTCAGTCCATGAGACCTTTCTTCCAAAATCTACTTCCACTTTGATATCACACTACACTATTTCCTCATAACTACTAAAGCCTATAAATTATTGATATTTTAATAGATGTTTTCTTACTCAACAAAATAATTGGTCAATATTCCCATAAGGATCAATTATAAATATTAAAGCATATTGAAAAATACTTGTAAATTAAAACCCATAAATTTCGATGGATTCATTTTAGATTTGTTTAAACTAGAGTAATTCTATCTATATCTTATTTTGGAGGGTAAGAGGAAATTAATTATTGAAAATTAATTGGTAAAATAATTCTCATTCCATGGATTCCACCATATTATTGGATTCGTGTTCTTTAACAATGTACATAACAGGTCATATTATCCAACTAAGTGATATTTTACTAATGTAACATTCTCTTTCTCAGAATAATGGATTATAGAAAATATCTTTTCAATAGATTTGATCCATTATTTTGCGATCATTGGATCATAGGTTCCACTAAAAATATGAGATTGTTGATGCATAAAGGATTAATATATTTGTTGTTTTTTCCTTAGTGAATCTAGACTCCTCGTATCGTTTAGTTTATTATTTATATCCTAATTCAACTTATTTTTCATAATCAGGATTTCTTCAACTATCTATTCAATCATATATGGAATATTGTTGTTTCACTATCCAGTACATATGTTATTTACATAATTCGTCCTACACCAAACTATTTTTTTCATAAGAAGAAAATGAAAGTGAGAATTTTGTTACTTTTATGAATGTTATAATAATAATTCCAAATATAATGATAATACTAATATTTTACAATATCACATTTCTAGGGTTAATTACTTCAATCTTAAAAAATTTCACAATCTACATATATTTCATAATGGTTTGAAAAAAAATCTTTAAAAAATAATATAACTTGAGATTTTACAACTAGGTGTAAAACATGTCCTCATTTTTTTGAAAAAATTGAATATCATGTTAATACTCAAATCTCCCTTATGAGGTTACTAAACCTAGGTATAATTGTTCTAAATCCAGATCCACTTCCAGAATCTAGATAGAGGTTTCATTCTTCGAAAACCACTCTCTTTATACTTCACCAAAATTTCTTGATGTTTTACTATATTTTGACTTATTAGTTATTCGTAATTTTTATAGCCCTATGATCCATAAATAAATAATCATTTCCTTTGATTTCAACTATGGAGACCCTCCTTTTAATGAGTGTTTTTTCATAATTCCCTAAAAACATTTTACATTAATAACATCAAAAAAACATTTAAAAGTATGGATTATTCAAAACGTAGTATATAATACATAAATTATATAAGTAAAATATAAACATAAACTTTATTGAATTTTCTTAAAATACTAATTTGTTATTCTATCCGAATTCACCTCACAAGAATGGATTTATTGGGGACGTGCATCAATAAAAAATGTGGGAATAAATCCCACTAAGGTATAAACAATGGAAATGGAACCTGAGAGATAATCATTGATAAAAGTTTTCGAATAAAATAAATTCATAATAATATTCATATGATATATAATATGGAAATTTTAATATAACAAAAAAATTATAAATTCATAAGAATATCACCAAGATCATCACCAAGGTGTCATAAAACATATTAACAAAGATATTCACAAATGTATTACAAATAGATCATCTCTAGAGATTAATTATACGACCCATGAATTATTTAACTATTACATCACACCTTTAATATTTCATATTTCACGTGTTCCACACAGATCATATATTATAACAAACAGTTTCATCAATAACCCCCGCAAAATAATGAACATGATTCATATATAATCATTGAGTACATGTATGTTCAAAGACATGATAATGTCATACTTTTTAATCAATGATAAGGTAATTTGGGTTTAATGAATGACGATACCAAATAATTTAAGTACATATAATTCTATATTAATCCATTTGAATAAAATTGGGCTTGGGTATTCATAACAAAAAAAAAGAGGGCATAGAAAATCAAAGAATGATTTCGGCATTATAATCGGTATAAAAATAGTTTATGGAATGGGATTAATTTGAGATATTGGAAGTAAATAATGAATAGAAGAAAATTTTTATAGTAATGGAATGATCATATGTGTATGATAACATAATAACCATGAATTTTAAAGAGTAACTACTGAATAATTACATGGATAAAATGGGAGAGGAAGGGAATCCCTTACCTGGTGTGATAGATTCATAAACCATGAGAAAATTTACATTGAACCATAAAAAATCCTTTAAAAGGATCTAGTGATTAAAAATGAGGGTAACTTTATGATTAATGGTTTGTGAAGGAATGAACTAAGTGAGTAGGTGGGTATTTATTGCTAATGTGGGAGGGTTGTTTATTAATTTTTAAATATAGGCCTTGAAAACATAGGTTGTGAAAAATGGAAATCCATTAGATTACACATGGTTTTATATCATGTTTTATGACATATATAATGTTATTTTTTGATATATTTGAGTTTCAAAACAGAACATTAATATTTTATATTACCTTTCTAATGAAAAAATAATTTGATCACAAAAAATTGTTTTTAAAACCATAATTCCAATTTTTTATTTTGGAATGTTATTTAGAGGTTTATATTAAGAAAATAATTTATTTTTTTGTAGATTTGATATTATTGATTTTTAATTCTCAATTATATGATTATTATTCCATAAAACATGTTGATAACACAAAACATTATTTTTAATATTCACAGCAAAATAATGTATCTCTTAAAATTCTCAAAATTTCAACCTAACCTAATTTCCACATGCTAATTTAAAATATCTTGATTATTTATTAAATATAAATCTATTTTATTGATAATTTTAAACTTTAAATAAAAAATCAATATTTATTGAAAAATAATTATTTGTATGAAATAATAAAATTTATAAACCTTATATCAATTATCTTAACATTATAAAATTATATTATCATTTAAATTTAAAAAATAGGGATTTATATAACTATTTTTTAAAATTTTATAATTTAAAATACCTGAATTTTAATTAAAAGATTATTTTAATTATATATATCCAAAAAATGAAAAAAAAAATCCTTTAGATCTAAAGGAATATTTTTCATATTCATCTTATATTCATGTGTATCTTTTTAAATAAGATAATAATGTAAATGTAATTGAAGAAAAAATTATTTATTTTTCAAAAATAAAATTACTCCTTTATAATACTATGGAAAATATATATAATCCCTTATTACACTATCATATGCCTTAAGGATAGGGTGTGCGATTGTGGTACATTCATGGGGTGGATCTTCTTGGTCTAGGTCAAGGGTGAACCCCAATAATGTCAACTCCATCCAATGTTCTGATAAATTGGCTTTAAAAGGAATTATCATTTTTGTTGAGGCCCTTAATTATCCTTTCAACAAAAAATTTATTTTTCATTAGCCATTACATACACTAATTATAATAGTGACATTATGTCTAATGGTCTTAATTTCCGATGGTAATATTAACTAACAATCATATTGACCCGCAGTAACATTGACCAATGGTAACATTGACCAACTGTTAGGTAATAGTTGGATTCTAATGTTTATTTTACCCTTCATAACCAATATATACTCATCATTCGCATACCTCGTCATTAAATAATTTTCATAAAAAATTTATATACTAACATTAAAAATGTTTATAATATTTCTAACTCTTCTATTTCTTCGTACATTTTTATAGTAGGAGTGATATTTTTTATAGAATTCAATCTTATGGAGTTTAACTTAGTGTGTTCATTACTCTTTTTCATTCATCTCCTTTTATCGATTCTACATATTATAGTTAATATTAATGCATTATATATATTTTTTTATTATGAAATAAAATAGTATTTTTATGTTATTATATTATAAAGCATAATTAAATAGTCATTTTAAAACATAACTTATTTTATTGAGTAAAATTACTAGGTCATTAAATTTATATCATGATGTTAATTATATGGATTATCACCTATAATCCATCTATTTTGTGTATCAAGAGAATGTGTGAGTATGTATATTTCTATTTCCCAAAAATCACTAGCAAATAAGGCTCATTATGAAATGTATCTTGTTATATAATTTCTTTATAAAAAATACGAGGCCCAAGATCTAAATATAAGTATTTATTTTCCCAATATAATCATGTCATCCCCCTATCCTAAATGTGGTATACCTAATGGGATCGAACAATTGATAGAATCCAACATCAGACCTCTAATATGGCTAGGTATGCCTACCATTTGAGGAAATCAAATCATATAACCCCACAAAAAACCCTCAACATTGATCATATATCATATATTGAAATATATATATCTATATCATTCAAAAAAACATACTCAAAAAGTTTATAATGCCAATGTATAAGTTTCCCTAATGACATTATGGGGGAAACCTCAACCCACTAGGTTGGGGGAATTTTTACCACCACTGCTACCCCTTATATCATCAAATCTATTATAGGTCTATGATTTTATAACTTCATATATAAATGAAAATCAAGCCAAGGGAAGGGTAAATAATTATCATCTCCCCTTATAAGCAATTCAACCTTCTCTAAACTAATGTGAACATTACAAGAAGAATCAACCTCACTGTTCCTTCCACTTCATGATTTATCCACTCCATTAAGAGTATTTTCAATGAAATAAACAAGAAATTTCCTTAGTATTATCATCCAAAACCCGTTTCCTAGAAAAAATAGGAGACAAAACGAGAATCTTCATTGGGGTTGTAAATGAATTCAGTCCACAAAGAATAAATATATCAGACAAAAAACTAATTTTCTCCTTGATGTATATTCAAAGGATGATAACCCTCGAAGTAAATATGATACAAATTTGAATCTTTTGGAATTATATTTTTATTGAATGTCATTAATGTCAGACCCATGGATGGTTTAGAGTATGATGATTACACAAAATAACATAAAACAGAAACATTTGTTCAAAATGTGGTTTAAAATAAAACTTGTAAAGAATGTTTGTCTACCTAGAATCATAGGTAGACCCATGTCATGGGAAATCCGCCAATAATTCCACTACTTCTAGATTAGAGATCCATGGATAATGATAAAGAAAATGGTGTAAACATATCCAACCCACCAACAAAATAATCCAAGACATCATCCATTATGTATAGGATTGAGTAGTATGAAATCAATTTTGAGGAACAAAAGAAGATCGATATCGATATACTTAGAGGAAATAGCCCATCTATGTGAAACATATAGTACAAGGAACATAAATCTCATCCAGTAGACCAAACTCAGCAAGATGGAGTTGTTTGAATAATGAGATTGGAATCAATTCATCTGGAAAATCTGGGGCCCAAAACCCCAATTTAACTAATCCTGGTGGCCAATGACTATCATGAATATCCTCTCTTGGGAAATTAGCTACCATTATTTCAAGAGATATAATCCGGGAAAATATAATTCATATTTCAATAGAAAACATAGGGTAGATGATAATATTTGGCTCCACCCAACACCTTTACATGGGTATCAACCAATGGAACACTAGTATAAGAACTCATAGACTCCACTGATTCCCTTAATACTCTAATGGAAGTCATAGAAGGGTATAGTACACTAATACAGCTAGAAATGAAATTTTACCCCTTGTTGGTGGACATGACTCCTCCACCCAAATTTGGGAATCCCACCTTCATAATATTTAATGGAATAGAAAATATGAAGCTACATCTCATCAAATTTTTATGTTGATAAATCCCCATTATGGGAATAATGATTCATCATGAAGAAGAAAAACTCAAAGGTTCCATCAAAACTCTAAAAAGGGAGGAATTTTCCTAGAATAAAAATCTATCAGTTAGGTGTGACCCTAACTAAGAAGATCTATGAGGATGGTTCCTCAACTATTTCAATTCTATATAGAGGAACACAATGATATTTGAACTAATAATCTATATAAATAATGAAAATTAGATGGTTTTAGAATTCATTTACAAATGAAAGGGGCTTACCTACTTATAAAATATATATCATTTTAAGAGAATTTTCTTGTGATATTAAAATAAAATCTATATTATGAATTTAAACACTACTCATTCCATTGAAGTGTTTCCTAGAGGTCATTAGGAATTTATATTCACAAAAAAATGAATATAGGATTCTATTCAACATACCAAGGAAAATTCATGGGTAACACTATTTTCATAAGGGAATATTCCATATAGAGTAGAGACTATGAATCTCACACTCAATCCAGTGTCGATGCAACCTTAAATGCATATTCCCACTCAATATCATATTGTGCCTCCTATTAAAAAATTTAGGTAGAAATAGAACCCTCATTGAGAGTAGTGGAAGGATCCAAATTGCTCAAAAAATAGAGTATAATACTTCCAAAAATAATAAGTCATAGAATATTTCATCATTTCTATAATACATATCCCGGTTATACTATCAAAGGCTGGAACCACAAATGAATTTGGTATAAATGATCACTTATAAAATTCCTAATACCAAGAAATATTGGGGAATAATATTCAAGAACGATTCATTTATAATGATGTACTCCAAAATGTCACTAACTTAGAGAAGGTCTTGTTGAGTAAATCACTGAAACATTTGCCACATTTTTTTGTCACTCTAGTAGAAGAAAATGAAAAATGGAATTAAATAACAAAAATTAATACATAAATTTTATGATTGGATGGTAGGTAAATTTATTAACTAGTCACACTCAATACTTAGGTTGCAATTGAATAAACTAGTTATGACTCCACCCCCCAACGACATCCAATACAACATTTTCATCATCTCAGCCCTCTATGAATAAATGAAACCAACACCAATAGAAAATGATTCAAGAGGAATATCGGTCTCCAGTACCTAAGTTGGTCTATACACTATAATATTTCTTATCCCCATCATTGGGATGATGGTAACCACCCCGTAAAATTGGATTCTCATCATGTAATGAGTTGTAATATAGATCCATAAATATCAACCACCCAACTATCCCCTTTGATGATGAATAATAAAGGAAATATGAACATAAGTTATAGGAAAATAATTAGGTAAGAGGTCCAAGAATCTATAAAGGTTAATGATTAATAGGTAAAAATTCACTCCAATATTTAAGAACCCTTTCCATTGAATCCATATACATCAGAACTACCCCATCAAATCAGATTCTCATCACATAAGGATTTAAATATATATCCTTCAATGTAAACCACCTAACTGGAAAATTTTTTATTTACAGGAATACACAAAGAAACCTATGTTACCAGACAATAATCATGGAAGAGTTTACGAAGGCCATAAAGGTCGATGACGATGAGCTCCAAATGATCCCCAATGTACAAGAACCATTTCTTTTGAAGATTAATAAAAAGACAACTCCCAGATATACTAAATCTATAAATATTAATAAAAACATTATCCAGATATTGTATCATCAAAGACTCATTCATAACCAGTTATACAAGAAGACCAACTCAAAAATAAGAATTTGTATTATCAACATAAAGGTGTGGGATGACCATATCTTCCCAACAAATATATGGAAGAAATACCCATAATTCTAGTCAATGGAAGGGGTCATAGGAATAACCATCTTAATTTCCTAAGCCTCAAGCAAGGTAGTAGCCTCATAGAAGGAAGCATAAGCCCCTGGTCTAGAAGTACAACATCTTGTAGTAGGTAGATATCATTCCAACTTGAATTTATATCCTGGAAACCCTTCACCTCACTACTGAACTCAAATTATATCGTATTAAGGTACTCCAAACCATAAGAGTTAAAATATAGAGTTACTACAATAGAGACATCTCATGATGGGGCTGAATCTACTAAATTCAACATTTTCATTTACATAACAGAGAATAATCAATATGTTTCCATATATGGGAACATTAAACCCTTGTATGAATGAAGAAAGCTAAAAAATCGATGTTCATAGGACCCTATTTAATAGTTGTTTTCGGATCAATATCATCCTTATTCAAAATCACTGATTCTTGGGCTATAGTGAAACATAATTTTACCCTTCTAGACTTATGATACATGGGTATTATAAGAGTTAGAATAAGCCTCTGGGTATTTTAGTATTAGTACCCAATTTTAGGATCACACTTATGACTCTAAATTCATTATGGAACATTAATACATGGATTTCAATTCTAAGATAAAATTATCATGATCCATATGCATACAATCATGCCATCATCATATTAGCAATGCCTAAAATATTCAATTAATGGGGAATTAGAGGTACTATATGGTGATATTTCCCCATATGAAACATATGAATCCTAGTATATAAACATGGGGTTCTATATAAATTGAGTGTAAGTATTAATTGGAAAATAACATCATTAATACTACTACAGTTGAAGGACAATAAATTGATACCACAAATCCACAGATCAAACTCATGGAATACTACATGTTTCCAATCAACCAAATTAAGGAAATTACTCCATATATAGGAATTTATCATGGTACATGGGTTCTATTAGACAGTAAGCTAAATCATCCAGTCACCTTACTATCATATGTTATTTAGGTGGTAGCTTCCATTCAGCATCAACTATCAATAAATGAAATATCTTCTAGGTAGTCTCATTGGATCAAACATTCCCTTGCAAATATTTACAGAATTGTAGGATTGAATAATATTTTACTGACACTACTGAGGCTCTTGGTACAAGTTGATATGAATAATTAAATAATGAAAAAGAAGAAGATAAAAGGGTTTGGAATCATTCATTCACATTCTCATGGTATTATTTTCATCAAGTGAACCTAACTATTTTTAGGAAGGATTTCATTATGACGGGTAAAACATTTCTATCCTATCACCTCTTGTATTTTAGGATACTAGTCCATATTCAACATTCAACTATAGTAAAGTTTAAGTAGCATAGGAATATCTCAAGGATTATCCTTCTATATTTGAGGAGATATTTTCAACCACTATATATACACTCATACATATAATTATGGTTATAGAATAATATCCATGGACTAAAATTATTAGCATCACTATTAATCTTAAAGAATAAGGGAAATATTCAATCTTCTTCAAGATCTACCAATATGTATTCATAGGAAACTACATGTAAATTCACCTATTGGATCCTAATGTGGATATCCATCAACTAAACTTTTTATATGTCCACCATGGCTACAAAAAACAACCAGAATAATGCTTCTAATCAATACTTATAAGGTGGAATCCAATGTTCAAATGCTAATCATGAACAACTAAATCCAAAAATTAAATACCCAAAACGGTTCATCAACATTATCCAAATTAACAAAAAGAATCAGAAAATAAAATTCTGTATAAATTTAAGGGATATTAACTAGTATTTCACCAATGATGATTTCTCATTCATGATCACAAAACTAGAAATTGAGGAAAAATTTTGATTATAGGATCTCCTATTTGTGGATGGGTATTCAATATATAACCTGGTCCAAATGGACCTTGAGGATGAGGATACCACAATATACATGGTGTCCCATGGGGTATATTATTATCAAGTAATTCAATTTTTCTTGAAGAACATTGGCACCACATATCAATATTTTATACACTGTATCTTAAATTCAATTCAAATGAAAACTATGGAATTCTACTTAGATGATATGGTGGTCAAATATGAGAAATTTTATGATCATATTAACAATCATGAATATGTCCTTAACAAACTATGGAAACACAATATGAAGTTAAATGCATTGAAATGTAATTTTGGGGTAGTATTAGGGAAATTATTTAGTTTTATGTTATTACATCATAATATAAAATTTTACAGAAAAATTATCAATCATATACTCAATATGTATCCTCTTATAAAGATCAAGTAGTTAAGAGTAATTCAAGTATATCTTATCTTTATTAAGTATTTCATAGCTAAACTCATCAGAAAATGATTTCCCTTTACAATATATATGAAGAAATTGGATAAATATTAGTGGTATGAAATGTTTTAAAATCATATTAATGATCTTAAATTGTAAATTCTCGAACCAATAGGCCTAATTTCACTAGTATAATGTAATCCACTAGTCCACTATGTGGTGACCCTGGAGTGATCACTTGGTTCCCTCATTTCATAGATAAATTATGAGGGAAACGAGAAGAGTCTATAATATCATAGTAAATCAATGTTGGTTATTAAGGCCTATTAATCTAATATTTAGAATAATTTCTTTGTTCTTGTCTATATAATTAAGATGCTGATACAAAATTTTTAACACTATGAGGTCCACATGGTATATCATATTGATATAATCATGTATATCCTTTGTTATCCAAATGAAGAGAATTATACTAGCCCACATTATCTATTCTCGTGGAAATGAATTAGGATTGAATCATTCATAGGACTTATTTGTAAAGAGACTATAATAATATATTGTTTCCTCCTTTACTACACCTATACAACCATAACATTAATTTCCCCCTCATTCACATTATTTAGATACACATTGAGAAATATTATATAATAACTATCTATGGTATGATTCATAATACCTCAAGATACATAGTGACACGTGTCTCTCTTATCCTAGTTCCAATTGTGACTTATATTTACATGCCTGAAACTACTCTAGTGATGAATAATTTTCTAATTCATGTTATGTTATTTAATTTATTTTCACTAGAGAGCCAATACATTTCTCCATTTTCTACCCTATACATGAACCAGATATGTATTACAATATACCAAATAAAAACTATATCTAGATTTATTTTTTCACATCGGATACTTTGTGATGAATGAATATAATATCTTAGGCCAAGTAACACATCATATTTACATGAATCCCCCCTCCATCCTAGTGTTTGATCCTTCTCATTCACATTAGGCTCCTTAATGGACCTACATTAAGATGGAATCATTTTACCAAAAAACTATTTATGGAATGTTTTTTTATATTCATAGAATACATAATAATTATTGAATATCTTATCCCATACCTAGCTACATCCAATGGCCAAAGGGCCTTCATTTTTTTATTGATTTTGATAATCCAGCTTTCAAGGGGTGAGGTGGAACCCTTACAAGGACTGTAGGTAGTATTATTGCATGGATCATAGGACTCAGAGTAATTCATTATTCGTAGGCTTCAAACATTACATACAACCATGACTAACTACTTGGAATTGGTCCTCCCCATCATCTTCAACATGAAATCATCTCTGCACCTTCACATGGCTATTTGGAAAGGCTATCTCATGCATGCACAGGCTTTGCTTGATGTCAGGTTCCATACCCTCTCATTCTTGCAATCTGTGTAGCTTCTACTGTGGTGAAAGATCCTTACTCATCCCCTTATAGAACTTCTTCCTAGTAGGTTTTCTGGTTTTCATATTCACTTATGTTGGCCCAATGGTCTTGAGGTGGCTCGAAGGCCTTACTGGTCTGAAGTCTTGGGTGGGACGAATTCCTTAAAGGACTCGAGGACCAAATTTGTGGTCGGAAGGCCAAAATGGGGAAGAATTCATGGCTTCTATAGCTCCAAACAGTGCCTGCTACAGTTCATACTACAGTACCTGCTACAGTTCTGCACAGTTCCCATTACAAATTACATCAATATTAACCCCCTCTCTAACCTAGAGTAAATTTAATTTAATTGATGTTGATATTTTTATTATATATATATTTTAATGATTTTATTGTTATATTTCCCTAATATATTATCCCAATATGTGAAAAGCATATCATATATAAAACCGCATATGAAGTGATTCTTATTCTCATGGGATATGTATTGATTTCTAGTTACTTATCGTAGAACATGCTTAAAATACAACTTTCATCCCAAATACCCCTACTAGTATAAGATCATAATATTTACATATGATCAGTATATCTTAGGATCCAATTTAGGATGATATATATATTTATCATGAACTATGTGTGGCCTGATTCTTATCGCCAATGTATACATAGTGACACTTAGAGGTCCTAACACTGATCCATACATGAACACTCATCATCGTCAAATACCATATTTATCTTGGTATTTGGGACTTTTGATTCATGTTCGGTCCCTTAATAGCCCCATAACTAGGATGGAGTAAATATAATTTATAAATACTTGTTTATTTATATTAGATCTTTTAGGATATATAGTAATGTCTGGATTATTTATCCAAGACATAAGACTCTTATACATTGTACTAGAGTATCAGGCATTACTCATTTATGATGGGTTTCCCTACATGGGATCATCACTATGAATAATTAAATTCATTACTCAAATTATCTATATTAGTATAAAATCACATTACCTGAATATCCTCATCATAAAAACATATAATACACGAAACTGAATTCCACTATATATGACTCTAAACAATATAGAATTGGAGCTTTCTGTATATCCTTAAAATGAAAGGAATCTTTTTTCCTTGTCACATGTTGTAAAACTAAATGAAATATGGTCCACCCTATATAATATTAAATTACCTATAATCGTATATCCTATATGACTTGATTTCCATACATGAGATCCAGATCTATGTATTATTTCCTAGCGTATGGTTTCTATCCACAATCCCATGCTAGGATAAAATGCAATAATTTATAAGGTAACCCGTATCTCATATCATAGGTCTATACAATGGTCCATTCTGGTCATTGATCACGTACCATATTTTAAAGAATTCATCAAATGAGAACTATTTCTAGCATGATTCTTGTCATTATAGGATATATAGTGATTCCCATGTCACTAATCTTGGGTCTGACCGCGTATCTTATTCAAATCTCTTTCCCAGTGAATCGTTTTCCCATCAAATTAGACCTTTCCATAGTAGTATCGACATTACGATAACATATATTGAATAATAATTATGATTACCTTAATATTTGTCACTTAAGGATACATAGTGACATTTCAACCACATATTTTATACCCATCCAGTGATCATCTTTCATTTCCACCCCACATTAACATCCCTTAACAACCCAATCATTATTAGTTCATGGATAGAGTGTTTTAATTAAATTTTTAATAAACCAATACCATAAAATAATATTCATACCTTGATCTCATTGGATTTCTTTATTTGATTCATAGTTAATAGTAATGAATGAATTTGGATTCACTTGAAACGTCTTCTTATTAATGAAATTTGTATGACCATATTTTTCATGGCAAACCAAAGGTATATTCCATCCTCAAGAGATGGTCATTTAACCCCATGTACCCTAAACAACATTGTAGTGGATTCATTTATTTGAATTTAGTCAATGTTCTTCCTCAGTATACTTGTTCCATGCATCATAATCATAAACTACATGAACTCCTTCAAAGGATGGACTGCTAAAATAGACTTAGTATTATATGCAAACACCAAAGCGGGGTGTGAATCAAGTGTTTTTAAAATTTTTCAAATTCCAAGTATATTTATATCCCTTTTACACCCTTTGGTCATTGAATTTTTTTTCAAATAAATACAAGTTGACATTTTTATATTTTTATAATAATTTAACAACCACAAAAACTTATTTAATATAAATTAATGAGAAATTAACTATGTTTTTATAAAGTTCAAACCCTACCAAAAACCTACTCATTATTATGATTGTGTTCTCTATATAACACATTTCCCACTATAATCATATGATTAATTATAATTTTTTTGACTATGAATCATCCTAAAAACATGTTCACCATATTATATAGTTGAGTTTTCACTATATTAAATAAGTGCATAATTGTTTCATATCACGGATTTTTTATAATAGTTCCTACCAATTCAAAAGAAGTCTTAAACTATTGATTATGATCTAAAAGTTCTCTGGATTTCATTACATGAAGATAAATATATCTTCTTCCACATAAAAAGTTTTTTTACATATCGATATTACCAAACAACAACATAAAACCCAATATCTGTAAATAGCCTTACATATAGATATTGTTCAAAAACATTTTATTGTATTCTATCAACTCATTCTTCAAGATTATCAAATAATAATTAGTATAATGTTGAACTCCATTCATGTTGTAATTTCTCAACTATTGAACATTTTTTAATGGAATCATATATCATACTATTACAATACTAGGTATCATAGGTATTCATATTCATCTCCATTTTCTTAAACTGGATGGATATGGTCAATAGGTTTGGGTATTATTCTTCTTTTTCATTTATGAGATATATTTATTATTATTTATAACAGTATCAGGTTCCCTTATCTTATGATTGTAATATTTTAGGTTCACTTATTTGAAAGTCACATAGATAAAAAATTTAAATCTTTTTTCTTCTTAGATTTTATATATTCACAGTACATTGTAAAACTTTTAATATTATTTTAAAATGAAAAATATATTTTACAATTTATCCACCATGGAATTCATTTATTTCATCAATTTTTTCACATGTGTGTCTCCCCACTATATCGATTATTCTGTTTTCCAAAATTATTTTTCTCTACTTCATTTCCAAGAATACACTTCTACCATTTTTTCCTCATTTTAACAAGGTTAATAATTCATTCATTAATTCATCTAGATTGATTGAGAAGATTAATCTCAAAACATTTCCACAAAAAACAACAATTAATAATTCTTCATAACTACATGAGAATCATACAATATAAATAAAATTGTAGTTTATATCATCCCTTTATATGGAAAGTGCATATCAAATTTTATTTTAAGCTTCATATTAAATATTTAATTCTAAGATTTCATCTGATCTTGATCTTATTATTTAGAATTTTGAATATTTTATCACTCGATCTAATTGAATCAAAAATCCATTTTTGATCATTAAAATATTTTAGAAAAATATTAGTAACATCAAATTTACATTACAATATTATCTTTTGGAGTTTCACCATTAACATAATTCCCTTAATATCGATTCCTCCTAATTCAGTTATTCAAATCATGTGATCTTGTTCTTCATGCAATGAATACAACAATTTATTTATTTTTATTTAATATCATTAACATTTTTAATTTTTAATCTATTTAATATCATTTTTGTTATCTTTAGTTTTAATTCATTCTTAAAAATATTTATTATTCTACAAATATCAGTCTTTTCATTTTTCTACAATCACAAAATTTTCTAAACTGTTGAACTTTAGGACATCAGTTAACATTATAAATTTGTCACTTCATCCTTATAAACTTATGAACCTTATGAAAATTTTAACCTTATGAAGTTAACTTAATAATTATCATCCTAAAAAAGATAACATGAACCTTATGATGTTTTGCAGGTAGCCTTATGAAGTATTATGGACAACCCTATGAAGTCCAATTTTCTCTAAAATAAACTTTATAAAGGTAGAAGTAATACTTGTGAAGATCAATTAAAAACTATAAAAGCTCAAGTTATAGACCTTACGAAGTAACACTATAAATAATTCCATTTTTAATTTTAAGAATATAAGTTTATGTTTTGATATCTCTAATAAACCCTGTGAAAATTGAAGATGTGTCTTTTAAATATTTCTAGAAATACCCAATTGTTTGTCCTAAAAATAATTTACATAATTATTTTAATCAATTAAAAACAAATATAAATAATCTCGATGAATTATTAATTACTTAAATCGCCTTAAGATAACATCATATATAGTGGTAATTACCAAAAGAATCTCAAACCACATAATTTCTTTTTCAATGTATTTTTAATCATTTAAATACTCAATTTTGAGTATTTCAATACATTATCATTACATTAGTATTCCATACTCATACTCAATCACTATAAACATAATATATGGGAATTTTATCACTTTAGATATAAGTCATCATTCTTGATAATAGTAGGATGGTTTCCCCACAACTTTATTAACCTCTAATAAAAATAATGAAAAACTTTTATGATATTTTGTAATTATGGTTTTACAAACAATTGGGTTTCTTGTGAAACATACATATTTCAACTACATAATAAACTCTTGTAAAAATTGTATCCTTCATTACGTATCACATGTAATGAAGAATTAAAACCCTACTAAAAATAATCTCATGTAATAGATACTATGATGAATTTTTCCATCTAGGTATTCAAATAGAGGATCTTCTGAATATTCTTTACCTATCAGTTTAAGGGTAACATATTCTCTCCATTAATCATTAGGTGGATTATTCCTCCATCACCCAACACAATAACATACATTTACTTAACTTAAAATATAAATTTACAATATATTTAAAATAAATACAACCTAATAAATATTAATACATCAAGGTACATTATATGGAATCCCACCTTTTTATTTCATAACTTTTCATTACATTTTACAAACAGAATATCTTTAAAGTCTAATGTCTTGAAAATCAAGAACATAATACATGAAAACAACATAAAAAATTATTCTAAACCACTTTTAAGGATTTATCTTAGGTTAATATTTTGTACAATTAATTCAACTCATATCCTAGAGACATACATCAAAGGAAAGGGTGAGTAGGAGGCCCAGTAAGGGGTAAACAAGGGAATCTGTTTACTTATGATATCAATAAGAATTTAATGAAAAATATGTATACACGAGAAATAGAAAAAGAGGAATATCATAATAAAAATAACATAAATCATCACATGAATATGTGGCTACAAAATTTCATTTTGACATTCACGAACATATCACCAAGGTATATCTCTGAGGTGTCATAAAAATTACCAAGGTATCATGAAACTTGTCATCTCTAGAGATTAAATTTTTTACCCAATGCAATGGAGTGCTATCAGGTTGTACCCTTAATATGAATTTAAATTAATTTCATCCACATATATCATCATCAAACATTTCATAAATATCCCAAGGAGAATAAAAGATATGGGTTTCATTTCAAGATCGTGATGTTTTAAAAGTTCTTAAAAATAAGATCATTATGTCATTTTATTTCAATTCCAGAATCAAATATATAATATATATATATATATTAATGAACACCCAGAGAAATGAAAAAGGTCTGGGTTTTCACATAAATAAAACAAGAGAATTTCTAGAGGTAAAGATATAGAAATATTGAGTCCAAATTCCTCCCGCATAACGACTACATAACATGGTTTTAGAAAAAATTTAAAATAGAGCGTACAAGGGTAACAAACTCATAAATAATTCATAACACAGTATGGGTACATAATTAAATCATGGTGTGGATATTTTAATGACATACCACATGAAAAGTAAACATGAAATAAAATAGAAGATGTGATTTCTTTTACGAGAAATTTGGCAGCCTAACGACGTCACCTAAAAATTCAGAAAAAATAATTGATGAGAGTGGAAAGGGTCTATAAAAATTATACATGAAATGGAAAGTAATGATAACATATAATAAAATACCCTCAACATAAATATATGGAAACTAAAATAAAAATATAAAGAAAGTCTTAACTTAAAAAGACGTCGGTGAAAGGATTCGTCACCTTGAAGAGTAACTACGAAAGCATGAAGGTCGGGATCTTGGGATGCTTGATGGAACCTTGGGGGGGTCCTTGGGAGATAAAGTGACCAGAACTTCGTTGGGGAGAATTTGGAAATGAAATTAACGAGGGAATGGCTTGGTATTTATAGGAGATGTGAGGGAACAAATCATTAATTTCCATGTGACACCTCATCGGTGGTATTGGAAAAACCATGGGCTTTCCCATTGTATTTTCCCATGGTATTTTCCCATGGTATTGGCAACATGGGACACATAATAGAATATAATATTATTCATAAGTCTACCAGAATGATTACATAATTATTAAATCCTTAATTATGTAATAAAACACCAGAAACTCCAAACTGTAATTTTTACTATTCAACGAAATTTTAATTATTTCAGAAAAATCCCTAAAATTCACCTTAATGTAATATAGATGCTCTGAATTCAAAAATGAACTAAATTTTGTGAAAATAATTTTCTAAATATTTTTAATTTAATTTTTAAATAAAAACACTATTCACCCAAAAGAAACTAATACATAACTAATAATTTTTGAAACAGTTATTTACTTATTTTATTGAATTATATTACTTAATCAAGGTTCCTAAATTATATTAATACTTTATTAAGTGAGTTTACAATTCCATTTGGTCACATTACTATTTATAATCACAAAATTACTATTCATAATTTACTATTCACCAAAAACGAAGTTGATCTTACTAGACTCTAAATTTCTTACTGAACAGAACTGTAGAAGAACATTTTTGGAAAATTGTTACAAATTATTAATTATTTAAGGATTACATAAATATGTTAAAATATCCTTTTTTTCAAAATTCTTCAATAATATACATACTTTATTAATCCGGGAATTTGAAAATTCATAAACATAACCATAAGAAGAAATCACAATTTTTATTTATATCAAAGGATTACATAATATTTCTAAGGTCTCATAAAATATCCCCTTATAACACTAGCATAAGACCTATGTGTAAGGTGTTCTAAGGTGATAGAATCTTGGGGCGGCTCGACCAACATTTCTCGAGTGGTGATTTCTATTAGCTTGAACTTCTCCCCAATGCAATTATTTTCCATCTTCACATGATGATGTTTGGCTTGGGTGTAGTCCAAAGCAAGGCCCAGTGGTGCTACCTTATTCCCATGTTCCGTCAGATGGGATTTGAACGGCCCGAGTCTACTAGAGGATCCCATCGAATCTTCTTTCTATATTAATTAACTAGGAACAATTGTATTTATAAACAATAAATGTAATGTGATGAGTTAATCCAATGGTCATATTGACCAACAATCATATAAAATTCAAAACCTAATAGTATCATTTAATTATACGAACTTCACTAATTAAAGAATATAGTTTTGTTGAGAATAAAATAAAATAACACACGAAATTAGGAAACAAAAAATTATTCAAAATTTTGGGTCATTACATTCTTCCCCCCTTAGGAAACTCCGTCCTAAAAATTTTAACTCGTACCCTACGAAGAGAAAATGTGTGGGTACTAATTCCTCATAGAATCCTCTGGTTCCCATGTGGATTCTTCATATTTTTGGTTCCTCCACAACACCTTAACAATTTGGGTAGTATTGTTGCGTAGAACCCTGTCTCTACGATCCAAGATCTCCATCGGTTGCTCTTCATAAGAGATTTCGTGTTCTAGTTGTACCACCTCTGGGTTTAGTACCTGTGAAAGGTCAGGTATATACTTCATCAAGAAGGATACGTGGAAGATATCATGAACTTGTGCTAGATTTGGAAGAAGTGCAAGCTGATAGGCTACTTCTCCAATGTAATCAAGGATTTCACAGGGGCCTATGTAACTAGAGATGAGATTCCCTTTCTTCCCAAACCTCATGACTCTCTTACAAGGTGAAATTAGAAGAATGACCTTGTCCCCAACATCAAACTCCACGCCCCTTCGATGGTTATCAACATAGCTCTTTTGCCGACTCTGAGCAGACTTAAAGTGTTGTTATATGGCATAGACTTTTTCTATCATCTCTTGCACAAGATCAGGCCCAAGAAAATTCCTGTCACCAACTTTATCCCCACAAGTAGGAGTTATACATTTCTTCACATATAGAGATTCATAGGGTTCCATTTGAATTCCCGAGTGGAAGCTATAGTTGTAAGAGAACTCAACTAAAGGGATATGTTGATCACATCCACCTTTAAATTTTACTGAGCATGTTCTCAGCATGTCCTCGAGTTTTTGAATAGTCCATTCAGATTGGCCATCAATTTGGGTGTCATAGGATGTACTAAAATTCAATTCAGTGCTCAGAGCATGTTGAAGAATTATCCAGAATTTTTTTGTGAACCTTGAATCATGATCAGATATGATAGAATGTAGAACAGCATGAAACCTTACCACTTCCTTCACAAAAATCCTGGCAAGTTGATCAAGAGGGAAATCTTCCCAGATAGAGATAAAATAGGCAGTCTTGGTGAGATGTTCCATAATAACCCATATCACATTGTTTCCTTTGGATGTTCTTGGGAGACCAGTGATGAAGTCCATAGTCATATTGTCCCAATTCCATGTTGTTATGGGTAGTCATTTCAATACCCCTTTAGGATGTTTTCCCTCTGCCTTTACTTGCTGACATACTAGGAACCTTGATGTGTAGTCAGCAATCTCTCTTTTCATATTATCCCACCAAAAATGTTCACGAAGGTCCCTATACATTTTTGTGCTTCCAGGAGTTATAGAGAAATTAGAGCTATGAGCTTCAACCATCATCTCCTTATTTATTTCCAAAATATATGGAACACAAACTCTTGTAAAATATTTTAGTACACCTTCTTGATCAGTATTTAACTCAAGAAACATCCCATCCTTCACAGCTTCAGACTTCTTCAGTAACATATGATCTTTTTTCTGAGATTTCTTGATCTTATCTAGTAATGACGATTGAAAAATCATCTCGGTTAGTGTTGATTGTAACACCCCGAGCTTCCACGATACGCTTCTCATTCAATAATGCAATAGCTTGCATTGTACGCAAGTTCGAGTTTTAACACACCACGACTAATCAAAGTAGCCATTATGAATAGTAATAACCACTTTTTAAAATTATAGAAATTTTATATTTCAAAATGGACTTCATTTTTGTATTTTTAATATCGAAATTATCTTAAGTTGAATTTTTTGTAACTTTCTGAGAACATCCAATTTTTTTATGAATAGTGAAAAATACATAAAACAACTTTTTTAATCAAAATAATTTATTGTGATAAATTATACTATTTAGTGGTTATAAAGTATAATTATAATATATTTTTACCATTTTATCCAATGGTGGTCATTAGAATTAATTTAACATTGAAATTGGACATAAACAATTGCCAATCTTTTGATATAAATTGTTTCTTAAAAACACGCTATTTGTTGTGACAGTGGAAATTAATTATAAAATTAATTAATGCAACTTATATGTTTGTAATTTTGTAAAATAGACATCATTTTTGAATTTGGAATATCAATTATAGCTTAGGGTGAAATTTCGGCATTGTTCTGAAAAACTTCAATTTTTGATGAATCGTGAAACCACTAAGTGGTAGTTAAGTAACTGATTTTTCGTTTAAATGAAATATTACCACTTCTGTGATTTGATTTTCAAAAATCCGACATACATGGTTTTCATTAAGAAGTAAAATATGGTTCAATGAGATTAAAATAATTTTTTGGTGAATAGTAACTTTTAAGTTCTTAATCGCGATTAGAGGTAATTAGTGTAGTTTAAGGTAAAAATAATGTTTTAATAATATGATATGAGCTTCACACTTGTCCTACTCCTATTGGATGAGTCATTTCCGACCACTAAAATCCATGGGTCAACTTGGGGACCCCATGGAGCCACATTAGTTGGAAAATGACATAAATACCTTTTATTTAATGTTAAAGTAAAAAATGACACAAACATGAAATGTTTTACTAAAGCAATTTTTACATGGGGTTATACAAGTCATATTTTTGACTATAAATACTCATTGGAAATCTAAAAAGATTTCTTACATCATAGTATTTGTTTTTTAATATTTAGACATTAAATAAATTAAATTATTTATGACATCATTATGATGCAGCGATGACCTCATTATTTAACAATTTTAATAAAATGAAAAGATAATGTACAATCCAAGGCTTACACATGTCCAAAGACTATTGGATGGGTAGATTTAAAACCCTTATAACTTTATCCACGAATTATATAAGTGTGGGACCTTTAGAATCTGAAAATCATTGTATAATAATGTAAAAGTTCCTTACTTTCCAAGAGTGCCCATCCTCTCCTCTTATAAAAGGCCCCCACCTCTACCACCTCATTCACACTTTCAAGCCATTTGTCTCGGCCAACCTCTGCCCAAATACTCTCCCAACTTCCCCCTATTACTCCTAGAAGCCTCACTTTGGGATGAACTCTTCCCAAGAAAGCCTTTTGCTCCAATCAAAAGAGTTACCCGATTTAAAGGTAATGTCTACTCTTATGTTATTTGGATTTATTTTTCTTCTCCAACGCCATAAACTCTTTTTATTAATTTCTTTTGTAACAACAACAGTATCCTCAATATACTAGGATGTTGTTATAAGAAACATTCGAGATACACTTACACACACCAACATCTAATGGTTAAAGAATATACTGTTTCTGTGGATGGAGAATTTCTGCCTCACGAAACGATGATTGTTCAACACTCATATAACATCTTAAAAGGTGGCCATTAAGATGTCACTATATTTATATATGATATATAATATGTTTATGTTTTAATTATTCTTCTGTATTTCTCATTTATGGCATAATTTATGATTTCCATTATGGGTAAATGCGATAATTTCATTTTAGGAAGTGCAGACTACCGCCCCCTCAAAGTGATTTGAATCATTAATGCCATATGTGGGATGTATAAAGGATGGAGTAAATGGTATTATACACTATATTATACTTGAATTATATTATACATTTATATAATTATGATTTCATTCCATTAAATATGAAATAGAAATGAAAGTAGCGTTCATGCGTACGTACGGATTACCGTCTCCATGAACGGTGCACTTCATTTCTTACCACTAAATGTTACGTAATGTTATAAATGAATGTATATACTGGATATATATGATATATATGACATCTAAATCATGAATATAATTCTGGAGATAATGAATATTCTACCACATAAACAACTTGTAATTATAAGAAGTTTATTGTTGACTCAAGTACCAAAGATCGACAAAACGACCGTTATTAACTTAAATAATTACATAATGTTCATATCATTGTAATAAGTGATAAAAAAAGGATAATGAAATTGAAAATGGTTCTTAATAAGGTATATATTAACTTTAGTTTATTATTCAGGAGGTTAATGAACGGTTGAGTCAAGTCAGACACGAGGTAAGGGAACTTCTTAACCAAATTTCTATTCTTTGGGTTAATCTCCTACTTTCAAATTATGTCATGATATTATTATGTCTTATATTGTATTTTTACATTATTTATGTATACTTATAGTGAATACACATTATAGATGTACTTTATTTAAAAAAATGACCTTTTTAAGGACTTCGTCTCAATCCCTTTCATTGAGGCATATTAGGTTTTATACACAACTTTCTTTTATACGGTGTATAAACCCCTTTGACTTTTACGTTTAGTCAAAAGGAATATTTTTTATATGAAGTGTTTTGCTAAATTAAAAAAGGGAATGTTTTTCTTTTCGTACTTATGCGGCGACAACGACTTCTCCGCCGCCGTGACCATTATTTGAGTTTCGGGTTCCTCTACAAGCCATCATTTTTTTTAATGAAAAATAAATACAAAGTTTTAACTTTCTTTTATTTCGGTATTGAAAATGGTTTTGAAAGCGTTTTTATCAATGTGTTGTATTGATATATTGTGATTGAAATGTGGAAATGTTATGTTTCCTTTATGCATGTTTTATGTGATACGATTTTGTTATGGTTTATGATATGTTTAAACCTATTCATATGAGGAATGTATTGGACTTAATAAGTGACAGGTGGAGCCCACTATAGCTGCTCGATGCATCGGTAGGTCTCATGAGACAACTAGACGTGGAATTGGCCGAGGCCCTTTTCCAATTTGATTTATGGTTTTGGCCGATTTCTTAATCATTTTAGACTTCTTGGCCGAGGCCTTGACAAAATGTTTCAGAATGTCTGGAATTATACATTCCCTCATTAAGAAAGTGGTTATTGATATTGCATGTGATTATTCGACCAGTAGAATATCCATGTGAGTAAGTGAATGGAATTATCTCATTTTACTTTTTCCATATTATGTTGATGTTCAAGTTTAAAAGGCTTTTGTTTTAGTTATACATTGCCTTAAATTTTTATGTTTATTTATGAAAGTTTCCGCATTATTGTTATCCTTAAGGAGCTTCTAAGCTCACCCCTTTCAGTGTTTTAATATTTTATAGGATGTGAAGAAGTATTTTATGAATGACCTGCAGGGATTGTCAGAATAGGATAGGAGAGTGGACTATGGAGACTTTCTTATTGTAGTTTTTCAGTTTATGATGTAATGTAACGTTTACGAATGTATCTAGTGTTTCCAAGGCTACTAAACTAATCGGTATTTCGAGACTTTATATTTTGTGATCCTGCCAATGTTACGAAGTAATGCACCGACTCTGGGTAGCTGGGGCAGGGCGTTACAGTTGGTATCAAAGGCAGTTTAGTACTAACTTTGGAAGCTAGATTTAGATAAACTCTGATTAGAGCACATAGCCCAATGATAGACTTTGAGGATTAGTATAGAAGAACATCCTAGAATTTTGTTATTGTAGAGATTTTGTGAGTTTTCCGTGTAATACATCCCTGTCTGGATACGAGCAGGTAGATGCAGCTCTGGCATAGATGTACCTAGGGGTAAAACCTGAAAACACCGCTTTGAGCTAGACTCGAACGGGAACGGGTGCACGACAACGGGCCATGCTGCACTCTTGGTTATGACACTCCCGGGGGATATGCTTAGGATAATTCCCATTTTCTTTACAAACCACTATGAACGATTATGAGTATATACTTCCTCAAATAAAACCTTTTTATGATTATGGATTATATCCATAAATAGTTCAATTTATGTTAAGTATTTTACAAGTATGGAATTATGTATTTTGATTCATAAACTAATCTAGTTTATGCCATTGTTTAGAAATGGCGCCTAGTGGAAGTAATGGAAACTGTATCAATGCACGCACTCGGTGTAGGGATTGCCCTCCTGCTCAAGATAATTATTGTGGATCTGGAGATACAACTGGTGCTGATCAACTTATTACCATACTGGGACAACTCACTCAAGTTATGAATAATAACTTTACTCGTATGGATCACCCTAATCCACAACGTGGAGGATCAATGTTAGACCGCTTCATGAGGCAACAACCACCAACATTTAATGGTGGTACAAATCCGTTAGTAGCTTAGAAATGGATATACTCCTTAGAGAAAATATTCCATGCCTTGGGGAGTAGCTAAAGGGAGAAGGTTGTCATGGCAGTTTACCGCCTCACTGGAGATGCCGATCAGTGGTGGTTGCTGATTCAAAACACAAAGGAAGATGATGACGTATTGAATATGGAATGGAGGGAGTTCAAAGAGCTTTTCTTAGAAAAATACTTTCCTCGTGACCACCAAGCAGATATGGAAATGCAATTTCTGAGTCTGAGGCAGAAGGAGGATGAGAATGTCGCAAAGTATGAGGCCAACTTTACAAGGTTAGCGAGGTATGCTGCAGATTATATACGTAACCCAAGGAGTAAGATTGATCATTTCTTTGATGGGTTAAAACCATTTCTCCGTCAAGATTTAGTATCACAATCCTTCTCATCATACGAAGATATTGTCTCGTGTGCTATCAAGACAGAAGAGGAATTCTCTAAGTCTTATGACAACAAAGTAAAGCAAGATAAGAAGAGAACGGTGGAACAAGAGACAGATAAAGGGAAAAGGGGAAAGAAGGATTTTCCATTATGTGATAATTGTGGGAAGAATCACCCTGGTACTTGCCTAAAAGGAATGGGAGTTTGTTATAAATGTGGAGAAAAGGGTCACCAGGATCGTGATTGTAAGGGAATGAAAGAGGCTATCAAAGTTGAATGCTACAATTGTAGAGAAATGGGTCATTATGCAAATAAATGTCGTAAGAGTCAGGGAAACATACCTCAGAAAAGGCCAAGGGATCAAGGACAATCTTATGCTGTTACTACAGTTGAAGCAGAATAACTAATGTAATGGTTCTTTTGGACTCATGGATTATATTCTGGTTATTATAATAATGTGATATATATATATAAGGATTGTACTGCAGTACTTGTTGATTTCAATAAGGTTTTAATATGATTAAGGTAATCATATTTTTAGTATGTGACAATAAGAGAAACTTTACTTTGTTTGGGGAATCTGATAAATTAATTTTGGAATTAAGAGACCTTTTAGAGAAAGTTTGGACAAAGGTATTTTGGATAACTATAAAGGTTGGGATGGATTAAGTTAATCTTTGGATTGTATTGTTTAAGGTTAAAAAATTTATGAAGATTATTTTTGGAATATTATGATACTATAGTTTTAGGAAAAGGACAACCTGCATGGTGTGGCATAACTCATCGCGTCGGACAAAGCTGCAGAAATCGAACAAACAATCATGGTGCGACAGGACTTTATTTCCTACCACTAGCCTACAGGAAGTACCTGGTTATTACAAAATAATTTTACTAATCTAAATGGTATGTGATAACATTTTGAACCTTATACAATTAGGATAAATAGAATATTTTTGAGTTCTATTATCTTTTTGAGTGAAAGATTAGTTGAAGGATGAAACTCTAATTGTCAAGCATAAATATATATATACCTATCTCTTATTCAATGAATAAATTAATTCTTAAACTTTAGTAAAGGTATATTAAAACAAAAAAATGTGTCATCCTAATACCTTATGTCTTGTTGAACTGATGATATTTTAAATCAACATAGATTGAAGGCTTTGAGGCGCTCAATTTGACAGTTGATTGTGATTGATGACCTCAATCACTCTCTACAAATATTTACGTTTTTCCTCCAATTATATGTCTCTAATTTCCACCAATGTTCTCCTAATCGAGATCATAATTGGGTGGTGACTTTTTCATTTCCCTTTCCCTCTTATTAAGGCTAAATTTTATTAATCTTATTTCCGATGTGGGTTTTCCTCAAAGGTATTTTCTCTTTTCAACCTTTTATTTTCAAAGAAAAATTTCAAATTGTGAGGACGCAATTTATTGAAGGAGGGGAGAATGTAACACCCCGAGCTTCTACGATACGCTTCTCATTCAATAATGCAATAGCTTTCATTGTACACAAGATCGAGTTCTAACACACCGCGACTAATCAAAGTAGCCGTTATGAATAGTAATAACCACTTTTTAAAATTATAGAAATTTTATATTTTAAATGGACTTCATTTTTGTATTTTTAATATCGAAATTATCCTAAGTTGAATTTTTTGTAACTTTCTGAGAACTTCCAATTTTTTTATGAATAGTGAAAAATACTTAAATCAACTTTTTTAATCAAAATAATTTATTGTGATAAATTATACTATTTAGTGGCTTCAAAGTATAATTAGATTATATTTTTACCATTTTATCCAATGGTGGTCATTAGTATTAATTTAACATTGAAATTGGACAAAAAAAATTGCCAATCTTTTGATATAAGTTGTTTCTTAAAAACACGCTATTTGTTGTGACATCGGAAATTAATTATAAAATTAATTAATGAAACTTATATGTTTGGAATTTTTTAAAATATACATCATTTTTGAATTCGGAATATCAATTATAGCTTAGGGTGAAATTTTGGCATTGTTCTGAAAAACATCAATTTTTGATGAATAGTGAAACCACTACGTGGTAGTTAAGTAACTGATTTTTCGTTTAAATAAAATATTACCACTTCTGTGATTTGACTTTCAAAAATCCAACATACATGGTTGTCATTAAGAAGTAAAATATGGTTCTATGAGATTAAAATAATTTTTTGGTGAATAGTAACTTTTAAGTTCTTAATCGCGATTAGAGGTAATTAGTGTAGTTTAAGGTAAAAATAATGTTTTAATAATATGATATGAGCTTGAAACTTCTCCTACTCCTATTGGATGAGTCATGGCCGACTATGAAAATCCATGGGTCAACATGGGGACCCCATGGAGCCACTTTAGTTGTAAAATGACATAAATACCTTTTATTTAATGTTAAAGTAAAAAAATGACACAAACATGAAATGTTTTACTAAAACAATTTTTACATGGGGTTATACAAGTCATATTTTTTACTATAAATAGTCATTGGAAATATAAAAATATTTCCTACATCATAGTATTTGTTTTATAATTTTTAGACATTAGATAAATTAAATTATTTATAACATCATTATGATGCAGCGATGACCTCATTATTTAACGATTTTAATAAAATGAATAGATAATGTAAAATCCAAGGCTTAAACTTGTCCAAAGACTATTGTATGGGTAGATTTAGAACCCTTATCACCTTATCCACTAATTATATATGTGTGGGACCTTTATAATCCTAAAAGCATTGTATAATAATGTAAAAGTTCCTTACTTTCCAAGAGTGCCCCTCCTCTCCTCTTATAAAAGGCCCCCACCTCTACCACCTCATTCACACATTCAAGTCATTTGGATCGGCCAACCTCTGCCCAAATACCTTCCCAAATTCCCCCTCTTACTCCTAGAAGCCTCAATTTGGGATGAACTCTTCCCAAGGATGTCTTTGGCTCCCATCAAAAGAGTTACCCGATTTAAAGGTAATGTCTTCTCTTATGTTATTTTGTATTATTTTTCTTCTCCAACCCCATAAACTCTTTTTATTCATTTCTTTTGTAACAACAATAGTATCCTCAATATACTAGGATGTTGTTATAAGAAATATTCGAGCTACACTTACACACACCTACATCTAATGGTTAATTAACATACGGTTTCTGTGGATGGCGAATTTCTGCCTCACGAAACGAAGATTGTTCAACACTCATATAACACCTTCAAAGGTGGCCATTAAGATGTCACTATATTTATATATGATATATAATATGTTTATGTTTTAATTATTCTTCTGTATTTCTCATTTATGGCATAATTTATTATTTCCATTATGGGTAAACGCGATAATTTCATTTTAGGAAGTGCGGACTACCGCCCCCTCAAAGTGATTTGAATCATCAATTCCATATGTGGGATGTATAAAGGATGGAGTAAATGGTATTATACACTATATTATACTGGAATTATATTATACATTTATATAATTATGATTTCATTCCATTAAATATGAAATATAAATGAAAGTAGCGTTCATGCGTACGTACGGCTTACCGTCTCCATGAACGGTGAATTTCATTTCTTACCTCTAAATGTTACGTAATGTTATAAATGAATTTATATACTGGATATATATGATATATATATGACATCTAAATCATGAATATAATTCTGGAGATAATGGATATTCTACCACATAAACAACTTGTAATTATAAGAAGTTTATTGTTGACTCAAGTACCAAAGATCGACAAATCAACCGTTATTAACTTAAATAATTACATAATGTTCATATAATTGTAATAAGTGTTATAAAAAGGAATATGAAATTGAAAATGGTTCTTAATAAGGTATATATTAACTCTAGTTTATTATTCAGGAGGTTAAATAATGGTTGAGTCAAGTCAGACACAAGGTAAGGGAACTTCTTAACCCAATTTCTATTCGTTGGGTTAATCCCCTACTTTCAAATTATGTCATGATATTATTAGGTCCTATCTTGTATTTTTACATTATTTATGTTTACTTATAGTTAATACACATTATAAATGTAATTTATTTAAAAAAAATGATCTTTTTAAGGACTTCATCTCAATCCCTTTCATTGAGGCATATTTGGTTTTATACAAAACTTTATTTTATACGGTGTATAAACCAATTTGACTTTTACGTTTATTCAAAAGAATATTTTTTATACGAAGCGTTTTTCTAAACGACAAAAGGGAATGTTTTTCTTTCTGTACTTATGCGGCGACAATGACTTCTCCACCGCCGTGACCATTATTTGAGTTTTGGCTTCCTCTACAAGCAATCATTTTTTTAATTAAAAATAAATACAATGTTTTAACTTTCTTTTATTTTTGTATTGAAAATTGTTTTCAAAGCGTTTTATCAATGTGTTGTATTGATATCTTGTGATGGAAATGTGGAAATGTTATGTTTCCTTTATGCATGTTTTATGTGATACGATTATGTTATGGTTTATGATATGTTTAAACCTATTCATATGAGGAATGTATTGGACTTAATAAGTGACGGGTGGAGCCCACTATAGCTCCTCAATGCATCGGTAGGTCTCATGAGACAACTAGACGTGGAATTGGCCGAGGCCCTTTCCCAATTTGATTTATGGTTTTGGTCGAGGCCTTAATCATTTTAGACGTCTTGGCCGAGGCCTTGACAAAATGTTTCAGAATGTCTGGCATTATACATTCCCCCATTATGAAAGTGGTTATTGATATTGCATTTGATTATTCGACCAGTAGAATATCCATGTGAGGAATTGAATGGCATTATCTCATTTTACTTTTTCCATATTATATTGATGTTCAAGTTTAAAAGGCTTTTGTTTTAGTTATACATTGTCTTAAATTTTTATGTTTATTTATGAAATCTTCCGAATTATTGTTATCCTTACTGAGCATCTGAGCTCACCCCTTTCAATGTTTTAATATTTTCCAGGATGTGAAGAAGTATTTTATGAATGACCTGTAGGGATTGTCAGAAGAGGATATGAGAGTGGACTGTGGAGACTTTGTTATTGTAGTTTTTCACTTTATGATGTAATGTAACGTTTACGAATGTATCTAGTTTTTCCAAGGCTACTAATCTAATCGGTCTTTCGAGACTTAATCTTTTGTGATCATGCCAATGTTACGAAGTAATGCACCGACTCTGGGTAGCTGGGGTCGGGGCATTACATTGATGATGTCACTTCCCGTATAATTCACATGTCCATATATTTTAGGTCATTGATCATAAGATCAATTTGAATCTTTATCATGGAAAGAAAAACTGGGTCTTTCTTACTTATTGCATCATCAAATTTGTTTTCTCTTTTGGGATGATAATGAATTAAACATTCATAGTCTTTAAGAAGATCCAACCAGCTTCATTGTCTCATGTTCAATTCCTTTTGTGTGAAAATATGCTTCAAACATTGATGGTCTGTGTATATATCACGTTTCTCCCCAAAAGGATAGTGCCTCCATATCTTCATAGCAAAAACAATCACAGCCAACTCCAGATCATGCGTAGGATAGTTCTGCTCATGAGTCTTCAACTTTTGAGATGCATAAGCAATGAATTTTTCATTTTGCATGAGGACCCACCCAAGCCCTTTTACCGATGCATCACTAATAATAAATAATACTTCTCAAATTTAGGGCATACTTAACACAGGTTCAGTAACCAATCTCTTCTTCATCTCTTGGAAGCTTTCCTCACACTACATTGTCCAGATGGACTTGACTATTTTTCGATTTAACATGATTAATGGATTAGAAAGTCATGATAATTTTTTCACAAACCTCCTAATATATCATGCTAATCCATGGAAACTTCGAATCTCAGTTATTGTTGTAGGTTGAGGCAACTCCCCTATAACTTTTTTCATTGTAGGGTCAACTATGATTCCTTCACTAGTAATAATTAGCCCCAAGAAAGTGAATTGTTGTAACCCGAATTCAAATTTAATTAACTTTCCAAAAATCCTCTCCTTCTATAGAGTTTTTAAAATAGCCGTTAGATGATCCTCATACTCCTCGTGACTTTTGGAATATATCATAATATCATCATTAAAAACTACAAAAAAAGTTATCAAGGATGTCGTTAAAGACACTATTCATCAAATACAAACATATAGAAGGTGCATTAGTCAATCTGAATAGCATAACAAAAAACTCATAAAGCATATATCTTGATCGGAAGGCAGTTTTCAGATTATCTTTTTTCTTCACCCTCAATTGATGATAACCAAATCGATGATAAATCTTAAAGAAGAATATAGCCCCATGATGTTGGTCAAATAAATCATCTATTCTTGGAAGTGGGTATTTTTTTCATCACTTTGATCCCACTCAATTCTCTATAATCAATGCATAACTACATTGATCCATCCTTCTTCTTCAAAATAGAACTTTTTCACCCCAAGGAGTCTCACTCGGTCATATAAACCCCTTCTCCAAAATATCATGGAGTTGTTTCTTTAATTCCTCTAGCTCTACGTTTTCCATCCTATAGGGGGTCTATGATATCGAATGAGATCCAAATATGAGTTCAATGGAAAACTCCATCTCTCATTCTGGGGGAGGTCCAGGAAACACCTCAGAAAATATAGAAATGTATTCCTGGACGATGGGGACACATTCTATCCTTAAACTCTCATCTCCTTCTTCTTCTTCACCAATCAACTCCAAAAAGGAGGATATAAAGAGTTCTTCTAGACAATTATCAGGTTGAGATATCTCTCCTTGGAAGATAAAATTAGTTTTTACAATCATGAATAGTGATATTTACTTGCTTCTGAATTTGATCTTAGCATTATACATTGAGATCATGTCCATCCCTAGTATAACATTGAATTCTAGCATGGGAATGACTACTATGTTTGTGATAATAATGTTTTCACCAAAGTAAATACTAGAGTTTCTAAACCCTGAGGATTCTTGGATAATACCGCCAGCAGTCTTGACTAATAACACTACTTTTAGAAAATCGGTGTTTGATTCTATTTTTTTTTTGCAAACATGGAGGAAATAAATAAATGGGTAGAACTAGAATAAAAAAAATTACTTTCTAGCTTTGAGAGAACAACAAGAGTATCTACCACCACATCATTTCGAGCATCAACTTCAGCCATAGTGATTTCAAATGTATTACCATGATCCCTTTGTCGTTGCTATGGCTAATGATGGTTCCCCTCTAATACCCTCAGATTTGGACAGTGATTAGAAAAGTTCCCACGTTGTCTACACATATAGCAGAAGACATCATGTGGGGCCTAGAACATCTTCTCCGTGTCAACTGTGTTTGGATGTCGAGGATTCACCTCACTAGAAAAATTCTTCACAATATGGCCATATCTTCCACACTAGTAGCATTTCCCGCTCCTGAGAATGCAGTTCCCCAAATGCTTCTTCCCACATTTATTACACGTGGAATGTTGAACTTTCTTTCCTCCTCTTCCCTGATCAAAATTCCTCCCAAAGATAGACTCCATTGTTCTTTTCTTTTAATTGGATTTATGAGACCACTGCATCTCTCCAAAATTCATTTTGACTTTCATCACACTCCATAAGATCTTATCATAGCTATCATAGTCTCGGTTGGCAAGATTCTTCCGCAGATGAGGACATAGTCCACCGAAGAATATATCAACCTCACCATTTGGATCCATGACAAAGCTAGTATTATATCATGAATTTCGGGTGAAGTTCATCTCATACCTTCCCACAAATTCATTATCCTTCTACGTCAGCTCGAGAAACTCCTTCTCCATTATTTTTCTCATGGAACGAGGTAAATACTTACTGAAAAAGATCCCTCTAAAGTATTCCCACTACTTAGAATCAACTTCCACTATTTCCCTATTGTTTTTAATCAGTTCCCACCACTAATCATCTTTTCTTTCCAAGCGACAGATATCCAGGGTGGCCTTCTCTTTCTTTGAACAGCAGAGCACCGAAAATATCTTCTTGATAGAGCTGATCCACTTCTTAGCAATCAATGTGTCAGTCAATACACTAATGGTTAGTGGTCGTTGAAGCATAAATGAATCAAAATAATGTAGTTCCCTTCATGGTGAGATTTTTCCCTCAGCCTGATTCAAGTTATTTTCCATAACATGAGTCTGTTAGTTCATCATTTGCATAAATTTTTTCTTTCTAGATTTTATCGGAGGGTCGTCAGTGCATTGTCCATTGCTGCCACTATTTGCACGGTTCCTCCTATTTCCCACTCTTTTCTAAACAAATAATACCTTAGTGAGAAACTTATTTCATTTACAAATTTTTTAACTAGAATGGATTTTATGTCTTAAAACTTCATTCTTAGACAATTACATTTCTCTATATTTCATTCATAATGATTCATAAAAAGATTGCGATTAACCAAACATATACCCCGAGAGTGTCATAACCAAGAGTGCAGCAAGGCCCGTTGTCATGTACCCATTCCGTTTTTAGTCCTGCTAAAAGTTCTATTTTTTTGTTTTACCCCTATATACATTTGTGCCAGAGCCACCTCTACCTACTCGTATAAAGATGGGGATGTAGTTGTTTGATAACCACTTACTCAATAATCACCAAAATAACAGGAAGTTTTCTTATATTTAAAAATTTTTATAGGATTATTCTAAATGTTTTTATATCATAATTTCCATGAATAACTACACTTTCATTTGATACTAACTATGGAATCCCATCTTTTTATTACATAACTTTTTATTACATTTTACAAATAGAGGATCTTTAAATTATAGTGTCTTGGAAATCAGGAACAAAATACATGAAAACAACATAAAACATTATTCTAATACACTTTTAAGGATTCTTCATGGGTTCATACTATGTACAATTAATGTATCTCATATCCTGGAGACATACATCAAACGAAGGGTTGGGCAGAAGGCCCAGTAAGGGGTAAACAGGGGAATCAATTAACTTGTGTTATCAATAAGAACATGATGAAAAATATGAAGACATGAGAAATGGAAAACGTGGAATATCATAATAATAATAACATGAATAATAACTTGAATATGTTTCCACAAAATTTGATTTAGACATTCATGAAAATATCACCAAGGTATATCCCCAAGTGTCATAAAAATTACCAAGGTTATTCCCCAAGGTATCGTGAAACTAGTCATCTCTAGAGATTAAATTATTTACACAATGCCTTGGAGAGAAATCAGGGCACACCCTTAATATGTATTTAATTTCATGTGATCCACATAGATCATAATTAAAAATTTAATAAATAACCCATGGAAAATAATAGAAATGGGTTCCATTTCACGATCGTGACGTTTTAAATGTTTTTAAAAATAATATCATTATGTCATTTGTAACCCATGGAAAGGGAGTGAGGTTTATATGTATGTCAATTCCAGAATCAAAAATATCATATTTATATATTTATTAACCCCCATAAAAATGAAATAGGTATGGGTATTCACATAAATAAAACAAGAGAATTTCTGGAGAGAAAGAGATAGAAATTTTGACGTGAAATTCCTGCAGCATAACGGCTATAAAACATGGTTTTAGAAAACATTCAAAAGATAGGGGACAAGGGTATCACACTAATACATAATGCACAATACTTTATGGTTACATAATAAGATTATGGTATGGATATTTTAATGACATACCACATGAAAAGGAAACATGAATGAAAAGAGAATATGTGATTTATTTTACAAGAAATTTGGCTGCCTAACGGCGTCACATAAAAATTCAGAAAACCAATTGATGAGAGTGGAAAGGGTCTCTATAAAATTATACATGAAATGGAAAGTAATGAAAACATATAATAAAATACCCTCAACATAATTATATGGAAACTAGAAGACAAAATATAAAGGAAGTCATGACATTAAAAGAGGAGGGTGAAAGGATCCCTTACCTTGAAAAGTAACTTTGAATTATTGATGGTCAGAAACATGGGAGCCTTGAGGGTAGCTTGGGAGGACTACTTGGGAGGTAAAGATACTATTACATCGTTGGGGAGTATTTTTAAATGTAATTAATGAGGGGATGTCTTAGTATTTATAGGAAAAGTGAGGGAACAAATCATTAATTTTCAAGGGACACCTAATCGGTGGTATTGAAAAAACCATGGACTTTCCCATTGTATTTTCCCATGTTATTGGCCACTTAAGACACCTCATATAATATAATAGTATTAATAAGTCGACCTGAATGATTACATAATTATTTCATTCTTAATGATGTCATTAAACACCCGAAACACAAAACTGTATTTTTTACTATTCACCGAAATTTCAACTATTTCAGAAAAGTCCAAAAAATTCTCATTATCCTAATATAGATGCTCTGAATTCAAAAATGAACTCCATTTTATGAAAATATATTTCTAAATATTTTTAATTTAATTTTTAATTATAAACACTATTCATTCAAAAAAACTAATACTTACCTACTAATTTCTGAAACAGTTATTTACTTATTTTATTGAATCATATTACTTAATCGAGGTGCCTAAATTATATTAATACTTTATTAAGTGAGTTTACTATTCCATTTGGACACATTACTATTCAGAAGCTCAAAATTACTATTCATAATTTACTATTCACCAAAAAAATTAAGTTGATCTTATTAGACTCTAAATATCTTACTGAATACAACAGTAGAATACCATTTTTTCAAAATCATTACACATTGTTAATTTTTTAAGGATTATATAAATATTTTAAAATATCCCTTTTTCAAAATTTATCAATAATATACATCCTATATTTATCAGACATTTGAAAATTCACAAACTTCACCATAAGAAGAAATCAAAATTTTAATTTATATAAAAGGATTACTTAATGCAGCTAAGGTCTCGTTACATTTCCCCTTATAACACCAGAATAGGACATAAGTTTATGGTTTGCTAAGGTGATAGAATCTTGGGGCGGCTCCACCAACATTGCCCGAGTGGTGATTTATATCAGCTGTAACTTCTCCCGAAGTCAATTCAATTCCAATGTCAAATGATGATGTTTGACTTGGGTTAGCTCTAGAGCAAATCCCAATGGTGCTACATCCTTTCCATGTTCACTCAGATGGGCTTCGAATGGCCCGAGTCTACTGGAGAAGTCCATCAAATCTTCTTTATATATTAATTAACCAATATCAATTGTATATATAAACAATAATTTTAATGTTTAGAGTATAGTTTCCAACAATTATAAAACTGTTGAAACCCAATAGTCTCATTTAATTATAATCATTTCATTAATTAAAGAATATAGTTTTGTTGAGTATAAAATAAAATAAAACATGAAATTTGGAAACATGAATTATTCAAAATTCTGGGTCATTAAACTTTATCTCTACTGGCCGAGAACTCTTGTTCATGTTGGGCTGTAACATTTCCCTTATTTTATAGAGTGTATCTTAAATGGATCATAATTCAAAGACTTAAAACTCTATCAGTCATTGTTAAATGATATATGAATTTAAATTATCTCCCTTAATGTTCCAAATTTATAGACCCTTAAACTAAAAATTAAATACATATCGTACTTATTAGGTTGAAAATATTTAAAGAGAGACCTATGTAAAAACATTAGTCTTAGATTTATAATACATTCCCTATCAGGGTTTTAGAAAAAGATATAGTGGAAATTTAAACAAAAAAAAGACTTTCGTTTTTACCATATAGACCTTTAAAAATTCATGCTATGATGGTCGTTCCGACTAGTCTAAGAAAAACATAGATCAGAGCTTATGTTCTCCCTCTTATGTGAGTGGTCAAGAAGTAGTCAATCATATAACTTTTCCTTGAAAATTATTTCAATACACAATAATGTAACATTTATGGAACTAACATACATATTCAATAAACTTTTATATATAATCCTACTTTATTAATTGAATTTTTTAATCCTTACAAACCATTTCTGGTAATTGGTAGTAAGAAAATTTGAGTAAAGTGGGAATCATTGTTGGGTAATGAAATCCATGACTCTATATTCTTCGCTACCAACAAGAGGTATATATTTTTTAAAAGGAGGCATTCCTCAAACCTTGTATTACTCTATATAACATTCTAGTATATGTTGTTATATAAATTTAGTGAATGGACATCATCCACATATTTGTTTCAATCTATCATTTACTGGTTCAAATGTCGTATGTTATGATGTAAACATTCCATAATCCAATAATTCAAGTGGATTCAAATCCCATTCATGTTCAATGTTTTTACATCATACCCATATTAAATTAAATATTATGATATCCTATTCTTATACCTTACATAGTCTTCATCATACAACCCAAATCCACCAGATATCACGTTCTATGTGTCATGACATTAAAATGTATCCATCTACCTATATGGTGGTTTTTATTGTTGGATTGGGAACTCATTCATGTTATGAACGTCTTTCCCATTACTTTATTCAAAATACCTCACCTTTATGTCATAGTTATCCAACCTTAAAAAACAAGATCACTACTCTAACATGCATTACAATAAACGTCCTAGGTAAAAGCAATGGTACTCACAAAGATGAAAACCACAAAGAGAAACATGAAAAAAAAGTTGAGTATATAATCACTATTAATGAATGAATATTCTTGGAAAATAATTTATAATCTAAAATAAGAGAATCCCTAAAACGTTTCAGGTTCAAAACCCACAATGGGTGTCCTGAGAAAAAGATGAGTTCTTATCCACTAGGCCTCCACCATATATGGCTAAGGGAAAATTTAAGGTTGAATGAATCTAAAAATTTATAATGAATGTGGAGTCCACCAAATATCGTTAACAGAATTCAATTAATGCTCTCAAAACCACTAAACCGAGGAGAAAAATATATATTCTATTTCTTCCCTGAATATTGGTTCAAATGATTCATATTAAATTCATAGATGTGTAATTTCGAGGTACTAAAAAACGTTTAAATATTGGAATCCAATTTCTAAAATTACCCTCTAAGATTTTTATTATTATGATAAATCTAACTCACATATATGAATATAATAGCTTATCGCTATTATGATGTTACATGTTTGATCATATTTAGCCTGTCTATAGACATCTAAGATCACACATATTGGAAGAGACTATATCTTATATCCAAATGAGCTATCCTTAACTTCTAGTTTTTTGTTGTTATGATTTACCTGATCAGTTATGATTTTATGTTCAAATGGATTCAATTATAACGTTTTTTACACATTGTGAGTTTTATATGAAATGATAACTCATGTCACAACAGACACCTTGAGTCGAGATTCTACTTTTGGTTCTAAAAATAACTTATGTCATGACATTAATATTTTAGAACATACTATACATAGTTATATAACTCTAAAATCCTATAAAATGTTCATGTAATGTGTAAAAGTGCTAATTAATACCTTATAATCATATTATTTTCATTCTGAAAAAATCCAATTATGAGGGGGTGAATTTTTTGGCATTTATAAATACATTTAATGATCGTTTACAAGGGGGAAGTGATACAATTATCGCATAGAAAACAAGATAAAAGAGTTGAAAAAGAGTATTTATGTGAATAGATATGTTTTAAATGCAATCTCAATATATTGAATGATTTCTCACACACCTATAGATAGAGATTCCTCAAAATAAAATCCAGTCTGATGATGTGTTTATGAGAACCTTTAATTGGTATTAGGTCTTGTAATTATTCTATTTCTAATTAATAGGGTTATTGAAAACATAAAAACCATTTTAAGGTTATTCTATACATTTCTTATCTCCGAAAAATAACATATATGAGGAAAGATAATAACAGGGGGAATAATTCATTTAAAAAGATTATATTTTACTACAATTGGATCCAAAATGAACTTATGTATTAAAAGGTATGACCCTTTGAAATTGGTTGTATATTTATGAAATTTTGGACTTGTGGTGATGAGAACTCTATGTGTGGACCCTTAACTCGCATTCCTTTCAACATTTATTTATCCTCACATAAAACAAAATTAGTACGCATACCTCAAAACACATCACTTTCACACATGCATAAGTCATTTAGTGCATCCAATATATTTATCACAAGTCCCCTTTAGACTGTCTTCCATGTGATCAACTCCCATTTGTTCCTAGCCTCAGGGATCATTCACTCTTGTATGTGACACATATCTATTAGAGCATGAGATGTGGTCAGCCACTTATCCATGAGACACGGTATTACCATGCCTATAAATGCCTTCATGTGTCCAATTTATAAGTACACATCCAAGTGGAGGGACAAAACGCACTCAAGACTCCTTCTGCATTCCCAAAAATTATAATTTTCTTCAGGTGATATCTATTTCAAAGCATTATGATAAAAAAAATTAAGATTAATTTTATTATTTCAAATTTAAATATTAAAACTACATGAAATACTAATTCCTCATTAATACTAGGGTGAAGGATCCCATTTTAAAATGGTGATTTTAGGGAGCCATATTCACAACCACACTCGAGAGACAATACTAGGGTGTTATGGCCCTAGCTCATCCTGAAAATGATACATTAGAATGACACTTCACCTAGGTACCCCATTAGAGATACATGTTTCCCAGGTGGCCCATAATGCTGACACTTCACTTAGGTAACCCATAAGGGTGGCACTTTACCCAAGTAACTCATAAGGGTGGAACTTCTCCCAAGTACCCTATTAGGGAGACACTTCACCACAGTACCCCAATAGAGTGACACATTTCCGAAGCACTCCCATTTGGGAAGCAGTTCAACCTAAAAAACATATTAATGAGACACTTAAGACAACCTCATACTTGGGTTCCACTATTCATTGGCCTTTAAACATGGGTTGAAGTTCTCTTTAGTACCATAGATGCATGCATCATCACCTAGGTCACCCACCTGAGCACTAATTAACATAGTTTTATAACCTTAGGGGGAAATTCACATTGGTCTCACTCATGGGATCCAATTCTCCCAAGACTCACACACGGTAACTACTTCTCCTAGTTCCCCTATGAAGACACCTACCTACCCAGGCTTCTTATATGATCTCTTACATATTGGTGCATTTTAAAAAACCCTTCCTTTACCAGATTTACCTTAAAGATCATATACATTTGTCCTCTAGTTTGTATAATAACTAATTCCTTCCTCACCATGATATATTCCAAGTGATTCTAATCATCTTTCTGTCCCTATTTTACAACAGAAAGGATGTGGACATAAATATAAGGGGCTTCTACTACGTTTAAATAAAAACTATGTCTCTATTAATGATATCATCTTTATGAATAATTACCAATATAGAGATGAATGTGTGACCCATACATGATTAAGCCTCAACTCTTCATCAATTTGACATATTCCCTATGTCTTATTATATTTTCAATAAGCCATACTCCCTACAGTAAACTATATCCTAATTGGGTCAAACTCCCTATGAGCTATCATATTTTTAGTGGGACATATTACCTATGATATTTCACATCCTCAATGGGTTATATTCCATTTAAACCATCATATTCTCAATGGTCTATAGTCCCTATAAGCCATTATATCCTAAATGGTTCATAGTCTTAGTGATCCATCATATCCCCAATGGGAAATATTCATTAAGAGAAATCATAGCACAATGGGATATATTCCCTTTGATCCATAATATTCTCAATCGGACATATTTCATGTGAGACATCATGCAATAATAGTCCATATTACCTTTTAGTACAGATTCCTCAATGGGATATATTCCTTGTTATTTAAACCATAACATTCTTCTATTTGATTACCAATTGAATGAAACCATAAGAAAAGTTCCACCCATGAATAATACCTACTTAATCATACTTTTTCTCCCCTTTCATGACACAAAAAAACTCATCTAATGAATTTAAACTACATGGATCATTCCTACCTTAAGTCATGAAACCCAAACTATGTGGTAGTTGAATCCTATTAACAAAGATATATAGGACTCCTCTCTGAGACTCAATACCAAAAACCCAATAGTTCATATATGAATGACCCTAAAATTATCATAAATATATCCCAAGAACACAACCTTTAAAGGCACATAAATTGGTCATGATTTTACATTATTAAAAGGGACCACATTGGTCCCCATAATATGTACTTGAAAGGTATGAGGTGTCCCATTATATGGCACCCAAATTTGTGGGTTTTTGTTCCCATCGATGAGATACATTGGAATCCCCTCTCATGGTTCCAATATTAACTCCTAAACACCTAACACCTCCCCTATTGATGATAAATTTCATAGTTCTTAACTATATGGCTATAAAACCATAATATTATTATGAAATCACAAAAAAAATATGTTATTGTTTGATCACTTTCATAAAGGTAACTAATAGTAACATTATTATTGTTATGGATTCAGAAATATATCTTAAATCTTTAAGAGATTCCAATAGTATAAAATAATTCCCCCTAAAATGGGTGATGTTATCCCAGACTCCCATTCTCTCTACCAATGTACAACCCAAAGCGTCATTGGTAAAGACCCAATGATGAACTTTTATTGTAAAGTAGGTTTGTAAAAAGCACAAAATTATCATGGGCACAATGAATATTGGAAATACTCATTTTGAAATGAATATGTTACATAGTATTTAATTTCTTCTCTAGATAAGTACTTTTTTACTCTATAAGATATCCGAAAACCCGATAAGGTGAGGCTGAATGATGATCCCGATTATGTCACATATCATTGAATGTCCTAGAATAACATTTAGTATTACTTTTTCATCAAATAATTTCTCCAAAAGATAGTAGATGAATTTAGATTAACTATAGAAAACACCACAATACATTCAGAAGACATGTTAGCTAATCCAGTAGAAGAAGAAATATAATGGATTGAAATGTCTGATAGAAATGTGTAAAATATTGACAACTATATGACTTAGTGGATGGTCAACTGCATTTATATAATCATTATTGAATGATATAATCAACCATATGTGACTCAAATTCCTTCTATGACACTTGGGGGGATATATAGCCTTCAATCATCCAATATTATACATTTTTACCAATGATGAAATGAAACATTGGAAGATGATCCCCCATGGGTACCTAATCTTGTTCTAACCCTCTTATTTTCTTAAACATATAATTTGAAGTATGATAACCACCCCACCAAATATAATTTCTCTTCTATGGTGATTCCTAATTTGGATCAATCAAAATTATCCATCTGATTGTCCCATATTTGGATAAATAAGAATATTATAAAATAAATCATCACAAAAAATATCATAGAGTAGGTTATCAAGGCTAAGGTGGATAAAATTTAGGAAAACCATAAATTCATGGTTTCAGCCCTACCAAAAATCATACACGTGGTTAAAACTAAAGGATACATCCTAATATGATTCCAATAGGTGTATCAATTTGACCCTTATTAGTTGAAATAACTATTTTATCCTATTAGATTGGTGGTAAGTTGGTAAAAAGGAAATCATTTGATAAATGAAAATGTGTAAAACCCTATTTCAACTTAACCCAAAATAAAAACTACACCAACATTATGATTTACGAAGGGTATTATCATTACCATGGTTGAATTCAATTCCTATTCCTCAAGACCAAGAATAGGTCCTTAAGAGTAAATCTCCAACATTGGCTCAGAAATATAATGTTTTTAGTAATATCATCATCATACTTACATTGAAATCAAATATTGATTCCTTGTAACTCTCCAAAGAATTTGATGATTCCCTAGTTGAGGCCTTGCCAAGTCCTTTAAAATTTTAAGACCAATGTGACCACTATTGAAACATATCAAGTTAAAACTAATCCAATATATTTCTATGTTGTCACCAATTTTATAAGGAAGGATTGATAATCTATTATAAAAGGGAACAGTATGAGCCTGAAAAAATGTATGATGTAAATTTTCATTTAGTCCCTTTGGATAATGGTGTATAAATTAACCTCATTGTTGTTTAGAATCTTCACCATTTTTGATATATGGAGATTGATTTGGTCCCTTCCCATTTCACAATCCATATGTATGTCAAAAAAGAAAAAAAATCCTCTTTAGGAAGTCATATTAATTCTAAGATCTAGTATCTAATTCTATACTCATGTAGGTTTTTCCAAGACAAAACCCTTACCACATTATTGGGAATACTGTGGATTGATTTTCCAGTGGTTGTGAATTCTTCATATCATAAATGACTAAAATAATCCATTAAATGACATGAAGGGGTACTCTATGTTGAAACCCCCTGAGTCTTGATAATCTAAATATATTGATACATAATACTATAAAAGGGAGAGGAATTAAATTTTGTTGAATAATACAACATAATTCATTTCACCTAATGGGAATGAAGTTACTCCGATAAAAATGTATCAACTATAAAATATTAGAACTTTGACCTTTGATAACTAATCCACTAAATATTAATTTATAGTCATAGTTGCTAATATATATTTACCATCCTCTTTAGATATATTTAGATGAATCTTTGAGAAAAATATAAATGTTTATACTCCTATTTTGACTCTTGTATTACATCTAGTTCCCTTATCAGGATTATAAATTTTCATAAAATTTAATGATATAATATATATAACCAGTATATTATTTAATATATTCAAATCCCTATAAGTAAATATATAATATAAATTTTTAAAGTTCATGAACATAACAAACTTCTCACTGAATAGATAATTGCACCAAATTTTGAGAACACACACACCCATAACCAAACTGAGATCATTAGTGAGGTAATATTTCTCAGGAATACGAAGATTCTATGAACCATAAGCTACTACTCACCCCTCATATATTAACAAACACCCCAAACCCAATCTTAAGAAATTATAATACCACTTATAAAACATTTTTGGTTCTATAAATATGATAAAAGGTTATGATGTTAACATATTATTTGGAACATAAATATAGCATTCAATTTTTTCATACCATTAAAACATTTCTTGTTTCCTACTGATTTTTTATCCACATATCCAGGTCTGATAAGTATTAGATAGACCAATGATAATATTCATCAAGACCTAGGAAACATCATATCTCAAAAACCACCAAGGAAATATCCCATGACATCACAATTTCCACTTTTCAATATCAAATATTATAACAAATTTGGTGATAAAATATCTATGAAAATTCTCTTATCCAATAAAAATCTAACATTTTGATATCTGAAAATAAAAATGATGATCTCTCAATGTGTCCAAGATGGTGGCCCCAATCGCCATATTATCCTTATATGACTTTTATTAAATCAGTATGTCATCAATAAATATGATCCTGAATGAATCCAAAAAAATTGGAATATAAGATTAACAAAGGATATAAACATTATTATTGCATTCACAACTCTAAACATCATCACTAAAAACTCAAAATGATCATACCATATCCAAGAGGCTATCATAAGAACAGATTTATCTTACACCCTCAACTGATAAGACCTTAATAAAATATAAGACTTGGAAAAACAATGGACTCCTATAAATTGATCAAATTAATTCTTAATCCATGTCAATGTATAATGATTATTTATGAAAATTGGGTTTAATCTACAACAATTAACACATAATCTGAAGAAAATGTCCACCTTATTTGTAAAAATTATGAAAAACCCTTCAAGAACTCATTATGTATGATGAATACCATAGTTTTAGTCCCCTAGAAATTAATTTTTAACTCCCTAGTATTAGTTGGATCCATAAAATATATAGTTGTAGAGATAGGATCAGTACCATGTATCATGTCAATCCTAAATTCCTTCTCCCAATCAGGAAGTATCCTTATGAAATCTTCGGGAAACACATATTGATATTGACAAATCATAAGAGGAGATAATAGAATATAAATTACCTCATCTAATCCAATAAACAACCATGTTACCTAATATGAAATACTTTTTTGTTGTCTCAAATTATAGCTGTATTTTATAGTAGGATAATCTCATTCTCCCAAAAACATAATATTCATCATAAGATTGAAAGAATGTCACTCCTCTCAAATAGCAAACAGTATGCACCCGAAAATATAAAAAATAATTCTTCCTAATTATTACATAAAATAACATCACATATAGGATTTTGAAATCCATAAAATGATAAAATCTATAGATATTAATAGGGCAATATGGGAAAATTCCAATGCGATCCACTCTTCATATTAATAGGGTATTCATAGATAGAAATGTTGAAATAATCTAATTAGTCAGAAATAGGTTAGAAATAAAATTAATAGAAATAAAATAATGAGACACAATAGAATCAAGAGACATAGTGACCAAAGTTGAGGTAACTATTATTGTACATCTAACCATGGAAAACCCTCACTATGATCAACTCGTGATTACTCAAAAAATAACTAGATTAACCGAATACCTCAACCATTTCATTGAGACTATTGACATCCCTATATATCATATCATCACTGAACCTATCCATGAAAATCCTTTTTTCCATAGGGAATAGACCTCTATTATTATATATGATTAGTTATCTATTATGGAACATTATCCCATTCGTGATATATTAGTGTGGAAATTGAATCATGAACCCCATCCCTTTAAGATCCCTTGCAACATAACAAATAAATATTTTTTACATTATATGTAAAGACCAAGAGTTTCCATGTATTTTTTTAATTATATGTGAATATTACGAGTCCGTGAAAATTCAAGGTAGGTGATTCCAAGGCCCGGTGTACCTAGAATGAATTTCAGAAATTTGTTTAAGTACGTTCAGTAAAAATTCGAGATGGTTTTTGTAAATTTTGAACTAGTGATTGGAATTGAAATATAAGGCCATCATTGAGCTCACAATGCCAATATTCACTTAAGGAGACATTCAAATCCACTACAGTAGGTAGATGGTGGATTTTATATTTTCAGTTATTCGTGGAATTAGAAAAATAAAATAATTAACATTTTATTTTTCTTTTTGAAAACACTCTTTTTGAATTATGGAGATGGGGACCACCTGAGCTGGAAAACCTCCCATTTTGAATTCATGGTGGTGGGGACCGCCCGAATCCCTCTTAATGTGGGAAAACATTTCAACTCTACATGATTAATTGTTCCAACTTCAATTAATAAATGTTTCTATCTTTAATTAGATGATAGACTTATTTTTAATAGGTTGGATCCCCATTTCCTAGTTGAAAGTGCTGATAAAGGGGAGAACTTTAGAGAAACACCTATCTACAACAAAGACTGATATCTCCAATGAATAAATCCTTCTCCAACAAGGAACTCCATCGAAGGATGACCAACGTGGAACGTCTTCAATGACGACGAACCGGTGACCGTCTTTCTTCTCTCCTCCCCGAGGTCAACGATCCTTTGAGGTATGGTTTGTTAATTGTATAACCCTTATCCTGTTCTTGACATTCTTCATGATTCAAGAATATACAATCTTCTTGCTACCGTTCTAACATGGAGGGTTCGGGCCAAATGAAAACGGCATGACCTCTCCTCATCTTTTGTGAATTTGGATGGTTTTGAAAGGATGGCGCTGTCCCGAGACAAGTGCAGAAGTCTTCGGAATGAATAACCGGCCACCGGGGCATGCCCGGTGCCCCAAGGAATGTTGCTCGCGACTCGTGCCGGCGACTGGACCCAATGGAACTCGGGAACAGTGGACGATACTCGGGCTGTCCGTGAGGAAGGCAACGACATGGCTGCACCGCTGGAGAACGGCCATGGCCCGTCAGCCGCGGTGGAGTAAGGATGGTGGTCGGCCGCGTGAAGGGGTAGCGGTGTGCGTCTGCACAGCCAGCATGCAAGAGATACGACATGAGGCCATGGTGGGGAAGGAGGGCTGCTGGCTCGCTTTCATCCTATGGTGACGGCACAGCAAGCGACCGCACCGTGCAGAGGAGGCTGGCCATCTGGCCATTTAGGGAGCCGAGCGGGCCGCCTATCACGGGCCGCACCGCATGCCTCACCGTGAGCCACACCATGGGCCTCTCTATGGGCCAGGTAAGACCCAGGACCGGACCCGAGTCAGGCTAGGTCGGCCCCTAACTAGGTTGGGTCGGCCCAGGCTGGGTCGTGTCGGGTCAGACCAGACCCGGATAAACTGCAACCCTTTTCTCTCTTTTAGCCATATCTTGAGCTACATGCGTCTGTTTGATGAACCGTCTCTGGCGTCAGAAACCATGGATCGAGAATATAATTTTGTCACATGCCACTTGATTTTTGGATAAATTTTTGGTATATCCTGGTTGGATCGAACACAAATCATATTGGGCCCTCGAGGCTAAAAGGCTAATAACTTACAGACCGGGAATCTGATGGATGCATAATCTGTTGCGTTGAGACCCATTCTATGTGGAGTTCCATTGGGATACTTATTCATGGGACATAGTTGATGTTGTATTATAGACCTCTTTTTTGAGGAGCGAACCCTCCCAGTATCAAGTGATCTTAGTGAATGAACCTTGTGGCTGGGTGTGACATGAGAAATGGATCCTATGTGGGTTTGTACTTTGGGATCCTATGTGGGTCCATTTTTGAGGGTCCAACTTGGATTAGCTCTATGAAATCCATGTGGGACTACTCAATGATCGTATGTGGGTCTAGTGTACATGGATCCTATGTGGTTCTGATGATTTAATATCTTATGTGGGTGTGATGATTTATGATCCTACATGGGTCTTCCTCTGAATAGAGTAAGATGATTCAGTAGTTACATCTAATCATCTTTACTACCATACCTACGATATACCAGGTGTGAGATGAATCCTTACTTTCATGGTGAAACCTTTGTGGTATTATTTTGTGTGGCATTCATTTGTGGTACTTACCTTCATGGTGATACCTTTTTTGTATTCTTCTGTGTGGCGTTATGTTTGTGGTACGTATCTTTGTGGTATTACCTTCATGGTATTCATTTATTTGTGGAACAGTTGACTGGGTTTTTGAGTTGGGCCTTGTGTTTCCTCATGAATTAGATGGGTATACATGATAACATAGGTATATTTATGGGCATATACCTGAGTATGTTTGACCGTTGTTTCAATTTATTTAGTTTATCCTTTGTAGATTTTGTGAAACCATTGAGGGTCTTGGGGTCCCTAATGAGTATCATTATACTCACCCTTACATGAGCTACGCCCATAAAATGTTGTGTTTGGTGCATATAACAGACAACGCTGATTAAGGATGAGAGTTCCAAGACTAGAGGTAGCTCGGTGGTGGACATTAGGAGAGGTGCACCAAAGATACGACCGTTCGAGAGCTTTAACTACCCTTCAGGTAGGATCCTTGGCGGGAGTTCACAAGAGATGTTTCAGTTCACTTGTACTCTTCAGTTTTCTTGTATATTCTAGTTGGGATTGTATTCTAGACCTTTTTTCTTACTGTACACACACTTTTAACTATACATTTTACCTATATTCATATCTTGTTGTGTTCTTGGTTGTGTATGTTTACAAGTTATAAAGGTAATTCCTTCCTATTTTTAGGGAATATTCCTTCAATTATAGTTTCCATCCCATGGCCTATGGAAGGCGGGTTTGGGGTAGTCACAGCACGGGCCCCAGGGGACGGGTCATGACAAATTGGTATCGTAGGAGTCAGTTCTAACATAGAACATTGGACTCTGATCTTTTAATGGTAGTAGTGTTAAGTTTAGTGAGTGTGGTTATCAGTTTAGGGAATCCAGTGTTTGTGTGACGGCTAATGTGTCCATACACTAGGACCCTGACTTTTGATTTCTAACTTAGTGCATTAAAACACTGATTGTGTGTGTTTTTTGAAAACATTTCATTGTGATCTCTTTATGTCATCTCACCAATTATAATTTATTAACTGTGGAGCGCCTGTTTCTTTTTAGGATTCCCCCATGTAGACACCTAGATAGGGTTCGGGGTATAGTACGTGATGATAGGCCACAAAGAGATGAGGCCTCAGTGTAGGGACCTTTATCAGTAGAGGTATCAGTGGAGGCACCAGTGGTTACATTACCCAATGGTCCACCGATGCCACCAGCCCCAGCATCAGAGAGTGCACACCACATGAGCACATTGCATGAGTTCCAGCACTAGAGGCCACTGAGGTTCATGTGTGAGATGGACCCACAGGTGGCTGAGGATTTGTTTGAGGCTATAGTGAGAGTCTTCTAACAGGTAGGGACACCAGCTGATCTCATGGTGATCATTTCTACCAGTCTTCTACAATAAGCTACAGGCATATGGATTAGCTTGATGATCCAAGTTCATGACGAGGTGACACTTCTCTGGGAAGACATTGAGAGCCTGTTTTTGGTAGATCCTGTCCCAGTGACCCTTCGCACAGGGCGCATACATGAGCTTCTTCATCTGCAAAAGGGTAGCATAAATGTGGCTCAATACTCAGTTAGTTTCACTGAAATCTACGCTACCCCACTGATATGGTGTGGGAGCCATTATTCAGGGCCCAGACCATCGAGAAGGGACTCAGGAGGGAGATGAGGGATCTGATGATTTCTCTCAGCATCCCGACATAGGCAGGGGTCTGAGAGCGATACCTTTTAGTGGAGATTTTTTTAATAAGCAGTCAACAGTAGCGAGACCCACAACTGGGTATCACATAGAGGAATATTTTGCAGCTGGCAGGAGACAGATGTCACAGAGGCCCAAGAGGACCAGACCTACAAGTGGATGACTGTAGGATTCAGTGTTAGTTGTGCGGGACACTAGAGACAGAGCCTGTCATGCGAGGAGAAGGCAGTGTTAAACATGCAGCAGGTAGGGCCACATGGACCGTGACTATCCGACCCGCTGTACGGATGTTTCGCACGGATATCGGGGATGACCTCCTGGACGGGAGATTCAAACGTTCCGATCGGTTTCTAGCGGGTTTGTTCGTAGAACCGGAAACATCCAATTATTCCACATCCGTTTGGACCCACTTTCCAAAGGTAGGCGCTCATTAGCTTGTGGACTAATGAGGCTTAGGATTTTGCATTGGTCGAGAGGATGGGAGGTCGGACTCATCACACCTTTTTGAGGGGAATTATTGTCTACTCCGGGACTCTCTTTATAGATTTAAGTTATGTTCGTGAATCCTTATTACATTACCAAGTATAAAATGCGCTTTCCTTTAGTTTTAACAATCAATGATTAAATATGCAAGAAATTTAGAGAATCTTTTATATGTATTCGAGGTTCTTCATCAATAGAGAATCATCTATATCTGTTTAGAGATTCTTGGTCAATTGTATCCTTCAAAACATTTATATAAAAGTCTCTTGGTCATTATGATGACCAGGCTGGTTTTAAAGCCACTCAGTGGGGCACTTGAAGTTTATCATCATTCAGAAGGACATGGATTATTTCAAAGTTGGGATCGAACCCATAAATGGGTTACCTACGTATCCTTTGTTTTTGAAAAGGAATCAGAACCCACGTAGTTCGAGTAATGGTGTATGATATTTATGATTGATGGCTCCAAGAAGAATTTCATAATTACGTTTACACTCTAAGATCACGTGAGTCATGCTCGGTGTGAGAAACAAGAGGTATTGGTAAAAATTAGACAATTATGCCATGAAAGATGCAATCATAAGAAATTGTTTGGGGCTTAGGTATGTATGAATGCCCAGATAGATGAAGGTTTAGGATTCACTTTTAGGGAGAAAATCCAGGAACAGGGTCCATAAAGGTATATGTGATTTATGGAGATTTGAATACTCTAATCTTGGGGCTTACTCCTAAGGAGGATGCCCAAGTTAGGAGGGGACTTATGATTGGGTTTTACTCCTGAAAAGGAAACCCAAATCAAGGGTAAATTAGGACTGGTTAAGAGAAATTTAAAGGGACTTGGGGTTTTACTCCTGAAAAGGAAACCTAAGATTATGACTGGGACTTACTCCTAAGAAAGGAGGCCCAGGTTATGACTGAGTCTTATTCCTAAAAGGGAGACCCAGGTTAGGGGACTTGGGGCTTACTCTTGAGGAGGATGCCCAAGATTATGACTGAGTCTTATTCCTGAAAAGGAGACCCAGGTTAGGGATTAAGGTTTAGTGCTTACTCCTAAAGAAGGATGCCCAGATTTGAAATTGGGGCTTACTCCTGAGGAGGATGCCCAAGTTAAAGGATTATGATTGGGGATTACTCCTGAGGAGGATGCCCAAGTTAAGGATTCTCTCATCTTAAAGGATGAGGTTGAATGAATGAACTCTCTATATTTAGTGACATAAATATATTTAAATCACTAGGTTTTGAGAGATATTCCACAGAATTCATTTTAGATAAGGAAGTCAAATCAAGAAATCATGCCATAAATGGATTTGAAGAGTGTCTTGAAGACTGAATCGTGAAAAGGAAAGGTGAAATGGCTTAAGAGGGGTAAAATGGGCAAGATGGGCACCCAAAAAGGTAGGGGCGCGCAAGTCTTGAAAGGCGCGCAAGTCTTCCGTGTGCGCGCAAGTTTTGGTCGCGCAGGTATACCTACGCGACACATGGTGTACTTGCGCGATTTTCAACCAGCATTGAAATATTTGAGCGACTCTTTTTTAAACCCTTTAGAATCCTCTTGAGGTTCTTCCAGAAAAGGGAAGCGCAAGTTATATTGAAGGAAATAAATTGGCGCGCAAGTGTTTGATAAGTTTCAACACTTAGGCCTTCCTTCTTCTCTTTAGATCTTCCGTTTTAGGTAAGAAATTACCTTAGAAGTGTTCTGGAAGCATTGAGAAGAGACTTGGTTGTCGGGAGCTTCAATCCGAGTATCTTGAAAAAGATCCTCTCGAATGGGGGGCCCACAGGGTCTATTTATAGGCAAAAGAAGACCCCGAGCGGTTACCGGGCGGTTACCCATTAAATCGCGCAAGTCACTTGCGCGACCAAGGTAGCCGCGCAAGTACACTTGCGCGCCAGTTAGATAACTTGCGCGGTGATGTACCTGTTGATCCTTTCTTCCTTCCTTTGTTGATTTTTTATGTTTTCATCAATGGATGAATCACTTTGAGCTCGGATATTCCCTTTTCCGATCTTTAGATTCTGTGATGAAAGGAGCGTCAACAAAAGTCCCCCCTCAGAGTTAGATCCGGAGAGAAAAGAGAATCGGACTCTGAGGAAATCGAATTCCTCCAAAGGAAAAGGGAGGCGCGCAAGTCTTCTGTGCACAGACGGCGGCGCGCAAGCTTTCGTCGCGCAGGCCTTAAGCGCTCTGGGTGCGGCGCGCAGATAGGATTTCTGGCCTATAAATACACGGCCCTCACCTCCATACAAGTATCCGGATTTCTGGACTTCATACCTTCTTGAGCTCTCGCCGCGCAGGTCAGCTAAGCCGCGCAAGTATCTTTTCCACTATTCCCTCGCTGTCGCACTCCTTTAAAGGTATTCGTACTTGCGCGGTTTAGACTTGCACATCAAAAACTAGCACGGCACACGAAATACTTGCGCGCCATTGTTTAGACTTGCGCGACTTAATGCCTTGGCCATTTTTTCCGAATTCTTTCACAAATTTTATGAAAAATAAACCCATTTAAGAGTTAAATTTGTTAAACTTTTTTTGCAGATTCAATGGCTCCTAAGGGAATTGGAACGGCTGATGAACTCTCTAGCAAGCGGATTGATGATATGATGAACATTATTGGCCATGATTACTATGATATCTGCGACAGCACTTTCCCAGATTTGGATAAGTACTTGAAGAAATATCATCTAAATTTCCCACAGAGCATCTACCTGTCTCTGTGTGGTCATGGTCATCTGCAAGGAGTCAATGTTCAAAATGCAAACAATTATACACCTGAGATGCAGTTGCACTGCAACTTCTCTATTTCGGTTATGCTATGCATTAAGAGTAACAAAAATGGTGTGAACATTAAAATTCTTCCTCCATGTCATTTCCTTGCAGATATGAAAATGGCAAACCCATGGGATGAAATGCATTCCACTAATGGTTGGTGGAGAGAAGACAAATGTGGTATTAGAGCAATATCTGAAAAGAGTACTCTCTCCAAATGGATCTTTACTTCCAATGCTCCATTCTGAAATCCATGTATCCATCTTCCAAGTCTCTTGGATAGAAACAGAGTCACTGTTTGATCAGTAGAAAATTTTCTCAAACCGCACTAAAGAACATCCTTTTACAATTGTTCCAAGAAGAGCTAGTATCACTGCATCTCTTATTGTATCCAATTGAATGAATGAATTCCAGGTGGTTGCTGATGAAGCTCGGGATTCCGTAAATCAAATGAAGTGTTATGTTGAAATCCACTTGTAATTCTCGAAAAATAGAAGAGACTCCAGTCTGTGGATGTCCTTCTAACTTTTGTGTATCAATGAAAAACACTTTCGTCTTCAATCATTTGTACCTGCATTCTTTCATTACCTGCTTAAAATTTACTTAATCCAATGGACCTAGTAAGCATAGTTTGTTTTTTAATAGGATTATTAAAAATAATCCTACAAACTTTGAATTTTTTAATTGCTCAATATTACCTAAATCATACAAAAAATGTATATTTAGTGAGCTGGAACTTGACTTTTATTCATAGTTCCTTTGTCTTTTGTGTGGGCAGTTTAAAGTCATGCACGCCGGACATAAAGTGGCTAATGTTTAAGGTCGAAATAGCTTTGACCAAAAATAGATTAAAATTGATTCAATTCCTTGACAATTTATCTGAAAACATATTACCATACTCAAGTATGAGAGAAAAAATGTAAACTATGGCTTAAGAATATTTGAATCCGATGAATGATATGAAAAAGAGCTAAAATGCATTAGTAGAAGTAGTTTCCAAGAATGAAGTTACTATTATTTAAAAAAACCCGTTAGGGGGTTGAAATATGCAGGGCCACCTATGGGCATTGGCTGCATGGTCAAATAAATAGCATCTTTTGGAAGACAAGTCTGTTATGTGGACTGTTTATGCAAGGCCACCTATGGGCACGTGCTGCATAGTCAGGCAAAAGAACTCCCAGAAATTTACATTCCTAGTGTTAAAAGCCAGTGAAAGTTTATGGAGATTCAAATTTTCTAAAGTATAGAGTTTGTTGTATTGAAAGAGGTACTTGAATATGGATAAGATATTTCCGAACAAGAATATCGAAGAACTGGATGAATATCACTCCTACGAAGGTCTGACCCAAACGTAGGGAAGAAGAATAAACCATAGACTTGAATACTTTCAGATCATGAAAAAGGATATGGGAAAAATATGTTAAGGATTGCTATTTTTTTGTGGATCCCTACATACTGTCGTTTAAGACAAATAAGGACAAAAGAGGAATTCTTCCCAAGAATGAAGTTACCATTATTTAACAAAACCCGTTAGGGGTTTGAAATATGCAGGGCCACCTATGGGCATTGGATGCATGGTCAAATAAATAGTATCTTTCGGCTGACAAGTCTTTTATGTGGACTGTTTATGCAAGGCCACCTATGGGCACGTGCTGCATAGTCAGGAAAATAATTCTCAGAAGTTTGACATTTTTGTGATTAGAAGTCATGAAAAAGGGTTATGAAGATCTGAAAATATTTAAGGTTAGGATTATAACACATAAAGATGGGTATTGTCCAATGTATATAGAGATACATAGGTCAATGATAACCATAATCATGTTGTGGCTGGGTCCTGAAAACCTGGACATCACTACGTATCTCATAAGAATGAGAATCAAGCCATACGTAGTTCTTGAAATGCAGTTTAACGTTGTGCAGGATGAAAGTATGAGTGATCTTAGTTTAGGGTCATAGAATTCGGACCATAATAATGAATACACAGTGTGTGTTTTCATGAGGACTTTTCAGCCAAGGGACTGAAAGTGAAATTTAGGGTTAGGCCCAAAAGACTTGGGACTGGATTCGAGGGATACTCGAATGTTCCTACGTATCCCATGAGGATGGGAATCAAGTCCACGTAGTTCTAGGATTACCCTTTGTACATATTTGGTTCGTACATGTGAAGGGTGAAAGGGGACTTTAGTGCAATGATGGTTTAACCTGAGATAAAAAGTTTAGGTATTACCATGTATGTACGTAGTCTTTTGAAAATGAAACATGATTTAAAAAATCAATGTCAATAATGGTTCCTTCTCAAATGAGGAAATCAAAGAATATTGTAGTTTAATTGTCGTACCGGACAAAAGTGTTGCTTAGTTTAACATCATATAACAAGGACGAAAGTGAATTAATGTAAAGATAATGATTCCAGGGGCGGTTTCACGAATCAACATCATATGAGATGGTGGTGAACCGATGTGAAGAGATTGTTTTTGGGCTTGAACCCTGGGAGGTTGCCTACATACCCATCCTGGAGAGAAAGGATCAAAGTCCGTGTAGTTCAATTAAAGAATGAATTAATGATCAAGTTGTTCTTGTGGACAATGATCTAAATAAAAAATGTTGTTGGGACTTATACATGGTTAGTGGCCCAAAGGGAGTGTTATGGTTGATGTTCGCTCTAAGCTCACGTGAGTCATACTCGGTGTGAGAAACAAGAGGTAATAACAACCTTAACGATGCACAGTTTAATGTCATGTAGGACATAAAAAAAGGGACTATGCAGTTTAAAGTCTTGCTGTTAGGACTATTGGTGTTGCACAGTTTAGTGTCATGTAACAGGGACAAAATAACAGTTTAATGTCATGTAGGTCATATCAAGGACTTTCTGTACAGTTTAGCGTCATGTAGTTAGGACGATGGGGACAATACAGTTTAACGTCATATTAGAAGAAAGGGGGACTGTGCAGTTTAATGTCATGCAGTAAGGACAAAAGAGTGTACCATTTTAACTTCATGTCGGACGAAAGTGCGAATAGTTTAAGGTCATATGCATGGACCGTGAATGGTGTAGTTTAATGTCATACTGTACTTTTGAGATTATATAGTTTAACGTCTTTCCAGACGTGAGGGACTTTTATATAGTCTAGCGTCATGTAGTTAGGACGTCACAGTTTAACGTCTTGCTGGACATAAAGGATTTTCAAATAGTTTATGGTCATATACATGGACCAGGGATGATGCAGTTTAAGGTCATGCTGGACGGTTTAGGGAACTTTTTCACAGTTTAATGTCATGTGGGATGAAGTTGCAGTTTAAAGTCATACTGGACCATTGCTGTATAGTTTAACGTCATATAGCAAGGACGAACTGGTGCTGTACAGTTTAAAGTCATGTAGCTAGAACTAAGGTGAACCAATATGAGGATATCAGTTCTGGGGACTTTTTACAGTTTAACGTCATGCTGGACGATGAAAGTGCCACACAGTTTAATGTCATGTTTCTAGGACACAATATAGTTTAATGTCATCTCGGACAAAATATAGGATCTTCTGTACAGTTTAATGTCATGTAGATAGGACATAATACAGTTTAGTGTCATGTAGGACAATATATGAACTAATATAGTTTAATTTCATCTCGGACAAAATATAGGAACTTCTGTACAGTTTAATGTCATGTAGATAGGACATAATACAGTTTAGTGTCATGTAGGACAATATATGAACCAATATAGTTTAATGTCATCTCGGACAAAATATAAACCAATGTGATTGTTTTGGATCTGGGAACAATATTTTGTGTTTATACAAAATACTTCTTCAGAAATCTGGCATTAGTTGGAGTCGTGATGTGTTCTCCATCAATTGAGATTAGAGAATATGCTCCATTGGAGTAGACCTTATGTATTGAATAAGGTCCTTCCCATTTTGGTTCAAGCTTGGGAGGCTTCTTTCCTGGTATCATTGGTGCTCTGAGAACCAATACCAATTCTCCCTGAATGAATGAACGAAGACGAACTTTTTTGTTAAAATCTCGTGCTATTCGATTCTGATAGATTTCCATGTGGTCCAAAGTGCACAATATTTTCTCATCTAACTGTTCCAATTCATTCAACCGCTCTTGGGATTGCTCATCTGTAGATAACTGATCACAAATGGATATTCTGAGTGATGGAAATTGAACTTCAATTGGAAAGACTGCTTCTGTTCCATATACCAATGAATATGGAGTTGACCGCGTTGCATTGCGAGTGGTAGTCCGATAATCCCATAAAGCATGAAAGAGTTTATCAGGCCATGACCTCTTATCTTTATCAACCATCTTTTGCAGTATATTTGAAAGAGTCTTGTTGAAGGCCTCTATCTGGCCATTAGCCGCTGCATGATATCGAGATGAATGGTTGGACTTAATGTTGTATTCTTGATACAATTTCTTTACCTCAGAAGAACAGATGTTGGTGCCGCTGTCCGTCAATATGGTATGAGGGACACCAAATCTAGTAATGATGTTAGACTTGATGAAGCTAACAATGCATTTAGAACTGACTTCTTTGAGAGGTACTGCTTCTGCCCATTTGGAAAAGAAATCAGTAGCAGTAAGAATGTACTTAAACTGCTTGGCCGTAGCTGAAGGGTAAGGTCCCACCACATCCATTCCCCATGTGGAAAATGGCCATGAGTATTTAGCTGTATGAAGCAACTCTGGAGGTTTATGAATGAAGGTGGCATATACTTGGCATGAATGACACTTCTTTGTGAAATTAACACAATCTTGTATCATTGAAGGCCAAAAGTATCCAAGCCTTCGAATTTGATCAGATAGTCTATGTCCAGACTGGTGGGAACCACAGACTCCTGCATGCACTTCTTTTATGACAGCCATTGTCTCTTCACCATCAATACATCTGAATAGAACTCCATCAAAACCACGTTTGTAGAGAATTTTCTAGAGGTGCTTTGGGCTATCATAAAGAGTAAAATTGACCACACGTTGCCGAATTTGCTCTTTCTCGGCTCTATTAGGTGGAAGTGTTTCATTTTGAAGGTATTCCCTGATAGGTGACATCCATCCTGTAGTATGACCATAAGGTTCAGGAATGGGAGTAATTTCATTAATTTCATCTGTTCTAACTTGAACATAAGGTGAAATTGCACGACGGTGGGCAATACAGATGGTTGTCTCATCCCGATTTGGATCTACTAAAGCTGTGGCTATATTATCCAGTGCATCAGCTTGAGTATTTTTTGATCTTGGGACATAAGAAAATGTCGGTTCTGAAGGGAATTCCGACATTAACTCTCTGACGTAATCATAAAAAGGGATTAATTCTTCTTTTCTGATGGCATAATCCCCAATGACTTGTTTGATTACCAGGTCTGAATCACCTTTCACCTTTAAGTGATTCACTTGTGCTTGAAGCGCTAACTCCAAGCCTGTAATGAGAGCTTGGTATTCAGCTTCATTATTGGTACCACCTTCCCACACCAAAAAGGAAAAAGGTAACACTGCCTTATCTGGGGAAATGATCACAATTCCTAAACCAACTTTGTTGAATTTAGGATTTTCCATTTTCTTCCCTGTTGGACTTCTAGAAGCACCATCAAAATACATTTCCCATGTTTGAGGACTCTCTTGAATAGAGAAAACTTCTTAATCAGGGAGTTCGATATATGAATATGTTTCTTCCACTGAAGGATGTTCAGCCAGGAAATCAGCCAGAGCTTGGCCCTTAATTGCCTTTTGAGACACATACTGAATGTCGAACTGCTGTAGAATAACCGCCCACCTTGCCAGACGTCCTGTAAGCATTGGACGACTAAGGATGAATTTGAGCGGATTATTACGAGATACCAATTGGACCTCATGATGTTGCAGGTAGTGTCTCAGTTTCTGAAATGCAAAGATTAATGCTAGGCAGCACTTTTCAATACTTGAATACTGGGTTTCTGCTTCAAGCATAGTTCTACTGAGATAATAGAGACTATTTTCATTCCCAACATCATTCTTTTGAGCAAGAAAGGCACCCAATGATCGCTCTAAAGCTGTCTCATAGAGCATAAGAGGTCCACCCTCAACAGGTTCCATGAGTACTGGTGGACTCAAGAGGTATTTCTTGAGGACATCAAATGCTTCTTGACATTCTTCATTCCACTGGTAAGTGACTCCTTTCTTCAATAATTTGGTAAAGGGTAAACTTTTGCCTGCCAAATTGGCGATGAAACGCCGAATATAGGCTAATTGTCCTTGAAGTCCTCTTAATTCTTTCAAATTATGAGGAGGTGACATACCAAGAATTGATTTGGTCTTCTCAGGATCGACTTCAATACCACGATGGCGTACAACAAAGCCAAGGAATTTTCCTGAGGTTACCCCAAAAGCACATTTTAAGGGGTTCATCTTCAAATTATGTTGTCGAAGCTTGTGGAATATGACTTTCAAATCAGCCAAGTGATTAGAACGTTGTTTGGATTTAACCACCAAATCATCTACATAGAATTCAACAAACTTCCCTAAAAGAGGTTTGAAGATACGATGCATGGCGCGTTGATATGTTGCACCTGTATTCTTTAAACCAAAGGGCATCACCCGATAACAAAACTCACCTTGAGGAGCTCTGAAGGCTATATATTCCTCATCTTCTGGGGCCATTCGGATCTGATTATATCCAGAATATCCATCCATGAAAGAAAGTACTTCATAGCCAGCCATCGCATCAATTAAGAGTTCTGTAATCGGAACTGGGAAATCATCTTTAGGACAATACCGATTAAGATCTCTGAAATCGATGCAAACCCTAATTTGTCCGTTCTTCTTCTTTACAGGGACAATATTAGCCAACCACTTGGGATATTGAACTTCTCTGACGAAGTTAGCTTTGATAAGCTTATCCACTTCAGCCTCAATTTTGGAAGCATAGGTTGGGTGTGTTCTTCTCGCGGCATGCTTGAATCCTCGATGTTCTTTTGTTAAACAAAAATGATGGGTGGAAACATCAGGATCAAGCCCAGGAATTTCTGTATAATTCCAAGAAAAAATATCTTTATTTTGCTTTAGAAAAGAAATGTACATCTCTTGCTCTTCAAGGGTCATGGCCGCACTAATTAAAGTGGGGCGTGGATCTTTCTTTGTACCCAGATTTACTTCTCTGAGTTCATCCACAGTGGTAGAGATACCCTCTTCAAATGCTAGAGGAGCATCTCTAAGATCTTCCTCTTCCTCTTCATCATGTGTTATTTCTTCCGTTTCTACTTGCAAAGTAGATGAAAAAACGAAATTCTCATGATCATAAGAGATGTCAAAATTTTCACATTTTGAATAAGAAGCTTCCATTTCCGACCCTATTAATGATAAAGGGTCTTCTTTGGGAAATAAAGAGGGGATGATGGATTGAGAATAGACATCATTATTCACCTCTGGTGTTGCTATAACATCTTCTGGAATGATTAGTGTAACACCCGAGACTTTTATGTTATATAAATCATCAAAGGAATCTTTTTCTACACAACACTTGCTTGGCTTGCCTTACACGCAATCGCGACCTTCCTCGATAGCTTTCGTCGTACGCAATACCGAGTTTCACTAAATAACAATATGCTATTAAAACTAGCCGTTATGAATAGTAATAACCACTTTTTGAAATTTTATAAATTTTATTTTTCAAAATGGACTTTATTTTTGGACTCAGAATATCAAATTTAGCCTAAGGTGAAATTTTGGTACTTTTCGGATAACTTTAATATTTTGATGAATAGTGAAAATTACTAAATTTTAATTAAAAACAACTTTTTTAATCAAAACATTTAATAGTGATAAATTATGAATTTGAGTGGTTTTAAAGTATATTTAGAATATAGTTTTACCACTTAATATAATGTTGGTCATTGGACACAATGTTACAATTAAACCGAACATAAACAAGTGTCAATCTTTTGATAGTTATTATCTCTTAAAACACGCTTTTTGTTTTGACAGCGGGAATTAATTTTAAATTAATTTCTGCCACTTCTGTGTTTTAAATTTAGAAAAATGGATTCCATATTTGGAATCAGGATTTTCAAATTGTGTAAATAGATAACTTTTATTTTTAGACATTTTGAATAATTACTGCGGTAAATATTTTATTTACCATGGTTAAGGGTAAATCCGGTAAATAAGGGTTAAAAAATAATATTATAATAATATTAAATTACCGTAAAACGTTTCTTAAACCTATTGGTTGATACATGGTCGACCATGGGAATCTTTGGGTCGATTTTGGGACCCCATTGATCCACTTGTAAGTGATAATGACACTTTATTTTAATTAAGTTAAAATGAATACAAAAATGACACAAGCATATATCTTTTAGCAAAACAATTGTTACATAGGGTTATATATGTTGGATTTTAGATTATAAATATTCATTAGAAATATAAAAAGATTTCCTACATAATGGTATTTTATTTGTAATTTTTAGACTTTAAATAATTTAATTTATTTATGACACAATGATGATGCAGTAATTATCTTATTAATGAAATATTGACATAATTGATGTTATAAACACCAAAATAAATGTAATTTAAGACTTTTTATGAATTCCACTAATTTTCTAGGTTACTATGATATATTAGTGTTGATTTAATCAACTTGGTTCGAACATATAAGTCTGTTATGACTTTCACAAAAATCATATATCAAATAGTGTCAAAATTGACACAAAATAGTTTTTAAATCAAATATTATATTATTAATTGTTATTGTATTCCTAAAAATCTAAGGTTCGGCCAAATGACTTAGATAAGGATATATATTTTAATAATAAACAATTTGGGGTTCTTTTGGCATGTTATAGTAAGTGTATTAACCATATAGTGAAAGAAAACAAAAAAGACATGGTAAAAGTTAAATTATTTAACTTAGAGTTAAATCTAATTGATAAGGTTAAAATAATACCCTAAACTTGTCTAAATCCTATTGGTTGATAGGATTTCGACCCTTCCCCAATTTATCTTCGAAATAAGACCCTTTGGAACCATTATAAACCGATTTTGACTTTAATATAAAATAATATTTTGAGATATTCCTAAGGTGCCCCTCTCCTCCCTTATAAAAGGGCACCTCCTCCCCCTCCTCCTCACACCAAATTGAGCACTCAAGCTCGGCCAACCCCTGCCATTTTCTCCTCTCCACTTCCCTAGAATAGTCCTAGAGGTCCTGTTCTTCTACAAAGACCACTCTTAGTTCCTTAAGTGGAGGATTCAAAGAGGCGTTCCAAAGAAGAGGTAATATCCATTACCGATCTTTTCAATTTCTTTCTTCTTCAACTTTTTCTTCTTTAGTTGTTTCATGATGAAGTAATAACATCAGTATTACTTACATACTGATATGTTATTATAAATATGAAACAACCCTAATTAACCTTCTATCCATCCTACGGAAAAATGAAATCACCGCGCGTGCGTACGTACGGAATACCGTCTCCACGCCGTGGTGTAATCTATTTTTCCACCATCACTTTACAAGGATGGGTATAATGGTGTAATGAGTAACTATTTATGATTATTATAAATTAATATTGATACTAAAATAATATATATATACTCCAATACATTTCCACGATCATAGGAACGATATCATCACTCGTGCGTACGTACGGAATACCGTCTCCACGATGTGATGCGACTCGTTCTACATGATCATCATTACATAGTAATTATATAAATGAATTGAATGAATAAATATGATATATGTTACACTAATACCATTCTGGATATAAGGTATCTATAACCTTGAAATAAGAATAAGAATTTATTCGGCAAAACACGCGTAAGAACAAAAGGCAATAAAGACCCGAGTAACAAGTAACAATGAAATATTACTAACAAGAAGCTAAGAATATGACCATATGTGATATCATATCAATATGTATGATTCTGGAATAAGTCAATAACATTATTTAAACCATTATACAGGAGCTTCGGACACATACAAGGCAAATTGGACCTAAGGTAAGGGAAATATCACAATCTCATTTTTATCCGAGATTGTTTATTCGTAAGTATTTACTGGGGTGTATTTTATCATCCACATCCATGTTTCATCAATATGTAATATTATTTCCATCCACATACAATTGTTTAAATCCATTTTTACCCTTCGGTGAGTTTTTAGTAATATGTATGAAAGGAATCTTTTGTCGTTTTTCGTACGAGGTACTTTTTGAACTTTTCCGACAAAAGTACGAAGAATGTTTTTTTTAACTTATACTGCATGAATGGATTTTTAAAAAATTATTTCCAAGAAGCTTCCTTTACAAGTTTTCAAGTTTATTTTTAATCAAATTCTTTTATTTTAAAGTTGTATGACATGTTATGAAAGGAAAAATGTTTTTGAAGAAGAAAGGATATTTTCCTCAAGAATGGAGTTCAAGTGTTTTATCAAAATTATTTTCCATCTAAGATAATAAAGGGTTCTGTTTTTATCCCTATTATTAAATTGATTTGATCATGTTGTGATGGAATTATTTTTATGAATTCCTTTATCTTATATGAATTGTTTTATGATGTCATGTTGTTTAAGAATCCCATTTTCATTACATGGGTTATGTGATGATGTAAGATTTATGATTATGTGGCACACATAAGAAAGGATTAATTATAAGATGGGTGGGACCTATATCTCCCTCCAATGTATTGGGTAAAGATTTTATATCTCATGAGATAGACATGGCTGGAACGGAAGGTTATTTCGGTTCAGTGATACATGACTGAAACGAGGAGTGAACTCGGTTCAGAATGGGACTTTGTCCACTAAGATAGTCTTGGCAATGAGTCATGACTAACAAGAAATGATTTTCCATGATTATGTGTGCATGCCACAAAGTTTCAAGTTTTATGTTATGATTATGGGGATCTCATTTTCACTTCTATGATTTATTCCATGTTAAGATATTATGATCTCTTTTGCAGGTTTTGATTTTCAAAAAGATATGATATGATTTTTATTTCCTTTATTTTCCCTTGCTGAGCATTTGAGCTCACCCTTTTATGTTTTCTTTTCCCCAGGTCAGGAAGATGGATATTAAGTAGAATATGCTAAAAGGGACCCTAGATATGATGAAATAAATGGGAGACACTGTAGAAGATTTATGAACCAGTTGTTTATGTTTCCCAGTTTCTAAAGACACTATACCTATACGGTCCTTTGTGGTTTTGTCATATGTTGTAATAAGTGTGCTTCAATTTTGAAGTATTAATAATGTATGTAAAGTATGGGTCGTTATAGTTGGTATCAGAGGAAAGGTATAGTCAACCATTGGAAACTAGGATGTGAAAGCCTTAGTAAGAACCCTAAGGATAAGTCTAAGCATAAAACACAATCTTAGTGTTTTAGAAATGTCCTTGAATAACCTAGGATAAGACCTTAAGCATGAAAATTTTATTCTTGAATTATGTTGTTTTCCTATTATAATTAGTGTTGCTCACACTATTCTTCTTGGTTTTAGTCAATGGCTGGAACCCGAAGGAACCGTGTTAATGAGGAATACGATGGGAAATGCAATGATTGTCCCCCTTGTAGCCATGCTCACACAACTTTCTCAAGCTATGAATCATGCAGGACTTCCAAACGAGCAAAGGAAGGAGAAACATTCTGTTGAATCCTTCATGAGGCAGCGTCCACCTTCTTTCAGTGGGTCTACTGATCCATTAGTTGCTGAACAATGGATTAGTACAACTGAAAAGATATTTTCAGTTCTTCAATGTTCTGAACATGATAAAGTCATCCTAGCAGTGTATCATTTGGAAGGAGATGCTGATCAATGGTGGAATCTTATTAAGAATACGAGGCAAATGGATGAAATTGAGTCTATGGAATGGGACGAGTTCAAGAACTTATTTTTCAATAAGTACTTCCCTCGTATTCTCCGAACAAAGATGGAGAAAGAGTTCCTTGAACTGAAGCAAAGGGTTGATGAATCTGTTAGTACCTATGAAGCAAATTTTACAAGACTTGCAAGGTACGCTTCTGGTATTATTATCCAACCTGAGAGTAAGATCGATCGATTCTTTAGTGGCTTAAAACCAAGTCTTCGAAGGGCGTTAGCCATAAGGGACTTCAATAGCTATGAGGAAATCATTCGATGTGCTCTCAAAGTCGAGATGGAGATTGGAGTAACCCATCAGTCACATGGGTTTGATAAGAAGAGGAAGATGGAATTCAAAGGAAACTCTAAAGAGCACACTGAAAAGAAGATGAACTTTCCCTTATGCTCAAAGTGTGGAAAGAAACATGGAGGGAGTTGTCTTAAAGGGACAAGTAAATGTTTTAAATGTGGAAAGGAAGGTCATCGGGCATTTGAATGCCGTGATAATGGGGAGAAGATGTCTAATGACGCAAAGAAAGTAAGGGATACACAGAATGAACCTACTACACTTCAATGTTTCAAGTGCAAGGAGATGGGGCATTATGCCAATCAATGCCCAAATCCAAGGGTTGATGATGATGGTCGACGTCAACAAAATCTTAAGGCTAAAGACAAAGGAAAGTCACATACAATTTCTATCAGCGATGTGGAGTACGATAACGAAGTGGTGAAAGGTACACTTACCATCCACTCTAAAGTAGCAAATGTTTTATTTGATTCTGGATCCACCCACTCTTTTATTTCTGAAGAATTTTCTAAGGGTATCACCATATTACCTCAACAATTAGATGTTGAGTTAGCTGTGACAACACCTAATGGCACATCAATCGCATCAAAAGTTTATAATTCTTCTCCGATCGAAGTTTGTGGGAAAGTGCTTCCTGCAAATCTTGTGATCCTTCCTTTAGTGGAATTTGATGTGATTCTTGGCATGGATTGGCTTTCTCTACATGGTGCTCATATCAATTGCCAAAGAAGGGAAGTCACATTTCATATTCCAGATTAATCTACGATCGTCTATCAATGCAAAGATGAACATAACCTTCCAGTGGAAATTCCTTCCATCTTATGGGTCATGATTCCACTAAATGAAGGTTATTTATCTCAAATGGTTGGAGAGAAACTTACGATTAAGAATATGCCCATTGTACGAGAGTTTGATGATGTCTTTCCGGAGGAATTACCAGGTCTTCCACCAAATCGTGAAGTTGAGTTTTCAATAGAACTCGTACCGGGTGCTTTGCCTATTTCAAAGACACCTTATAGAATGGCCCCAATTGAGTTGCAGGAATTGAAGAAGCAACTCCAAGAGAATCTTGATAAGGGATTCATACGCCCTAGTGCGTCACCTTGGGAAGCACCTGTTCTATTTGTTAAGAAGAAAGATGGATCAATGAGACTCTGCATTGATTATCGAGAACTTAACAAGATCACTATCAAGATCAAATATCCTCTCCCACGCATTGATGACTTGTTTGAACAACTACGCGGAGCTCAATACTTTTCCAAGATTGATCTTCATTCAGGGTATCATCAATTAAGGGTCAAAAGGGAGGATATACCAAAGACGGATTTTCGTACAAGGTATGGACACTATGAATTTATAGTGATGCCATTTGGTCTTACTAATGCCCCTGCTATCTTCATGGATCTAATGAATAGAGTCTTTAGAGACTATCTTGATCAATTTGTGGTAGTCTTTATAGACGATATTCTTGTCTATTCAAAGAGCAAGGAAGATCATGAAGATCACTTGAGAATTATATTGAAGACCCTGAGAAAGGAGAAGCTTTATGCCAAATTTACCAAGTGTGAATTTTGGCTTCAAAAAGTTGCATTTTTGGGTCACATAATCTCAAAAGAGGGGATATCTGTGGATCCAGCAAAAACAGAGGTTATCGAAAGATGGTCGAGACCAACAACAGTAACTGAGATCCAAAGTTTTCTTGGTTTGGCTGGATATTATCGACGTTTTGTAAAAGATTTTTCACGATTATGTAATCCAATCACCAAGTTGACTCGGAAAGGAGTTAAGTTTGTCTGCACAGAGGAATGTGAAGAGAATTTCAAGGAGTTGAAAAGAAGGTTATCCAGTTCACCTGTGCTCACACTGCCTTGTAGTGGAGAAAGGTTTGTGATCTACAGTGATGCATCCAAGAAGGGATTGGGGTGTGTTCTTATGCAAAATGATATGGTGATAGCTTATGCCTCACGACAGTTGAGAATCCATGAGCAAAATTACCCAACACATGATTTGGAGTTGGCTGCGGTAATCTTTGCATTAAAGATTTGGAGGCATTACCTTTATGGTGAAAGGTGTGATATTTATACTGATCATAAAAGTTTAAAGTATATTTTCACACAAAAGGAGTTGAATATGCGTCAAAGAAGATGGTTGGAGCTGATTAAGTATTATGACTGCTCAATCCATTACCACCCTGGGAAAGCAAACAAGGTGGCAGATGCATTAAGTCGACAAGACCATGCTAGTTTATCCATGATGAGGATCACAAAAGATCCAATATTTATGGATTTACAAAGGATGGATCTTGGAATTATAATGGAAGGGGAAAAATCTTATCTTTCTCAAATGAATGTTCAACCATCTATACATGTGAAGATTAAAGAGGCACAGAAAGAAGATGTCGAGTTACAAAAGAAGGTGAGAAATGTTCCTGAATTCAACCTTGATTGTGATGGGATAATAATGTTCAGGAATCGGGTTTGTGTTCCTTCCATCCCCGAATTAAAGAAGGAGCTGCTGGATGAGGCTCATAGTTCTTCATTCTCTATTCATCCTGGAAGCACGAAGATGTATAGGGACCTGAAAGAGTACTTCTGGTGGGATGGCATGAAAAGAGATGTTGCTGAATATGTCTCTCGATGCTTGGTTTGTCAACAAGTTAAAGCTGAGAGACATAAGTCTAAGGGGATGTTACAACCATTACCCATACCCGAATGGAAATGGGAAAACATCACTATGGACTTTGTCACAGGACTTCCTAAAACATCCAAAGGCAGTAATGCTATCTGGGTCATAGTTGATCGTCTTACAAAGTCTGCACACTTCATTCCTATTAGAGAGGATTTCTCTCTAGATCAGCTTGCCAGGATATATGTAAAGGAAGTGGTAAGATTACATGGAGTACCACATTCTATTATATCTGATCGGGATCCGAGATTTACCTCGAAGTTCTGGCGAAGTCTTCAGCATACTCTGGATACAGAGTTGAGTTTCAGCACTGCTTATCATCCCCAGACAGACGGTCAGTCTGAGAGAACAATTCAAACCCTAGAAGATATGTTGAGAGCTTGCTCTATGGATTTCAAAGGAGGTTGGGATCAACACCTACCTTTGGTGGAATTTTCTTATAATAATAGCTTTCACTCCAGTATTCAGATGGCTCCTTATGAAGCTCTCTATGGAATGAAATGCAGGACTCCAACATGCTGGGATGAAGTTGGGGAAAGAAAGCTATTAGGACCTGATCTCGTTGATGAAATGGAAGATAAGGTCAGATCTATTCAACAACAAATAAGAGCAGCTCAGAGTCGACAGAAAAGTTATGCCGACAACCGAAGAAAAGACCTAGAGTTTGAAGTGGGTGATAAAGTGTTCTTACGAATATCTCCCTGGAAGAGGGTTATGAGATTTGGAAAGAAGGGGAAGTTGAACCCTAGATATATCGGTCCTTTAGAAATACTGGATCGTGTTGGGAAGGTATCTTACCGATTGGCGCTTCCACCGAATCTCTCTCAAGTTCACGATGTGTTCCATGTATCTCTCCTGAGAAAGTACATACCTGATCCTTCACATGCACTCAGCTCAGAAGTTGTACCGCTGGAGCAAGATCTTTCTTATGAAGAACAGCCGATAGCGATTCTGGATCGTAGCGAAAAAGTTCTACGAAACAAGACCACTCGATTGGTGAAAGTTTTATGGAGGAACCACCAACTTGAAGAAGCTACTTGGGAGCTTGAGGATATGATGAGGGAGAAGTATCCTCATCTGTTTGTTACAAAGTGACGAATTTCGAGGGCGAAATTCTTTTTAAGGGGGGTAGAATGTAACACCCGAGACTTTTATGTTATATAAATCATCAAAGGAATATTTTTCTACACAACACTTGCTTGGCTTGCCTTACACGCAATCGCGACCTTCCTCGATAGCTTTCGTCGTACGCAATACCGAGTTTCACTAAATAACAATATGCTATTAAAACTAGCCGTTATGAATAGTAATAACCACTTTTTGAAATTTTATAAATTTTATTTTTCAAAATGGACTTTATTTTTGGACTCAGAATATCAAATTTAGCCTAAGGTGAAATTTTGGTACTTTTCGGATAACTTTAATATTTTGATGAATAGTGAAAATTACTAAATTTTAATTAAAAACAACTTTTTTAATCAAAACATTTAATAGTGATAAATTATGAATTTGAGTGGTTTTAAAGTATATTTAGAATATATTTTTACCACTTAATATAATGTTGGTCATTGGACACAATGTTACAATTAAACCGAACATAAACAAGTGTCAATCTTTTGATAGTTATTATCTCTTAATAACACGCTTTTTGTTTTGACAGCGGGAATTAATTTTAAATTAATTTATGCCACATCTGTGTTTTGAATTTAGAAAAATGGATTCCATACTTGGAATCAGGATGTTCAAATTGTGTAAATAGGTAACTTTTATTTTTAGACATTTTGAATAATTACTGCGGTAAATATTTTATTTACCATGGTTAAGGGTAAATCCGGTAAATAAGGGTTAAAAAATAATATTATAATAATATTAAATTACCCTAAAACGTGTCTTAAACCTATTGGTTGATACATGGTCGACCATGGGCATCTTTGGGTCGATTTTGGGACCCCATTGATCCACTTGTAAGTGATAATGACACTTTATTTTAATTAAGTTAAAATGAATACAAAAATGACACAAGCATATATCTTTTAGAAAAACAATTGTTACGTAGGGTTATATATGTTGGATTTTAGATTATAAATATTTATTAGAAATCTAAAAAGATTTCCTACATAATGGTATTTTATTTGTAATTTTTAGACTTTAAATAATTTAATTTATTTATGACACAATGATGATGCAGTAATTATCTTATTAATGAAATATTGACATAATTGATGTTATAAACACCAAAATAAATGTAATTTAAGACTTTTTATGAATTCCACTAATTTTCTAGGTTACTATGATATATTATTGTTGATTTAATCAACTTGGTTCGAACATATAAGTCTGTTATGACTTTCACAAAAATCATATATCAAATAGTGTCAAAATTGACACAAAATAGTTTTTAAATCAAATATTATATTATTAATTGTTATTGTATTCCTAAAAATCTAAGGTTCGGCCAAATGACATAGATAAGGATATATATTTTAATAATAAACAATTTGGGGTTCGTTTGGCATGTTATAGTAAGTGTATTAACCATATAGTGAAAGAAAACAAAAAGACATGGTAAAAGTTAAATTATTTAACTTAGAGTTAAATCTAATTGATAAGGTTAAAATAATACCCTAAACTTTTCTAAATCCTATTGGTTGATAGGATTTAGACCCTTCCCCACTTTATCTTCGAAATAAGACCCTTTGGAACCATTATAAACCGATTTTGTCTTTAATATAAAATAATATTTTGAGATATTCCTAAGGTGCCCCTCTCCTCCCTTATAAAAGGGCACCTCCTCCCCCTCCTCCTCACACCAAATTGAGCACTCAATCTCGGACAACCCCTGCCATTTTCTCCTCTCCACTTCCCTAGAATAGTCCTAGAGGTCCTGTTCTTCTCCAAATACCACTTTTAGTTCCTTAAGTGGAGGATTCAAAGAGGCGTTCCAAAGAAGAGGTAATATCCATTACCGATCTTTTCAATTTCTTTCTTCTTCAACTTCTTCTTCTTTAGTTGATTCATGATGAAGTAATAACATCAGTATTACTTACATACTGATATGTTATTATAAATATGAAACAACCCTAATTCACCTTCTATCCATCCTATGGAAAAATGAAATCACTGCGCGTGCGTACGTACGGAATACCGTCTCCACGCCGTGGTGTAATTTATTTTTCCACCATCACTTTACAAGGATGGGTATAATGGTGTAATGAGTAACTATTTATGATTATTATAAAGTAATATTGATACTGAAATAATATATATATACTCCAATACATTTCCACGATCATAGGAACGATATCATCACTCGTGCGTACGTACGGAATACCGTCTCCACGATGTGATGCGACTCGTTCTACATGATCATCATTACATAGTAATTATATAAATGAATTGAATGAATAAATATGATATATGTTACACTAATACCATTCTGGATATAAGGTATCTATAACCTTGAAATAAGAATAAGAATTTATTCGGCAAAACACGCGTAAGAACAAAAGGCAATAAAGACCCGAGTAACAAGTAACAATGAAATATTACTAACAAGAAGCTAAGAATATGACCATATATGATATCATATCAATATGTATGATTCTGGAATAATTCAATAACATTATTTAAACCATTATACAGGAGCTTCGGACACATACAAGGCAAATTGGACCTAAGGTAAGGGAAATATCACAATCTCATTTTTATCCGAGATTGTTTATTCGTAAGTATTTACTGGGGTGTATTTTATCATCCACATCCATGTTTCATCAATATGTAATATTATTTCCATCCACCTACAATTGTTTAAATCCATTTTTACCCTTCGGTGAGTTTTTAGTAATATGTATGAAAGGAATCTTTTGTCGTTTTTCGTACGAGGTACTTTTTGAACTTTTCCGACAAAAGTACGAAGAATGATTTTTTTAACTTATACGGCATGAATGGATTTTTAAAACATTATTTCCAAGAAGCTTCCATTACAAGTTTTCAAGTTTATTTTTAATCAACTTCTTTTATTTTAAAGTTGTATGACATGTTATGAAAGGAAAAATGTTTTTGAAGAAGAAAGGATATTTTCCTCAAGAATGGAGTTCAAGTGTTTTATCAAAATTATTTTCCATCTAAGATAATAAAGGGTTCTGTTTTTATCCCTATTATTAAATTGATTTGATCATGTTGTGATGGAATTATTTTTATGAATTCCTTTATCTTATATGAATTCTTTTATGATGTCATGTTGTTTAAGAATCCCATTTTTATTACATGGGTTATGTGATGATGTAAGATTTATGATTATGTGGCACACATAAGAAAGGATTAATTATAAGATGGGTGGGACCTATATCTCCCTCCAATGCATTGGGTAAAGATTTTATATCTCATGAGATAGACATGGCTGGAACGGAAGGTTATTTCGGTTCAGTGATACAGGACTGAAACGAGGAGTGAACTCGGTTCAGAATGGGACTTTGTCCACTAAGATATTCTTGGCAATGAGTCATGACTAACAAGAAATGATTTTCCATGATTATGTGTGCATGCCACAAAGTTTCAAGTTTTATGTTATGATTATGGGGATCTCATTTTCACTTCTATGATTTATTCCATGTTAAGATATTATGATCTCTTTTGCAGGTTTTGATTTTCAAAAAGATATGATATGATTTTTATTTCCTTTATTTGCCCTTGCTGAGCATTTGAGCTCACCCTTTTATGTTTTCTTTTCCCCAGGTCAGGAAGATGGATATTAAGTAGAATATGCCAAAAGGGACCCTAGATTTGATGAAATAAATGGGAGACACTGTAGAAGATTTATGAACCAGTTGTTTATGTTTCCCAGTTTCTAAAGACACTATACCTATACGGTCCTTTGTGGTTTTTTCATATTTTGTAATAAGTGTGATTCAATTTTGAAGTATTAACAATGTATGTAAAGTATGGGTCGTTATAATTAGCGAAGTATAGACTTGTTGGATTTCAGCAGATGAAATGAAAACGTCACCACTTATGCTTTCATCACTGCTTGGTAAGTTACCAATTTCTCCAATGTTGTCTGGCTCGATTGCTGTAATTGACATTATGGATCTTTCCATAAGAGTATTTTGATTTGGGCCTATTTTTTCAATTTGACTGATAGGTAATACATAATCTGTACTCACATGTGAAAATGTATTTATTGGAATTTTCTCCAAACCATATGGAGCATTAACTTTGGTAATTTCCTTCATTGTAGATTTTTCTCTTCCCTTCATGTGATAAAATTCCGCCTCAATGTATTGAGACTCACATGTCTTTAACGAGGCCTTATCACCATACAATGTTCCAACTTGACCATCGAAACAGTATTTGAGACATTGATGGTATGATGACGGAATAACTGCATGCTGATGTAGCCAGGGTCTTCCAAGGAAGATATTGAAAGCTGAGTCCTGATCAACAATCATGAAATCCGAATTGGAAACAAGATCTCCAAACTGAGTTCTGAGTGTAACTTCTCCCAATGGTTCTTGTTCATTTTTAGCATATCCTTGCAACATCATAGTAGAAGGAGATAAATCAGATTCTGTGAGGCCCAATCGACGAAGTGTAAGAATGGGCATGAGGTTGACTCCTGAACCATTGTCAATGAAATCTCTTCGAACATCTATACCATTGACTTTGCCAGATAAGTACAAAGGTTTTATGTGCCCATGCACAACATCATCTTCATCTTTATCAGTAAAAGATATCACTGCATGGCATTCTGCAGGATTATTCTCTATGTGATAGATTTCAGCTGCAGCAATTTCAGCTTCAAACACCTGAGGACTTGACAAAGCTTCGATGAGTGCTTCCCGAATATCTTTTGACAGATTCAAAGAATCCAAAATTGATAACTTGGATGGTACTTGGGCCAAGTGTTTCAATATATCATACTTTTGATCTAGAGGTCTGCGTTTCCCAATAGGAATATGCGGTTTAGCAGGTACCTTGGAAGCAGATGCTTTGGAAGCTGATGCATCTTGTATTGAAGTTGGAAACATCCTTGGTTTTGGAAGATTAGACTGATTAGATCCATTTACTTGCTGAGATAAAGAAGATGGAACCTTTAATCAGTCTTCCAAAATAACTGTGCCAAAACTGAGTTGGCCATTGGCAGAAGAACGTGCTTGTTCTTTTTGAGCTTGCTGAAGGGCTCTACCATGAGTTTCTGCTGCATATACAGTGCTAGCAGGGGTAAAATTAGAGTAGTGGCTTTGGAAAGATCCACGTCTTCCCCTATATCCTGAACCTCTAGAACCTCTTCGGATTCCCTTATTTGATACATGGAATTCAGGCTCATCAAGACTGGAATATGAATCTGTTAATTGAATCATATTAACAGAACCAAAGATTAACTCTTTGTCTGATAAAGACTCTGCCTGGTTAGCCTGTTTAGGATGTGCCGTTTGATGGGGCGGTGCCCGTAGCTTTGAAGTAGATGTCATGAAATCTGCCAGAGTCAAAGACAATTTAGGCTTTGATACATACTCATCTTCTCCTGATTCCTCTTTCTTCTTTGAATTGCGCTACCCTTTTGAGGATTTGTCTTTTGATGGAGGCTTTACTGCAGCTTTTGTAGGAGACACAATTGGCTTCTTCAATTGTGTTCGCAAAATGGAATGGGTCCGATTGATTGTCTTTCTGACCATCCAATCATCATATTTTTTCGCAGTTTTGCTTTTGACTTCCTGCCACTCGCCTCCTTCCTCTGGATCTGTAGCGGTAATACACGCTACATGGGCTGAAGAACCCTTCAATTTGACTTGTCCCAAGTCGACCATCTTTTGCAGGAGGTCTTTAAAGACAAAACACTCCTGGATGGGATGCCCCAACATTTGATGAAAGGGACAATAATTGGGACGGTCTTCATCTCCTTCCTTGTTTGGCCTCTTCGGCACTGGTAATTGAACCAAATTATTTTCCAGAGCTGAAATGAAGTAACCAGGAACTTTCTCACTTCGGAAAGAGTATGTTTTACTCTTCATATCCTCAAATTGTTTTCATCGTTGATCTTTTTGATCATTTGGACGAAACAGCCTTTGTTGTTGGCGTTCAGGAGGTGGAGCCCTTTGAGAAGATGAAGGTTTTGAAGTAGAAATAGGTAAAGGTGCTTGTTTAAGCATAACTGTAGCAGTTTCGGCTTTACCCATTCTTCTTCCTGGAACTGATGGAATTACATGAGATTTAACCTTAGCCTGTATAAGGGAATCTTCAATCTGCTGAGCGATTGAAGTAAGGTCTCGAAACCCTCCTGTGTATTTCACAGGGATCAATGGCGTGCGTAATTCGTCACGCAAATTTTCCACACAGATTGGCAATAATTTCTCCTGAGGGAGTGCTAAACTCAAGGAATACGTTAATCTCTTCCAACGAGCAAAGAAATCAGAGACTCTTTCATTATCCCTTTGCTTACAGTTTGTAAGATTGAAAACTGTCGTTTTTTGGCAAAGTTGAGCTAAACTGAAGAAGGAATTTTTGACGAAGATCCTCCCATCCGATGACTGACCGGGATTGCAAGCTTGTATACCAGACAAAAGCTGGTCCTTGCAAGGTTCGCACGAAGCATCTGAGTTTCACTACTTCTTGCTGCTCTGGAGTTCCCATCATAGGATCACAACAAGACACGTAATGCGTCAAATGTTGTTCGGGGTCGCCTGATCCATTGAAAGTAGGGAAAACAGGGTTTCCAAAACTGGATGGAGGAGAAATTGAATCTACCCATTCAGGGTAAACTTTCTTTTCAGGTTGAACATTCACCCATTTCCCTTCCATAGTTTCTAACAGAGCTGTTAATGACTCAATAGTAGTTATTAACTTTTGAGAAACGTCAGGTTGATCTTGGTTTTGGGTAGGTGCAATGAATGGATCTTGGACAGACGTGGTGGTTGGTGCTGAAACTGATGGTAGTGCTGCCAACCGTTGTTGTGTTTGACCCGTAGTATTAGACCTCTGAGGGTGTACTGATAAAGGAGGATATTCCTGATCCATCTCAGTAGTTACAACAAATTCCTTCGGCTGTCAGACTTCAGCATTCTTAAGAAGAAGACTACCATTGAGTAGTTCTACATTCAACCTTCTTAATTCTTTCATTTCTTCCTCCTGTTGTGCAAACCATTTCTCTAATGAGAGCGATTGACCTCCTTCAGAGGAAGGGTGAGAAGTAACCTGATTCTTTCCTTTCCCCTTATTGGATCCTTTTCGAAGAGGGGGAAGTGGGTTACTTGAAGGAATACCCAGATTTTGGGTAAGCCTTTGATTACGTGTGCGCACACCTTCTTCATTTAGGTCTGTTTGCGCAAATTCTTAAGCAGGAACCTCTTCGTCTGATCCCTCTGATTGAGCCTCATCTGGTGAATCAGCAGCAACGGCATTGATGACATTAATGGATGCATATTGCATGGAATCCTTTCTATCAGCATTTATGTGATGTTGTCTTCTTCTATGTCCATGATGAGACATGGCATTCCGTTGACTTGATCCCTCAGGAACTTCTTGGAGAACCGTCACTTGGAGAGAATCTCCTGATAGCTTGGCTCTTCGTTCCTCTTGAGTCTTATTCCCAAATCGAGAGAATACTGACTTTCTCTGAGGGAGGGATTGAGGATTTGAAAAAGTCCCCAGTCCGGTGGACTGGGGATGTTCCTGCTGCTTCCGCTCAACTCCTCGAATCCCATTTGTTGACTCTGAGGGTTGGAATAGAGAAGTCCCTAGTCTGGCAAGCTGGGGTGTCTCTTGACATGCTATGTCTGAGATCTTTTTAAAATCTCTCTTGATCTTGTGAATATTAGTTCGGAAATTAGCTGGATGCATTAACCTGTATCCACTTTTATCGCCTGGTTCAACAGATCGTTGGATGATTTCCGAAACTTCTGTCATTTGATGACGTGTTTGCTCCAGACGAGAGGCTTGTGAAATATTCTCACCTGCTTGATGTAGGAGCAATTCAACAACTTGTTCTCTATATACTTGATTTTGAGAGGAACTAGTTGAAGCATGTTCTTGAGCAAGCTTTTGATTATGAACAAAGCCCATTGACTGTGGTCGGCCATGGGCAATAACATTGCATGAGACCATTTTCGGCGGGCTTTGCTGACTGGAAAGCACTGTGAAATGTAGTGCTCCGTGAACACCCCATCCTCTGGTATGAACATCAGATGGAGCATTTGCAATTAACTGACGCAATCTTCTTAATGCGCCAAGGCATGAACGTTGAAGGGTTCTCTGTTGCTTTTCAGCCTTCGGATACCGAGAGACTGATAGAGATGCTAAATCAATCTGACGTTGTAACCCTTCTATTATCTTAAGATTATTTTCATATTCATCGTAAGATAATACCTTCTTCTTTAATTGACAAAGAGTTTTCCATATGTTGAGACGAATATCATGGATTCCATCATCCGTCAACATCTTTGGAATGTCGTACTGGGAGTCATCCAAAGGCCAAAACATGACTGGTACTTCACCTTTTGCCAGTTTTTTCCTCATATTCAGCATTTCCTCTTTATCATTAAATGAATATTCTTCTACCTGTTTTGACCAGAGATGGTGTTTCCTTGTTGCTTCATCGGATTCAACAAGATTGGTAGAGAGATCACTATTCATGATGGAAGATGAATGACCCAGGGATGGTTCAGAGAATAACCTGAACCCCATGCTATCTTCTGATGGAGAAAGAGTTTCACCTGCCGATAGTAAAGCATCAGACATGACTGGTTTTACATTTTCAAGTTCCTCGAGATAGGAGGGCTTTCTCGTCACTACATTGCCTTCTGAAGAATTTTCGAGACAACGTGAATCAATACTGCGGAGAGGACATTTGCAGAGAAGTTCATCACCATGAGGAGGACCGTCATGATGGGTTACATCAAAAGATGAAATCTCTTGCTCCTTGGTCTTCTGACCACAAAGAGGGTTCCTGTGGCTCTCATCTGAAGAAGAAACTTCAAGATTGACCGAATTTTCATGAAGCAAGTCTTCATGAGGAAGTGTCTGTTGAAGACCTTCAGAATTAATGTTCCAGTTATTGGTAACTGAGGGAGTAGAATCTTGAATTCCGACAGATAAATGTCTGAGGGCTTTAAGAACTCCAGCATCGATCAAGGCTTGGTTACAGATTGGCCTTTGATCTCCTGACTGTGCTGGGCGGATCTTTTTCTTATATGCCTTCTTACTCGCTTTAGAAACCACTTGATGACAAAAGTGATTGGTCTGAGCAGGTGTATGTGCCTGATCAGGAAAGATGGTCAGGTTAGGCTGACGATCTCCACTCAAATCAGGTGTATGTGCCTGACTTGGTTGTCCGTATGATATGGGTGAGTATGCCCCATAACCCTCTTGGACTGGAACAGATGTGTGTGTCTGTTCTGGAGTGAATCGTTAATGTGTCACTCCATTGATAGGGATAGATTTATGTGTCTGTCCCTATGATGATGCTGAAGCTGTTATGATATCCTGGCAAGCATCCAGAATATGTGCAGGAATTTGTTTCTGCTCTTTCACCATTGAAAAAATATGTTTGGTGACTTCAGCCGCCAGAACGGGGATATACGTCCATTCCGGGCTTGGAGTAGGTGTATGTGCCTGCTCCTGTCCTCCTTTTCCTGTCAGTGAATCCTGACAGTACTCAAGTGTGGAGGCAGAGAGTTGAGTCTGCCTCCTGTTTGTCGTCGGGACTTTCCGACTGACTTCTCCGTGCGCTACCACGCGAGACTGTTGGTGGGCTTGATTAGTATTAGCAGGTGTATATGCCTGCTGATTACACTTCACCAAACATGGTTGACGAGATCCATCATATGTAGTCAGACGAGCCTGCTGACTAACTGGTGATGTATAAGCAGGTGTATGTTCCTGCCTATGGTACTCCGCCGGAATTGCCTGGCGGGATCGACTTGATGCTGCCACACGAGTCTACTGGACAGTGGAATTAAAACGGGCAGGTGATTGTGCCTGCTCGTTATTTTCCACCAAGTTAGGTTGGTGGACTTCTCCGGAGATGGCAGGGATGAAAACCTGCCTATTGTTAACCGGATTCTATCTCTGGCGGTTCATCTTGCCTGATCGGGTTCGAGGAACCTGAGCAGAATGCCTGGAGTCGGTACCCTCATCATGTTTAGGGCGCACTACCGCACGAGTCTGGCGGCGATTGTTGATGGGATCCCTTGAGAAGGACTCCTATCTTTTTGAATTAAGGTCATGCGGGACCTGCTCATTCACTTCCTCAGATTAAGGGAGTGAATGGAAATTGCGTTCCGGGGAAAACGACCCGAAACGGTTGGAGACGGTAGTCAGCACCGCCTGCTTCTTGATCACTGGCCGCCGTTGTCCAGACGACCAGGTAGTGTTGTTAACTTGGAGGGCTTGACGAGCGGCCTCCAGAGTTGGGATAGTACCGTTGCGACGATACTCCTTAACCAGTGCATTAGAAACCCAGCATTGAAGATGCTGAGTTGGTGATGTCATCGTCAGAGCGGACGACGTTCCAGCAGGAGTAGTAGCATTGGTTTTCACAGTAGCAGACCTCACAGTAGAGGTGTTCACAGCAGCAGTATTCACAGAGGTGAATTTAAAGAAATCCATTTTGCAGAAGATCTTGAGAAAAGAGTGCCTGTTCCATATAACAGACAACATCAAGATGAATCCGGCCACTGCATCTTTTGGATGAGCACATGTTAATGATTGCTTTGTTGGCCCAAGGGGCCTAACAAATAAGAAGAATATCACTTTAACTTGGTTAAGGATTCACGTCGGGTTCAACATTTTTGTTTCGCACGGATTTCGGGGATGACCTCCAGGACGGGAGATTCAAACGTTCCGATCGGTTTCTAGCGGGTTTGTTCGTAGAACCGGAAACATCCAATGATTCCACATCCGTTTGGACCCACCTTCCAAAGGTAGGCGCTCATTAGCTTGTGGACTAATGAGGCTTAGGAATTTGCATTGGTCGAGAGGATGGGAGGTCAGACTCATCACACCTTTTTGAGGGGAATTATTGTCTACTCTGGGACTCTCTTTATAGATTTAAGTTATGTTCGTGAATCCTTATTACATTACCAAGTATAAAATGTGCTTTCCTTTAGTTTTAACAATCAATGATTAAATATGCAAGAAATTTAGAGAATCTTTTATATGTATTCGAGGTTCTTCATCAATAGAGAATCATCAATATCTGTTTAGAGATTCTTGGTCAATGGTATCCTTCAAAACATTTATATAAAAGTCTCTTGGTCATTATGATGACCAGGCTAGTTTTAAAGCCACTCAGTGGGGCACTTGAAGTTTATCGTCATTCAGAAGGACATGGATTTTTTCAAAGTTGGGATCGAACCCATAAATGGGCTACCTACGTATCCTTTGTTTTGGAAAAGGAATCAGAACCCACGTAGTTCGAGTAATGGAGTATGATATTTATGATTGATGGCTCAAAGAAGAATGTCATAATTACTTTTACACTCTAAGCTCACGTGAGTCATGCTCGGTGTGAGAAACAAGAGGTATTGGTAAAAATTAGACAATTGTGCCATGAAAGATGCAATGATAAGAAATTGTTTGGGGCTTAGGTATGTATGACTGCCCAGATAGATGAAGGTTTAGGATTCACTTTTAGGGAGAAAATCCAGGAACAGGGTCCATAAAGGTATATGTGCTTTATGGCGATTTGAATACTCTAATCTTGGGACTTAATCCTAAGGAGGATGCCCATGTTAGGAGGGGACTTATGATTGGGTTTTACTCCTAAAAATGAAACCCAAATCAATGGTAAATTAGGACTGGTTAAGAGAAATTTAAAGGGACTTGGGGTTTTACTCCTGAAAAGGAAACCTAAGATTATGACTGGGACTTACTCCTAAAAAAGGAGGCCCAGGTTATGACTGAGTCTTATTCCTAAAAGGGAGACCCAGGTTAGGGGACTTGGGGCTTACTCCTGAGGAGGATGCCCAAGATTATGACTGAGTCTTATTCCTGAAAAGGAGACCCAGGTTAGGGATTAAGGTTTGGGGCTTACTCCTAAAGAAGGATGCCCAGATTTGAAATTGGGGCTTACTCATGAGGAGGATTCCCAAGTTAAAGGATTATGATTGGGGCTTACTCCTGAGGAGGATGCCCAAGTTAAGGATTCTATCATCTTAAAGGATGAGGTTGAATGAATGAACTCTCTATATTTAGTGACATAAGGATATTTAAATAACTAGATTTTGAGAGATATTCCATAGAATTCCTTTCAGATAAGGAAGTCAAATCAAGAAATCATGCCACAAATGGCTTTGAAGAGTGTCTTGAAGACTGAATCTTGAAAAGGAAAGGTGAAATGGCTTAAGAGGGGTAAAATGGGCAAGATGGGCACCCAAAAAGGTAGGGGCGCGCACGTCTTGAAAGGCGCGCAAGTCTTCCGTGGGCGCGCAAGTTTTGGTCGCGCAAGTATACCTGCGCGACACATGGTGTACTTGCGCGATTTTCAACCAGCATTGAAATATTTGGGCGACTCTTTTTTAAACCCTTTAGAATCCTCTTGAGGTTCTTCCAGAAAAGGGACGCGCAATTTATATTGAAGGAAATAAATCGGCGTGCAAGTGTTTGATAAGTTTCAACACTTAGGCCTTCCTTCTTCTCTTTAGATCTTCCGTTCTAGGTAAGAAATTACCTTAGAAGTGTTCCGGAAGCTTTGAGAAGAGACTTGGTCGTCGGGAGCTTCAATATGAGTTTCTGGAAAAAGATCCTCCCGAATGGGGGGACCACAGGGTCTATTTATAGGCAAAAGAAGTCCCCGGGCGGTTACCGGGCGGTTACCCATTAAATCGCGCAAGTCACTTGCGCGACCAAGGTAGCCGCGCAAGTACACTTGCACGCCAGTTAGATAACTTGCGCGGTGATGTAGCTGTAGATCCTTTCTTCCTTCCTTTGTTGATTTTTTATTTTTTCTTCAAAGGATGAATCACTTTGAGCTCGGATATTCCCTTTTCCGATCTTTAGATTCTGTGACGAAAGGAGCGTCAACAACGGATGATCAAAAGATAGTCAAAGGACTACCCTAGCAGAGATAGAGGTTCGACTGAGGAGGTCTGCAGGGAGCAGACGAACGTGGAAGAGGAGCTGGCCATGTTGCTGGCAGTGGGAGACGATTTGAGGTGTTACCACCACCCACAATGTGGTCCACCCCCACCACAGGGAGCATGTGGAGAGGGGAAAGCTCAGCACCAGGAAGTTGAGGCCTATGACCCTGGACTTCCGAGATGATACTTGGTCGGATCTATGTCTACTCCACCTTAACTGTAGTACTTATAGACACAGGTGCAAGTCATTATTTTATTTTCAATTCCCATGTTCGGAGCTCGGACAATCCAGTGGAGCCTTTGGCTTGATATTTATGGCTAGAGACTCTTACAGGAGATGATTTGATGATTACACACAGGTGCTGGCAGTGTGATCATATTCTAGGAGGTGAGAGCTTTTGCTGGGATCTCGTAGTATCAGTATTGAGGCCTTACGATGTCATCTTGGGTATGGACTGGTTATATACAGTCAATTCTCAGATTTATTATATTAGGCGCAAGGTGCGGTGTGTCTGCACATATGGGACTTGGTTTACCTTCATCGGTGAGAAGGAAGCCTTTGCAGCATAGTATGGACTTACCTGGAGGAGAGTGCAGCTGATAACTCATTAGTTGTCTATCCATTCCCTCGGGGCTGTTGATGTGGAGAGTCTAAGCTATATTGTAGTGGTGGACCAGTATGCAGATGTGTTCCTTGGTGATGTCTCGGGTCTACCTCCTCATAGAGAGGTGGAATGTTTCATTTACTTTTACCCTAGGATGAAACATATATCTACACCAGTGTATCAGATGGCTCCCATGGATCTTCGTGAGTTTCGGGTACAACTGGAGGACTTACATGGGACATGGCTCATATGGCCCAATGTTTCTCCTTGGTCAGACAGAATTTTGTTTTCCATGAAGGTGGATGGGAGCCTGAGACTCTGTGTTTACTATCGGTGCCTGAACCAGGTGACTGTGAAAAACAGGTACCCACTCCTGAGGATTGACGACCACTTTGATCAGCTGAAGAGAGAAACGTGCTTCATGAAGATAAACCTCAGATCAGGCTATCACCAGATCAGAGAATGAGATGAGGATGTGAAGAAGATGACTTTCAGATGTGGATACGACAGTTATGGTTTTTTGGTCATGACCTTCGGCATGACCAATGATCTAGTAGTGTTAATGGGACTCATGAACAGTATATTTCATCCATACTTTGATCTCTTTTTAGTAGGCTTCATCGACAATATTATTATCTACTCGACTACTAAGGAGAAGCATTCTTATCATTTGCAGATAGTTCTGGACACACTCCAAAGAGAACCAACATTAAGGTAATCTCATGTACTGCCAATTATGGATCTGAAAGGTTTACTTTCTAGGATATGTCATCTCGTAGGCTAGAGTGGTGGTGGGTCCAGTGAATATTGAGGTTGTACTTTCTTGAGATCCACCCAGGAGTGTGACAGAGGAATGGCGTTTCCTGGGTTTGGGAGAATACTACTAGAGATTTGTGCTAGAATTTTCTAGTGTTGCAGAACCTTTATCAGAGTTGAAGAAAAGGGGAAACCGTTAATGTAGTCGGAGAGATTCCAGTAGAGTTTTCAGAAGCTAAGGAAGAAGCTGGCTGGTGCCCCCATCTTGAGTATTTTGGAGGAGGGTGTTCAGTAGGAATTCTACTGTGATGCATCAGGGACCAGGCTTGGATGTGTACTGATGTAGGAGAAAGAAATTATCACATATGGTTCTCAATAGTTGAGAAAGAATGATCAAAACTATTCTACCCATAACCTTTAGTTAGCTGTAATGGTCTTTGCTTTAGAGATGTGGCGACACTATCTGATGTACACTGATCACCAGAGTCTCGGGGATATCTTCTCGTAGAATGACCTGAACCTGATACAAAAACATTGTCTTGAGTTCCTCCAGTACAATGACTTCAAGATAGTATATACTCCTTTGAAGGGGAACTTTGTATCAGATTCACCTAGCAGGAGATCTGGTATACAGCTTCTTGGTTAGGCGTCAGAGTAACTGGACGCTTTACGGATATCCTTTTTGGAACATGATGGAGCATCATTTCTTCAGTCCCTTGTAGTCACTCCCCCACATCTTCAGCGAGTTAGGGATTCCCAACAATGGGACACTGATTACGATGTTTGACGTGCTTAGATATCCACAGGACATGCACCTGATGGATTCTTTAATGGTGGAGAGCACGTCATCCTCTTCATATGACGTACCATGGTACCAGTGTTGCTTCAAGAGAAGTTTTGTGGGAGTTCCACACATCCCCTCTAGAAGTACATCAAGGAGTAGAGAATAAGTACTATGACCTATGACAGCAACACTAGTTTCCAGAAATGAAGAAAGCAATAGTAGAGTTTATCTCTCGGTGCCACACATTTGAGTATGTGAAGGAAAAGCATCAGGTACCAGCATGAATAGTTCAGCCTTTATTACTTCCAGAGTGGAAGTGGGATGGAATATCCATGTAATTTGTGATAGGACATCCACATACATCATAGGGTCATGATTCTCTTTGGTTGGTCGTTTACTGACTTACCAAGTTGACCCACTTCCTACCGATCAGAGAGAAGGTTTTGGTAGAGAGCATGGGATGACTCTATGTTCAAGATATTTTGTGGCTACATGGAGTACCCCTGAAAATTATCTCTGATCAGGATGCACGTTTCACTTCCCGACTATGGAACGGGTTGCTGGAGGCTTTCATGATATAATTTCATTTGAGCACCGCCTTCCATCCTCATACAGATGGCCAGACTGATCAGACCATTCAGACCCTCAAGAATATGTTGTGTTCTTGCGTCCTTGACTTCGATCACAACTAGGAGGATCAATTTACCTTGATGGAGTTTGTATACAAAAACATCTATCACTCCACCATTGGGATGGTACCTTTAGAAGCTCTATATGGCCGACCTTGCAGATTGCCTTTATATTGGATTGACCTAGGGGAGTCAGCACTCATTGGACCAGAGATGGTACGGGCTACCACGGAGAAGGTACAGATGATCCAAGAGTGGATGAAGACTGGACAAACAAGGCAGAAGTCTTATGCTGACCGGAGATGGAGACCTCTGGAGTTCGAGGATGGTGACCACGTATTTCTACAAGTCTCAACCCAACGAGGTTTATAGAGATTTTGTCGGGGCGGAAAGTTGTCTCTAAAGATCATCAAACCCTTCCAGGTCCTCAGTAGAGTTGGTGAGGTGGCTTACCTCCTAGCACTTCCCCCTAAGTTGCATAGGGTGGATGACGTTTTCCATGAATCCCAGCCGAGGAGATACGTGCATGACCCATCTCAAGTCATCAACCACGGCGAACTGGACATCGATGATGGGGAGACATTTACAGAGGTTCCAGTAGGGATTGGGGATCGAAATGAGAGAGACCTTCATGGGTGATCCATACCTTTAGGTTGTGTATTTTGGCCACACAGGAACCTCTATGAGAGCACGTGGGAGCGAGAGGCTCATATTCTTGCATAGTATCCCCACTTTTTTTCTTAGTATTTGTGATGTGGCTTTCGAGGAAGCAAAGCCCTAAGGTGGGGAGAATATAAAGACTCGGATTTACCATGTAATGTTTTTAAATTTTATATGAATATTACGAGTCATCTAAAATTGACACACATGATTCCAAGGCCCAGTGTGCATGGAATGAATTTCTGAACTTTTTTTAAGTACGTTCAGTAAACGTGTGAGTAGGTTTTTGTAACTTTTGAACCAATGATCTGGATTGAAATCTGAGGGCACCGTTGAACTCATAGTGTCGATATTCACTTAAGGAGACCTTACCCTCATCCATAGTAGGCTGATGCTGGAAGTTAGTTTTTCAATTTTTTTGTGGAAGAAAAAAATAAAATAATTAACAATTTATTATTATTTTTGAAACCACAATTTTTGAATTATGGTGGTGGGGACCACCCGAGATGGAAAACCCCCCATTTTGAATTCATGGTTGTGGGGACCACTCGATACCCTATTAATATTGGAAAAACATTCAAATATCAATGATTAATTGTGCCAAATTCAATTAATTAATGGTGACAACATTAATTAGATGATAGACTTATTTTTAATAGGTTGCATCCACATTTCCTAGTTGGATGAGTTGGTAAGGGGAGAACATTTGAGAAATAGCTTTCTCCAATGAAGAACACTTTCTCCAACAAAGAACAACTTCTCCAACAAATAACATCATCGAAGAATCACCAACGTGCAATGTATTCAGTGATGATGAACTGATTTCTCTCTTTCCTCTCTCCTCACCGAAGTCAATGAACCATTGAGGTAGGATATGTTATCTGTATACCCCTTACCCCGTTCTTGAAATTCTTCATGATTCAAGAATAAAAAATTCCATTTCTACCATACTAACATGGAGTTTTTGATCCAAACGAACACGACCAACCTCTCCACAACCTTTGTGAATTTGGATGGTCATTAAACGATGGTGACGTCCAGAGACAAGTTCGGATGTCTTCATAATGAAGAATGGGCCACTGCGGTGCGCTCGGTGACCAGAGGAATGTCGTTGGAGACCCATCCTGACGACTGGAATCAGAGGGTATTGGGAAAGGCGGTCGGCACTTCGGCCAGCCGTGATGAAGGCAGCGGAGCGACCGCACCGCCGTAGAAGGGTCATGGGCCGTCGGCCGCTGCAGAGTAAGGGCGGCGACTGGCGATAGCCGACCACACGAAGGGGCGACAGCATGCATCTGTGCCTCCCAACACGCAAGAGTTGTGGCCACTTAGGATGGATTCCGGCTCGATGTCGGCCGCCGGTGATGGAACGACGTGTGCCTTCTCCGCTCGTAGGAGGCTGGCCATCTAACCAGTTAGGGATCCGAGCGGGCCCCACATCGTGGGCTGCACCGCGGGTCACCCTGCGGGCTACCCAGTGGGTGGAGCCATCCCTAGCGGGCCAGGTCAGACCGAGGTTCAGACCTGGGATGGGTCTGCTCGACCCAAACTGAGTTGGGTTGGCTCAGGCCGGGTCAGGCTGGGTCGGATTGGACCCAGACCTATTTTGACCCTTTTTGCTCATTAAGTCATATCTTGAGCTACATGCATCTTTTTAATGAACCGTCTGCAGCACCGAAAACCTAGGACTACAGAAGGCAGGCTTGGGGTAGTCACAGAAAATTCCCCAGTGGATGGGTCATGACATTATAATAGTGGATGTCCTTGTATTATTGGTATAAATATAAAGTATGAACTCTTTGGATACACTGTTAGTACTCTAATGGTTCCCATACTCTTGATGAAGGAGAAGAAAGGTTCTTTCTCATTCCACTTGACTGACCATTATCCCTATAATATTTATTTCCACTCTTCTTCTCATCACACTCAATTCGATATAATGATTCAATCTTCTCATCCTAAAAATCTATCTTTTCCATGAGATCCTTTTTTCCACATTGATGAAATTATTTAAACAAAATAGGTGGACCTTTAATCAAATATTCATCTCATGACCACACTCAAATCAATGAGATTTATATATCTCATAACCACCCAAGGTCATGGAAAAAGTATTAGGTCAATGATCATTGTGGTGTGATTAAGAAAATATATATTTCTTTGCATCATGTCTAATAAATATTGACTTATATCCATCCTCAGCACATGTGGGTAGAACGACATGAATAAAAGATCTTAAAAAGCTTCCCACAATGACCCATTAGTCTTCAAGTCATGTAAAAAGATATCTCACAAGAATTTATATGCACCTCAAATATAAAAACAACCAGTTCTGTTTTTCTCTCTTCAGGGTCATCAATAAAATCAAGGATCTTATCCATTCCATTCAACTAATCTTTTTCCTCGTAAGGCTCATAATAACCTTTAATGATAGAAGGATGTTATGCTTTGAAAATATAAATCGCATTGGAAACCCCTATTATCTCTTAATGGGATATCACTTCCATATTCAGAATTACATTTTGAAGACTATTAGTTATACTCTTCCTCATTGGAGTATCAAGCTCACCCACTATTGATCATGATTTGATTTCCCTTATATGTTACCTTAATCAAAATTGATTTACTAAACCTTCTTCCTACAAGGTTCATTGTCTCACTTCTTAGGATCTAAAATTTTACAAAAAATATCAACACACTAATTGACAATTAAATAATATAAAAAAATGAAATCAAGTTAAACAGGAAAACATTCTTATTATATAAAATACCTCTCTTTATTTTAAAAATAATATAATTTTTTATTTTTTTATCATTTGGTGAAAAGAATAAATCTTTCTTAGTGTTGTTAATCATGTATAGATTTATCATTTCTTTAATACTTACCTCTCTTACATTACTATTAGTCTATGGGATTTGAATAAATAGTTGGTAAACTATTTTTAGTATGGGAGGCAGATCAAGATTTATAAGATAAATCATCTTAAAAGTGAGTTCAATACAATTCAAACTCATAATATCAATTATTCTAATGTTATCTCTATTAAAAATAAAGAGTAGGTTTTGGTAATTAATTTTAACAAGCTCTTTTATCAGGTTGAATTATTCATCATTTAGGTTGATAAGGTTCATTATTTTTTATAAAAATATTATAAATCTAAATATTTTCCTTCGTGTATCAAATCCCATAATTTTAAAAAATTTATTAGTAATACTAAAGATGGATTATGTGGGTATTTTCTTGAGAGAAATTGTTTATGATAATGAGTCACTTTGTCTCCCTTTATTTTCATTCTTGTTATGAAATACCTTGCAAAAATTATTAGAAATCCTTTGAATTTAAAAAGGTTTATATTTCATCATAAATATAATAGACATAAAATTTCCCATGTTATGTTTGAAAACAATATTTTCTTAATTTAATATATAACCAGTTATCTAATGAAAATTTGTTCAAATATCATATAATGTTTAGTACTATGTATGTAATTTTCAACAATGTGATTAAAAACATTATATTTTTATCGGTTGTTACTAGGTTTTGAGGAGGATAACATTTAAAAACTTAATCAATATTTAAGAAAAACTTCCTAAAAAAATATTCAGGTGTCTCTATCTATTTTATGAATTATTCTATTTTAAACACCATTCCATTAGTATAAAAAACCATCTCAAATATTTTTTTCCCAACCTTCTCTACTTTTAATCAAGGAAATGAGTGTAGTTATTATTAATGTTTTCATTAACTCTATTTTTGGTATTCTGGTAAAATTATTTCTATTTTTATAACTTTTTTTAAAAATTATTAACGTTATGTGTATGAGTTTTGTTTTGTATATGAAGGATAAGTCTAGGAAATCCTTGGTTACATGGAAAAATATAAATATTCTTGTTAATTTTGTGGGTATGGGATCAGATATTCTTTGAAAATAATATAATTATTATTTTGAAACATATTTGGAAGATGGATTATATGAATGAATAATTATGGGTTTAGTGGATTCAATATTACTATCTCTATGGATCCTCTTTTTTGAGTATCACTTTTAAAATATAATTCTTATGGGTATTTAAGTGAAATACAAAATTGACGAATAAATCCATTCTTTGTCCCAATTTTTTAATGTTTGTATCTAGTTGAAAGCCGATGGATATCCCTTTTCAACTATAACTACTCAGGATATTATTATTGCAATAAATGTTGGTTATAATCCAAAATAGCCCATGGTCTATTTGGGACTTTTCATTATGCATAAACGTTGGTTAATTTTGTTTTTTTTTCTCAAGATCATTTTATCACATGGATGAGATGTTCTAAATTTTCTAATATTGATTTTATATTATACATCCTCTAAAATTTAAATCTTAAAACTAGATACTAACTATTTTTAATGTTGTGTTACCCCTATTTTATTTTGAATCTCAATAGTATCATGCATATATTATTACTATTAGGTAGATTTAATGACTTTATCTAGTTTTAATTAATGAACATTGGATCATTATGCACCTTTCAACACCTATTAATATGTATTATTGGATAGGATGCCTATCAAATCTTGAAATCAAGAAATTTTATGGTTTTCTCAAGTAATTAGGCCTTTTGTGTTTACAATGTTCATGAAAATCTGAATTTCTCAATATGAATTAATATTTCAGGAATAAATAATCTTAATGAAACTCATTATAATAAAACATGGACTAACCTTCTTCAATTTCATTTCTTTTCCAAAAAGTTTTTCTTGTATTTTTTGTTAGGTTTGATGAAACATTTCCATATTCTAATGGTGGATGATGAGAATATTTTTTATTGTTGATGATGGAAACTGGGTTTGGTTATTTGTAGGATATGGATAAGGAATTCATACTATTTTTAGGAGGGGACATGTCTAGAAGATACCCATATGATCTAATTTATTCATATATATTGAACCTCCAAGGGATATTGTATCTATCTATAATATGTGAAGAAGGTGGTTTTGAATCATATTGTATAGTTTCTCATTGAAGAACCTACCTTTTTCTATTTTTGTACTGTAGAAACTAAACTAGGAGACCCTAGATCATGTCTTTATTCTCATTTTTTACTATTTTTAATATTGTGTATTTCCATATATGGATCAATGGGTTGATTAAAGATTATAATTTTTTGGATGGTGAAATTGGTTGGTGAGGGTGTCTAACTAAAATGGCCTAACTTCTTGCTTTCACACTTTTTGAGCAACTTATTTCACCTTTTTAGACCCCTTATAATGTAGGTTCGTGTGTTTTTGTGGATATTGGGATTGTTTCCATATGTTTTTTATGGTTTTGGTCATAGATTATTTCATAGTCCTTAGTTATTTTCTTAATAGTAGTTATCATTCACATGGTTCTTTCTTCTCATATTTTCCCTTGAAGTTAGGAGGTTCATCAGCATTTTCTCAAGACTCTTCTCAGATGATTTTTTGGGGATCCTTATGACATTATATTTTTATAAAGAATAAATTCTATTTTTTTCCAAAAAATTCAATCATGTATCACTTCTTACACAAATTCATGAGTTAATTAGTCAAATAAATCACCTCACATATCATCACTAAATATATTCCATAAATTATATTTAATTAATCCAATACAAATATTCATTTTAGGAAAACATTTATTAGTTCATTAATAATTCTATTATTTAACATAAATTCAATTTACCGATCAATGAAAACCACACATTCACAGGCATATATTTTGTACCTAAATACTAAAATGATGTATGAATATCCCCTACTCTACCTAAAATGAGTGTGAAACATACCCCAAAATCGAATTTTTTAATCTCATAAATACAATCCTATACTCTATTGGTATCTTGGTCTTCCACTATGGTTGTGTTGGTCAGGTGCACACACAGATTTTCTACAAAGTCATGGATTCATATATCATACCTACAAATTCCTAAATATCAAGACATTAGAAAATTAACTACTCTAAAACTATTTTACAACATACCACGTGCCACTAAAGAAAGATTTGACATGGCCCTGAGTGCTCTCCCAGATCACTAGAGGTTGGAAACTAACAACAAGGGTTTAAGAATATATCTTGGGGAGTGATTTACCCCATAACGGTTTGTCATATCAAATAAATAATGTAAATATACAAAAATATTAATTATTGCTAAATGGCATTAAAAAATCAAAATTTCATAATAATAACCCAAATTTCTTATATGATTCATATAACAAATCATAACATTAAAGTTAAATTCATATAACTATGTATGAATAATAAGACTAAAATAAGGAATAGATAAAAGAGTATGAATCCACTTAAAAATATTCTAGCATCTAACTTTCATAGATTCATGTTGCCTCTTAACATCATCTCCCAGCTAAATTGGTCTCTAGATATTACTTGAAATATTAGGAATGTTATCTATATTCAAATGAGATGTGTATGTTTGGGGAGTGAGAATAAATCCTTAGTATAAACCACTACAACTTCAAGTATCCCTTGATGTTTAATGTTATTATATATAAATATATTATGTTTTTTAAATTATTAAATAATATTATTTTCAATATAAAATATAAGTGTGGGTGATAAATATGTCACAAATGATGTCTCCTACTTGTTTTGGTCAATTTTAGTGAAGTCTCAAATTTCTACTGTGAAAAAAGGTTTCCAAACACATGGATCACAACAATAATTTTTCAGAAACCTAATATCATATATTTTTCTTATACCAAACTCATGTTAAAGCTAAACACACGCCTTTCACATCAATATCACATGCTTACCCTTGCCTGAGATTCCCTATAAGTATCCAACATCATGAAATCTTCCCAATAAAAACAGTTAACCTAAAACAACTCAACACCACTTTTTTATATCTCAATATTGCATATATTTTTCCCATTATATAAAAAAAATTCATATTCACTTAGAAAAAATTCATGAAAACACTTTAGATTCCAAAACAGACATTCATATTTAAGTACATAATTAAATAAATGAAAATTTCACACAAAAATACCAATTTAAATTCACTTGAACTAGTTTCTTGATTAATCATTGTTAAATAAATATTTTTTCCTATTTAATGTAACTTTAAATATACTCAAAATTATTTTCCAACAAATGTTTTCAATTTCAACACCATGAAATTCATGATTAAAAATACTATTATCACATAGCTTACATCATAGATTTACTAATTCATTAATCATATTTATACAATCAATTTTTCATAAAAATTTTATACCTAAAGCATTTGAATCAAAACATATATTCATAAGAAATCAATTACACAATATAGAACAACACATAAAAATTCACTCAATAATTATATGAATTCATATAGTACTAAACTATGTTTCCAATGATTAATTTATCCCTAAAATATCTTTTTCATCACTTTTATTACATTAAATAATTTCACTATTAATGATTACACAAAATTTAAAAAATTCATCAAAAAATTTCCTCATTAATTGCTCACTTTAATCATGAAATTCTATATCCTTATATCATAAGTATGATTATAACATAAACTATTACATAACGAATCATGAAAAAATATTCTTTACCGCTATATTGACTTTTCTATATCAAATAACTCATATGAATTATTAAATCACGTATTCAATGAATATACCATACAAAATAACATTTTAAACCACCAAAGAAATTATTTGGTCACCTACATCACACTTAATATGTAATCCATAAAAGTGATGAAGGAACGATTTCATTGATAAGACAATGTAATAATGAAATATACCAACCAAAATAAATGCGAACGAATAATAATATTACAGTGGAGAAAGCATATTCTCTTTACACAAAAATATAGTTTTATTCATGATCATAAAAATATGAATCTATAATCATTTAAAAATTAAAATTCTAAGATGAAACGAAGGGGAAATCACACCTTTAAGTTTAATGATTAAAGAGAGAATATATGAATAATTAAATCCATCAAAATGTACCCCATAACAATGGAAATCTAGATTTAAAGTCAAATATCAGGACTCTAAAATGAAATAATTATCTATTTTTAAGGAAACAAATATTGAACACTCTATTAAATACCTAGATAGTGTCCTCCATATACCTTATAAACAACCCTAGTGACCCCTTCCACAACCACCACCATCAAATACCAAGTACCCCACACTAGATACTTCGTGGTACCTACTGGAAGGATTCCATCATTTTATACCTCTTAACTCCCTCTCTATTATCCTATATTGAATCAAAGTTCCATATTAAAAATCAAATTGAGCTCAAAATAATTTCAAAATAAATTAAAATAAAGCTAAAAAATCTCTAAAAACTACAAGATGTCACATGATTTCATTAGTTTAATTGTGTTTAAATAAATTCTTTTAATTATCAGTCACACATTAAAAAAGTGATGTGGTTGGTTTAAAAATTGATTTATTTTTATTCCACTTTAACATTGTATTTTTCATGATTTTTGATATTTAATTTATTGATTATTTATATTTTATTCGTATTTGGTGATAAGATTATGTTAGAACTAATGCCTCTATTTATTACTAAACCATGGGTAGTGGGATTTTGGTTCAAACTACTCACTAGCCTGGTAGAATAGGCTCTCTCCAGAAAATTGTACACTGAAAAACTATTGCACCATACTTAAACTTATGATGATATGGAATATTATTCAAATAATTTACATTAAATGGTTTCATTTAGCTTCTCTATGTGATTAATTTGGATGTGTGAAAATATAGTTGTATTTTAATTTAGGTTATTACCACCATCTACAAGTTGTGTAAAGAGTTACACATCAATATAGTTTAAAAATGTTGATTTTATATAAATAATATGGATTCAAAAACTCAAACATTAGAATAATTCATAGATGTAAAGGGAATTCCTGAGATATGATGGGTTGATAATCAATACCCTTTAAATAATAAGTTTTTGATTTATTCCAAACAAACACTTATTAAGACCATGATCATTAAATCGAGTAAGTAATATCAATGTAGGGTTCCCATGGATTTTACCTTGTAATAAAAAATATATGGGTGACCCAAATAACGTTATGTTACAATATTTTTCATATGCTTTGGGTAACAAATAGTTGTAAGACCCTATGTGTTAGGATTCATAAGGAATAGAGTTACTTAAATTTATCTATATAATAGATTGGGTATGTAGTTGTTTGTTCAATTATCCAAGATTTATAAATTATTTAATTGGAATGATTACCTATTTAATCATATAATTGATAAAATGAAAACTAAGGTGGAATCATTCCATAGAAAAATATATACCATGTCCAACAAAAAGATATACTGTGATTTAAAATCGAACATCATTTTATGAGGAGATCATTTCACAAATGTTCTTCTAAAAATAATATAAAACCTGATACTCATCTAATAAATGTTTTCTCTACATATAAAATTGGATCATCATCATTACACATGCCTTTGAGATCAATATTATAAATGTATAATCTTAATAGAATAAATGTCTTATATCGAACCAAAGCTTAAGAATCATTCTTCAGAAAGTAATACAATTCTATGTGTTAGAGTAACCTCTTATTTTGTAGATGGATGGTTAAGGTGTCCAAAAATGGATATAGTCATTTATTATAAGCAATTAAAAGATTCTATTGATGTTTCTAGTCTCATTTTTGTATCTATAAGGTCAATGTTTCAAAATAAATATAATAATATGGTTGTGTTCAATATGATAGAAACCCTCAAATGGTTTTATAAATAATTGGGTAGGTATGATATGTATTAGGTTTCAAATACAATTTTTAGATTGAATATGACTAAAAGAAGTCAAATATCTAATCATGTACTCAATATTATTGGGTACATCAATGATCTGGAGAGGTTGGGTCCTCCTTTAAGGCTTGATATAGCCATAGAATTAATTCTATAATAATTTTTAGAATGGTTTAAATAGTTCATTGTAAACTATAACATGAATGAGTTAAATAAAAATTTATCTGATTATCTCAATATTTTAAGGGTAGTTGAGAAAGATATAGAAGTTCATCGATATGGTTCTATATTAATACTATAAAAGGGTAGTGGTTTGAGTTTAAAGAAGAATTTTTGAGGGGGAAATATCCATCCATAATCATTGAATCTTATGGGGGGTAAGAAGGGGGGGTGTTCTTAAATTGTGGAAAACACAATCACTACAGGAAAATTTTCTCATAAAACATAAACAATTACAAGAATCTCCCTAGAGAGTCTACATGTAACATCCTGTCCATAAAAATAATCTTTGAAAGATAAAAGTTTCCATTAACCATAGGTTACATCTCCCAAATACTAAATGATATAAATGTATTCCAATGTATTTATAATTCATTGGGAGATAATTTTAAATTCAAACATACACAGCCTATTATAAAATTAATAAATCCCCTAAACTAACACTATATTATGCATGAAATGTAAGCAATGGAACTCAAAATAAAAAACTAATTAATACTATAATATAAGGAAAAATGTGTAATAAGACACACAACCCAAACTAATAAATAAATTGATGTAATAACAATGATGTGATATCACTCTAACCACTATAAAAGAACATCCAAGATCGCCACCCACAATTCTAATAATGTATCATCATGATGCTCCAATAGAGAAATAAGAGACTATTACTTTACATAGGTCATGAAAAAATGTCTACATATGAACTATTTTTCATATATTGAGGTGGAGTATACATAACCATTAGGAAATACATAAGAGATTTTCCAACTCATTCCGCTGACACAAGAGAATGTTAAGTCACAATTAAAAATATAACTAAACGAAATGAAAGGAAATCCAAAGAAATTTACCAAATAAATTCAGTTAAATATATTTTGTAGGAATGGTCCACTCATTTTTTCCACTGGTTATAAATGTTCCACATTATAACACCCCCAACATACAAGCTCTCTATCAATGTACCAACAATCATGAGCAATAACTCATCCACTACTAGATATTTTTCCTATGTCCATGAGGTTTTTTCCATTTTCGGATATGTCTATGGAAATATGACACTTATATCTATTATCAACATGATGGATGTGGATAAAGGGGTTCCCTAAATGACATATAGCCATTTTCTTCTCTAGTTGTGGTGATATGTGGTCCTCAAGGCTGCATGGTAAAAACATATCACATGAAGGGTACGAGAAAACCCTATGACCATGGTCAACAATGTTGTTATGGCTATAGGGTTCATACTACCAAAATCAATTTCTTCTTATAGTATTAGTAATCCAGAATAAGGATAAATTCCATGTACTAAGAGTAATTCTATTCCCAACCTTCTTGGTTAGGTTCTACTACCACAGTGTAAGCCTGACCATGGTCATAGTCTTCCTAGGAAGGGCCTACTACCATGGATAAAGGATTCCTTTATTCATATGCATCTCAGGAAGGACCTACCTGCACTATTAGCCTTTTACTATTTAGTAGGATTTCAATGTCCTTGGTAGTAGTCTCTAAAATAATAATAATTAAATATTATTTTTTATGAAGACATAAAACTCAATGTAGTATAGTGGTATTGTTACCTGTTCACCAGAGGTGGGGTGTGGGAGTCAAGTATCATTGAAATATTTTTAATGGGTTATGTCCATAGTCAATCTGGACTATGGCCATAGGGTAACTATAGGGATGATCCTTGGTAGTCTTTTATGTTTATTGAAGCAAATGTTACATCCATAGTTAGGGGTTGTGGTCAAATTCCACCCACTTATTCTAGAAGAGATAGCCTCCATGACTAAGATAAACATGGAGGTAGATTATTTCCATGGTGTGATAGCCTATTTATAACATTTCTTCCATTTTTAATAGGTTTTTCCAGTAGTTTTCTATCCACGAAGTTGGAAATTATGATAATCTGCAATGTTCCAGAAGTGGTATTGTCCCCTTGTCTACATCTAATAAGGTGTCATATGATTAAATATAAACTCACAAAAACCATGTATATCAATTCTTCATATCTACAATTATCTTAAAAACCAAAACCCCCTTTTTATAATTTTATTGAACGCCTTATGTGTTTTACCAATGATTCGTCATTTATGAACAAAAGAAAATGGGTTTTCCAAAAAAACACTAACAATAATTTTTCTATTTAAAATCATAAGAAATTTTCGTATAAAAATAATTCTTAATTTTTGGAATGATCAGAGGGAAATATAAAATCCCCTAACCTCAAAAAAATCATGATTAAAATAATAAAACATGACACGATCTAGCTGATACAAACTCCCATCCAAATTTCATACAAAATTCCATAAAAATATATTAAAACAAGACTTCTCTAATAGATTTGGGCTTATAAACACTAATATATGGTTTTGTTCAATGGAAAATGAATAGATCTATGAATTAATGAATAATGAGGAGATAGCATGCCTTTTACCTTTAACATCCTAGATTAGACACACATCGATCTTTTGAAATTAGGATCAAGAGGGAATAATGTCCACAAAATCACCTAACATGATGATGAAATTCTAAAGCCTTATCCAAAGAAGGATTAATGATAGATTTTGGGTAATTGATGAGGTTAAAAAAAATATTAGGATTTAATTTATGACATTATATGGTTTGGCTACACAATTTACTAAACTATGAACCAATTTTGGGGATTGATACTATCCAGAAAATTCAGAGTCACACGGTTTGGGCATACAGTTTGATTAAATTTTATGTAAACCATGCACCTACCCAAAAAACCCATATTAACCTAACATGATTACCTAGGGATGTAGAATGGTTTCTCCTAATTGTTCTCAAATTTTAAACCTCCAAAAATCCTTCTAAAAAATTTCATACCCAACTAGAGACTCATCAAGACTAATCCCAAACAATCCATATCTCAAAACACATAAATGTTCAATATATACCTCAATAGGGGGGTTACAATATATCAAGTATTGATGTTATAGAATTAAATAATTTTATTTTTAAGGGTATATGATACAAACACAATATTGAGAAACTATTATGAATTTGTATAGGAATTTAAAATTGATAAAAAAAAATTAAATATTATAGCTTAAAGTGTGTATTAATGTGATGGAGTAAGGGATTGCTACAACAATGAGTTGGATGTAGTGTACTACTTTTTAGGTCTATAATATTAACACAAATGATGTATGATTTCATTTTATTTTTCTCTTATTTTAAAAATTTTGTGTCACAAATAAATGTGGGGATAGTTTTGATACACATCGTTATGTTCAATCATTATCTATAATATGTTTGAATCAAATATAATTATAGAGGTTGGTTTATCCTTGTCAAAATATTTCATCCATGATATTTTTTAAAATATAATGGAATGAATTCCAACCACCCCACAATGAATTATTTTAAGGATTAAAATCGTTGTTTTTTTATAACACTCAAGATATATAATATTTTCTAAAATATATCATTGTTAGTAGATTTTGGTAAAATAATCCAACTCATGGTATGATGTGTTATTCCCTAACATAAAGGAGATTTTGAAACAAACCATGGTTTTTTGGGTAAAATATAGTTTCTAGGTGGCTAGAAAGATTATGATTGAATTTAGAAAAGTTCAAAGGAAAATAAATAAAATATTAAAGTAGTAAAATAAAAGTTAAAGTCACTTTATATCCAAAAATATTTTAGTATGTATTTATAAATAACTGTATTAATTTAAAGGGATACATTTTTTTCCAAAGTTATCTCAAGAATTGTTTTAATTGAAATGATTAAATGAAGGTTATGATGATGAACTTAAGAAGAGTTTTAAGTATATAATAGAAGTTATTAAAATCATAAAAATTTTTTGTCATATAAAAGAGTTGTAATACTATGTTGAAAGAGTTAAACATTAGGAATATGTTCTTTATCCTCACCATTACTCAAAAAAATTTATTTATCGATGTTACTCACGGAAAGAGTTTATTTTGGGTTTTGATCAGATGTTCACATAGATATATGGAATGAATTATATGAAAATATAATTAGTTTAACAAATAATAAAATTGTATTAAGCATAAGGAATCTCTATTGGTCTATTATATCATATAAGATTAGATAGTATCTTATATATAGTAGAGTTTAATAGTTTAAAAATTATCACCTAATATAAAATGGTGTCTCCAATTTATCATTATTTAATGTTGGTATCACATATTCATAATGTGATATAGTAATTGAACTCTCATAGAATCACTTTGAGTTATCCATAACTAATTTTAATCATGGTATTTTATAGATTTTGAGGAAATTTTATGGTTATCAAGGGTAATATTTCGGATATAGATACAAAATATGCTCTTGAAAACAAAATATGTTTTGTGAGATAGATGAAAAACCAAGTACACCAAATGGAGTGACATGAACAATATATTTAGTATACTACATTTGAATGAATCATAATGAATTATCATACCTGAGGTAAGGAATATGATGGTATTGGGGTGTTCAGTGGAAGATACTAGGATGGGTATTTATAATTATAATTTCTATAGAAATGAAGATTCATCATCATCAGTGATCTGATCCATGATATAAGTCTGATGATCTCTAACGAATTATCATAACAATTTTTTTTAAAATTAATGGTTATATCAAATGAATTAAAAGTGTGTTCAACAATCACTTTTCATTAGTGACCGTTTCTTGATAGATCCAAGCTCGAACCCCTCTAGATACTCCACACACACTTCAAGAATATTATTAGATGATTATCATCATATTATGTGCTCTATCATTGAGCTTAGATGATTCCTTTGATGTCATGATGATCACCATGGTCTCATCCCTTTGATTCATGAATGAATTCTAGGATATTTCTCAGACATTTCATTTCTCTCTATATGATGTGGGAACAAGGGAAAGGAGCACTCAAAAGTGATGGGGTTTGAATAGTAACCATGAAAATAGCTCCTCATTACTTATATAGTAGTGGTTAAATACCTAGAAAGGGTTCCCCAACACCCATAAAATCAATTCCCACTTAATAAGAAATAAATGACAAGTTATGATGAACACATTGGGGAGGATAATAGTCATTCATCAGGTGAGGTCGTTAGGATAAGAAGATATAAGAGTAATAGGAGGAGAAGTATGAAGGATTTTTATTTTCTTCCCTGTTCTTTGGATACTCGGTCTGCCAAAATTAAACAAAGAAGGAAATCAGATATAGTGGACATGGGTAACCAGGTCTTGTAATTATTATTGTGCTATGAATAAAAGGAGGTTGAGCAGGACTTATTCTTAATGTGACTGAAGTGGAAGAAACAAAGATAATGGGTAGGTACATAAGGGTGATGCTGACTGAGGAAAAATACTCCTAGATTAACAAGCAGGATCTAATACATGAAGGGGGATTAAATAAAGGGAGGACCAACTTTGAGGAGTACATTCAGTCCTGGGATAAGATGGCTTCAGAATATAAAAATCTGATGGGGAGTGAGCCTAGCATTGAAGTAAATTCTATTTCCTAGAAATTGTCTAGGGACCCGGCCTTTATTAAGTTCCAATTACTTTATAATAATTCTGTTTAATGTGGGGGAGGCTTTTAATTGGATTAGGTTCTACATTCATGGTTCATCATTAGATGGGGTTCAGAGCATCTTGCCTCCACCAGTTCATGCCATTTGGAATTGGTTATCTGAGAGGGTATGTTTATTCCATCAGTTTCGTGTCCGTTCATTTTTTCATGGGACTACCTACCGGGTGGTCACACATTGTTGAAGGTTGGTCTTAGTGAAGTATTGTTGTGGAGGGGAAGTCCATGTTGTTTGGTCTTGGTTATTTTTGTTTTTTCTGTTGTATTTATGGTAACTAGTGTTTCTCTCTTTTTCTGCAAAATTTATTTGATAAAAAAAAAGCAATTTTTAGTCATACATGTCATTTATATTTTATTACCTTCTTTTAATATATAATAAATATATTACATGATAAAACTATGTCATTTACATGTCTTGTAATTCCCGTAATTTTAAATAATCCTTTAAAATTAAATAATTTTCATTCGTATAATTTTTCTCCATGTATTCACATAAAATATAGTGATTTCTATTAATAAATAAATTGAAATCAATTATTATATACTCAAATAATAATGAATTTATTTTTTCGGTGATCAATAATACTTGTAAAACACTCTAACCCTCTGGTGGGCCCCACCATATCCAACACACTTGTTCATCAGAATAGGGTAGAATCTTGAATATTATATTATGTGGGACCCTCTATACTATTATATTGAGGTCATTGAATAATATTTAAAAATAAATATCATGTTTTAAAAACCATTCATGACCTCTAAATGCAAAAGTAAAATTCATAGCAATGATAGTCTTTCATACAAATTTGTGTCATGTAATGTAATCTCTTTATCTCATTATATCTCATAAAGCATGACGCTCACTTCATCTCATCACAATTTTTTGACCATATTGAATGGAATTACCATTTTCTACCATGACCATGTATTTAGTTATGGTACTACCATCCCGATCAATTGGGTCTGTGATATCACATCCTCAACTCGAAAGTGAAAAATTCCATCTTAATCGTTCAACCAATTCCATTCCACTATTGATGCGCCCAACACAAGATACCTCACCCCAACATCAATGTATTTTTTTACATTCATTAATGTATGTAATCAAATGGAGAACATTAAAAATGATCTCATGTTATGAGACCAATACATATGTTCATATATAGGAAGAACCAATGACACCCAAAACATGTGGTGTTCTTATTGAATGTTTGTATTCAGGATCTCATATAGGAATGATCACCAAATGTGTACTTCATGAAAAGATGACTCAATTCATATGATCCCCCAACACCTAATGGTAACAGATCATTTTTTCCTATTAGTATGATATATCTGTGCAATAGGAAATATCATTAAGAATACTATAATGGCATCTCTTGGTATTCATTATATCATGAGAACTATTATAACCTTTTTATATGATATGTAGTTGTTGGAAGTTACCATGAATATAGTTGATTAAAAGGTATCTACACTATTCTGGTTAGATAAACACTTGTATATAGAATATTTTATAAATTTAATGGTAATAAATGTTCCTATATAAGTTGGGTATAGGTCTCCCACTTTCAACGGTCCCACTTTCAACAGTCCCACTTTCACCAGAGCCAACTTCTAACAAGTATCAAACCACTATCACTCATAATAGAATCGCGCTTCTCCTATGATACAACATTAGTTATGGGGTCTTCAACATTATCCTTTGTGGCTAATCTTCTATCTATGACTTCACATCATTGATTGAAATCCTTTATGATGTCAAAATTTAAAATTATATTCATTGTCCCCTGGTATGACTTGAGCTCCTTGATAGAAACCACTGCTATAGTATTATAATAATTATCTGGAACAATGTCTGTACTATTAGGCATAATAATAAAATCGATAAAAAATCTTTGTATCTATATTTTCACCTAATCTCCATCGGAAATTGTTATTTACTCAAATTTTCTATAGAAATCATGACCATAGATTTATTTGACCTTCTCAAGCTAATTTCAGCCCCATTTAAGAAAAAATACACTGTTTCACTGTGATTTCAGATAATCATGATCTATCTAGAAACTACTATCACTATATCCTATCACTACTAGTTCCTCATCTCCTCCATATATCATGAGCATATCATTTGTACTTCTCAAGTAGTTTGGGATATCCTTTAAATCTTCTCATTACAGCTCTCTTTGATTAGACTGGTATCTTCACACCATTTTTAATGTAAAGGAAACATCAAACCTAGTACATAGGATGGAAAACATGACTGATGCCACCTCCAAGGCATAAGAAATTGTACTCATTATTTTAATCTCCTCCTATATCTGTAGACACATTTTATTATAGAGATTTATATTATCTGGAATTATTGGAAATAACCCTCTCTTAGATTATTACATATTTTACCTTTTATGTACCATAACAATATATGTACTTTGACAGAGCCCAATAAGACTCTAAGATATATGATGACATTTTTTATCCTTATAATGGGGGATACATTTCCAAATCCCTTCATTGATAATCAATCTTTTAACCATGTATTATATAACTATAATTCATGCACTTTGTTTCCCAGAATTAATATTTCATTCACATATAATACTAAGAAACCAATGCATTTACCATTAACCTTATTATTGACATATGTATTACATTAAATCTTGATGAAACCAAATACCCTTATGGTCACATCAAAATGAGCATTCCATAATCATGATTTCTTCTTAACACATAAATTGATCTATGCATATTTTATACTTTATTGGAATTATATTATTAAATAAACCCTTCAATATGAGCCATATATACATCTTTATCCAATTTATCATTTATAAAAGTATTTTTAACATTCATTTTTTAAATTTCATAATCATTGGAGGATACTATTTTAAGTAATATTTTTGATGTATTTCATCATTCCTACCAGTGATAAGGATTCATCATAGTCTATTCCTTAAAATTGCATGAAACCCTTCACTAGTAGTCTTTCATTATAGTCATTACGCTTACCATATATGTTCAGTTTTTTTGTTGAATAACTAGTTCCAACCAATGGGTTTTATACTAGTGTTGATTTTGATACATAGAATCCATCTCAAAAGGAATGTCCTATTTCTATTTAGAATAATCCATCCCTTTTAAAATGAACTTGTAATATAGGGGTTAATCATTATCTAAGAGTAATGTGTCCCCTGAAAAGATTACATGAAATCCATAATTATTTGGTTCTCTAAACTCTCATGTAAACCTACATAGTATTTAGGTCTTGGGAACTTCTTTATCTACCTCTATCTATGATAAATATTGTTCCAGGAAAAAATATTATGCATATGAACCATCAACTTCATCAATGTCAATATTTATCCAACTATTTACATTGTAAATGTTTTCCCATTCTAGAAATATGGAATGTATTACCCTGATCAGTTTGTAATCAGAAGGGTTATGTATATAATGTCCTTTAGTCACTTTACGATAACCTTCAATGTTGCACTTCAGGCTTCAGGATGCTAATTTTTATCTAGGTATAGTCTTGAAAAAATAATTGTATCTACTTACATGTATGTATGAATAATTACGTTTCTTTCTAAACCAAAACCCATATGGAATCCCATATGTCACTTTAGTGTGTAGCCGGTTAAAGATATATGTTGTTTCCTATAACACATATCCCCAAAAGGAAAATCAAATAGTTTCCTGACTCATCATCAATTTATCCATTTAAAGAATGTTCTAATTCCTCATTTCACTAACACCATTCAACTATGGTCTTTAATAATGAATAAGTTGATATATTACCCCAAAATACTATAGATAGTTAATGAAACCGTGGTTAACAAAATCTCTAAATCATTCTAAGAAAAGTGCCTTAATCTTCTTACAAATAAAGATTCCTAATTTATGTTCATATACCATAAACATATATAGGGAATTTGACTTATAACTAATTAATTAGGTACTCCCATACAAACTATATTCATTAGTAAAAGTAATGAAGTAATAACTCCCACCACATTCCACTATTATAAAATGACCACATATATCAGTATGAATTAATTCCAATAATTCTATGGATCTTCATTCATTCCCTAAAAAGGGTAATTTTGTGAACTGGTATTGTATGAAATCATGTCATACATCCCGGGGGTTCAACTCAGTTGAGTCTAAAAACCATCTAGTTGTAATTTAGTTAAATTCACCTAATTTTCAAGACCAAACCTAAAGTTTTATATGATGGTGTTATATGAAAAATGTTCACTGGTTTATTTATTTATTTTCATTACTATAATTTTCATATTAATGAATTTATAAGCCATTGTTAGTTTGTGACATACCATAACATATGTTATCTTTCTAAAATAGACAAAATTTATTACCAAAGTTGAAATAAAACCCTATGGCTCAAATCATGAAGATGAGATTATGTTTCTAGTAACAAATGGAACTTAATAAAACAAATTCAATACAATAACAAAACCATTAAAAAAAGTCAAATGAAAATCTTTCACATTCAAGGCTACTAGACTTGAACCATTTTCATTTAAGAGATTCACTAATCCTTTTGAAATATTCTGGAATCTACCCGGTTATTGTTTATTAATACTAATGTTTTTGGAACATGTGGTATCCAATACCCATCTTGTAGGTAAATAAAATTTGAATTCAATAAAAAAATGACTAATTTAGAAGAATAACTTTTATTATTTTTCATAGATATGAAAATCATCTTCTAATGGATTTTCCTTCCAAAATAAAAGAAGATAGCCTAATGATCATCACCCTCCCTCTATATATTAAGTTTTTTTGAATGATGGTTCATTTTTTCTTTATATTGGACTTAGATTTATTCTTGTTAGCATTTCCCTTACTCGTCTTGTTAGCCATAAGGAGTAACAAATTGATATTCTTAATATCCTTATATTATTGGAAAACAAAATCCAATAGATCTTGGAGTAACTTTTTCATGTAATTAATGTTTTTTAATAATAAATGTCGAAACCCATGGAGGTATAGTTGAAATAATGATATCATTTTCTATTTTATGGATTAAGTTGAACTGAATGGATTCATGTCTCTCAATGAACCTGGTAATATTGAGTAATAGAGGTCCTAATTGATTCCATTATGATATCATTCACCTATACAATGAACTTTAATTATAATTTCGTTCATTCCTATCACTACCCTAATATAAATATGTAATATGAATACGAATCTTATAAGAATCATCATCCTCATTCATTCCAACAATTGTCTTGACATGGATGACAACATGATACACTATAAATATAGTGCATCATCTACATGATTTTTTTCATTTGTCATTATAAGCCTTTCATTCTCCCTAAGGAGGCTCACTAGGAAGTGAGGACTCCAGCTATAACAAACCAACACTATTCATCCAAACATATTACCCATGTTGGTATTATATATGGCCTGAAGCACATTCCCAATCACCATGGGTCAGTAGAAAGAACCAAGAATTACCAACATGCACTTGGTAATAGTTTTTACATAGGCAATCTTGTATGAACCTTCCAAAAAATGGGATCGACACACTGATATCATCTGATTCAATAGAAGAATATACGAATATATAATAAACAAAATCATCCATCACATAAAAATTATAAAATAACTGAACATATACGTGGTATCTCAAAATAAAAACCCAAAACCCAAAAATGTTGGTGGAATGTAAAACAAGGACCATGTACAACCCAATGGATGCAATATAAAAAACTATGAATGAGTACATTCCTATGAGATCACATATAATCCACAAAATGATGATTGATGGTAAACATGAACACCCTCCCTATAACTTGGTTCACTTTTCTTTACTTGTTTCCTACAAGACAAAATCTATAAACACCCAAAAAGGTCCCAATAATGGTGTGAGGAACGAATCCCAATATGATACCTCCATTAAACTATTTACGTATTTTTCCCATGAAAACCAATAAACATGTTTGAAAAAAATTTCAAAACTATTCCTCTTTGAAAAAAACAACATTCAAATAATTCTTTAAAACCACGATAGTTTTTCATTAAATAAACATAGTTTTCCAAAATAATTTCAAAAACATGGCCCAAATAAATAAATAAGGCTATAAATCAAATCATAATCATCATAACCAACAAGGAATTAAAAAGGTAGTTATAAACATCAACATTATATAATCATATAAATCTAAAATGAATAATGGGAATAATGTATCTCATCACACCAAAATTGATCTAATAAAATTTATAAAGAAAATAAACAATTTCAACCGGATTAATTTTCACATAGGGATAAAAACATCATTCCTATCCTAAGTGAGTAAAAAATTATTCTAGCTGGCTAAGAAATGGAATCTCTGACAGTTTTCCTTAGGACCAAATCCAAGTTCTCTCAAAGTATCTCAATAACCAATATGGAATCACAGTGGTCATCCTACCCAAAGGCTCACTCATTCCCTTGAAAAAAAGGGAGTCTCTCATGGTCCTCCCTCAGAAGGCTAATATGCTCCATTGAACAAACCTCTCATTCACACCCCATTTAACCCATGTACTACTCCATGTAAAACACATTACAAAAAAGTTCCCATATCAACCAAGTCGTAACACAAGCCATTACATAGGAAAACATGCCCAATTCAAATAAAACACACATTCCAAGGTATAATAATTTTAATAACCACATTAGAAATCCATTTAAAAAAAACTTTATTTAACCATTTTATCTAACACTTAGGGGGAAGACAAGTTACAATCATTTAGAACACCCCACATTAAATTCCAAAATAGTCAACCAATCCATGAAGATCATAAATCATAGAGTATACACCTACCATTAATAATTTAAATATATATATATAAACAAAAGAACAAAGGTTATCTAAAATTAAACATTATTCCATGGAATATTCCATAAAATAGAGACACATACCTCAGATTTGGTCCAAATCTCATCACCTATGACGAAGACATCCCAAAATAGCTCGAACCAATCCTATGACACCTAATCCATAAGAAATCAAACTAAAACCCCCATTAAATACCCTATAGTTGGTTAACATCACCCATAAGGATCCACACCTCCAAAAAAATGTAAGAAAAATTCTTGAGGAGGTGAATGAAGAAAAAATCAAGGAGATATCGACCTACCCCAATCCAAACCACCATGAATACAAGTGAAATCCTCACCAAATTAGAGGCGTCAAGCTTCAACCCTAGGGGGAGGGAATTTTATGATGGTTGAGGATAAATAAGGATCAAATCCTTTAATATTAAATATAGTAAAATTATAAAACCCCCATTTATAATGAAATAGATTGGGTCACATGGTTTGGATGCAAGGTTAGTAATGCAATATAGGTTCCATTGTACACCTAAAATAGGTCTCACAGTTTCATCTAGGGTGTCATATGGTTTGAGCACATAAATATTCGTCTATTATAGTAGTAATATATCCAAGAGCCTCTATCACTCTTGGAATTTATTTCTATCCAATATTTTTTTCTTTATCATGTATTGATCATAGTGATAATGTAATGGTGGTGATAGTGATTTACATTTTTATAAAAAAATTGTTCTTATTACATTATCTTCATTAACAATTTAGCTATTATTGATTAAATAATTAAATCATTAAATGTCTCACACTATTTTATTGAACTCTAGTAACCCCAACTACAAGATTATAAATACTCTATCACTAGAGCATTCTAGTGAAAATGGTCCTTGAAAACTCCCTTCATGATCTACAAGATTTGGCTATGAAACTAATCATATTGTTTCAAGGTATACATTAAGAGGGAAAACTAAATTGACATATGTTTCTGTGAACTATTGAGAGAATTCTCATATTATCATAATCATGGCCATTATTACCACAATGCTTTCCCTCTAATGTTATATAAATCTTCATTTTTCAAATTATTTTAGATCTTATCTAATAACATCAACTCATCACACTCATATAAAATATCAAAACGAAAACCACCATGGCCCTCCTGGATAGTGGAAAGCCAAAATAAAACTACCCCAATCCCACCTCTATATCCTAGGGGATGGTTACAAGAAATTAAAGGAAAAACTAATATGGGTGGAGTTTTCCAAATGTGCATGTACACAAATACCCAAATATCACCATAAATAAGTGTGGAGGATTAAAAGAAAAATAGAGAGATGTCTAAGGTAATATCCATGAATTAAACAACCTATGGGAAATACAAAGAGTAAGACGGTTTAATATGAAATGTAAAGGGACAAAGTACATTCTCATCTAGAAAAGATGTTCATACCTTCCAATTTCCAAAAAATTAATTGCTGAGAGAGCCTAAATTTTGATCTCCAATTCCCAACCACCATACATTATCTAATATACTTAGTTACACCTATTCTCTTCTATAATTGTTTTCTACCTATCCATAATATGCATAAGACGTGAAAGATGTGGGAAAATACCATGACTGTGTGAGTATATAAATACCTAGTAAAGCACCCCCGAAGCTAAAGGGAGGAATATAAGACATTAAAGAAGTAGATGACCCAGACCATAGAAAGAGAGAAACAAAATAAAACAACAAGGATATACAAATATATGATCATAAAAGAAACCAAGATTAGTGGGAAAGGGGATCTCCCTCAAAAATCATAACCAAAGACAATGATAACACTAATAGTTCCAAAAGTCCATCAATTATTCCCAACATTTCATGTGTCTACCTAAAAAGGTTGCATCCATGTTGAGACGTAGTTGGAAACTATGACACACAATCATGGGGACATAATTTCATGATAAAAATCACATAACCTGGAAAAATGCGAGGGTTACACTGAATATTTAGAGGACCCATTCCATAACTCTGTATGAGATTTCCACTCAGTAGATAAAGGACCCATTACCTGACTCTGTAGGAGGGTTCCACTCAGTAGATAGAGGTCTCATTCCCTGACTCTACAAGAAGGAGACACACAGTAGATAGAGGACACATGCCCAAAATCTATAGAATGGTTACACTCATATGGTTGACGACCCATTCACAAACACCTTAGAAGGGATACACTTTGATAGTAAATGATCCACACCCTATCTCAATATGATGTTTCCACTTTAATGGAAGATGAATAAATCACTAACACCATATAAGTATGTCACTCCGATAGTAAAGGACTCATGCCCTGGTCCAATAGGGGAGATCCACTTATATGGTAGAGGAAACATCCCTTGAAACTCCAATTTTTGACCATTTTTCACTAGAAGTCTGCAGAAAAGGAAGACAACATCCCTAATCACTGATTTTAACCCTCCAGTGGCCGGGAACTGGATTATGAACATCTAATTGAATCCATCACAACCTTTTATTCCTCCCTCTACCTCACCAAATTCCCAATCCATTGTGGAATAAATTTTATCTTATAAACTATCATAATCCTTCCTCTAATCATTGATTCATTTATTACACATGAATCTTCCATGAATCTGGGGGTTCTATCATGCTAAATCTCACCTGATAATATCAAATCATGGCCTTATAGGCCAATGGTTACGATCCCAAATAACTATGAGGTAAAATCATATAAACAAAGGTGAAATTATAATTTTCCATGTGTTTTGGGATAGTGAATATATATTGGGGATAATCATGGAGAGAAACATGCCACAATAGGCATAAATTGAATAAATAATTGAAATTATATAAAATCAATCACATAAAGGATTAAATAAAATGTAGATCAAATAAATATAGACGATCATTCTCAGTATTCTAATCATAAGGTTCGAACCCATTAATAATCAGTCCTCCCTCGATATTTTATCGATTATTGGTAAATAATGTGCTCTCCAACAATGAGGGATGATCATTTGCATTTTCTACTCCTTGATTCACCGAGATCCAGAAGCTCTTCTTTATATGATATCAATCTGCCAATGAATAACGGTAAAATAATCCTCTCAATTATCTCATGGTTATGCACCTAAACATGTTGGTTCTCTATAATAGCGCATTTATATAGGAAATTGGTTTTGTACATTTAATTAATTAATCCATTACACATACCTGTCAATGGACACATTATTCGAACGTCCAGTGTTGAAAAAATATATGTCATTCCTATGGTAAAACTCACCTTAAAAATTAAATTGTGGTCTTATATATATATTTCAAGGGTCCATTTATAACACATCTTCTTATTTATAAAAAACAATGTTTGCATGATATTAAATTTATTTGAATTTTTAAAAAAATTAAAACATTTCATCACTAGGCCTTGAAATCACCACTACTACAAAAGAGGCCTTTTACAGTGCTAGATTAATACATTTTTTCTGCTAAAAAGGCTCTGAATACCACATCACAGTTAAAAGGACGAGGATTTTATCAGTGTTATAAAAACACTGATGGAGGTATAATTTATCAGCATGAAAAAATGTACTAATTATTCACACTTTTATCAGTTATTTTAGAAGAATTTATAAAGGACATCATTTATCGTAACATTTTTTTAGTGCTGATAAAGGGATTCATTGTGATCTCTTTTAAAAGTGTTGATAAAGGAGACCTTTATCAGCTATTATAAATATGGTCATAAATAATGCATTTATCATCACCATTATATGCATAGATAAAGGGATTTTAATCAACGGTACCAAATGCACTGATAAAGGTACCCTTTATCAGTGAATTTTAAATAACTGATAAAGGAATTATTTATCTACTATTTTGGAAGAACTGATAAAGGTAACATTTATTGGTACATTTATTATTGCTGATAATGGGTAATATAATAGTGTTATTCTACAACACACTACAACAAAAGAATGTGGGAATGTAGTGTGTTGTAACAACATAATACATCACCAGAAGTAGCAGAAAAATTCATCAAAATTAGATACCAATATAGAATATAAATGAAATACAATTTCCAAACCAAATACAAAAAATACTTATATAGAGTACGTCAGTTATTTTTTTAATGAAAATTAATTCCAGTTTTGAATTAAAAAGATGCGCTTGGAGTCATATTAGTCACAATGTGAGTCATATTGAGGTTTGGATGATTCTGACATGTCAAAAATGACCTAGGGGTTACTTTCCTAATGTACCAAAACAATATGAATGTCTTATCTCAGTTTTGAGAATGTTGTTTTCTTATTATTAAAATTAATGTCAATTTTGAATAAAAATATGCACATTGAGTCATACTGGTCACACCATGTGTTAGATTGACGTGTGGCTAATTCTTACATGTTCCAAATTCCATATTGATCATTTTACTAAAATAACAAAACAATAAGAATGTGTTTCTGTAGTTTTGAGTATTCCAATTGTGTTTTTTACTAAAATACCATTTTAAACTAGAAACATTCAGTTGGAGTCATACCAGGAAAATCATGTATGGATATAGGTACAGATTATTCATGCATATAAAATATTAAATATGGATCATTTTTCTAAAATACCAAAACAATTCGAATGTGTTTTTTCAGTTTGGAGTATGTCAACTATTTTTTAGTAAAATTAATTTTAATTTCAAATAAAAAGATGAACTTGAAGTCATAACAGTCACACCATGCATAGGATTGAGGTTAATTTGATTCCTACCTATCTCAAATAACATATAGATAATTTTCAGAATGTATCATAACAATCATAATGTTTTTTTAGTATGGCACTTGTGTTTTTTATTAAAATGTCATTTTAAACAGAAAACATGCACTTTGAGTCATAATGGTTGCATTGTGTGTGGGATTGACATGAGATTTTTTCCTACATGTAACAAATGAATTATAAACCTTTTTCCCAAATTATCAAAACAATATGTGTGTTTTCCCTATTTTTCAGTGAGTGACACTTTTTCTATTTAAATATTAGTTTCAAATTAAAAACGATCACTTTGAATCATATCGGGCACATCATGTATCTTATTAAGGCGTGGTTGATAACTAAATGTCATAAATGAATATTGATTGTTTCGATAACGTAAAAAAACAAAATCATTGGGTATTTTAATTTTTTGCTATAATTAATGCCAATTTTGAAAAGAAGACACACATGGAGTCATACTGATCACACTTTCTGTCAAATTGGGGTTAGAATAATGCCTACACATATCAAATTACATATGGATTGTTTTAATAATTTTTAAAAACAATTCAAATGTGTTTCATCATTTTTGAGTATGATGCTTGTGTTTTTACTAAAATGTCATTATAAATTAGAAACATGCACTTTTAGTCATATAGAGTAAAACATTTACGGTTTTTATATGAAGTTGATTCCTAAATTCCAAAAAATAATTACAAATTGTTTTCCTAAATTATCAATAAAATATAAGATTATTTTCTCTATTTTTAGTGAGTGATACTTTTTAAAATTTAAATGTCAATTTTAAACATATAATATACACTTTGACACCATCCCACATTGATTACCACAATATATCAATGCTCGTTTTCTTCCAATAGTTTTCTCATACACTTACTTACTTTATTGGTTTATTACCCAAATATTTATTGCAAAATATATGTTGGATTAAATTTATATTTGATTAGGATGTTTTATAGATGTTTCTTCAATAAAAATAGTGGATTAATGAAGCTTCCAACACAAAATAATCTTAAATATGGATTTATAACCTATATAAAATCACATATTCAAGTGGTGAATTACATTATTTCAGTAACACACCTAAAAAACTTACACAATTGATCTTATCTTAAGTGAAAACTATTGTGTTCACTTTTCAACAATTGTTCTAAAACAAAATCTTAATATGATCCTCATTCGACTTCATTTCCCAACAATTTTTTTATTTATAAGAAAACACTACAACTCCTCCCCTACCTCAGTCTATGGCTCTGCCTACTACTCCCTGTCTGTCTCTAACTCTGACTCTACCACAACCTCCACCTCTAACATTTCCCAACAATTTTGTTGTTTATAGGTCATCGCTTCTAAACAAACTCATTTCCTCCATTGCACTTTTCCTTGAGAAATAAAAAAAAATATAATATTTCTTACACTATTTCTTCACACCAAAAAAATATTTCAAAATTCATTAATAATAATAGATAACAAACATATAAAATAATCACCTGAATTTTTTCGTCAAACATTCTGACAAAAAGTGTGTTTCCCACTCATCACTAAAAAATATGTTTCTTATTTTGAGTATCTAGGTTTTCATAAATATATATAGTACATATATAATATAGGAAAAAATTATTATTTAATATATTTAATGATATTGTAATTACCTTTGTAATTTACATATTTGGGGGTGATGGTATTTTCATGCTTTATTATCTCTCTTATAAATTTGCAAACAATATATCAACAATATATTCCATTATCTTATTTTGGACAATACAGAAACATTGTCCAAAATAATTAAATTATTTTTAAACGTTTTGATAGTAAATTTTTTCTATATATAGCATAATGTTTTCCAATTATTGTTATTCATAGGATTTATCTCATTAGACATTAACTTCATTCCATTATTTATCATATATTTAGTGACAACACTATCATTAAAAATCCTTGTTAATAGACCGATTAAAATATATAACTTAATGATTATATATAAAATTTTTATTATGAAGTATTATATATTTAAAACACACATCATGTGTTATTAGTTGGTTGGATTTCCATGCATTGGTTCAAAAAAATAAATATTTGGGCTCCCCATATTGATTATGATCTATATCTAGTTCTCTATAAAAATTAATAATAAATTAAATAATGAAAAAATAAAAAATATATTTTATGTGATTAGATTATAGAGTTTTACTTTTTCATTTTTGGAATCAAATGGAGTCTTTCTTATGATACTTTTTGAATAAATTATTTGATTAACTCAACTTTTTATTCATAATTACATCATCATATAATGTAAGTTTTCTCATAGAAATGATATATGGATTAAGGAATCCAAATAATTTATCACATGATATTCCCTTTATATAGTCATAATATAAATTACTATTGAAAATATGAATATCAATTAACCTGAATAAAAATATAATCTCTCTATTTGGATAAAAATGTTTTGATAATGAACCATATTTATGTATTCACAATTGAGATACACAATCATTCATGCTTGATAATCTCATTCAGAGTCTCGAGACCAATTCCATGTGTAAATGAATTTCCATATATTTTATTTTAATATTCAATGTATGTCAGAGATTTATCATTAAATGTGGTATCTATATGAAGTTGTAAAGATTATAAAAGTTTCTCTAGAACTATAGGGTGGAATCTACTATTGGAAGATCAATTATTTTCATTGATGATTCATGATATTTTCTTGATTTGACCTTCCATTTCTCCACTCCTTTACCCTTATTTAATAACATAAATTACTTAATAACCTTTATCATCAACTATTATTGGTTTTTCATATGAAAAAATTTGTTAAATTAATGCATCATGTATCTTTATAAGATTAGATGATCATGACATGAAAGCTCCAATAGAATCATTGATAATTCTAATATCTAGACCATAAAGTGGAACATGAAACTCCATAGTCATATCATGAGCTTCCCAAATCCCCCCTCTCATGCGATCTTTTAGGAGTTCTTGATTATGTAGCTTGGGCCATGGGATATTATACATTATACCCAAAACATTTTATTCATTATATATATATATATATTTAATATATATTATTCATAACTATTTATAATTAATATATATATATATATATTATATGTATTAATTATTATTAATAATTTTTTAGTAAATTTTATAATGATTTATTCATTTATTAATTTTTAATTTATTATTTAATTATTTAAATTTATTTTTATATATCTATATTTAATATACACTATTTATCAATATTTATAATCTATATATAGGTATATTAAATTTATTCATTTTTATCAACAATTATTTAATTAATAGATTTTTTAATGGTTTTTTAAATTTATTCGTTTTTAATTTTTTTTGTTTAATCATTTCATTTTATTCATTTAAATATCAATATATTTAATATATACTGTATAATAAATTTTTATAATTTATATCTTTTTATATTGAATTAATTCATTTTTATCAATAATTATTTTTTTAATAAAACTGTAAATATTTTTAATTTTAATTTTTTAATTATTTAATTTTGTTTTGGTCCTTCATCAGCTCAAAAAAAGAACAATGATAAAGGATATACATTATCACAGCTAAAAATATTCTTGTGATAAAGGGTAACCATTATTATCTCTTAAAATAAAGCGCTAAAAAAGCACTGATAAGGGGTACCCTTTATCATTTCTTTTTTAGCACTGATAATATAATACCTTTATTAGTGATTCTTGTAGACCTGATAAAGGAATCCTTTATTACTGCTTTTTTCTAGCACTGATAAATGCTAGTACGGTTAAAGACCTATTTTGTAGTAGTGGACATGTCATCTAAGTGTCTGGAATTGAAAATATTCTATTATATATTTTAGAGTCTTACATGGACAAAATTGGGCCCCACATTATTCCCTCCTTCATTCTTTTCATCCTATAAAAAATTATACAAAAATACATGGATATTGTGCCCACATCTTGTACTCCTGCTCCAAGGATCCCACTTACATGCTCCCATGCTTCCACAACACACGAACCAAAGGAATGGTTTATTCACATAAGATCATATACTTATGATCCTCGATCACCGCCATGTTCTCCATGAAGGTGGATCAATAATATATTTCCTTATTTTTCTTGTCAATAACGTGTGTGTGATCGTGTATGTATCAACTTGGCTGCGTTACATAGAAGACATCATGAACCCACTCTAACCACGGGGGTGAGGATAGAAGGTAGGAAACCTCACTAACCCACATCAAGAAACCGAATGTCATGTTGAACCTCAAAGATAAATTTCCAACCCAACCAAATATCTGAAATCATTGTAATGCAGGTACACTCTAGAAAACATTATCTCCCTGCTTGAACTTCAAGGCCCTACATCATCGATCTGCAAAATATTTATTTCTGCTCTATGATTTTCTCATCATCTTTCGGATTAATTGGATCTTTTCTATAATAATACGAACCATCTATCACCTAACATGATATGCCTCACCGATATCATTCCATTATAAGGATGACCTGTATTATTTTTTGTACAAGTCATTGGATGGTGTCGTGTGAATAGTAGAGTGGAAGATATTATTATAAGTAAAATCTACTAAGGGTAAGTGATCCTCCCAACTCCTGAAAAAAATTATAAAATGAAATCCCTTGGTATGTCATCCCTCACCTGGATAGTGAACTCAATCTTCCCATCTATCTGGGGGTGAAATGTTGTACTAATCATCATCTAGGTCATTAATTCCTAATGCACGCCACTCTATAATCATGACATGAACCGTGAAACATTCTTAGAGATAATAGTCGAGGACACCCCATGAGGATGACGATCTACCACATGTTCAACTGCCCACAAATCAATACTATACTATACTCTTTGATAATAAGTAAGTGTTACAACTTCTTAAGTTGGTAAACTATCACCTAAATAGCATCATGGACTCTCATTTTTCATGGAATCCCCATCACAATGTTTGTTGATATGAAACCCAATATCCTCTCTAGTGTCTCAAGAGGAAACAATAATCCTATTAGATCCTAATTCTCATACTTCACTTGTAGACATATGAGGCACCGAGAGACAAACTCATCCATTATACACCTCATTCACTCCCACTAAAAATATTAATGAAGGTATTAGTACAACGTCCCCACACTGGAATGTACATCCAAAGAAGAATTTTAAAACTCCCTCATCACCTCCTCTCGCATCATTACTAAGACACCAATCCATACCTAGGAAATGATGACATGATTACAACCTTTATAAAATCCATCAGGTGATTATATTGAAGATATCGAGACACATATGACCTCATAATCAAGGTCTATCTACTGATCCTTCATTACATAATGAAGAAGATGAAGAGTCAACACCATGGACTGAAAATAAACTTCACACTTCTCCTCATACAGGGTCAGCTTCCATAATTACAACGACTCAGATGCCTCCTCTACAAAATGAGAATGGGACTTCTTACTATGGGAATCTTCAACCACATTTAACTCCGTGTGAGTATAGACTCTCTTAAAGATATAGTCCTATATAACCTCCAACTAGTACATCTATATCAGTTTATGTCTATTTAAATGAAGAAATACCTAATACTCTAATGGTATGATAACACAAAAAAGTACTCTCAAGGAAGATAGTGCATCCATATCCTCAGAGAGAAGACTATCATCATCAAATCTATTCCATGATTCGTGTATTTCTACTCATGGTGTTTCAACTACCTCAACCCATGTGTGATCACTTACTACCTATTTAACAACACATAGTCGAGTGTAACTCCAAAGGCATTGTAATATACTATGTACTCCACACCCTCATATGATATACTCAAAAAAGGATCCCTGATTATCCCAACCTCAACTACTCAATGACTTTCTATAAATAGTCAATCTAGGTAAATGTATTCTCATTATTTTTTAGGCTGGTCAAAGGGGATATAATCCTAGAGATGTCTTCTAAAAACCTTGTGTAATAACCTAGAAATATGTGAAAACTCCAAAAACCTAACATGTTCTTAGGTGGATCCAATGAAATAACTACAATGATATTATCTAGGTCAACATAAAATCCATGCTCAGAGATTACATTCCACAAAATGCGAAGATTGTGGACCCTAATCTAGAACTTTGTGAGCATACCATAAAGCCGATTATAGTATTTTAAATTAGTCTTAAAAAATTAACAATATTGTTTATTTTTATTAACTATTGTCTCATCATATTTATTTTAAATTCAAAATTATTATTAGAAAATAATCATATTTTTTACATTTTAAATTTTTTTGTTTAATTTAAGTTATTCAATATTTTTTTGTGTTTATTAAAAAAAATATGCATTCTATGCAAGCCTCTGAGTTTGGAAATACAACCACTCTTAGGAGAACACATTTTTACCCAGTGGTAGGTCCATAATTTGAATCCAAAACATAGGTAGGTAAGCCTGTAACCAAGCTCATGTACAAAGATCACATTGTTTTCCATGAAGGTGCATGGGTTGGGCTTAATCCGCCCGGTGGGATGAAGCCCAATGCGTGTGAGAGTGTAAATTGTATTGATCCCTAATATCCATTTGGAATGGTGGGAATATATGAGTTTTATGAAATTCCACAGATTCACCACTTTAAATATTCAATTTGAGACATGTTTCATTTTCACTGTTCATTCTGTTTAAAAAACATGGATAGGTTTTTATCAGTAAAATCAAATCCATGTAATCTATTTGATCCCTTTTTATCTCCAACATATTATTTTAATCTCTCACTCAAATCCTATTAAATTATTATATACTCTTTAACCTTCAGCACCTTCAAATTATTGGTTATATTGGCCTTCATCTAAAGCACTAGATATTTGGTGTTTATCCTCTTCATGATATTATTTTCATTGTTTTGTCGTGGAATGAACATCAATTGTTTTTTACTATATTATGTAAGCTTCCTCAGGTAGATCACACAACACTATTAGATCCATGATTAAAAATAGATCTATTACCTTCGATAGTTCACATATTTTTTCCTCAGTTCTTACAAAAAATATTCTCTCCATCACCGTGGAATCACCATACAAACCTAAATTATGTTTTTACCTTGTGACAGAAACATCGTTGCTCAACAGTGGATCACGTTCCACCGATATATCTTACACTAGTAGATCATTACAATGGTCGACCATTAACCAATTGATATTTTTACACTGTTTTATCATTTAACACTAGGGAATCTATTTTAAATTTATATATTAGTTATCCACTAATAAATTTAATTCCACTGATATATATATTTGTTTACTCTGGTAGATGTTTTATCTCAAGTTTTTCACACCAGTAACATCTTCTTCTTATCTATTTCCCCTCCTTCTCATCAGAAGAATTTTTAATATTTACTAGTATATTTCTTAGTAGTAGGTTATAAATCCACTAGTAGATCACTATCACTTATAGATCACCATCACAGGTAGATCACCATCATCAATATATCATCATTAATGATAGATAATTTCACTTTTGGTTTCTTGTTCTAAATTCTTCTCGAGAATGTTTTTTTACATTAGATTTGCAGTAATCTTTCATCCATAATAGGATAATATTTACTACCTCTCTATTTTTTCAATGGTAGATCATTTCTGCATTGGTAGAAGAATCAAAATACCACTCTCTCTTTTGCAATAGTGGTCATTTCTCCACCAGTATAAGAATCAATCTACGCTCTGTATTTTCCACTTGTAGATCAATTTTAAACTGATAAATAATTGATCATTATATATTTGAAAGGTGGATTTTAACAAATGATAGTTAAATCTACCACCATGTAATTTAATCTACTATTAGTTTTAAAAAATTAATAAATGTTTTATTCATTTTTTACATTGAGGTTATTAAAAATAAAATACTCCGATAAATGATTGATTTTATTTTTTTGAATTATTTTTGTTCTATTTTGAGTAAAAATTAATTATAAGAATTATTCTATGTTAAGGGATACATTCAGTTTCATTTATTTCAATTCTCTCTTATATAACTTTTTAGTGACTTGATAAACTATAAGTTTTCCCATCTTAATTTTAATAGTTTTCTAAATATAAAATTTATATATTTGTTACATTTATTTTTAAAATAGTTTTATATTAATGTATCATGAAGAAATTAGAAATAATTATTTTTCTATGTAATTCAACACATATTTTACAAATAAATGTAATCATAAAACTATTTTGTTATTAAAATCTAAAAAGTGTATGTTCTTATTGGACATAGTCCCGATCCTAGAATATATATTTTTTAAGATCAAAGACATATATTCAAGGTGTAAAAACAATTCCAGTGTAGATCAATCATGAAGATTATATTTTTATATAACTTCAACATAAATGTTTTCTACCAATAGTTTAAGAAAATTATGTACCATTTTTACTCAGGATGTGACAACATAAGAACTTTAAAATTCAACATTGTTATATTCAAGTTATCAACATTCATCTAGATACCAAAATTTGGATATTTTTTTATCATTTTATGATTTCCCTGTATTTGTTTTTCCGCATGTAAATATTTATTTTTATATTTTTAACATCATTGAGTCTTGTTTATTTTTTCTCCAATATAAATAAAGTCTTTAATTTTATGGTTTATCCACCACCAAAAAAATTTTGGGTTGGGAATCCCAAATGATAGTCAGGTCATAGACAATGTTTTTCTCTCCTATAAAAGACTGAGTTTTGTCCCTGGGTTCTTGTAAAAAGTAGTGTCCACAACAAGGTTTTTACACATTTAAAAGTGAGGTTCTTAGTGGGTACCAATATTATAAAGTAGTGGAGAAGGATGGGCAGTGGAATAATATATTTATTAACTAAAAAACTATATATCGTTGTGTTGTTTCTCTTATTCTCTCTACACCTCGTTTTATGAACAATCCACTCACTAGAGATGTTTATTTTATAAAATTTTATTATTGTGTATTTAAATTTATATATTGACTATCCACCCCATATCTAGTAATTTTTTTCATCAATATCATTCAATAAATTTATATCAGAGATAGGTTAATATCATTATGGTTCTAATACCAAAAAATTTGTATCGTAGCCATATTTTTGATATGATAGTCTACCCGTTGTTTATTTTTATCTATGTGCTAAACAGATATCATATATATAAAATTATATGAAATAAAATAACATGTATCTTTTAATATGGTAGGTGTCAATTATAATGATGGATCGATTTGAAAAAAACCCCACATTCTTTGAGGGATGTAACTATGGTTTCTAGAAAGACAGAATGGAAACCTATGTGAAGAAGTTAAGTGATTAAAACTAGAATATCTTTGTTAATACATATGAGAAACCCAAATATGATCTTGAGTCACTTTTAGTTAATGGCATGGTAAAATAAATTTTAATTTATAAAGAAAAAAATAATTTATACTATGATTTATGTATAAGTGTCTATATCCATGTTGTATCTTGTAAGAAAGCCCATGATATATGGAGGATACATTAAGTGACACATTATGGTACTAACAGGCTCAAGAAAACCAGGCCAAGAATTATTTTAGAAGAATTCCAGGACATCAATATGGGAGATGAAGAATTTATAAACCAAATTTTCCATCAGATTACTAGTATTAAAAATTTTCTAACTTCTCTTGGACATATTTTGAACTACAAAACACAATTGGAAGGAGTGATAAAATCTCTTAAAAATATGGAATTCTAATTTTTTTTCCTCAATGAGAGTAATAATTTTAAGGAATATACTTTAGATGAATTAATAGACTATCTTCTATAGTATGAGTGAGAGTTGAAAAAATATTATCAATGAGGATACTACAAAGAGAAAAGTTATTAAATTTACATCTAATTTTTTTTAATACTTATAATTCCTTTATGTATGAGTTCCATTTAAGAGATAAAGAGATGGATCATTTAGTATGATTTATTTTGAAGTTCATGAAAAACAAATGTGGAATGAAGTAGTTCAAGAAGAATTCCAGAAAAGACTATAAAAAATCTAATACCAGTAACAATAATTATTTAAGAATTAACATATTATGATTATAGGAAAAAAGGTCACAGAATGACTGACTTAACATAACTTAAACACCCTATTAAATAAAATGATAAAAGTTTAAAATAAAAACAAGCATTACATGGAGGATAAGACTTATTATATTGTTTTAACTAATGTAGGGATTATGGAAGTTAACATGGGACAAGGATTTATTACCTAATGTGTATTATGTGTTAGGTATATGATTCAATCCATACTTAGTTAATAAATTATATAAATATTGATCATAATTTATTATCAAAAATTAAAATGAAATTTCTTTTTGTTTCGTGATCTGATTCAAATTCAGTGAATTCAAAATATAATCAACTGCTTAAATAAAATGAAGAATTATGAAATTATGGAGTCACGTTTTTTGATATGTATAAAAAATAAAAATTTAAAATTAAGAACTTGATTACGGAAGATGAGAAAATAAAAAAGGAATGTGATAATCTGAAAATACATATTTCCTAGAATGATAGAGATATAAATAATTATAATTCTGGTCTTCTAAAACAAAAAGTGGAAAATGAAAAGGGTAAAAACATTTTGGTAGTAAATGATAAAGATCAAGATAGAATATATAATTTAGATGTGGGTGATCTAACTAAAGAATAAATTTAATGTAAGAACCGTATGTAAGAAAAAAATAAATTAAGAAAAACTACTTTTGTATCAAATGTTTAGTTTTAAATATATTTAGAAAATATTCAAAAAGAGAATATGGTTTTAAAAAATTAAGTTATTATTCTTAAATAAAAGTTAACTACTTTTGTAAAAGGTAAATAATATTATAATAAAATAAATAGTTTAATTAATCAAAAATAAAATAAAATTGGCTATGGATATAGTACTCTATCACCATGCTTAAATAAAACTATCTTATTCAAAATCATAAAGGGATTTGTTTATTGTATATTATGTTTTAAATGTAAAATGAATGGGTGTTATTTAATGAGTTTTCACTGATATTTACACAATAATTTCTATAAACAATAATATTTATTTATAATGATTTAATTTCTAATCACCCCACCAATTAATGTTTTTAATAAATTTTTCTACCAAAACATTCTACTATTAATCCAATTGGACCCATGTTAGCATGGGTACCAATAGAGTCTTTTTAATTGATTAATTTCAGTAAATATACATAAGAGTCTCAAAGACATGTGCTATTTAGATAGTGCAAGATCCATGAACATGATAGGTGAAATTTAAAAATCTCAATCATTTAATTCATGTCATGGTGGCCTTGTTGCATTTAGAGATAACTCTAAAGGTCATATTAATGTATTGGTGAATTTTGTTTTTCAAAAATATTATATATTCATTTTTTAAAACATAAAATTATAGTTATATCATAGTAGTGTAGTGATGGATTAAATGTTATATTTTATAATCATAAATGTACTTTTTTGAAAAAAAATTAGTTTCTATAAATATAAATGAAAATGTATACATTATTTATCATTGTAATCTTACAAAAAAATGTTTAGGATTTTAAATTCTATAGAAGAGGATGAAATTTTATGGAATGAGATGATTTCTCGTGAAAATTCAAAACTATTGCACAAACTGTCAAATCATAAACAGATTCTATAAATTCCCATGTTCTATACATGTAACTACTTCATGTGTGATTCATGTTCGAAAGGTATGTAACAGAAAGAATGATTAAAATATATAAATGATGGTAGTACTTCTAAATGATTATAATTATTACTTTTTGACTTTATTAGACCATTAAAACCTATTAGTTTTTATAGAAAGAATAATGTATTTGGAATTGTATATTATTAATGTAGTTTATTATGGATTTATTTCTTATGTCATAAAAATAAATCTTTATCCAAATTTTGTGATTTCTTTAAAATTATTCAAAATATAAAAAATCGGTCAATCATCCCTTGGATATGTGTTAGAGGTGGTAAATTTTATAATTTATAAATTGATAATTGTATTATGAAATAGATATAAAGATTATTTCTCAACCCCTAGGACACGAAAATAGAATGGTGTTGTAGAACGAAAAAACATATATATTCAGGAAATTGCTAGGTCATTTCTAATTGAATTTAGAGTACCTAAATAATTTTTATAAGAAGTTGTAAATATAGATTTACATAGTTTAAATTTATTTTCTATTTTTACATTCCTAAATAATACCCCATTAGGAACATTTTAAAGGTTTTAATCCAACTATTGGATATTTTAGGGTTTTTGGTCTTAAGGTGTTTATCTTAAATAAAAAAGATAATTTTCAAAATTCTGATTCTAAATCTAATAAAGATATATTTTATTTTTATTCTAATACTAGTAATGATGATAGGGTTTTCAATAAGAAAACATTAGTTTCTGAAGAATTTGTCCATGGTATGTTTAATGAAAATAAATTTAATTAAATGTATTCTAAATGAAATAATGAAAATGATGAATTTAGAGAATTTAGTTTTGGTGAGGATAATGAACAAGATAATGAAAATGTATCAGTTTTTGGGGAGAATATATCTTCTCAAACTGATACTAAGTAATGTAAAACACATAATTATCATCCTATTGAAAATTAATTTATAATACATAATATAGTATTCAAACTAAGAAATCAATATTAATTTATTCTGAAAACTCTACTTTTATTGGAAAATGTTCTATTTAAATTTTAAAATCAATGAGTATATTAAAATTTGGTTAATTTATTACATGGTAAATTAAATCAATTTGGAATGAATAAATTGTGCAATTTAGTTTTTTTCCCAAAAGATACATCTTTTATAGGAACAAAATGCATTTTTTCATAATAAACCTGATGAAGTTGGAAACATAGTTAAAAATAATAAAACACTAGAAGATCACAGTTATTCCTAGGATGATGGAATGGACATGAAAAATAATTTTTATCTTATTTCTAGAATGGAATAAATTATACTTTTATTATCCTTTTCTAGTTTTCAAAACATAAATTTATTTCAAATGGATGTAAAATGTTCCTTTTTCAATGGAATTATTTCATAGGATGTGTATTATAGAAAAACCCTAGTATTTGAAAATGATAAGTCTCCAAATCCTGTTTTTAAACATAATAAATATTTATATGGACTTGTTCAATATCTAAGAGTTTGGTATCTATGACTAAATTTCATTTTTCAAAATGATTTTGAAAAAGGTAAGGTTGAAACAATATAGTTTATAAAAATATTTTCAAATGATATACTAATTATATCAATTTATTTTTATGATAAAATATTTGATTCATCAAATTAATCTATATTTAAGGATTTTTATAAAGTTATGAAAAGTAAATGTTAGATGAATTTAATGGGAGAACTAAAATTTTTCCTTAGTTTAAAACATTAATTAAAGGAAAGATGGTATTTTCTTAAATAAATCCCTGTATGATGAAAACCATGAATGAAATGGACTTTATTTTAGTAATACTATGAAAACAACATATAGTACTAATTACAAATTGGACATATAAGAATCATTAATGTTGGTTTATATTAAACTGTTTTGAGGAATGATAATAAGTCTATTGTATCTCAATGTATTTAGACTGAAAATATTGTTCATAGTTTTCTTGTATGTTAAGCTTCAGTCTAACCCTAATGAATTTTATTTTAAATTTATTAAAAGAGTAATTAGATATCTCAAGGGTACTATTTGTTCTGGATTATTCTATTCTAATGACAATTTTTTTATTTATTATCTTGCTCTAATTCTCACTTTGGAGTTTTTAGAATTCATTTAAAAATTACCATAGGTATGTGTCACTTTTAAGAAAAAAAATTACTTTATTAGAGTTCTAAGAAGAAACTATAGGTAGAGATGTCAATAATTGAGGCTGAATACATTGTTGTTGCAAGAATCTATTCATTGAGTATCTGGATAAAAAAATGTTTGAATGATTTTAATTCATGTTTCGATAAAATTCCAATATACCATGAAAATTGAAGTGAAATTTAAATTTCTAAAACACCTCTTAAACACTCTAGAACAAAACACATAGATGTTTGATTACATTTTCATTGGGATCTTGTCAATTAAGGTGATATATGTCTAGAATTATTTCTTATAGAGAAACAATTATCATTCAATTTCACAAAACAGATAGATTCAATTAAATTTAAGAATATGAAGTTTGAATAGGGTTTGATGGAAGATTAAATAATCTATCTAGTATAATCATAGGTCTTAAATTTCTTTTTACACATGTTCTGTTTTTTGATGTTGTTTTTTTAGTCTGATTAAATATTTATTTGAAATCGTTGTCTAAATAGTATTTTTAAACTATTAATCTATCTTAATTCTCCCTTTATTTGAATACTATAACTATTATTTTATTATTATGAACATATTATACTATTTTACTTCTAAAATAGTTGGTTTCAATTAAAAGGGAGTCTTTTTTATAGAATAAGTTCTAATATACGTTTTGATAGATTTCCAAAAGAGGATATTTTTTGTTGAAATTTTAATAAATGTAATGTTTTCTAATTTAATAAAATAGGGAGATATTTATTATTTAAAATTTGTTTTAATACTTTAATAGAAAAATTGTATTGATAAATTACTATCTCATCACATTTATTTGAAATAAAAATGTTTATTAATAATTATTCATATTTTTTACATTTTTAATGGTTGTTGTGTTTTTTTAATTATTGTTTGTTAATTGTTTTTAAGTGTTTCCTAACAAAAAGAAATTAGGCCTTCGGTAGAAGCCTCTTAGGTCAGCCCTAAAACCAATCATATGTGACTACTGGTCTACATTGTGGGATTTCAATCCTTTATACTCTAAAATATGTTGGTAACAATGCAACATGGCCCATGTATAAGGCCTATATAGAGTTCCCAAATGGTTCATAGCTTAGGATTAATAAGACCTGTGTACCGAAGCCCATGTGTGTGATAGTGTAACTAGTGCTAATCCTCGATGGCTAACCAAAATGGTGTGAATCATTTGGTTGTATGATATACGAACAAATTTCCACTTTCTTAAATTATTATGGGTAACTGTTGGTTTCCACTGTTCATCTGGTTTAAAAAACTCAGATAGATTTTCAGTTATCCGAAAGGATCCACGTACTCAATTTTCTCTCTTTTTATCTCTTATGTCTAATTTTTCTCTTCCAAGCACATTATATTCTATTTTTATTTTTTCATTAACCATAATTGCCCTCTTTATCCTAATTAAAATATGCTTTAAATACACCACCTCTTCTCTAGTGTTTCACTCTTTGAGAACTATTTTGAACTATGTTCTTGTGGCTTAAAAATCCAACATTTTTTTATTATTTTATTCAAGAATCCTACCATTGATCACAAACCACTAGAAGATCCATGATCATTGGTAGATCTCTTCTCTCTAGTATTCAACATCTTCATTATTTAGTGATTATATGATTATTAACTGTATTTCTATTGCATTTCCATTATGCACTGGCTTATGTTTTCCCCACATGATGGAAGCACCATTACTCGGCAGTGGATCACGATATACTAGTAGATCTTGCACTGGTAGATCATTAGAACAGTTGAACGTTGAATGGTATATCTATTTTCACTAGTGGATCATTTATCATTCAGTATTTATATTTTTTTCTAGAATATTATTTATCCACTGCTATATTAAACTCCAACAGTATATATTTTTCTCTTCCATGGATAGAAGTATCGTCTCTAGTTTTTCATGCAAACAGTGGATCGTTCCTCTTTGATTCATCTCTTAATCAACAGATTTTGTTTTCTTCACTGATAGATTTCTCAATAGTAGGTTAGGTATCCACGGGTAGATCACAATCACCGATAGATCACCATCATCAATATATTTTCATCACCAGTAGACCATTTCAGTGGCAGTATCATGTTCTTCTTGCTTATTCAGATTATTTTATGTAGGAAAATTGTTTTATAGTATTAGTTTATTTGTTTTATCTTATTATTTGTTTCCTCTATCTTATTCCAATAGTATATTATTTCTCTATAGGTATAAAAATGAATATACTACTCTCAATATTGCAACGGTAGATCATTTCACCACTAATTGAAAAATTAATCTACTACTCTCTATTCGTAATGATAGATCAATTTTCAATTTATTTAAACCACAATCTACTATTCTCTGTTTCACTGATTGATCTACAACAATGGTAGATCAATCCACCTTTAGTTTAAAATGTTGTTTCTAAAATTTTTATTCATTACTTTTATTTAATGTTATTAAAAATAAAATATTCAGGTAATTTTATTACTATATTTTTTTGAAATATTATTATTACAAGTTGTGTAAAAATTAATTATAATAATTATTTTATGTTTATGATTATATTGAGGTATATTTATTTCAATGTTATGTTTTACATATTTTTAGTGACTTAATAAACTATAATTTTATCTAGTTTTATTTTATCAATATTCTAAATATTAATTATATTTATTTTTTATACTTATTGTTTTAATTTTTTTATATTAATATATCATGAAGATAAAAACTGTAATTTATCTCTATTATTCGGTGAAACATTTACTAATGAATCTTATAGTAACATTATTTTATTATTAAAATCAAACAAGTTTTATATAATTGTCGGACATAGACACACTACTAGAATATCCTTTTTTCATGATCTAAGAGACATCCTCATGTTATAAAACAATTCCAATACATATCATTTGTGTGGATGAATTTGTGATATAACTTCATCATAATTCTGTATTATCTCATTTTTTAAAGAAACTTTTGTAACTTCTGTACTATAGTTGTTCTCATATAGTAACTTCAATATTTGACATTGTTCAATTCAGTTATCAATAATCATCAATATTCAATATATTTAGGAATTTTTAACATCTCCTGATATACCTATATTTATTTTTCTGCATGTAAATATTTTTTCTTCCATTTTTATTTCATCATTTATGGTTTATTCATTACCCAATAAAAACAAGGTATTTCATTTTTTGGTTCTTCCTCTACCAAAACAGAAGTTTGGGTTGTGACTCTTGGTAAAAAGATATGTCACAGACTAAGGTTTTGTCTCATGTAAAAGATAGGTTTGGGCCTCTATTTTCATGTGAAGGGTGGTGTCTATAAAAAGGTTTTCATACAATTAAAATAAAGTTTATTAGTTGGAAGAAATACTCTTAAAGAGTATAAAAGGTTGAGTTGTGGACTAAGACCCTTGTGATCTGAACCACTATAAATCATTATGTTCATTTTTTTATTTCTAATATACCTCATTTCAAGAACTCTACACTCGCTATATATCTTTATATTATTAACTCAGATTGTTTTGTCTATTAAATTTTTAAAATGACTAATCACACCACCCTTTAGTCATTATTTTCATCACTATCAATCTAGTATCTTGTGTTCCTAAAGAAACTTTAGGACCATCCTCAATTTATTTTCATTATCCTACTAAAATATAGAGTATATATGTATGTCATCAATAAAGATAACTAAAAATCATTCCAAGTATGGCTGGAAAATACACTTCATCAAATCCATTAACACATTGCAGGCATTTGTCACAACAGAAGTCATCACCAACAACTAATAGTGTTTATAGGGATATCAGAATTTCCGCATTGGAATACCGGCCTCACGAACTCTCTACTTATGGTATCTGGATTCAAGAACAATATCCCACCTCAGAATTGATCAAATAGGTAAAAAATACTTAGCAAGGGGTATATGTTTATTATCATGGCATTGTTTAGGAAATGATAATTCACACAAATATATAATATTTTATCCACATTTTTTATGAAATAAAAATGGTGCTGCTCATGGGGACATGTTGTGTCTAATAAAAAATGTCTCTTAATGTTCGTCCAACTATAACCATAGCTCCCAGAGCTCATTAGGGGCCATTAGATATTCCAAAAAAGATATTAGAGTGGTATTGGGATGAAAAACGTTGAAATACTCTATCACAGATGTTGGAGGTATTCTTAAGAAATTCTTGGGGAAGAGGTACATCTAATCCTCCACTACTGAAGGAATCCAAATGCTTGAAGAGCCCACTACACTAAGGGATAAACATTACAACTGATGGGTAATGGGTTTAAACATTCTACTCACAAGTCCCACATGATCCATCATGATATCCCTCTCACCCATTAAGCATAACCTCGTCTCATCTCTCTGAAGGCATCTGATTCATCTATGATGATATTCTATCTGGTATTTGATCATGGATAACAATTCCATACCTAATATTATGTCATTGGGTCTTATTGTGATGACCAATAGGTCCCATGAGAAACTCTATCCACCAAGAGACTACTCGTATTGCCAATATATAAAATATATTCAAGTAGTGTTCACCAAAGGAACCTCAAGGAAGGGATATTGGGTCCATTTCCCAACTTGGAGACGCATATCTCAAGGTATGAGTAATGATATGATGTAATGACCCACACAAATGTCTACTAGTACTGATGGAAAATAATAATAAACAAAAATAATTCCTATTATCATCTAAAGAGTTTATGGTTTATATGACTCCATAATATGTATCTTCCCATGACCCCAACTGAATGATCACTCAGCCTGATATTGGTCTCTTGGACGTGGAGGTGGAAGGAACTCATAACACCGCCCAACACCAGATGGCCTCCTCTTAGAGCCCAACCAATCCCTCTCCCAACTTCACCTCCCAAGGGGTTTCCCTGCCCTCACCTGGGAGATCCATGATTATGATGTTTCCTAGATTGTTTTGGTCAATATATTATCTATGTGTCCTAATTATTACTTTGGGATGACAAATCAAAACCCATGGGACCTCCCCCATCAAATGCATGTCATAGACCCTCTTAGGTCCACCATGTTCCTCTACATGGTCCTTGTGCTGCATGACCACATGCCAGAGTCTAGTCTTAAGAAGATCTCATGCCCTGATATCCTACTAAAAGGTTCCTTCTAGCTACTACAGAAGACTCATCCCTATAATGACCACTTCCATCTCTAGCATATATGTCTCTTAATATACCATTCTCAAACTTCTATACACTGATGTATTCATCCTAAAACATGTTGAGGGATTACCACATAAGGTTAGCTAACTTCACGACATACTCCAAAACAATAATCACTCCCTACTGTAGCTTCATAAGCCCTAGAATCAAATCCAAGTGAACTAAAGGGAGATAATACTCCTCGTAAAACAATTCTTGGATGGTATACCTTGAGAGTAACAACTCACTATGCAGCTTCATGGCGAAACTCCACATACTCCCAGTTGGTCCATGGAAATTTTGGGATTCTATTGCACCCATTTGATCATTTGGGGTTTGAATATGCCTGAAAACATAGACCACAAACTCTAACAAATCCTTCAATACCTCGGAATATGAAACACCATAGAACCTCAGTGGCCTATGGTGCTACAACCAATGGAGAGTGCTAAGACTACATGCATATTCATCCTGATTTTCTAGTATAATCTTCTTCTTGGCGGGTAGGGATTTCTACATGATTTCCTAGAGGAGAGATATAACATGATGTAACCTATATTAAGCCTTCATAAATCATTTTATCATCATCATGTTACTAAATCAGTAAGCTGGATGGTTTTCTTCGTGGTGGAACCTTGAAAATTCAATTAAGAAATACCACAATAAAATGAGAATATATAAAGGGATAAGACACCAGAAGTAAATTCAAAATTATAAATCTTTTATGATGCATGTTCCAATGTTCCCTGCAACCAATGTGACAATATTCCAAGTGAAAAAGTAGGTAGTTAGAGTCCAGGTTAATGGGTATGTCGGCTTCCCCGACAACACTGGACTCTCATGCCTAAAATCTGTACTTGAGCCACATTGATATTTTTTCCAAAGTTACCAACTAAATAATCATATGTGGAAAACTCCAAACATCATCATAAATTAAGAACCAAATCTGATACCAACCTATCACAACCTGTCCCCCGAGGGCCTTTCTAGATGGTGGTAAGATGAGACAAAACTACCCAAATCCTTCCTCCATATTCTAGGGGCTGTAAACAAGAACCTAAAGGCATAAATATTATTGGTGGAATTTGTATAATGTACCTATATGTACACACCCAACCATCTCTATTCAAAAGTGAATAAGAATAAAATAAATTACTATATAATTTAGGGTAATATTCATTCAATGAAAAAACCTCTAGGGTATTCAAAGAGTACGATAGTGTAATCTAAAAAGTAAAGGGTAAAAATACATAACTAACAAGAATCGATGTTACAACATGATAATATATAGAAAATAAAATACACACAATATATAGCTCCAAAAATACATTCCTCGAACATCGTACCGGGTAAAATGTACTTATGAACCTCTATTCCCCAAATATAGTCGCCATTGACTTGTTTTCACTCTTTATAAGACATGGCACATGTGGGCAAAGATGATGATATGGTGGGTATATACATACCTAGTAGGAGGCCCTAAAAGATGATGAGGGTAATGGGAGAAACTATTGAAGTAGACATATCAACTCATAGAAATAGAGAAATGAAATCCTATAATTAGGATATATATATATATATATATTATCATAAAACAAAATTTGATGATACATAAATGGGATCTTCAACTCACAGCCCATCCTATGAAAGTTATTCTACCAAAATTTCCATAAATCTATAAATGATGAGAAACATCTCACATTCTTGTCTAAAAAAGTCATATCAATGTGCAACCACACCTCACCACTCCACCACAGAGTTAAGGGGACACAATATGATGACAGAGGACTCATTACACGGTGAAATAGGGGGATCCCATTCAATATATAAAGGAACCATTGACTAAACATATATGAGGGTTCTACTTAGTATATAAATGACTCATGCTATGAAACCAAGAGAGGGTGACATTCAATAGATAGAGAGCTTTTACCCTAACTCCAATGGATGTTGTCATTCAGTAGATACAAGACCCATAACCTGATTTCACCGGAGGTTTCCTCTCAAATTATAGAGGACTCATGCCCTCATACTGCAGGAGGGTTCCACTGTGATGGTAGAGGACCCATACCCAAACCCAACTGAAGGATTCCACTAGGATGGTATATGAATCATGCCCTGACACTATAAAATGGTGCCACTATAAATGTATATAACCCAATCTCTAATAAAACAATAGTTTTTCACTCATATGGTATAGGAAACATTCCTAGACACCATTTTCTTGGCAATTTTCAACTTTTTGCCTACCAAAAAATTAGGATTACATCTTAATTCCTTGATTTTTGCCACTTTGGTGGATGGAAATCAGATCTCGAACCACCACTCAAAGCCATCACCATCTCACAAAGATCCCATTAACTCATTAGATTCCTTATTCATGGTGTAATCAATCATATCTTATAAACCATCCCAATCAATACTCTAACAACTGATCAATATATCTCACATGAATCTACTATGAATTTGGGGGTTTTATCATGGTCGATCCCACCCACCAATGTCGAATAATTTCCATGAACGAAAATGGTTAAGACCATGAAGAACGATGGGGTAAACACATAAAGAGTTGTGAAAATAATTTTCCAAGAATTATTGGACATTTATTAAAGATTATGGATAGACGATGTGAGAAACATGGCACAACGGGGATAAATTGAATAAATAATTGAAAACTAATACATGGGATAAAGATAAAAATTAAATAAAATCGAGACCTAATAAATAGATTTGATCCTAAATATTCTAATCATAAGGGCGAAAACAGTAAATTATGAGTCCTAACTAGATATTTGATTGATTGTTGGTGAAAAATGTGTTCGCCAGGGATGGAAGACCATCAGTTGCATTTGATGCGCCATCATTCACCATGATCCAAATTCTTGACATCATTTGATCTCATTCTGCCAATAAATAATGAAAAAAATACTCCTTTAAATGATCTCAATAGTATTCAGCTAACCCTATTGATTATCCATAATAGTTTATTTTTATTGGAACCCAAGTTAGGCCTTTAATGAATTAATTTAATAAATTAATTTCTTAATCCAATAAATGCACCTATAAAAAATAGCTTTATCCCAACATATTATTCCAACCAACTTTATGTCATCCATTTGGTAATCCCCACACTGTAAATTCATCCATGGTTTCATATTTCTATTTTGAGACTCTGTTTAGGAGATATCTCTTTTTTATTAAAATTTCAAGCATGTATGATATAAAAAATATTTAATATTTTTATTGAATTATTTATGGGCTCACCGAGCCGCATAATCCCGCTTCATCTCAGTGACTGGCTACCAAAACATTCCTTGATATATTTTAAATTCATACAAAAAAAATAGTTCCTCTTCAAGAACTCCCAGGTAGTATGAGGAACCTTCAACTAGGGCTGACGAGCACCCCATATGCCCGTTTTTGTTTAAATTTTATCTACATATGGTTTTCAAAAAATAACATTACTTTGAGGGTTTTTTAATATTTATCAATGAATTTAATCATTTTTTATAAGAAAATCTCAAACTATGTTCTCGTGCTCACATATTAAGATGAATTAATATAATACATTCATTGAGTCTTTATGAATTTTTCTAGTTATTATTTTATTTTTTACAATAGTTTTGAAAATGAATAAAATAATAAATAATACATAAACGAAATAAATTTAATTACTATTATTTATTATGTAATATTGGGTGATCGATGTAAGATCAGTGAATCAACCATGGACTAGTGGTATGCTACTTGAGTTGTATCATGAATTGTATCTTAGATCATCCTTAGTATTGTGTTTTCCCTTCTTGTTTGGGTTACTACCTGTATTATAATGGTCCACATCTTACATCATCATCATCAGTAGTAAAATATATATAGATTTGGGGGATCTTCTGGGGAAAAAAATATACATATATATAACAATGGATGCACAAACCTCTATACATTTTGAATGAAAAATATTTTGTGCAGACTGTCATTAAATAAATAATTATTACGGACATCACATGAAGTTTTAATAAATATTTAAATAAATATAATGTATAAAAACATAGGTTTGGCCAATACTCAAGACCAGTAGGTGATAAAAATAAAAGCGGGGATAAAAAATAAAATGAAATAAATTTAAGGTCATGGGAATTTAATCAATTGAAGGAATTATTTAAATTCAAATTATATTATTTTTTGGTACCACGATGAATTTAATTTTCAATCAAAAAATTAAATGAAACACATAATTTAATTTAATACAAAAAATAATAATTTTTCAAATAATAAAATTATTATTATTTTGTAAAACCAAAAAGTAATAAATTAATATTTGATGGTATTAAAAAAATTATAGGCTGAGGAACCTTGATCAAGCCCATTGCATGTCAGACCAATCTCACATAGGCCATCTTCTGGAAAGGTAGACCCCATGTGAGGTAGTTCTGGGTTGAGAAGACTTTCCCCGACCCATTGCAGGTCGAGTAGCTGGATTGAAACAGGACCTACTAGAGTTTGACTGAAGCCTAATTGGGACATGTCTGATTATGGATGGGCATGGGTTCACTTGTGGGGCTACAATTGTAGTTTTTCTTGAAGTTTCTAGCATAGTTATTGTGTGAGGGTAGTGTCTATAGTGGTATAATGTAGCAAAATTCTATGTAACGAATGGCACCAAGATCAGTGACAGGTGCTCAGGTCACTAGTAGAGGTAGCAGTAACATTCGGGGTGTTAGCCAGTATGGTGACTGGTGCTGCTTAGTCCAGATAGGGAGGTGTACTAGTGGATGTGTTATGGTGGGATGGAAAGGTCGTGGTGGTTTGTCCTAGTAGTAGTAGTTTGGTAATGTGACCAATAGGTGGAGGGATAAACCGAGCAGTGTGTCTATCCCGGTATGCACGACAGCCAACATGCTTCTTTGGTGGGCCTGATTGTAGAGACCCAAAGCATGGCATACATGGAAATTACATTACTTTTGCGGAATAATTAATACATAACAAAAACAGACTCCAAAGGACTGTTATAGTTTAGTGTCTTTGGAAACTCACAATATAATCTTCTAATCGTGGTGAAGGATCTTCAATATCTACCATAAAGATCTTACCCTTTTGTTTCCTTACCTAAAACTTTTCTTTATATCCTGGGGGAAAGAAAACATATAAAGGGTGATCTCAAATTCTCATTAAAGGTAAGCATGGAGAAAATAAAACAAACCATATACATTTGAACATAAAAACATGAACATAATGTTTAAACATCGAAATCTTGAGCGGTGACATAAAACATGGCAGTACGTAAGGAATATATCATAATGGAACATCAATCACGATAAAATAGCTTGGAAATAAAACGTTTAATTGTGTAAAAACATTAATCACATGATATGATTTCCATAGTAGCCAAGGCATTATTTCCAAGACCATCATAGTGGACAATGTCTCTTACTGAACTGGGTTTTCTTGCCGTTCCAGCCCTGTATTAGTGAACCGAATTTACTTACCATTTCAGCCATGTCTATCTAATGAGATATAAATCTTTACCCAATGCATTAGAGGGAGATATAGGACCCACCCATATCATAATGAAATCATTCTTACTTGTACCACAACATAAACATAAATCATTCATCACAATGAAATGAATCAAATGGATTTCATAAACATCATCCCATCATAACATAATCCATATAATACAAATGGATATCACTTCATCATAAGATAAGTGAAACCATGTAAATCATAGAGACATTATACTTGAAACATAAACATATTAAATAATGTCATCTTAGATGGAAAATGGTATTTATAAAACACTTGAAATGAATTCTTGCAGAAAATATACTTTCTTCTTCAAAATCATTTTCTTTTCAAAAAATACCATGAAATTTTAAAATAAATTTTTTTGTTGAAAATAGCCATAAACTCTTGTAGAGTATGCTTCATGAAAATGAGGCATTATGAAACTGTAAAAATCCATTCATTCCATATAAGTTAAAAAATGTTATCCTCGTACTTTTGCCAAATGAGTCAAAAAGTACCTCGTATGGTAAACAAAAAAAGATTCCTTACATACCATGTAGTAAAAGTCAAAAATTGGTAAAAAGGACATTAAACATACATGAAAACATTTTTATAAAACTTGGACATGGATGATAAATATAAGACCAGTAAATACTTACGTATAAGCAATCTCAGATAAAAAACAATTGAGATTGCAACATTATCCCTTACCTTAGGTCTGATATGCTTCATACAAATCCAAAAATCCTGTATAATGATATAAATAATGTCATTGACTTATTACAGAATCATATTCATCATTATGATATGATATATGATTCACTTATGACTTTATATTACCCGTTCTTTTTTAAATTCTATGTTAAAGAGCGTTTTGGGTAAAATCGTTTCATTTGTCGTCCATGTTTTGACTTGTAATTATTCATATGATTACATAGATCATGATTAATTAATTCCAGAATTTAAAACATGATTTATATATAATATATATTAATCATATACATATATATAACAGATCTATAAATGGAAAGAAATAAACCGTTAATGGACACGGTAGGCCGTACGTACGCATGAACGGTGTTTTCATTTCCTTATTGAATTAAATGGAATTAAGTAGATGAAATACATATATATATATATATACATAAATAGAGTATCATTATTATGTAATATATTTTATGATTACTTGTTATATATACTTTATAATAAATATTTAATTGTTAATGTGGAAAATGAATCTCATCGCATAGTGGAGAGGGTAATCCTTACGTACGCACGAGCGATGATATCATTACCATATTTATTGAATAGAATTGGAGTGAATGATATAATATAAAAGAATCAGTATGATGTTCTAATAATCATATGTATTTATTATTTACACCATTATACCCATCCAAGTAAGGTGGTGGTTGGAAAACAGAATACACCATAGCGTGGAGACGGTATTTCGTATGTACGCACGCACGGTGATTTTGTTTTCCTTAGGATGGATAGAAGGTGAAATGGGGTTTTTTCATATTTATAATAACATATCAGTATATTATTGATACTGATGTTATTTCAATATAATGAAAAAACTAAATAAGTGGAGGTAGAAGAAGAAATAAATTTGAAAAAATCGGTAACAGATATTACCTCTTCTTCGACACGTCTCTTTGAAACCTCCTCTTAGGGCGCTAAAATTGGTCATTGAAGAAGAAAAGGACCTCTAGTACGTTTATAAGAATGTTTATAAGGTAAATTGGCAGGGTTTGGCCGAGCTTGAAGGCACTAAATTTTGTAAAGAGGAGAGGGAGGAGGTGCCCTTTTATAATGGAGGAGAGGGGCACCTATGGAATTATAAGAAATATTAATTTATAATAAATTCCAACCCCAATTAAAAACCTCCAAAATAACTCACATAAGAATATTAGATGAGATAAGGTTGTAATATCATCAACCAATAAAATTTAGAAAGGTTTTTAACTTATTTAGAACCTTATAAATTTGATTTATCCTTATTTAATCTATTTAATTTTATTTGTGGTAAAAAATTATAAATTATAAATGGTTATAAATAATCACTTATGTGTTTTTAATTTTCTATAATTGGATAATTTATGACATTTTAGACTATATAAATTCTAATTTATAATTATTAATTATTTCTTTTATTTTTAAACAATTTTATAATTAGTATTATTTATAAAATAACATTAGTGTCAATTTTGACACTATTCATTTGTTTGAATTTAAATAAAATATATACTGAAGATATATTCTCACTAACAGTTTTAATTGATTAATAACATGTCATATTTGACTAGAAAATTAGTGGAGCACATTAAATAGTTCATATCATATTTATTTTAATACTTGTAAAATCATTTATTTGATATTCCAATCAATAAAATAATTTCTACATTACTATTGTGTCATAATTAATGATAATTATTTAATCCCTAAAAATTATAAATAAATTTATATGATGTATATAATCGTATTATATGTCTAGGGAATATTTATATCTGAAGACTTATGATGTTTATCACTAAATTAAAATTATTACACTTATAAGATTTAAGAAAGTGACATGTTGTCACTTTTTTGGTTTTAATAATAATTATATTATTTCATGGTCAAAAGTCCATGAAATGAATCCAGTCCTACCCTTAGGTAATATGGGTCTACTTTTATTCATCCAATATGATTTTATCAAGTGTTAGGGTAATTTTATAATATTATTTTTACCCTTAATTACCAGATTTTCCTTTAACTATAGTAAATAAAAATTACCATAGTTACTATTCATAATATCAATAAAATAAAAGTAACCTATTAACATAATTTGGATCCAATGAAAGTAAATATGGAATCCATTTTTCAATATTCAAAACAATGAATTTACAGTAATTAATTTAAAATTAATCCCGTTGTTAAGAAAACGGGTTTTAAAAGTTAAAACATTGCAAAAGATTGATATGATTTTACATATGAATTCAATGTAAAATCAATGTTAATGAAATAAATTATATTAAATGGTGAAAATATATTTTATTTACACCTTAAAATCTTTCAATATTATAATTTATCCATATAAATTATTAAGATGTAAAAACTTGTTTTTAATTAAAATATAGGGTGTTTTTACTATTCATTAAAATATGAAAGTTATAAGAATAATATGAAAAATTTATCCAAAGTAAAATTTTATATCCTAATTCAAAATAAGAATTTTATTTTGTCAAATTGAACTTATAAACATTTCAAAACTAGATTAAATGTGGGTGTGCCATACAAAGGCGGAAAAACTGCAATTTTTTTAAAAAATATTCTTTTTACCTGAAACAATTATTTTGTTCACATACCAAGTTCTAAAAAATGTGTAAGCTGAAATAATAATGTTATAAAATTCAAAATTTAGTTATTACTATTCATAATGGCTAGTTCATAATAAGATAACCATATATCGTTGTTTAGTGAAACCCGGTATTGCATGCAACACACGCTATCGAGGAAGGTCACGATTGCGTGTAATGCAAGCCAAGTCAGGTTTGCCTATAATTCAAGCTAATACGGTGTTGCGTATAGTGCAAGATAATCTTGGTGTAGAATATAACAAAAGATATGAAAGAAATTTAAAAAATAATATATCTCATTATTTCTCAGGGTATTACACTAAGAGGCGATATCTGCAAGGAGAGATGGATTCTAAGAGAATCCATCATTCATTTAAATTAAAAAAATAATAAAAATTTAAATAATCCCTTATAATATTTTAGTGGGTGAATATGGTCACATCCCCAAAATGTTAATTAGTGCATTTTTTCACACTCACGGTCATCCCTTTTTTTCAATAAGACAAAAAAATCTTATCATTTTAGTCTTATTTATATTACATAAAATATTCCATAATAAGTGGAGTTTATATTCCCTAGTAAGAAAAATTCTTGTCTTCAGAATCTGTCTGAAGCATGGAAAAATATTGTGGGTTCACTAGAACATGCCATCAGAAACTAGAATCCAGTAAAATTTATCACATAAAAGTACATGTTTAAATTTTGATATGCAAAAAGATGATTGCAATCCATATTAAATTTTTTCATATGGCCGTAACATGGTCATCTGATATCAGATTGATGAACGGTTTTTTTCGGACCAAATTAAATTTCTCTAATTAAATTAATGGAAATTTTATTTTTCTTGGATAAAAAAATTCATGTGATCAATCTGATTCCAATTGATGGTATATGGGGAATGCAGTGGAAGCCAATGGGATGGGGATTTATAATTTTCATCACTAGAATGATGAATCCTCATCATCTTTAGGGATATGATCCCCAATAAAGGTCTATGTATGTCATGTGAATTATTAAAGAACAAAAATTTAAACCAAATAGTTTCCTAGTATGAATCCACAGTGAAATCAACTATCACTTGTCACTAGTGATTGTTACAAGAAGGATCCAAGCTCTAAACCCTATAAATAATCCACCACATGCTACAACAATCAGAGAAGATTTTAATAATTTAATTATGAGTGATAGTCTAGAGTTTCAATGGTTTTTTTCAACCTCTCAAATCTCACCATGATCACATCCTTTTGATCCACAAATGCATTCGTGGTTCGATTGTTCGAATGAATCCTTTCTATCTCTAGGATGTAGAAATAAGAGAGGTAATCTCTCAAAATCTTCGGTATGAATAGTCACCCAAAAATGAGCTCCACATTTCTTATATAGTAGTGGTTAAATAACAGAAAAATGTTCCTCAGCCCTTATAAAAGTAACACTGACTTAATAAAAAATAAATGATATGATATAATTAATTAACATCATCATATATGTAATTTATATTTCACCACCTTCTTTTAATATATAATAAATATATTACATGATAAAATTGATTCATTAACTCAACATGTAGTTCCCATAATATTTAAAATCATTAAATATTAAATAATATCTATTTATATAATATTTTTCAATTTATACACTTAATGGCTTGTGCATACATTTATAAAAAAAATTAACTCAATTATTTTGCACTAGAATAATAATGGATTTATTTATTTTTAAGTGATCGATAATACATGGACATCTCTCAGACCTCGTGGACGGCCCCACCATGTTATATACACCTATTCATTGGAATAGATAAGAATCTTGAATATTTTATTATGTGCATTCCTCAATAGTAGTGAATTCTAATGAAAGACTATGAAAAGTTTTTAACAACACATCAAGACACCTAAAGAGATAAAAAAAATTCATAGAAAAAAAAACATTTCCTATGAACACAGGCCATGTAATATAATATATTTGTCTCATGATATCTTATAAAACAGTACAAACACTTTGTGTCATCATATATGAGTTATTATTTGTTGACCTCACTAGATAGACTTACCATCATATACAATGGACATTGATTAAGTGATGGTACAACCATCCTAATCAACTAGGCCTGAGATATCACTTCCTAAATATAAAAGAGAAGAATTATATCTTGATCATTCAACCAAAGTGATTCCACAAATGACGCACCCAACACAAGTTGTCTTTATACAGTATTAATGTCATCCATTTTTTTTCATCAATGTACACGATCAAATGGTACCCATTGATCATAATTTCATGTCAGGAGACTAGTACACATGTTCATAGATAGGAACAACCATTAACACCTAAAATATGATGTGTTCCTCTTTGTGCATGTGTACCCATGATATTATCTACAAGAGATCACCAACTGATAACTTCACGAGAAGAAGACTCAAAGACTATGAGCCCCCATCACCTGATGATCTCACATCATTTGTATCATGTTAGTATGATGAATCTGGACCATATGAAATATCTTTAAGATTACTCTAATGGTATCTCTAGGTTCTCATTATAGCCTTTGAACTATTATAAACTTTTGATATGACATGTATATATTGTTTAAATAGAAGTATCAACACTATCCCGGTAAGATAAACACATGTATATATCAAAATGTATACATGTAATTGTAATTTTTGTATATATATTAGTTGGGTACAGGGCACCAACTTTTATCAAAATATGACTAGCATGACAACCATTATAATATTATACCTTTATTTTACCATCCTTGAGGATGAGTTAGTCAAGGGGTGGTTGGGTATGTCCCTCATCATGTCATTAGTTGAGGACTAACCAATATGGTATTTGTTCTCTCATATGATGAGTATGAAATATGGGCCCTTGATTATGATAGATTGTGGAAGTTAATGTCCATACCCAGATAAGATACTTGTCTTGTGAATATATATTTAGATCAGGGGGTTATTCTATTCTTATCCACATGGGTGAGTGATTTGAGATGCTTTCATCTCGTTAGTCAATACTCAAAAAATTGAGCACACATGAATATGATATATAGGATTGACAAACTTTGTGTCTCATAGTTTTTTGATGTCTTAGAAAAAGTGATTATTTGATTAAGAATAATTGTATATGATATAGAATGTGGAAATAGGTATAAATATACTTTTTTTTGATAGATATCACACCAAATACTGTTATAGTTTTAGTAGTACTAATGATTATCTACAGGTTACACCATGCTTAAAAATTTTTATTATGGAATTCATAAATATTGTTAATGTTATAAAGGATTATGGGGTAAAACTTTTAGGTTTTTTGGATGAGGATTAATTGTTATGTTACAAAATGTTATTACAAAACTTTATGAGAAACCCCAAAAGCGTTTTGGAGGTTATCCAGAAGAAATTTTCGGTGAATTTTGAAAAATTATTACATATGACGATATATATGGTAAAAATAAATGATTTATTTTCCAAAAGGTTTTTTGGAAGATATACGAATGGTTTTTTAGAAATTTTTTAGTAGTTGTTAAATATGATGTGGAAAATGTGGAATTGAGATAAGATCACATGGATTTAGTGCCGGTGGGAGATTTATAGAAATACACATTAATGGTTGGATCACATCATGGGGAATGTCTCCATGTCAAGGTGATTTTCCTGGAAATTATTACATTATTTGATAACATCTGGATCAACCTCCTTATCTTAATCCATGTTATCGTGACTAGTTTTATCATCATTTGATGATGATTGTATGAGTATAAAAATCCCAAAAAAATGTTTAAAAATTAAATAATTATGATCTAATGGTTACAATGTTCTATAAAATATAAAATATTACATTTAATTTGTTAGGAATTTATTTCACAAGGAGGGTCCATGGATGGACTATATAAATAGGTTTGTGGATTTAATGTCTTACACTATGACATCTTCATCTTAAATTTGTTAAAATAATCAGGTCAAATCACTCTAGATCTTGTTTTCTTTATTCATTATTATAATTATTTTAGGATAAGATAGAATCCATTATAATAATAAAAAAAATTACACATCTCATGGAATCCCTATAAGTAAAGAGTCTGTTGTCTACTTCATAGGGATCACTGTGAAGCTCATGTGGAAGAGCTCAGATATATTTGAATCATTAAATAAAAGGTATACTTTCTTCATTTATATATTCATCTTAATATAAATGGAATGATTTTGATACATAATCATTTTTGGTTAATAGTTTTGACTATGTTTGAATAAGTGTTATCCCTTCCAAAACCCTTCTCCTTGATACATTACAATAAATGTTAGACAATGACATGAGAGTGTTAATGTGCGTCAATGTTGGTAGTAAAAATCCTCCAATAATTCATTGAGTTTTTTCATGAGGAATAATTATATATAGAAAAATTTATAGCCCTAATCCATACTAAAAAACGCATATAAAAGGATATCATGCATCCTTCAAAAGGAACAAAGAAAATTAAAAACATGAAATAAATATAATAAGACTCTGCATAATTCATTTATCTATTATTTATCTTTCTTAAAATTTTATTTATTTTATATAATATATCTATTCTCTTATATTTAATTCTACTCAAATTTTAATCTCATGATAATGTGTGTGTGTGTCATTTGTATTTTATATGTATTTATGTGTTATCAAAAACATAAAATGAGTTTTTTGTTTAAAAAAACAATATATAGTTTTGAAAACATTTATTGGTAGTTAAAAAACACAAAACTAGTGTCCTTTCTTCTTTTTTTTGTTTTATAAAATTTTTTATAAATTTTTACTTATATATAGATTGAAAAAATATATATTTATTAATTTTATTAATTGATATATATTATTATTTTTTTATTCATATAAATTATATAATTATTAAACAAAAAGGATTGTAAATATGATAGATGATCATTTTTTAAAAATATCATTTGATGATGTGCTTGTCATGAATTTTTTTATATAAACATGTGTGTAAATTATTTCAAAATTAGTATTGATAAATTAATCTCCATCATTTAAATGATAATTTAACAAAATTTAGGTGAATAGGTTGATTGTTTTTTGTTTTATTTAATGTATATGTGTGTGTCTGTGTTTATATTACAAAATTTTATATAACATTTTCCTTTTTTTCATAATTAAAATCACATAAATTCGAAAAATTTTCAAAATTATATTTTTTAAACAATTTAAAAGTTCATTTATATAAATGAGTAATTTTTTTAATATTTTTAAAATTTTTAAATCCCTCATCGCGGGTCTATAACCTTTTTAGAATTTTAAAATTTTTCATGGGTTGTATGCTTAACAAATAAGTTTTGCGACTATCAGTTTCTCTGTGATGGATGGGAGGGATAGAGCAACAAACATAAATGGATGGTGGAGTTTAATTTTAATTTCTACGTCTATCTAAACATTTGAAAAATTTTATTTCCATCATAATTTCCTTCACGTATCCCATATATGGTTTCTACCTCTCAATGTATTGTTCTATCATTCGATTAATTACTAGATCCAATAAATTATGACTATGATATGTGCCCTCTGATCACACCTCCAATGTTTCTCTTTCATCGTTTTCATCATTTTTAGCCCTTAATCAATCCAAGAACCACTAATTTCTATTATGGTTTACCATAATCCTTCTCTATGGGTGGAGGCATGTATGTTCATATCTACAAGTTTGTTTCCCTATTTAATACTTGATTCATTATTTTCCCAACATATAATTTGTTTGGAATGATAAAATCACTATTTCCATTTAGAAAATACTGATTTGAGAAAAGTAATTTCGATTAATATCATGTTTTTTTCATTCTGAACCCAATTTAATCTAACACAATAGATATTTTTTTGAAAATAATATTTTTAATCACATTATGATTTTCTACCAATATGAATTAAAAAAGGCATTATATTTTCACATTATATTTTTTCTATTTGGATCCTGAGATATAGATTTTGTTTGGTTTGGTTTCTTATTGCATATTTTCATATCTACATATTTGAATATATATCTATAAAATTCCAAAAAAATACATCTTTGGTAGTATTAGTTGAGTAACCTCCATGTGCTCGTTTTTGTTGACTAATTTATGGCGTGATTAATTTCACTAGTTTTTTCCTCACCCTCATTATTTTCCCTTATATATATATATTTTTTATGGGTCAAGTAATTTTTACCTCATTATGGCTCTCATGTGATTTTTAATGATTTTTAAATATTTATAGATTTTTTATGTACCTAAAGAAATTAAAATCCTACCAGAAAAGCAACCTCAGTAGTGGTTCATAAAACATATTTCGTGTTTTATTGTGTTCCTTGTCATTCCAGATGTTCCTCGGTGTTTGTGAGTGTTTTCTAGGTGGTCATTTATATCATTTGGAATCAGAGGGAGGATGACATGAACCATGATATCATTAATCAATCCCTCATCACCTCAAATCCCCCAGACATCATCAATGTTTCCAAGATCCCTCATGGAAGGTGACAATGGACCTATAGTGTACATCGGGTGGTTAAGGAGGTTGGGGTATCGAAAACGTATACAATCCTCATGAAAGAAAACTACAATATCTGGTCCTTTGTGATGAAGGTTATGTTACAATCACATGGACCCTGGGATTTCATCGAAACCAATGGTGCTAAATTCTATGAAGATCAGATGGCTCTGGGGGTCATCTTGTGCACTGTCCTTCCAGAGAAGATCTCTGTACTCACCATTAGGTAAAGTGAAAAGGAATCATGGGACATTGTCAAGACCATGGAAATCATTATTGATCTATTACTCAAGGTATATTATCAAAAGATCTAGAATGAATATGAAAGATTTTCATTCCACAATGGTGAATCAGTGGAAGACTTTAGGATTTGGCTCACTGGGTTAGTCAACCAACTCATAATCCTTGGTGATCCAAGGCCTCCACCCAAATTTGTTGAGAGGTGAACGTCATCCCATCTAGGATATCTCAAATTTATCATTTATTTGAGACACTCCTCAATATCTTGATTATATCTAGGAAGTATGTAATGGGAAAACATAATGCAATAGTGGGATATTTTGAGTCAGCACCCACCATTGATGCTGGAGGGAAGCTACTTCTCATTAAAGAGTGGGTTGCATTGATGATGAAGCATAAAACAAGAGATGGATATTTAAATGAATCTATGTCTAGAAACTATCATATCCAACCAAAAAACTAAAAAATGGTGGGAATGGTTTAAATGGATGGGATCTATTAGGATCTAGCGATGACCATAGGGACCATTGCTGCAAATGTGAAAAAATTGGTCATTGGGACAAATATTTCAACCAAGATCTTAGATAGGTTGAGTCACATATAATACGTAGTGATGATGATGATCCCTTGTTCATTATCGAAACTCTGTTTACCATGGTGCATGATTCCCCTATCTAATGGTCCAACACTCCCAATTTCCCCCTCCATAATTTAGTCATATCTAGTTGGTCGAGGTAAATGTATTTTCTCAACATGTGGTCCCCTGAAACAACTTCCAAAAAACACATGATTGGTTCTTACACTGTCCTCTCTGAGCCCTACACTAGTATATATGAAATTTTCATGTTTTTTATGGATCTATATTCAATACCAAGGACTATGGATCAATCATGTTTACCTACAAAGTTGTAGAAAAACACATCGTCAAGAGGTTTCACTTAGTCATGAGCCTCACTACCAAAATCATTAGTATCCGAAAACATGAAAAGAATGGGTTTCAGGTACTAATTGAGGGAGGAATATTTATGATATATGACCGCCAACGACTCCGGATTCCTATGGCACAATGCTTCCCCGATCGGCTGTAAAAGGTAAAAATCAACATTTCACTGGAAACATGCTTGACTTCAATGGAGTAATAGGTGGAATGATGCTATAACATGGGGTAACACCACACAAATTTCAAATATCCACACAATATCGATCAGTGTGATATAGTGAAAGGGCTTCCAGGGATTGATTAAGTGGAACAATATTGAAATAACTTCCTCAAATGGAAGCAGTGACAAGTTCATTTCCTTGAGAAAAAGTTGGATATCAATGAGAAATTCCTCAAAAATATCCATAGTGAGCTATAAAGGATGATCAAACTTAAAAAGTAAACTAGAAAACCTCTACTTTCTACTGATCATAGATAACGTGAGACACTACAGGTGAAAATATATAATTACATGCAAAGACCAAACTCTAGTGGAAATCAGGTTCTTTTAGTCTATGTTGGAGGTGGATACAGAGTGTATGTTGAAGGTCCTATACACCTTCTGTAGTGGAAATTTCACTTTAGTGGAATTCAGTGTGTACTATACTGAACGTGGAATACAATGAGAGATCATAGATCCCTACTCACAACACTATAATGGGGTCATCAAACAATATAACCAGAGTATATTTTCCTTGGTTCAAATCATGGTGAAGGAAAATTTATTCTAGAGATGTTATGGGGTGAGGTCATCCCTACCACCATCTTTATCCTTAACCATGCGCTAACACACAACCTTGATGGGATGACGTCATATGAGTATTGTCATAGAAATTTATCGGTGGTGAAATTTATCCATACCTTTTGCTGAATGGATCATGTCATGAATATAAATCCTCACTTGAGGAATTTGGATGACGTGAGTACGCCGATGATCATCATTGGGTATGAGTCTTGTGCCAAGTCATAATGCACATATAAACATGACATCAAGCTTTCACATGTGACGTGCGATTTTATGTTCGATGAGGCGGTGTTGTGGGATTGGAGTGATGATGAAAAACAAGATTTGTTGAGTAGTGATAATCTATTCACCATCGAGCTCATGATGATACATATTGAAAGGACAGCGGACACTGGAAACAATGTTGGAAACCAAATATTATCATCCACACACACTATCACATGATCTGTAGACACGGAAACACTATACAAGTACAAGGTGAGTCATGTTCCATCAGCCATAAAAAAGTTCCCCACATCACCAAAAAAACATGGTAGAAACACTAGACACTAATCATGAAGACACTCTACATTGGTTTCACACCATCAACAACATTATAAAGATGACTACACCACCTAGGTTTCCATTGTGTGATCTATACTCCATAAAGATACAATTCACTATAGACGATGATCAAACCTCTTTTGGTAATGTAGAACCAAATCCGTGCTGGAATAAAACAACATTTGAGGATAAACTGATGAAATTTTCATCTAGGAAATTGAGGTAGAAGAAAAAGAAGTAATTGAGTGTTATTTTCAACATAGAAAACCAACTCTCATCCCTAAGTGTAGGAAGAAAAATGAATTCCATTGGAGTCCCAACAGTATGTCATTATTTGTCATGACAAAACCTACCAACTCCAAATCCACTAAGACTACTCACCTACATTCTAAATTCTTTTTAGGGAAGCTCTAGCGAGTGATGAGAATTACTGTAGGTAATATTTGTTCATGGACACTCTCAAGATGTCACTTGGGCTTGCCATGTTTCATAAGATATAGGTAAAAATTGACATCAAGACCCAATGACCATGACAAAAATAAGGGGGTGATATTATTGCCAAATTTCAAGGGTATATAATTTTCACTAGTTTTTTCCTCCACCCTTTCATTATTTTCACTCATTTATTTTTCTTTTTATAGATAAACACGGTTTTACCTCTATTTAGATTGCATGGTTTTTAATGATTTTGTAAATATTCCATGCTTTTATTTTATATAGGGAAATGAAAAACCCACCAAAAAAGTATCCCAGTTGGTGGTGCACAGAACAGACCTCATATTTTTAAGGAAGATTCATCTCAGCTTTGAGGTTTGGTGAAAATGATGGCATTTTTTTGAATCCCCTAAGATGATTGTAGATCTGTGTATTTAAACTACCCAATGAATGTTATTTCCTTGATTATATGGTGTTTATGTTAATTTTTATCTCTGATCTACAATATAATCAAATTGAATTCACCATTATTTTGTATTTAGAATCAATGGTAATAACTATATTTGTGATGTAAATTTTAACTATTATTGAAAATTTGATAAATGTAGTTGATGTTAAATACACTCTATAACCTATAATATTGATTAAAAATAACCATTCTGCAAAAATTTACAATAATTGTAAAATATTATTCTGACTTATGAAAATTACCCATTAATATTTATAATGTATATTTTATGTATTTAGTGAATGGTATTTATTGGTTTGGAAAAATAAATTCTACAAGGTAGTTATTAGTTTTAATTATTGTATAATTTTTTTGTCACTTTCTATGTTTATAATATGTTTTTGTAGTTAAATAAATATTTTAATTGTAAAAAATACCAGGAAGAAATGTATTATGTTTTCTTCAATAGAGCTTGCTATAGTATGGGGGGATACTCCTCATTATTGGTCTTGGACTTCTCTTGAAAAATAGAGGTACATAGATTTTCTCAAAAGGCACAGTTTTGGTTCCTTCATTTAAAACATGGTATAAATGAATTCCTCATAACCCAGCCATATTCCACTTCCTTTGAATCCAATTTGCATGATCTTCCCTGCTTGTTTTTTGCTATAGGTTTCCTGAGTTTTATGTTTTAATAGATGTTTTATGGCATGAATCTAGTGGAAAATTAAATGTTAATCTACTATATTCCAAACAAATATGATTTATTTTTCATGTATATGTTCGACACATGACCTAATGGCTTTAAGAATATTATTTTGGAGGTCTCTAAAAGATTTTAGGGTTGTAAAAAAGTTGTATGATCAGTCAATTTATATAATGATGTGATTTTCATGAGGGGAGATGGGTTGTATGAGGTTTTTTTAGAGAGTACTTCATGGAATGAGATAAAGGTGATGACGCAATAGTTTTTGAGATGCACGAAATGTGGATGATTGGTTATTGGCAGACACTACTACAAAAATGGATTTTTTGCAGCGCCATCTTTTTATAGTGCTAAAAAGAACTGTTAAAAGTACCCCTTTGTTAGTGATTTTATTAGCGGGAAGAAAGGTACCCACATTATCATAAAATTAGTTAGCGTTGTTAAAGGGACCCTCATTATCATCACTTTTTATAGTACCATTGATTATGGGGGGTCTTTATCTGTTCTTTTTTTACTATTGCTAATAAATGGTATATTTCAAAACGTAAATATATTTCATTAAAAATAATATATATTTATATACAAATATAAAAATATATTTATATTAATATAGATATAATATATGGTTTTAAAATATCTTTTAGATAGGTATAAATAGATATTTATATTTGATATATTAGATATCTAGTAAAAATGGTTTATAAAATATTTAGTAAAATATTATTAATTAATAATTTTAATTATCATCGAGTAAAAATAAATTAATAATAATTTGAACACAAAAAAGTCAAAATTTAAATAAAATATCTAAAATGAATCTTTAAACATATTTACATATAAATTTATTTCTCAATATATAAGCCTTACAATATCCATTTTATTTAAAATAAAAATTTATTAATATTTAAATATCTATATAATGTGTGTATATGAGTGTCTGTGTGTGTGTATTTTATTTTGTGTATGTATTAACAAACGGATATATATTATCTATATATTATAATATATGAATATACATATGAATATATAGTAAATCTAAATATAAATAAATTTGTATAATTTTACTTACAAATACACATATATTATATATATATACATGCATGTGTATGTATGTGGTATATAGGTATGTATTTTATTATTTATTTATAAATACAAAACAAATTATTTTATAAATGTATTTAAAACTAATATTATTAAAATATGAATAAATATACGGATAAAATATATATATATATATATATATTAATATACAAATAAATATTTATATATTAATATAACTATATATACATTAATATAAATCTATATTAATATACGATAAAATATAACTAAATATATATAAATAAATTGAACCAATCATTAAATGGATAACCAAACAAGATGGGAGTGGGGTAAAGGAGAAAGCGCCCAAGGGGGGAGTTCTCAAGTTCGATTCTGAGCTTAGGCTGGGGTGCATGGGAAGGTGTAAGTGGGGGATAACACTGTCAATGTTTCAGTGCATTTTCACTATAAAAGGGGGTGGCAGGGGTACGGGCAAGGCTACCTGGGTGGGTCAATAACAGTTAAAAGTGTGGTCCCCATTTTTTAAAAAATCATTCTTTACTTCTATCTACTCAAAAAAAGTACTGATAAAAGGGGTCTTTGTCATTATTTTTTTGGATTTGATAAAATTCAACCCCTTTTAATAGTGAATCAATTATTAGTGCTTGTTATCATTGATAGAGACCTTTTTAGTGCTGATATAACCCAATTTTTGAGGTTGTGGGAGGGCTCCTTATCAAATGAATAAAAATTAGGAGGAAAAATAGGTATGTCCTTGTGTTTCTGGATCTGTTGAATATTATGTGTTGTTAACACTATTTCGAAAACAATATCTGATAGGATGTTTGGACCGTTGAATGGTGTGTTTTTTGTTCTAGTCCTCATTATAGAGTTGTTTTGGTCTTTAAACCATATTGGGTGACCACACATCAATAGAAAACAGGACCAACATGTTATATATATAAATATATATTCTTTTTTTAATTTTTTTTATACATTGTATATAATGTAATAATATATTATTAAACAATACTGAAATAGTAAATTTGTTTAACCATTGGTATTAACAAATTAGACATGTCTGATCTTGTATTTCGCCACAAACTAGTTTAACGTCTAGTATGGTTCTGAAAACAGTGGTTGTTAATTTTTCTCTCTTCTTAACTACATATTTAATGTATAGAACAAATGTTTTTTATGATGACATATCTGAGTTCATGAGGGGACATGGTAAATCCCCATATGCATGAACAACATGGGGGTCATCATGGTGTGGTGATTGTTATTTGTGGGCTTAGAGAAATACGAGGGACACCATGATGTGGCTTGGCTTGATGAGCGTGGCCTCTGGGATCCTAGGAGGGTTTTTCTACATGGCTAAGTTCATGGTCACGTCTTGGCATTGATTCGTTTCTGGCATCCGTGATGTGGTCTCCTGTACTATATACCTTCCAAGGGGCCATGATCATTGGATCATATAAGGGTTCTATATTAACACATTTAAAAACATAATTATATAAAAATAAAATAAAAATTGAATTATAAGGGATTAATTTAAACATAAAAATTATATTTTAATTGTTTTATTTCTAATTCTATTAAAAAAATATTTTTCCAGTTTTTTAGCTGTAGAATTAAAAACATGAACAAAATTATTTAGTCTATGTCTATGATTTGAAGTTAGTTTTTTCCACATAAATTGAATTTTTTGATATGAAAATGAATAGCATGTTATATTCATTCATTACTTGTTTCTAAAAAAAATAAACAAATTATAAAGAAGTTTGAGTCTTATATGATAAAAAAAATCGTGAATGGGACATAAATTTTTTTTTGCAGTTAATATATATTCTATATTAGTAGAACTAAAATGTTTTTTAGCTTATTTTCATAAAAAATATATCAATTTATTGTAGTTTATTTACTAATAAATTTACATTGATTCCATCAATTCTTAATAGAATGGAATAATGAAAAAATGATGAATATTTTTCTATCAATTAACAGAATAATTTTAAATGTTGAAAATTTTATTATATTAATATCTGTAACCCACATGAGACTAACTTAATATCAATTGTGGTTGATGGTAATCAGAAGAAGACCATTGTTATTGAAGAGAAACTCAAAGAATGTCATAAAATGCTTTAAAAGATAAAAAGTGATCCATAGTCTATTGGATAATGGTTTTCTTGGTTTCCCAAAATTTTTAGTTTTTATAATGGTGTATAAAATGAAAGAGAATAATCAATGGACTGAGTTTCAAGTATTTTCTTTATCTTATGAAGCAAATTCTATTAGAGAGAAACACACATCCAAGAAAAATATATGACTCAAAACAAATGTTATATACTATTGTATTATCTTATGAAAGGGAAAATTATTGTACTAATGATTATATTTTATTTATAAATGGAAATGAATCATTAGACACTTGTTTTAAATGTGATGATTAACACTATAAGGATAATCAAAAGATTTCAAAAAAGGAATTGTAAAATTTTTTACACTGCCTCAATATTTAAACATGTATATTATTTCTAGGAATTCCAAAAAATTTAATGCATATGTAGGAAAAAGGATTAAATATTGATAATTTTGAAATTATATGGAATATCATCAATAGAAAAAAACTACTCTATAGTAACTTGACTTTAAAAATAATCATGGAAGATTCACTTTTCACTATCTACAAATGGAATGAATCCACATGAGCATCAATTTAGTAATAATAGTACATGACCTCATATTATAATCATTTATAACTTTTTCCCATAGTTATGTATAAAACAAAATTATGTGATGTTTAATATACTAAAAGCAAGTCTAAAAAAGACAAAAATGATATAGACATATAGTTGGCTCCCCTAATTGGAGATTTATATCTATTGTGGAAAAACATTATTGGTGTATAGTGACAATATAAAATAATTATTTTGTTTCAAATTTGTTTCATTTGGTAAAATATATTATTTTTGATGTTATTATAATTTTTTATCATACAATATAATAGGAAAAATTGGATACCTATTTTAAATAATGCATATATTCTATTAATCTGGAACTTGGTTTGAATAATGTCATAGGTGGTTGCATCACCATATTCATTTTCTTCAACTAATAAAAGATTTGGAAGTGAATTCATAAGAATATGATCCACTTATTTACTTAACTAGTGAAAAACTATTTGAAGGGAATAACTATTGGAATATTTAATATTATAAATATTTTGTGATAGACCGTGGAATGATTGGGTGGAAAAAGAATAATTTTTTCTCTAAGTATTCATATTTGAATACATTGTATGTAAGATTTTTATTAATGTGATACATAACTAAAAGAAAGTATATGATATAATTAATTATTTGATAATTCAAATTTTTGGAAAAAACAAAGGCATCATCGATGTAAGTTTAGACATGTTTTATTTGACAACAATTGAAGACTTGACACTGGAGGAAAAATTATCTCTTGATTTTTTTTCTATAAACTCACACGTTATGTAAAAATAAAGTAACCTATATATATATATATAATATTTTCATTATAATTATTGTTATAGTGGGATACACATATAATATAAGGAACTTTATTTCAGTTAAATATCTCAAGTAAAAGGATTTGAAATATCATTATTCAAATATGTTAATGGGGAACTTATTTATTATGGATATTTGTTCTATTTTTCTAGATGGGGTGCTAGGAACAATAAAAAATGTGTGTTATTTCTGTATGTCTACTCATAGTAATTTTATTAAAACAATAAAGTTACCAATCATCAACAGTAAAAGTGTAAGAATATTGTATAAGTTTGGATGTATTTAATACATTAATTTTTTGAAATCATTACTCACCTAAAAATTTACAAGGTTAATCTGTTATAATTATGTAATAGATTGGGGTTTCAGGTGAGGTAATTGGGGTCTAAATTTTGTTAGACCGCATTTAATTGGGAATGTTTTAGGTGTTAGAGTGGTTGGTGAATGATTAGTGGTCAGTTTTGTGAAGATGGTCCAAATAAAGGACTATTTCCTTAATAATAGATTATACTATATACCCAATTGGTCAGTACTGGGTATCTGGTGTGCTAAGAATAAACACATAAGATCTTGGGCTCACTGAGTGGATAGTGACGACTGGTGGAGTAGATGGTATTAACTCTTAGGGTATTTTTCTTAGAAAATTTAATTTAATTTAACTAATTTTTTTAATTAATTATAATGGGTTAATTTTTCCATTTGCACATTGAGATCCACAGGCTATACCTCTTTCCTATTTCCTTATTCTCCCGAGGAAGGATTCCCACCCATTTATTGTTTGTTCATTGAGTTATTGGTCACCAGGATTCATTGTGTGAATTTTTCTTTTATTATTCAATGTAATTATCCATGTGTAAAATCAAACTGTGGGATTTGATGTGAAATCATTTTATAGTACTAGGTATGCTATATTTTTCTTATGTTATACATCTTCTTATGCATCATGTGTTTTTTTGGGTGTGGGAAGGTTCATGTTTTCATCTGAGAGATTGACCACATTCAGTTTTCATTGTTCATGACAGATAACCGAGGGTAGAATCATGTGAGTATTTATGGGATAGGTCATACATGGTTTTCTCTTACTTTGTTTGTGGATTCAAGCTTGGTTAGAAATTTGTTGTCGGTGTGAAATGGATTATTTTTATGGTGTGATGTTTGATGTGTTTTCATGGTAATACCATGGAAGTGGTTTGTGTAGACATGGGGTAATGTGGTTCACTAGAATGAAATGGTTAGATGTGAAGAATATAATGGGAGGCTCTTTAGGATCATCATACGTGTTTTGGTCATATGAAGTTGGTGATTATTCTCACCATGGGCCCGAAGCCATTGATGTTTTGTGCACACAATGAAGATAGCAGGAGGTGTAATTGACTATTGGATTGTTGGAAATACCACTATATTTTGGAGGCATATGATGATGGTGTTGACTATCAAATCAATATAATTTTTGGTGATTGTGATTACTGTTTGGGAGTGTAATTGTGTCATATGTATGGAATATGTTAGCATCCTTAGGCCAAGCGTAGAAATATTATTTTCCATGACTTGTGTGTAATAGATCATGAACATTGAGTTGGTACATGTGGTGATGATTGTGATGCGTGGTTTGGTGATGTCTTATCCACCAAGAGGCCATGGGAAGGGTGATTAACACTTTCTTGGAATTGAGACAATGGGTGGTGCATCATTCTCCCTTGAGGTATGTTTAAATCATGGGTGCATCATCCCACTCTCACACTTGTGAAAGATGGTAATGTGCACACCATAGTGACATATTTAGATTCCATAGAGTCGATCAGGAAGAGGGTTTGAAAATACAAAATAGTGACATATTTATGTTTTCTAAAGTGGGATACTATGTAATGTCACTAATATTATTTAATTATACTACTACATTTATTTTTCAATTTTTTTATTCAAATTAAATTTGGTGGATATTATCATGGGTGTTAAAAGAGATTCCATGAAATTTACTTAGGTGAATTTCTCTTGATGGATGGTTGTTGATGACTATGAACTACATGATTTGTATATCTTATCATCATAATAGAAAATGGTATATTTTTTGAATGAAGTCATGGAATATCGATGGAGTGTCGTTTCCCAAGTACAACAAAAATAACTCTATGATATGGGTGATGAAGTGGATGATTTGACCTCTAGCATTCAATCCCATCAATAGAAAGAAGGATAATCATTTTCCTATCATGATATTGAAAATATTTGTCTGACAAGGGTAGGTGAAGTAGATAAAGTTATTATAGAGAAGGAAACCAACATGACTGAAGGATAATATGATTTTATGTGTAGTTACCCATTCACTTATTAACCACTTATGTCATTTGTGCATCCATTCATTGTCATTGTTGTGTATATTTTGTTTTTTATTATTGTGAATATGTTATCATATATATTTTTATCTACAATAATGTTTTCAAATATATGTTTTCAACCTTATTTTAATTGATTAAATGACAAGAATTCCATAGAGGAAGAGTTATACTGATTCCAGTCGACTCTCAGTCAATGTTTCATCAACCACATTGATAGATGATTATCCATCTATCTGGCTCCCTATAGTATCTGATACACCATCCTATTTCCCCATGCATCATCTATCACACCCTCGTTCAATGTCACATCATTATCTCAGTAAATTCATTCCCATTTAGTAGTCTCAACAATGATGTAAAAGGGTACCACTACTAGTTATTCATGGGGATGTTGGAGAGTGACTGTTATAGGTACAGATATTAATATGAATAAATTTTTTGCCCTTTTTTTATATTACTAGCTATTTTTTCATAAAATATTTAAACAATTATACTATGGAGAAAAATATTAAATATTTTGATGTATGGAATATGACTAGACAAATGATATTTTTCCGATTTTCTTCTTATAGTGTCCCAATGGATAATTCCATAGGATTACTTGGCCAGATTCTAGGCCAAGTAGTAGTGGATTTGGAGACACTTCACATTACATATGATGATTGGAGATATTTTACTTATTCTAAAAAAATAATGTTTTTATTCATAAATAAAGGCAATTTTAATACATTATGGTTTAATTTAACTTAATTATGTTATTAAATTCAAATATTTTTAAAATGAAACTCGTTGTACATATGTTTTTCCACTTTACCATTGCTGATTTTCAAGAAGGAAAGATGGCATGGAAAAATTTGAGGATGAAATAGAATAATTTTAAATAGAGATTATGGAATGAAGTCAATGAAACTTTGATGATCACCCAACAAATGTATGATAAGGTACCCAATAGGGTACCCATAGAGTAATGCAAATTTTTTATTGATACGCATCATGATGAGAAGCACATATTATATAAATATATATTATTATATTAATCTAATTTTATATATATATGTGAAAAATAGATTAAATGTCATTAATTACTAATAAATTATAATTTTTTATTTTTGGAACATTCAATGAAGAATACACCCAGTCGGGCTAAGCAAATCATCTGTCACGCTGCAGGTTCAAAGAGTTTTTCTAGAAGCTGATCTACTCTGGTAATATTTTCATTAGTTTAAATATTAATAAAACAATATTATCTGTTTCGTATATTAAATTTTTGATTTATATTTGTTTAATGTAGTCATAGAGTTTTGGTATCCAAGAATCACAAATTAAAGGGTGGTTTGATGTTCATAAAAAATCTTATGGGCGTTTTGTCAATGAGTCTTCCAAAGAAGTGGAGGTATGAATTCATTTTTCATTATAATAACATATTATCAGTTTTCACTATGTTAATATATATTTCTTCTAATATGACTGATATATTATTTATAGGTAATAATTAAAGTACTATGGGACACCAGTAATACAATGTCCTACTCAGTCTCCCAATATGACCAAGTTGGAAAAGTCTTTGGGAAGGAGCATCCTAGTCGAGTGTGCAGAATGGTATAAGGACTATTACTATATGAGGTATTTGTTAGTCCATCGGGGATTGCAGCTGCATCTACTCTTGGATTTAGTCACTCCCTACCCAGAGATTCTGAGAGAGAGTTTTTTCTATGAAAAATCTAATTCAGGAACATGTGGTTCAAATATTCACTTTTCATAAAACAGTGATTGATTTATATCAAAATATGGCTGGATCTGTCCTCGGTGGTATGGAATCGATGAATGGTGGTGAGAAGGTAAATCGAAAAAATTATAAATAATTTAGTTTACAAACATTTATAGGTTTTAAGTTTAAATATAAATATAAAACATTATTTAATTAAAAATAGAATTTTCATACATGTTCTAGTAGTAGAAAGTAGATATTGATATGGAGATGGTGACGAGCAGAGTTCACCATCAAAGAGTGATTAGTGGTGTTTTTGATGTTTTAGAAAAATATAGAAACATATGGTTTTTTCATATATCAATTGTTGAATAGAGTATTCACCTTACATTTCAATGACCTAACATTTTCATGATTTCCCATGTTTTAAGAGGCTGAAAACCTTTCAATGCTATAGTGATAGACATCCATTCATTAAAATATAAGATTGAATATGATTAAAATAACTATATTTCAATGGTCTTCATGATATTTAGTAACAACCATATTATCTTTTATTTTAACATCATAAAAAATCCTTCCCATAATATAGCATATTAATACTTAAGTATAATTTTATTCTCGTTGGAATCCCACAAGGTAAAGTTCAATAATTAGTGTTATAAATTTTATCCCAATTTTTAAATTTTCTTGAATTATTTTTTTAATTCAAGCCTATACATGTGCATGTTTCTTATTCCAATTATTTTTCCTTATATCATGTAGGCTACAAACCCCTTTTATCATTTATGTTCCTTTATACTCTTAAAGATGAAACCACTAACTATTTGACATCAATCAATTTATATCATCATTCACAGTGAATATAGTTATTCATTCTTCCTCTCAAATCATTCCATGGCCTCCCACATTCCCATGGACTCTGATGGTTTCACCCATATAATCTCTCTCCATTCCACAAACCTACTATTTCTACACCATCAAGCATCATTCTTTCTATCACCCTATAGTCCAACCATTGACTCCATCAAAAATTCAAATTTTAAACCAAACCCCCACCTAATTTGTTCAATTTTAGATCAAATGTATATGATTATTGATATGTTTAACTATTTTGAAATCTATTTATATATTTTTGGGTGTTAATCAGTGTATTATTGTACACTTATAATATTTTATTATTATTCATGGTTTGTAAATTTAAATTTTATGATAATGAGTGTTATTATGGATTATAATTAGGGGTTTCTTTTGGTTTTTTAAAATGAATAATTACTATAAAAAATCCATACACCACGATCAATATAAATTTATAATTGTTTATATAGATATTTTTTTCCTATTTATACTTGTACATATACATTTTAATACTTTTATATACATTGATGAATTATATAATATATTTTATTATAATTATATAATTTTTATATATGTTTTTTAGATAGAGATATATAATGAATATTATTGAGTCCATGGTGGAAGGAGTGAGGATAAGATACATTGGATATGATTGAGGTGTTTTATTTTTTTGTCAACATATAAATCATTTGTAAAATTATGTGGTTCATGGTTATTTGTTTTATATGAATTATGTTCCACGATTTTTTGATTGATTAGATGAACGTGAAGGAATATGATGATTTGAATGTGAATATTAACTTGTTTAATCTATTATTGTTGTTTATGATATAGATAAACACTAGTGATAAGAGAAGATAGAGACTATATATAGATTTAATAGACAATATCTAGATATTATCCATATGGGGGGAAATAGAAAGAAATAATAGAGGGGAATAAGTGATTGTGTTCATTTTTTGTTGATACAAAGTGAAAAAATGATTTTATATAGTTTTAGAAACAAAAAAGAATAATAATGAACAACAATCAATAACTTTTAGCAGTCCAATTTGGGAAATGTTCAACACATTAAGGGGGTGAATCAATATTGATGTTTCCTTATCCAATTGAAAACATTTAAAACACTCTCCTTTTATCTCTTCACTTATTAAGGAGAATACTTCTCTCATTCTGTCTTATCAACATCATCTTTTCATAAAAAAAATTTAAACATATATCAATATAAGTCTCACAATAGATTAAAATGGTTAACCTCTCTAAATGATAATGTCAATACTTCGTGTGATAAGGATTCCTCTGATTTTACACAACCCACTAGTATCAACCTATACGTACAAGTGAGAGAGTTTTATCCTTGAATAAATTTTATGTGCTTCTTATCTAGGTTTTAGTGCAGCCCACACACTTTCAACATCTCGTTGGGTCATTATAGAACTATCCTAATATATTAAAATATAGTTTTCTAATAATTATAAATATTTCACTATTATAGACTATCCATTTTAATTGATGTTCCAAATTCTTATTTTCCTTATGTACTCTCACAATATAGATAAAATTATTCACTTATTAAGTACAACACTTGAGAAAAAAAAATTCTTTTTCTTCTTCTTATTTAAAAAACTATAAGGGTTTCTATAATCACTTATTCTTCTTATGTTCTTTTAAAAATTATATATTGTAATTTTTTTGAAAATTGAACAATAAAACCTATTTATTCCTCTTTAATCAATGAAATGAAATGTTTCTTCAAATATTCCCACAATAATATCATTTATGTTCCCGATACAACCTCAATATCATTGACACTTGAAAATGAGATACCTTATTCTTATTATTCTTACACAGTAGTGGAAACACCTTCCTCTCAATTGAAATTGAATTTATAATTCAAAATCATGATTCCAAATTATTTCTATCATTTCTTAATTTACGATGATTTTTTTCAAACCATAAGATCATATTAGACCTTATATCTACCATTGATGACATTAAATGAATTCATATATTGACTATGAGAGGATATTGAGTCGAGAAAAAAAATAAATTTCATTACATCCACTTGAAATTGGAATTATCCTTTTGAACACAGTTGAAACCATGATGTGTTGGAACCTATTTTGGTATAACTTCACCAAACAATGATTTGAGTTTTCCCTTTTCAATGTATGTAATGGAAAAGATAATAGATTTTGTTAGTTTTTAAATGTTTTTTATGAATTTTACCTGTTTTCTAAAATTCCATGTCTTTTTAATTAATAAAAACCATTATTCATTGGGTTTTAAGCCAAAAAATGTTCTAAAAGAAGGTTTACCTTTCTTGTGGTTTGTAAATACCCGTAAAATTCATGGGAAATTATTTCTTAATTTTATTTTTAATTTTACAAGAGCGCGGTTTCTGACGGCACATGATTCCGAGGCCCGGAGTGCCCTGAATCAATTTCTGATGTTTGGCTCGAGTACGTTCAGTGAACGAACGAGCGGAATTTCTAACTTTTGAACCGGTGTCCGGAATCGAATTATGAGGGCACCGATGAACTCGCAGCGCCGATATTCGCTTAAGGAGACATTTTCCGAGGTTGCGTGTTTTTGCGGGTTGAAAGTTAGTTTTGGGAAAAATTAAAAGAAGTTATATAAAATGTGGAAACACATTTTATTTTTAACTTTTTGGTTAACTCCTCCAAAAGGGAGTTATGGGTGGGACCCACATCCACTTAACCTCCCTTGAGAGGATTAAGTTTTGTGGGGCCCAGAAGAACCCTAACACTTCATCTTATCTTTTTAAACTCCCTGTATCTCCTCTTTAATTAACTTGACAACTTGGTTAATTAATTGAGTTGAGTTTTTTTAATTTCAAACCTTTGAAATTCAAGTTGATAATTGTGTAAATAAAATAAGCCTTTTCTTATTTTATTTTGGTTGGTCTCCTTAGCCATCTTGAGAGAATTTGAGAGGTTCTCTCCACCTTCTTCAAATATGAAGAAGAACACGAAGAACACTCAAGCATCGACGAAGAAGACCGCTTCTCCCTTCTTCGTAGCCGGTGTGTTTCCGAAGATCGACGACGGTGCTTCTTCGATCTTATTCCCATGTCACGAAAGGAGTCGCCGTTTCCTCCTCGGATTATCTCCATCAGCTTATGAAGCTTCTCCAGTGACGTACCTATTCGGACGCACCTCGACGTGAACAGAAACCCGTGACGCCCGACTTCCGCGACGCTAGTCTTCCGCGGTTTGTTGACGTGCTCCGCACTTGAAACAGAGGTAGGGGTTTATTTTTATTCTTTGTTCATGATTTATACCCGTGATTATTTCTTCATGAAATTTGTCCAATTGTTAGCAAATAACGCGAGGGGGTCGGACCGCACGAGCACGGCCGACCCTCCTCCTATTTCATGTTGATTCTGTTGTGGATTGAAACGAGTGTGGCACGGTGATGTCGCACTGCGCAGGATCATGCGGAAAGAAACGCGCGGCACCGTCGCGCCGCGTCGTAAAATAATGCAAACACGCGACATCGTCGCGCCGCGTCGAAGAAAGTTGAAGGCGCCGCGGTCGGAGCGGGCCCGCGGCGGAGGGGCGCGGTGCCGTCGCACCGCACCGGACAACAAAGGCTGTGGCCGGTTCCGGGCCGCGGCGGAACGAGAAGACCGGCGGCCAGCCGGGCCGCCGGTGTCGGAAGCCGAAAGGGGGACCGGCCTTGCCGGTCCCGTTGAGGAAGAACCGGCCGGCCAGGTCGGGCCGGCCGGAAGGGAGGCAAAACCGGGGGGAATTAATTCCCCCGGCCAGCCGTAATGGCCCCCCATTATGAGGGGGGCCGGTTTCACAAAAGGGGGGCAGGCGCCCCCCCCCCCCCCCGTTTTCCAGCAGCTCGGCCTTTGGCCGAGCTGGCAGCACGAGGCGCACTTTGCTGGACCGGCTCCGGGCCGGGTCGACCCTGTCCGGGGCGGGTCGACCCGGTTTGGGCCATCCGGGGGGGTCGAGGGCCGGGACGGCCCGGGCCCGAAACCCCCGTTACCGAGCGGTTTGGATTCAAATGCCCATAACTCGGGCTACAGACCTCCAAACGACGCGCCGTCAACGGCGATGCGATCCTTAGATCGAGACAATCGTTTCAGTATATCGCACTCAAGGTTTCAGAATACTTTGAGTTCGGCCGGGTTTGTTCGTACACGAAACCAACCGGGCCCTCGGAGCGGAAACGCTCATATCTTGAGCTACGGACGTCCGTTTGACGTGTCGTCAGCTTTGTTGAGTTTCTCTTAGTGAGACGGATCTTTTGGAATACTCCTCCCGAGGTTTGGAAACAAGTGGAGTATGGTCGAGTTGGTTTTGCCTTAAAACCCAACCGGACCCCTAGGACGAAAAAGCTAATAACTCTCAGACCGGGCGTCTGATTAACGCGCCGTCTGTTGCGTTAAGTTCCTGTTGACGATACGGATCTTTTGGATACATCAACTCTGGACTTTGTGACAGTTGATGTATCAGCCTCTCGGCTTGTGGAACGGACCCTCCCGAACGAGCTTGCTGTGTGCGGGAACCCTAGAGCTGGCTACGACTGCTACTGCTACTGCTACTTTGACTGCGACGACGACAGTACAGAGATCCTTAGTGGATTCGACGACGATGACTATATCACTCAGCGATCCTACGTGGATCAGTGCTACAGGTCCTGTGTGGGCCCGATCCTGTGTGATTCCGATCCTGTGTGGGTCTGCGCTCAGCGGTCCTGTGTGAACTAGCGCCTACAGATCCTGTGTGGGTCCTTGCGGGGGTTAGTACCTATCGATCCTTTGTGGGTCTGACGACTTAGATGGATCAATGATCATCTCTATCGTCTACCAAAGAAGTATACCTGTGTGAGCTGAATCCTGTTGCTTTCCTGTTTGGATTGTGTTGTGCTATCCTGTGTGGATTTCGTTTTGCTTTCATGTGTGGAATACGTAAACTTTCCTGTGTGGACTGAGTTGTACTTGGGCTAGGAGGTTGGAGCGTATTGGAATTGATAACTTAGGTATATGTATGGGCATATACCTAAGCAGTGTCGGTTGTTACTTCGTGATTGTATCATACCATTGTGGATATCCTTTTTGGATTTTGGGAGACCTTCAGGGGTCTTGGGGTCCCTACTGAGTAGCTTATACTCACCCCTACACGGGCTATGCCCGCACTACGTTGTGTTGGTTGCAGACGACAGACATCATTGATCTTAGTTGAGGCTTGCTGAGCAGGATGGTACCAGGAGGTGGACCACTGGGCGAGACGTGCTCGGAGCGGACGGCGGGACCCGAGGAGCAGTGGAGCTATCTGTACCCACCCTTCAGGTGGGATTTCTAGTGGACAACTCGGTGTAGCGGATTTTATTTACAGTTTCTGTTTTTCCTTTCGAGTTGTTCTTTACTTTCTGTTTGGGTTTGTATACTGGCCCATTTACTTTTCCGCACTTCAGTTTTAATCTGTTTTTACTTAGTGTTTACTTTTCCTCTTGCTTACTCTGTGGTGCATGTTTACTTTACAAAGGCAATGCCTTCCCTTTTTACCGGGATTTACGCCTTGGTGCTAGTCGCCAGCCCCTGGCCTATGGAAGGCAGGCTTGGGGTAGTCACGGCACGGATCCCGAGGGCGGGTCGTGACAAATTAGTATCTGAGGAGTTCGGTTCTACCAAGAACTTTTATCTTTCCTATGTGAAGTAATAATGATTAGAGTATTGAGTGTGGTTATCAGTCCAGGGAGTCCATTTTTGATGCGGCGGCCGACGTATCCGTACACCAGGACCCTGACTTCTGATTTCCGACTTAATGCACGAAAAAATTGATTGCGTGTGTGTTTCAAGTTTTCATTGTGATTACTTTGTATCAGCTCACTAGGTATACTGTTCTAACCGTGGCACACCTGTTTCATTTTCAGGATGGCCCCATGACAACAGCCAGCTAGGGTTCCGAGAGTCGAGTGTGATGACAGCCCACCGACCGATAAGACCTCGGTGCAGGGCCCTTTGTCAGCAGTGGCACAGGCGGTAGCACTACCCGCCGAGCCACCGGTACTTCCAGCACCAGCTGCTGACGATACACGTCACCTCAGCGCACTGCATGAGTTTCAGCACCAGCGACCGCCTTGGTTTCGTGGGGAGACGGACCCCCAGGCAGCCGAGGACTGGCTGGAGGTAGTGGTAAGAGATTTTAGTCTAGTGAGGACACCTGCATACCTCATAGTGATCCTCGCTGCGAGCCTAGTGCACGCAGCAGCAGGACGATGGTGGATCTTGATGCTCTAGGTGCACGATGAGGCATCTCTACTTTGGACGGACTTTGAGAGCCTCTTCCTATCGGAGTTCGTCCCATCCACCCTCCGTGCGGTGCGTATCCAGGAGCTTCTTAAGCTGCGGCAGGGCAGTATGATGGTCGCACAATACTCGACGATATTTACTGATCTCTCATGCTACTCGATTGACATGGTACGGGACCCATTCTTCCGGGCCCGGACATTCGAGTAGAGATTGAGACACGATATCAGGGCATCGCTGATCTCCCTCAGCATTCCGACTCAGACGGGAGTACTGGAGCGGTCCATTTTGATCGAGAGTTTCCTTGCTGAGACTACAACAGCACCGAGACCCACAGCAGGGCGGCACATGGTAGAGTCTTATGCAGCTGGCAGTCGACGGAAGACTCAGGGGTCCAGGCAGACCAGACCTTCAGGCAGACGACCGCAGGACACTGGCTCAGTAGTGCGGGGCACACAGCGTGGAGCCAGTCTTTCGAGAGGCAGACAGTGCTACTTGTGCAGCGGGCAGGGCCACATGGCTCGTCACTGCCCGACCCGTCGTGTCGAGGAGCAGCAGACGGTTGAGGGACCACCGAGGCAGAGGCAGAGGGTCGACCGTGGCGGTCCGCAGGGAGGAGGCGGATGAGGCAGAGGAGCTGGCCGAGCAGCAGGTGGTGGGCGACGCTTTGAGGCTCTACCACCACCACCACCACCAGGAGGACCACCCCGACCACAGGGAGCTGGCGGGCAGAGACAGGCACAGCTCCAGGCAGCAGAGGCCTACGACCACGGCACAGCTGAGATGATTCGAGGTACTATGTGTGTCTATTCCACCCCTGCTGCAGTAATTATAGACAGAAGAGCGAGTCACTCTTTCATAGCTGCTGCCCTTGTTCGGAGCTCGGAGATTCCGACAGAGTCGTTGCCTCGATCCTTATGGCTAGAGACTCCTACGGGAGAAGACTCGACGATTATGCACTGGTGCTGGCAGTGTGAGCGTACTCTAGGAGGCGAGAGCTTCGGCTGGAATCTTCTTGTAGTAGCGTCAAGGCCTTACGATGACATCTTGGGCATGGATTGGTTATCTACGGTCCATGCACAGCTTGAATGTTTTAGGTGCAAGGTGCGATGTGTACGCACCGACGGGAGCAGGTTCACCTTCACCGGCGAGAAGGGAGCCTTAACAGCAAATGATGGATTTACGCGGAGAAGAGGACATCCCATCACTCATCAGTTGGATAGCCTCATCCATGGAGTAGTTGACGTGCAGAGTCCTGGTTTTCCTGCAGTGGTGGATCAGTTTGCGGACGTTTTCCCCAACGACGTTCCAGGGCTACCTCCTCGCAGAGAGGTAGACTTATATATTTACTTGTACCCCGGGACAACCCCGATATCGACTCCAGCATATCGGATGGCCCTCTCCGAGCTTCGAGAGCTATGGGTACAGTTGGAGGACTTGTAGGGAAAGGGGTTTATCCGACCCAGTGTTTCACCCTTGGATTCCCCGATATTGTTCGCCAAGAAGGCGGACGGGAGCTTGCGACTTTGTGTTGAATATCGTCACCTGAATTAGGTGACAGTGAGGAACAAGTATTCGCTACCAAGGATTGATGACCTATTTGATCAGCTCAAGGGAGCACAGTGGTTCTCGAAGATAGACCTCAGGTCAGGCTATCATCAGCTCAGAGTTAGAGACGAGGACATGCAGAAGACAGCCTTCAGATGTCGGTATGGCCACTATGAGTTCTTGGTTATGCCTTTTGGCGTAACCAATGCTCCAGCAGTGTTCCTGGACCTCATGAATAGGATATTTCAGCCATACCATGATCGGTTTTCCGTGGTCTTCATCGACGACATACTGATTTACTCGATGACTGAGGAGGAGCACGCCTACCACTTGCGTGTTGTACTAGACACACTCCGAGAGAACCAGCTTTATGGTAAACTCTCGAAGATCCATTTCTGGATACGTGAGGTCCACTTCTTGGGACACGTCATCTCGGAGGCGGGAGTTGCAGTGGATCCTGCGAAGATCGAGGCAGTGTTAGCTTTGGAGCCACCCAGGAGCGTGACGGAGGTTCGGAGTTTCTTGGGACTAGAAGAATACTATCGGAGATTTGTGCCAGACTTCTCTAGAGTTGCGGCACCACTCAAAGCTTTGAAGAAGAAGGGGAAACCCTTCGTGTGGTCAGATAGATGTCAGTAGAGCTTCCATGAGCTGAGACAGAGATTGACCAGCGCACCTATCTTGAGGTTTCTTGAGGAGGGAGTAGGGTATGTAGTCTACTGCGATGCTTCAAGAACCGGACTCGGATGTGTTCTGATGCAGGAGCGGGTAGTGATCGCCTATGGATCACGACAGTTGAGGCCGCATGAGCAGAACTACGCTACCCCTGACCTGGAGTTACCAGTAGGGGTCTTCGCTCTGAAGACATGGCGACACTACCTGATGGGCGAGCGCTTTACAGTTTTTTCTGATCATCAGAGTCTCAGGTATATCTTCTCGTAGAAGGACCCGAACCTGAGATAGCAGCGATGGCTTGAGTTTCTCCAGGACTATGACTTTGAGATAGTCTATACTCCTGGGAAGGGGAACATAGTAGCCGATGCCCTCAGCAGGAGGATGGGAATTCATCTACTTGAGGAGGCGACGGAGCAGTTAGCCTCTTTGCAGATATCCTTCGTGGATAGAGATGGAGCAGCCTTCCTTCAGTCTCTCACAGTCACTCCTCCACTAATGAAGTGGGGCAGAGAGGCACAACATGAAGATGCTGACTATGAGACACGGCATGCACAGATATCCTCGGGACAGGAACCTGATGGTTTCTCCCTTGGAGCAGAGCACGACATCCTTTTCGGAGGAAGTACCATGGTACCAGTCGCTTTACGGGAGGAGGTACTGAGAGAGTTTCACACTTCTCCCTTGGAGGTACATCCTGGAGTGGTGAAGATGTACCAGGATCTCAGACGACATCACTGGTGGCCGGGCATGAAGAAGGCTTTGGAAGAGTTCGTTTCTCAATGCCTCACCTTCCAGCAGGTGAAGGCAGAGCATCAGGTACCAGCAGGCATGGTACAACCCTTGGAGGTTCCGGAGTGGATGTGGGACGAGATATCTATGGACTTCGTGACTGGACTTCCACGCACTTCCAGAGGTCACGACTCCATCTGGGTGATTGTCGACCGACTCACCAAGTCGGCTCACTTCATACCCATCAGAGAGCAGGGCTCAGTGGAGAGTCTGGGACGTCTCTACGTTCAGGAGATTGTTCGGCTCCACGGTGTGCCATCATCTATCGTCTCCGACTGAGATGCTCGCTTTACTTCCCGGCTTTGGAATGGGTTACAGGAGGCGTTCGAAACGCAGCAACGTTTGAGCACAGCCTTTCACCCTCAGACGGATGGTCAGACGGAGATGACCTTTCAGACTCTCGAGGACATGATCCACGCTTGTGTTCTCGACTTTGGTCGCAGCTGGGAGGACCACCTACCCTTGGTGGAGTTTTCGTACAACAACAGCTACCACTCCACTATCGGGATGGCACCGTACGAGGTGTTGTACGGCCGACCATGTAGATCTCTTTTATGCTGGACAGACCCTGGGGAGTCAGCACTTGTGGGACTGGAGATGGTCCAGGCCACGACAGAGAAGGTCCAGGTCATCCAGGAGCAGATGAGGATAGCTCAGAGCCGACAGAATTCATACGCTGACAGGAGGCAGAGGCCACTAGAGTTCGAGGATGGCGACCACGTCTTCTTGCGGGTCTCACCTCGATGTGGTATACAGAGATTTGGCTGAGGTAGAAAGTTATCTCCGTGCTTCATCAGACCCTTTCAGGTCCTCAGCAGGATAGGCGAGGTGGCTTATCGCCTGGCTCTACCACCTCAGTTACACCGGGTGAACGATGTCTTTCACGTGTCTCAGCTGAGGAGATACGTGCACGACCCGACGCACATCATTGACCATGGGGAGATTGACGTTGATGATGGGGAAACTTTTAAGGAGGTCCAGGTGGAGATCAAGGATCTACATGAGCGGGTCCTACGTTGATGGTCGATTCCTCTTGTGCGCATCATATGGCAGCACGGGAATCTCTAGGAGAGCACTTTGGAGCAGGAGGCTCAGATGCGTGCTCAGTAACCTAATTTGTTTCCCTAGTTTTGAAGTATCTTTACGGGGACGTAAAGCCCTGAAGTGGGAGTAATGTAAAGACCCGTAAAATTCAAGGGAAATTTTTTCTTAATATTCTTTGTAATTTTACAAGAGCGCGGTTTTTGACGGCACCTGATTCTGAGGCCCGGAGTGCCCGGAATCAATTTCCAAAGTTTGGCTCGGGTACGTTCAGTGAACGAACGAGCGTGAATTTATAACATTTGAACCGGTGCCCGGAATCGAATTCTGAGGGCACCGATGAACTGACAGCGCCAATATTCACTTAAGGATACCTTTTCTGAGGTTGCGTTTTTTGCGGGATGAATGTTAGTTTTGGGAAAAATTAAAAGAAGTTAAATAAAATGTAGAAACACATTTTATTTTTAACTTGTTGGTTAACTCCTCCCAAAGGGAGTTAGGGGTGGGACCCACATCCACTTAACCTCCCTTGAGAGGACTAAGTGTGGCGGGGCCCACACGAACCCTAACACTTCATCTTCTCTTTTTAAACTCCCTATAACTCCTCTTTAATTAACTTGACAACTTGGTTAATTAATTGAGTTGAGTTGTTTGAATTTAAAACCTTTGAAATTCAAGTTGATAATTGTGTAAATAAAATAAGCCTTAGCTTATTTTATTTTGGTTGGTCTCCTTAGCCATCTTGAGAGAATTTGAGAGGTTCTCTCCACCTACTTCAACTTTGACGAAGAACCCGAAGAACACTCAAGATCCGATGAAGAACGCCGCTTCTCCCTTCATCGTAGCCAGTGTGTTTCCGAAGATCGACGACGCCGCTTCTTCGATCTTCTTCCCGTGTCAACGAAAGGAGACGCCGTTTCCTCCTCGTACTATCTCCGTCAGCTTACGAAGCTTCTCCAGTGACGTACCTCTTCGAACGCACCTCGACGTCAACGGAAACCCGCGATGCCCGACTTCTGCGACGCTAGTCTTCAGCGGTTTGTTGACGTGCTCTGCACTTGAAAACGAGGTAGGGATTTATTTTTATTCTTTGTTCATGATTTATACCCGTGATATTTCTTCATGAAATTTGTCCAATTGTTAGTAAATAACGCGAGGGGGCCGGACCGCACGAACACGGCCAACCCTCCTCCTATTTCATGTTGATTCTGTTGTGGATTGAAACGGGTGTGGCGCGGTGCTGTCGCACTGCGCAGGATCATGCGGCAAAAAAAGCGCGGCACCGTCGCGCCGCGTCGTAAAATAATGCAAGGACGCGACGCCGTCGCGCCGCGTCGAAGAAAGTTGAAGGCGCCGTGGTGGAGGGGCGCGGTGCCGTCGCACCGCGCCGGACAACAAAGGCCGTGGCCGGTTCCGGGCCGTGGCGGAAGGAGATGACCGGCGGCCAGACGGGCCGCCATTGTCGGAAGCAGGATGGGGGACCGGCCTTGCCGGTCCCATTGAGGAAGAACCGGCCGACCAGGTCGGGCCGGCCAGAAGGGAGGCAATACCGGGGGGAATTAATTCCCCCGACCAGACATAACGGCCTCCCATTATGAGGGGGTCCGGTTTCACAAAAGGGGGGCAGGCGCCCCCCCCCCCCGTTTTCCAGTAGCTCGGCCTTCGGCCGAGCTGGCACCGCGCGGCGCGCTGCGCTGGACCGGTGCCTGGCCGGTCCTCCAGGCCAGGCCGGGCCGCGCCGGGCCGGTCCGGGACGTGCCGGGCCGGGCCGGGCCGGGCCGGGCCGGGCCGGGCCGTGCCGGGCCGGGGTCGACCCTTTCTGGGGCGGGTCAACCCGGTTCGGGCCATCTGGGGGGTCTCGGGCCGGGACGACCCGGGCCCGAAACCCCCGTTACCGAGCGGTTTGGATTCAAATGCCCATAACTCGGGCTACGGACCTCCAAAAGACGCGCCGTCAGCGGCGATTAGATCCTTGGATCGAGACGGTCTTTTCGGTATATCTCACTCAAGGTTTCGGAATACTTTTTGTTCGGCTGGGTTGGTTCGTACACGAAACCAACCGGGCCCTCGGAGCGGAAACACTCATATCTTGAGCTACGGATGTCCGTTTGACGTGTCATCAGCTTTGTTGAGTTCCTCATAGTGAGACGGATCTTTTGGAATACTCTGTCGGAGGTTTGGACGTAGGTGGAGTACGGTCGGGTTGGTTTTGAGTTAAAAACCAACCGGGCCCCTGGGACGAAAAAGCTAATAACTCTCAGACCGGGCGTCCGATTGAAGCGTCGTCTGTTGCGTTGAGTTCCTGTTTACGATACGGAACATTTGGATACATCAACTCTGGACTTTGTGACAGTTGAAGTATCAACCTCTCGGCTCGTGGAGCGGATCCTCCCGAACGAGCTTGCTGTGTGCGGGAACCCTAGAGCTGGCTGCGACTACTACTGCTACTACTACTGTGACTGCGACGACGACAGTACAGAGATCCTTAGTCGATTCGACGACGACGACTATAGCACTCAGTGATCCTATGTGGATCAGTGCTACAGGTCCTGTGTGGGCCCGATCCTGTGTCGGTCCGATCCTGTGTGGGTTTGCGCTCAGCGGTCCTGTGTGAACCAGCACCTACAGATCCTGTGTGGGTCCAATCCTTTGTGGGTCCTTGCGGGGGTTAGTACCTATCAATCCTTTGTGGGTCCGACGACTTAGATGGATCAGTGATCATCTCTATCGTCTACCAAACAAGTATACATGTGGGAGATGAATCCAGTTGCTTTCTTGTGTGGATTGTGTTGTGCTATCCTGTGTGGATTTCGTTTTTCATTCCTGTGTGGAATACGTATTATTTCCTGTGTGGACTGAGTTGTACTTGGGCTCGGAGGTTGGAGCGTATTGGAATTGATAACATAGGTATATGTATGGGCATATACCTAATCAGTGTCCGTTGTTACTTCGTGATTGTATCTTACCTTTGTCGATATCCTTTGTGGATTTTTGGAGACCTTCAGGGGTCTTGGGGTCCCTACTGAGTAGCTTATACTCACCCCTGCACGGGCTATGCCCGCACAACGTTGTGTTGGTTGCAAACGACAAACAGTATTGATCGTAGTTGAGGCTTGCTGAGCAGGATGGTACCAGGAGGTGGACCACTGGGCGAGACGTGCTCAGAGTGGACGGCGGGACCTGAGGAGTAGTGGAGCTTTCTGTACCCACCATTCAGGTGGGATTTCCAGTGGACAACTCGGTGTAGCGGCTTTTACTTACAGTTGTTATTTTCCCTTTCGAGTTGTACTTTACTTTCTGTTTGGGTTTGTATACTGGCCCATTTACTTTTCCGCACTTCATTGTACTCTATTTTTACTTAGTGTTTACTTTTCAGCTTTCTTAATCTGTGGTGCTTGTTTACTTTACAAAGGCAATGCCTTCCCTTTTTACCGGGATTTACCCCTTGGTGCTAGTCGCCAGCCCCTGGTCTATGGAAGGCGGGCTTGGGGTAGTCACAGCACGGACCCTGAGGGCGGGTCGTGACATGTTTTCCTCAATTTAAAGGCACAGTGTGGTTGTATAAAGTTAAATATAGTTTCCCTTGAAATATTTTGTTATTATTAGATTTTTTGTGTCCACACATATGGTTATATGTCCTCTACATATGTTTTTAGGGTACTAGGAATACATAATCTGCAGTGGTTTTTTATTTATAAATCAATATATAGAGACTGTTTAAACACTAAATATGATAAATTTAAAGAATCTTTGTAATCATATACTATATATTGATAGTTTTTTCATGTAATTGGATTAAACCACTGCTAAAAGATGACACAATTTTATTTATCAGTTGTATTATTGGTTTTAGTTATGGTGTCCTTGAAAAAAGTGGAAACATTTTATCTGTGGTTTTAACTACCACTAAATAATTACCATATTTTCCCCTAAAAAACTCCACTAAAACCAATAAAACCATGAATAAATATGGTTTCTATGAAACATCCTAGAAACTACATCTAAATGGAATAAACCTCCTTGTATTGGATGTCTTCACCCATTTTAGAAGTGGTTTTATGAAACCTTCATAGTACCATATTGTGACTATTTAAACAACCACCATGTTAATAAAAAATATCATTATGCAGTGATTATTTTGTAGTGTGATTACTAATACTATGATACACTCTAGAATAATGTAATTTTATCCCCATATAAATAGCATAGGCCCTCACTTATAGTATAAATTATCTACCATATGTGAGTCACGGTTGAGGCTATGTGTCCCACCAAATTGGGGAACTATTAAGTGGCATTCATATTGGGACACTATATTTTTAAATATCACTTTTTTCATGAGTTGTGTTGTGATGAAATTTTTATGAAACTCATTTCTTTCATAGGTTCTGATATGGTTAATTACATATCTTCTTTTGGCACACATATGTATGGTTTTTATTATATTATAATGGTTATTTTATAACGAAGGATGGTGGTTATATTATAAACATAAAAAGTAGTTACATTATAACCAATGATAGGCGGGACCAATATCTACCTCAAATGGATTGGGTAGTGATTTATACATCATGATATATATCGGAATAAAATGTGAACTGAACTCGGTTATATAAGATATTGCTGAAATGGGAAGTCAACTCAGGTCAGTAAGAGAGGACGAGAATGGGAAGTGAACTCAGTTCAGTAAGACATGACTGGAATGGTAAGTGAACTCATGTTAGTAAAATAATTTTTCAACCATGATTTTCCTTAGATTGATCCTTGACTACTATGATGGTTTGGGGAGTGAGGACATTCCACTATGATTGTCTTGGGAAAGATACTTGATTAATGAAAAAATAATAATCTACTTTTTTGTGGATGCCACATTCCAGGCCTTATTATAATGTTATTCTCTCATGGATCATGTTATTTTATCATTCATGTATTATAAACTTATTTGATTTAATCCAGGACTCAAAATTATAATCTTTGTAATATAATTTATAATTTTTAAATGGTATGTTTATGTTCTTATTCCCTTATTATTAAGTTATGATTGATATTCCCATTTTTATTTTAATGAATCATCTAAGCACATCCTTTTTTTTATTTTTATTTTCCATAGGATTTCAATACAGGTATTAAGTATGATTTGATAACAATGGTACTATTTATTAATGAATGATAGGGAGATGATGTAGATGTTTTATGAAGCAGTTGATTATGTTACAATGCTTCCAATGACCCTAAATCCAAGTAGTTCGATCATGGTTTTGTTATGTTATGTAATGAGTATTCATTTATTTAAATTTAATATCTATGTATGAAATGTATATTCCATTATAGGTTTATATGAGTTTAAGTGGAATATTTGTTGATTTCAGTTGAGGTGATTATATGATATTGATGTTTTGTATATTCTTATACAATCTAGAATTTGAAGAAACATGAAGGAATATGTAGAAATTGAGGAATAGAAAGGAACTTCGCTTCAATTCACGAAGCATCACTATATTATAATAAAAATTGATGATGACATTGGGATTAATAAATGAAGACAAAAATATGATGATTCATTTTGAATTATGGTTTCCCATGGATTTTCATGATCAAAATATGTGTAGGATTGAAATAGTGATGTAGATGCTCAATATACAAGAGGGGGGTGAATTGTAAATTTTAAAAATTCCTTTGGAACCTTTAAAGTTATTTATGAATAACTATAGTTTCCTTAAGAGAAGAAAAGGACTAAGTTTAGAAAAGATTAAACTAAGAAAATTCACAACACCTCTAATACTGAATGAAAACTTGGGAATAGATTCCGAAGGTAGGTTCCAAAAATATGGTTCCAGAAATAGAAACTTAATGAAAGATTACAATATGAGATTCTACCTTAAAACGTATAGAATATAAATGTAACAGAGTACAAGTAAGTAGGTATAAGAAAGTTATACTTTCCTTACAATACAATATACAACGGAAAATAAACAAGTAGTAGAACTACAAGTAACAAGATATAAGTCTTTTAACCCAAAGAGAAGGATATCCACCAACCTTGGATAAAGGTCCTTTGATTTATACTTTCAAACAAGTCTGTCTTACCCACACCAGGGTAAGCCCTCGAAACGAAGATCAGAGTCTCTATCTTGCTATCCCCGCAAGCCCTCAAATTCAAGGTAGTTGGCAACCTCTGTCTTCCTCACCAAGGAAGCCCTCGAACTTCAAGGTAGTCGGCACCTCTGTCTTCCTATCCCCAGAATCCCTCGAATGTAATTACTAACATTAAGAGTCGCACGAAGCTTTGAGAGTTAATTAGACCCTCTCTCTAGAAATCACTTCAACAGCATGTATGCAAAATGCCAAAAATTATTTTTGTGTTATGAGCTCTTTCAAATGAGCTCCTATTTATAGGTAAGGTCGGCCTCCTTCCCAACGGTCATATCTTCCGAAAAAATCGGAGGGACCTGTACACGTGTATCTTAACCAATGGTTAGTTTATAATAGACTGGATGACATCGTTTTAATTCGAACTCAAAAGACCGGAATGAAAGCTTCAGAGTGAAGGTTCAGAGTCTAACCAAAAATAATTTTCGGAGTCTGAATAAATTCAGAGTGTATAAAACAAAGATAATCAGATTCTATTTAATAAGAGAATTCGGAATGAGAGTTCGGAATGGGCGTTGGTCATTAGAATTCGTAGTGAGAATTCGTCATCATAATTCGTAATGTGAATTACTCATCAGAATTCGTAGTGAGAATTCCACATTAGAATTCGTAATGAGAATTCATCATCAGAATTCGTAATGAGAATTAATCATTAGAATTCGTATTGAGAATTCGTTATCGAACTTCATAAGAATTCGTATCCTGAATCTGGATTAAAAATGTATCCAGAATTCAGAATGAAACATTATCACAGTTCTCATTCTGGATTTCGGAGTGAAACTTTATCACAGTTCTTATCCAAAATCCAGATCCAAAAACAGAATAATTTATATCAAAGATTCAAGTAATTCCGAGAAAATAGAAATGAATCTGAATATCACACATAAGAAAAATCTAGATGAAAATATGATAAGGATAATTTTTCTTATAAAAGGGATTATTCTTATTAAAGTAATTTTCCTTATAAAAGAAATTTTCCTTATAAAAGCAATTTTCCTTAAGAATAAGGTGTTTGTGATTTTCAAAACAAGAAGGAATAAAAAAGTCATAAGGAAAACCTTACTGACTCAACAATCTCCCCCTTTTTGGAAAGCACAAACATCCTTATGAAAAAGAAATTCTAAGAAGAATGAAAAACATTAAGGCTTATCTCCCATGGCTTTAAGGAAATTGATGAATACGACTAACTCCCCCTTAGGCTTTGAAACTCTAAGGATCGTATTCTAGATGTCCGGAGTGACATTGTATTATGTATAAGAAAGTCTTTTTGAATATAAAAATCTTCCTTATATAGACTCTTATTAGAGTTCTTTTTCCTTAAGGATCTTTTCCTTCTCCACCTTAGATAAACTCTTATTAGAGTTCTTCTTTTTCTTAATGATCACTTCCTTCTCCCCCATTGTGATTTTCAAAAAGAAATCGAGGGAATGGAAAAAATAGAAAAGTACCTGAAAAATTAGTAATAACAACAAAAGAAATGAGAAGCACAATTTTCATTAGATTTGAAATGTCAGAAAGAACGAAAACTATATACAACAAAAAAATCAGATTTAGTTATTTCGGATCTTTTTCCTTTGAAATGAGCCCCTTAAGAATAGTCTTGATATTCTTCAGGTCTTTATGATCTTCTTCAGCTTTCTTCTCTAAGAAAACGATTCTTGCAGATTGAGATTCAATCTTTTCTTCCTGGGCTTTCAGCTTTTCTTCCTGATCTTTGATCTTTTCTTCCTAATCCTTCATCTTCTGTTCAAACTCAATCCGACGATCCCTTTCAAACATCCAGTTTTGAGAAACAGAATTTAGCTTCCCATTCAGCTCTCTGACTTCTTGAATCCGGATGTTCTTTTCATCTGTCAGCTTCTCTTCAAAGGATGAAGTCGAGTCATTTATCTTCCTGTACTCAGTCTCAAAAGAATCATTAACATTGTCTTGAAACTCATCAAATAACCTCATCTATTGTACAGTTTTCCTCGACCAGCTCGACATTATTTTGCAAGATCTCTTGTGGGATTCATAGCCAACAAGAAAAGATTTGAACTCAGCTTCAAACTCGACACACTTATCCATAACCAAGGATATAGAATCGGATTTCTGGTTTAGAGCATGTTGGAGCATTTGGCATCTTGAGTCTATAGTTGAGATGGTCAGAATGGAACTAACTAACTTCCTCAAATATTAAACAACAAAGTCATGTCCCAACGAGGATGACTCCGAATCTGAAACATTGCATAGAGAATTTTCTTCCTCAAAAAGCTCCAACTTCCTTTTAGACGAATCACCAATTTCTCTTTTCTTACTAGCCACTGATTTCGGAGTCTCAACAAGGAGTTGTTTTCCCATTTCTTTTTTCGGAATAGATTATTGATTAGGAGTTTTCTGCTCTCTAGTAGACACATGAAAAACAACATCAACAACTTTTTGAACAACCTCTTCCTCATTCTTATCCTTATCTGGAGTTACTAACTTAGATGATTTAGCCTCTGAAGTTCAAAGTGATAGATGTTCCGAAGGCGACCCCTTATAATCATCTACTTCTTTCAATAAATCTCTTCCTTCAATACTTCCTTCAGCAACTACTTCTTCCTCTTCCACTTGTTGAATATGCTCGAGTTGCTCATCATGCTCAGCTGTAATCTCTTCTAGAAAATCAAGATTTCTTCCTAGAGTCTCAGGTAAAGATTCCAAGGAGAAAGATCTCGGAACTTGAATGCTTCTGGATACCATCTCATTAAATTTTAACAATTCTTGGACTGCCTCGGCTTCTGTCATCTTCTTCTTGAGCTTCTTTTCCTTTACTTGTTTTTCAAGCTCATCAGCAGTTATCTCCTTCAAGGCCTTAGCCTCCGCATGGTCCAATCCGAACTGCGGATCCCCTAATTTCCTTTTCTCTTTATCTGCTCTCCACTTCGCAACAACCTCATCGGGATATGCTTTCTTCTTCATTGGTTTTGGAGGTGCGGATTGAACTTCCTTAGATTTAGTATCCTCAACATCAACTGTAACTTCTTTCAACTTTATTTTCTTTACTGGCTTAGATGATTCCGGTTCAGAAGTCTTCGGAGCCGCTTCTTCTTGATTAGGAAAATCGAAGAACTCACCAGTCTCCTTGTTGAAAGCCACATCCATCCTCTTAAGGGTACCATCACTGACCAACAAAATTTTGCAAACCCTTGGATTAGATCTGCAAGCTTCCTTGAAAGACTCAAGGCACTAAACTATCAACTTTGATAAAATTATTGGGTACATTACGATCTGGGATCTGAGATTTCCTTTATTAAGATTCTCAATGGTTATAAGAATGTGCCTCATGAAGTTAAACTTCCTTAGATTTATCAGGAAATCTAAGATATATATCTCACTCTTCTTCAAACTGTCTTTCTCTCCTTTCCTCGGTATAATATGAACTTGTACCCTCAACTCTAGAATCTGGAAATTTGTAGGCAAACTAGCAATCTTCGGAGCTTTGTCATCTGAGAGTCCGAGAGTTTTCAAGGCTTTTTCCTTGTCGAAGCTACCCTTATAATCCGGCAACACATGAGATATAAACTCGGCTTCTCTTTCATAGGTCGGCCCTAATAAGCTTGTTGCCTTGGTAAAAGAAATCTTATAAGTCTTTCCATAAGACTTAAAAGAAAATTTCTCCCTATTATCTTCCTTAATGAAGGATACTGTTTCATATAACTCAACAAGTAACTCCGAAAAAAAATCATCTTGATTCCCTAGTTTGGTGACAACAATATCTTCCCAGCCATTCAACTTAATGTTCTTCAAAATAAGAGAATCATAGTTGTTGAAGAAATCCGGATGGACTAGCCTTTCTCTGTAAACTAACCATTGTGAAATAGGCATGGAGGATGACATTTCTTGAGAAGCTAACTCCACAGACTTTCGGATCTGAAGACCTCTGAGAAGTTCGGAATGGAGAAAACTGAAGTTTGGAACGGCTTTAAGACAGATAGGTAGAGATTCGGGACACGAGAGCTTGAAAACCGATGTGGGAAAAGTATTTGGGTCCCCTTTATATAGGCAATGAAACGACGGTTCAACTTCCTTGGTTGATCGAATGGTTGCGATAATCTGAGATCAGATATGACGGTTGAAAATGAATTATCAAGAAAACTGAATCCGATCTTTTTGAGGTTTTTATTAAAACAAAGAATTAAGAAAACTATAATCTGAAAACATATTACAATAAAATTCCAACAAGTAAAATATGACTATGAGAACATGTGTAAGGAAATCATACCTTTCAGATTGGCTTAGGAGGATTATTCGTAATGGGTAATATAAAAAAGACTATGAAAAAATATTTATTATGAAAAGACAATGTTCGCAAAAACTTTACTATGGAAAACAAACTCAGTACGGAAAACAAACTCAGTATGGAAAAAAAACTCAGTACGAAAAGCACATTCCCAGAATTTAAGAAAAAAACTTATTATGAGAGATTTAGTACGAAAGTTCTGTTATGAAAATACCAGTACGAAAGTTTCCATTCTGGAAGTTTTCAACACTAAAATTTCTATTTTAGAAGTTTTCTTATATGAAAATATCCATTCTGGAAAATTGTATTTCCGGACATTTCCATTACGGAAATCATTGTTCCGAAAAGTATGAAAACAAACTTTGAAAAACTTTGTTATTCTTAACAAACAAATGTACTCCCCCTATGAAAAGGAATTTATTACTGTAAGGAGACTTTTTCAACAGAAAGTTAATTAAGTAGAATTACCTTACGCTTATCATTCCTAACATCTTTTTAATATATTCAAATCTATAAGAAGGAAAATATTTTGTGAAAATATCAGCAAGTTGATCTTGCATTCCAATAAACTGAAGAATAATATCTCCTTTATGTGTGTGATCCCTAAGAAAGTTATTCCTAATATCTATGTGTTTTGCATGGGAGTGATGTGCAGGGTTTTTACTAAGGGCAATGGCACTTGTGTTATCACACAAAATTTGAGTTTTAGTAAAACTCAAGCCATAGTCCGTGATTGTGTGTTGCATCCAAAATTCTTGAGCAAAACAACATCCAGCTGCTACATATTCAACTTCAGCAGTGGAGAGTGCTACAGAATGGTGCTTCTTGAAGGACCAAGAATCTGACGAATCTCTTAAGAAATGACAAGTTCCGGATGTACTTTTTCTATCCATTCTTCACACACCAAAATCAGCATCAGAAAATCTTTTTAGAACAAAATAATTTCCAGAAGTATAAAATAATCCTAGATCCATGGTTCCCTTTAGGTAGCAAAAAATTCTTTGTACTGCCTTTAAGTGAGATTCCTTAGGATTGGATTGATATCTTTCACATAAGCATACTGAGAACATTATGTCTGGTCGACTAGCTGTTATGTAAAGTAATCTTCCTATCATACCACTAAAAGATATTTGATCAACTAGTTTCCCAGTTTCATCAAGATCTAAATAGTTTGAGGTACCAATGGGAGTACTTATACTCTTAGTATTGTCATAGCCATAGTTTTTAAGAAGATCTTAAATATACTTATGTTGAGATATGTAGGTTCTTTCTAGTTTTTTTAGAAATTTGAAAACCAAGGACAAATGTTAACTCATCCATCATACTCATTTCAAACTCAGATTTCATTAGACTTGCAAAAGAGTCGGTCAAAGATTGCTGAGATGAGCCAAATATGATGTCATCAACATAAATATGAATAATCAAAACATTTTTCTTATCTTTCTTTATAAAAAGGGTTGGATCTGCATTTCCCTAAACATAGTTATTTTGAAGCAAAAATCCAGTGAGTCTATCATACCATGCTCGTGGGGCTTGTTTAAGACCATACAATGCTTTGGTAAGTCTAAAAACATGATCAGGATGTTTTTTATCATCAAATCCCGGAGGTTGTTGAACAAAAACTTCCTCTTGAACATAACCGTTAAGAAAAGAACATTTCACATCCATTTGGAAAAGTTTGAAATTAAAGAATGTTGCGAAGGCAAGTAGAATACAGATAGATTCAAGTCTAGATACTGGAGCATAGGTTTCTTCATAGTCTACTCCCTCTTCCTGATTATAGCCTTTAGCAACAAGTCTAGCTTTATTTCTAACTATAACTCCATTTTCATCACATTTATTTCTGAAAACCCATTTTAATCCAATAACAGAAGTTTCCTTAGGTCTTTCAACCAAGGTCCAGAATTTATTCCTTTTGAATTCATTTAGTTCATCTTGCATGGCTTTGATCCAGTCATCATCACCTAAAGCATCATCAGTGATTTTTGGTTCTATTTGGGAAAGAAATACTAGATGTTCTACTTCATTTCTTATGGAACTTATAGTCATTACAGGTTGATTTACATCACCAATGATACTATCACTGGGATGATTCTTAAGAAACACCTTATTTGGGTTTTGTAAAACCTGTTCATCAACATAGGGTAGAAAGTCTTCTGGGGTAAATGTTTCAGTAGTATCTTCTAGAAAATTATCCTTATCAGAAGGTTCTTCTATCAATATTTGATAATCAGTTTTTTAAAACACATCCAGATATGTAGGTTGAGGTGGTTTAAAAACAAAAGGATTTGACTTATCAAATTTTACATGTACTGTTTCTTTAACAGTACAAGTATTTTTATTAAAAACTCTATAAGCCATAGATGTTGTGGAATAGACTAAGAAAATTCCTTCATCAGATTTTGGTGTGAATTTATGTAAGTTATATTTAGTATTTATAATAAATACTTTGAAACCAAAAACCTTGAAGTAGGATAGTCTTGGTTTTCTACCATTCCATAACTCATAAAGAGTTTTATTAAGAAAAGGTCTAATCAAAATTCGATTTATAGTATAACAAGCAGTACTTACAACTTCAGCCCAAGAAATGTTTAGAAATAGAATATTCACTCAACATGGTTCTAGTTATTTCTTGAAGAATTATATTTCTTCTTTCAACTCCACCATTCTGTTGAGGAGTTCTAGGTGCCGAAAATTTGTGAGCAATACCTTTTTACTACAAAAAGTTTCAAAATATGAATTTTGAAATTCTCCACCATGATCACTATGAATAGTTTTCAATGGAAGGTTTTTATCATTTTTAACTTGAGCTCTAAAACTTTTGAAATTGGAAAAATCTTCAGACTTCTTTGTTGAAAATAGACCCAAGTAAATCTAGTGTAGTCATCAACTAGAACAAACACATAATATTTGCCTCCAAGAATTCTAGTTTGTGTTGGACCAAAAAGATCCATGTGTACTAACTGTAATGCATTAGTTGTTGAGACTTCACCAATTGATTTAAAACTAGATTTATATTGCCTTCCATATTGACAAGGATCACAAAATTTAGAAGAACCACATCTAAGCTCAGGTAGATCCTTAACTAGTTTCTTCTTAGAGAGTTTACATAGGTTCCTAAGATTACAGTGACCTAGTCTTCTATGCCATAACCAAGAGTGATCTTCCATTGCACTTAGGCAAGGAAAATCTTGGCTTCTGAGGTCTTCTATGTTCAGATTGTAAACATTATCTTGCCTCCTGGCTGAGAGAATAAATTCTTCCTTGGAATTGTGAACTAAACACTTATCATTCCTAAAATTCACAAGGTAACCTTCATCACATAACTGACTTATGCTAATGAGGTTGTGCTTAAGACCCTTAACAAAAAGAACATTTGAAATCAAGGTTTTACCAATAAGGATAGTATTACCAATACCAACAATCTTTCCCTTAGCATTATCTCCAAAAGATACCTTTCCTCCTTTCGTTTTGATAATCTTTTCAAAATAGATTTTGTTACCAGTCATGTGCCGGGAACATCCACTATCCATGTACCATGTGTTGTTGTTGGTACTCTCTTTTTTTCCTAAAATCAAGAAGAAAATTAGACTTTTGGAATCCAAACTTTTTTGGATCCGAGATTTCAAGATAATAAAATTTTAGGTACCCACATCTTCTTAGAGAAATAACCTTTGTGAAAACCTAAGGATTGGGTTTTGTTTAAGGAACAATTCTTTGCCTAGTGACCACCACATTGACACTTGGTACAAAATGGGGCACTTTGAGGAACAAAATAATTGTTACTAAAAATTGGTTTTGCATGGGTATAACCAAATCCGGATTTATTTCTTAAAGGTTGTATTTGGGAATACATTTTATCAAAATTTTCCTTACCATGGGTAAAGTTTGATAAACATTTCTTTAAGGAAAAAATTTCAGACTTGAGTTTTATAACCAAGTTTTTATCCTCAAAATCATTAGTTTTAGAACTAGAGTTAGGTTCGAAAACATTTTTCATAGAAATTACTTTTTCTAATTCTTTAGAAAGTTTTTTCTTCTCAGAACTTACCTCCTCAAGATTTTTTGAAATACTTTCAAAATCAGCATTTTTCTTTTCAAGATCTTTAGAAAGATCTGATATCTATTTTGTAAGAATAGAATTCCTAGAGTTTTCCTTATCAGGTTTCTTATTGAGTTTGGAATTATCAATTTCAAGAAGTTCAACAAACCTAGAGACTTCTTCAAAAGTAGGTAAAGTATTTTCTTCATCAGAAGAAGATTCTTCATCAAGAGAGTTATAATACTTACTATCATTAGAATTTAAAGAAACATTGGTCAATGATTCATCATTTCATACCTTAGCCATAAGACAATGATTATCAATAGGTAATATGGCTATAAGACCAAGATTCTTCTATCCTGAAGATTCATAATCAGAAGATTCATCTGAAGAATCACCACCACTGGCACTCCAGGTGTCATTAGCTTTCAGAACTTTCTAAGCTTTGTCTTTATAATACTTCTTTCTGTTCCTGTCTGAATTCCTTTCTTTCCTTTCATTCTTTTTGAGCAAAGGGCAATCTGGTCTAATATGTCCATCTCTCTTTCATTCATAGCAAGTAACTTCTCCATCTTTCTTATCATTGCTTTCCTTTTTCTTATACTTAGATTGAAAATTTCTCTGGCCAGCTATCTTGTTCATCCTTCGAGCAAGATTTGATAGTTCATTTTCTAAGACTTCACTCTCACTAGATTTGGATTGGAAAATAAATTTCTTAGACTTGGATCTGATACTCTCTCAGGAGTCTTAGCTTTCATCTGATTTGAAGTTGTTGTAAAAGCAACAGTACCATTTCCATTTTTATTTTTGATGTTGTCAGCATCTCTCTTCATTCTGGTTTCATGTTGTAGAAGAGTTCCAAATATCTCATCAAGAGTAATTTGAGAGACCTTCCTGTTCTCATCTATAGCTGTTCTCTTGGACTCCCACTCATTGGGCATAATATCAATTATCTTATCCACAAGAGCTTCATCATCTAGACCTTTCTCTCCCATAGACTGTAGGCTGTTGACGATAGTCATAAATCTCTGTTGAACTTTACATATTGGCTCACCATAAGGAAAATTGAAGCCATGATATTCAGCTCTAAGCATAGCTCTTCTAGTCTCAATCACCATAGAAGTCCCAAAGTGTGTAACTTGTAACTTCTTCCAGATACAGTTAGCTGCTTCACAAGAAGAAATTTGGCAATATATATTTCTAGTCATTGAAAAAAGTAAAGTATTGCATACCTTATAATTGAGTTGATATTCTTTCTTTTCCTAATAACTAAAAGTTCTGACTTCCTTGTCAGGAATTTTATAATCTCCAGAAAGAATAACAAAGTTGTCTACTCCAGTATTGATAAAAAAAGTCTTCATGCGATCTCTCCAGTATTCATAGTCATTACCATCAAAGATAGGTGGTCTTTTAGGATTTAGATTATCAATAGTAGCAACATTAATTCCTGTCATACTAGAAACATTTGATAGCAAAATTTCGTAATAAAAAAATTCGGAATGAGAAAGTTCGGAATGGGAAAATTTGGAATGGGAAAAGTTCGGAATCAGAAATGTTCGGAATGGGAAAGTGAGCAAGAAAAACATATTCGTGAGTATAAGTATTTCAGAGACCTGCTCTGATACCAATTGTAGGATCGAAATAGTGATGTAAATGCTCAATATACAAGAGGGGGGGGGGGGTGAATTGTACAGTTTAAAAATTCCTTTGGAACCTTTAAAGTTAATTATGAATAACTATAGTTTCCTTAAGTGAAGGAAAGGACTATGTTTAACAAATAGTAAACTAAGCAAATTCACAACACCTCTAACACCGAATGAAAACTTGGGAATAGATTCCGAAGGTAGGTTCCAGAAATATGGTTCCGAAAATAGAAACTTAATGAAAGATTACAATATGAGATTCTACCTTAAAGCGTATAGAATCTAAATGTAACAGAGTACAAGTAAGTAAGTATAAGAAAAGTATACATTCCTTACAATACAATATGCAACGGAAAATAAACAAGTAGTAGAACTAAAAGTAACAAGATATAAGTCTTTTAACCCAAAGAGAAGGATATCCAACAACCTTGGATAAAGGTCCCTTGATTTATTCTTTCAAGCAAGTTTGTCTTACCCACACCAGGGTAAGCCCTCGATACGAAGATCGGAGTCTCTGTCTTGCTATCCCCGCAAGCCCTCAACTTCAAGGAAGTTAGCAACCTCTATCTTCCTCAGCAAGGAAGCCCTCGAACTTTAAGGTAGTCGGCACCTCTGTCTTCCTATCCCCGGAAGCCCTCGAAGGTAATTACTAACATTAAGAGTCGCATGAAGCTTTGAGAGTTAATAAGAGCCTCTCTCTCTTGAAATCACTTCAACAACATGTATGCACAATGTCAAAAATCGTTGTTATGTTATGATCTCTTTCAAATGAGCTCCAATATATAGGTAAGGCCGACCTCCTTCCCAACGGTCATATCTTCCTTAAAAATCGGAGGGACCTATACATGTGTAACTTAACCAACGGTTAGTTTATAACAGATTGGACGACATCGTTTTAATTATAACTCAAAAGACAGGAATGAAAGCTTCTGAGTGAAGGTTCAGAGTCTAACAAAAAATAATTTTCGGAGTCTGAATAAATTTAGAGTGTATAAAAAAAATATAATCAGATTCTGTTTAATAAGAGAATTCGGAATGAGAGTTCGGAATGGGCATTGGTCATTAGAATTTTTAGTGAGAATTACTCATCAGAATTCGTAATGGGAATTCGTCATCAGAATTCGTAGTGAGAATTCAGCATTAGAATTCGTATTGAGAATTCGTTATCGAACTTCATAAGAATTCATATCCTGAATCTAGATTAAAACTGTATCCAGAATTCAGAATGAAACTTTATCACAGTTCTCATTCTGGATTTCGGAATGAAACTTTATCACAGTTCTAATCCAGAATCTGGATCCTAAAACAGAATACTTCATATCAAAGTTTCAAGAAATTCCGAGAAAATATAAATGAATCTGAATCTCATACTTACAAAAAATCTAGATGAAAATATGATAAGGATAATTTTTCTTATAAAAGCAATTTTCCTTATTAAAGCAATTTTCCTTATAAAAGCAATTTTCCTTATAAAAGAAATTTTCCTTAATAATATGGTGTTTGTGATTTTCCAAACAAGAAGGAATGTAAAAGTCATAAGGAAAACCTTATTGACTCAATAATATGATCAGGAGGATCAAAACTAATGAATTATAATAAAGATGAAAGGATACAAAACCAAATAAATGGGAATTACACGTCATGAACTGGAAGTACAAGAAGTGTATTCCTCAAAAGTCTACCTTCTAGACTAACTAAAATATATTAATCCCATTTACATGACATTAACCGAGTACGTGATTTGAATCCCATTTACCCTTCATTAATACATGGATCTGAAACCCAATGAAGTACACAATGTGAAAAGTTTGAAGCTTGAATAGTGCGGAAGATACAAGATGTGAAATCTATGAGATAAAAGATTTTCAGAGAACTTTATAGATCTTAAGTAAAAAATGTGAAACACAGTGACATTTTGTGTAGATTTTGAGGCATAAGTAAATGAAATCACTTTCATGACATTAAATATTTACATGTAGTGAAACTCTTGGATCTATATATTTTCCAGAACTCTCTGATTGATGGGGTGCAGGAAAACTGCTGGAACACTTTTCCTTTCTTCTTTATTTCTTTCCTATTTTCTTTCCAACATATGTTTATTAATTTTTTACATATTAATCATTAATTTTTATCTCATACAATTCCAAGACTCTAATTTTTTTGTATTTATATTCCTATAGGAAAATACCATTATTATTGTCATTGAAAGTCAACAATTGTTTCGTTATTAATTATTATTTCATTAAAGATAATATTAAATTGATTTTACTTCATTTTAATTATGTATTTAATTAATATGAGTTATTTAACTTTTATTTCAAGCATGTTTCAAATTTATCTACATTCAATTAGTACTATCATGAAAGACTAGTGCAATTTAGGTTTCAGTTGAGATTAAGGATATGTTTTAATGAAATGAATATCAAAATCAAAATTTGGTAACCCTATGCGTCATAATTTGGTTAAAAACAAATGATCATGCCATTATTTTTCACTAACCTGAACAAAGTATATGCAATTGACGGACCCTGAACTAATCGGAGTTGAGAAAGCCACGACCAAATAATAGTTTTATTTTAGGTAATTGTAATTTACGGATGCTTACCTAGTCTAAGTTGAGAAAGCCAATATTACCGCACCTATGTTGTTGACTATCTATGGACTAAAGAATAGTTTTAGCTTATGATTGTCCAATTAGTTAGGCCAAGATCAATTGGTGACCTTTTTGCCACTTTTAAAAATAATACATATGTCTATCCCAAGCTATATTTTGTATTATCATTTTCTTAAGCCCTAAAATTGACCCTGATGCCTTCATATTAATTTGATTAAAACACAACTTACATATTTTAAATAAAATCAAATCGAAATCAAGATGACCCAAAATTTGGTTAAGATTTTTCATTGTTTTATTCCCCACACTCTATGGGATCAACCCTATAATAGCCCAGTCTAGCCCACAATTAGAATATTGTTAGCTTTTGGCCTAGCCTGCATGATTTTTCATTCCCTAGGCTCTGATCCTAAGACATCCCCTAATATAAGACCTCGTGATGGGAGAGGTATCCACACCAAATTATAAACGTTCTTTTATGTTCCACCAATCCTTTCTCAACCCTGTGTATCTATACACATTGTTAGTCACATGATTAAAAAATACACATAGTGTACATACAGTACACGATGTGTACTTTAGAAAATTTGTTTCTTATACAATATAAGAACACATATCATGTATTCACAACACTACAAACAATGTTGTCTAGGCTTCCAAATAGTAGGCCTCCCAAATGTCCCCATAAGCCTTCAAAACCTAAACATTTATCCATGGAATGAAAATTGTATGACCTGTGTGAGCCCATAATCCATGAATCAATGTTTTTCATCCACTTTCATATCATAACTTGAGAAAATTCATGTGTAGTTCATACATGATCATCCAAAATCCAATCCAAGATAGACCATAACACTTCATGAACAAAAGTTTAGTGTCCTTCCAAATTAAACCTTATTTATTCCAATACCCTATCAAAATAGTAGGTATTCTATCATGGAATATATTACAACAGAATGAATATCTAGCACAACATCTATCATTACACCATGTATTTAGTAATTCACCACTAAATGGAATGAAAAGAATGCATGACATGTGATCCCTAATTAGTTTCTATATGATTCATGTGATGTAATTCCCTTATCTCATCAGGATGGAATAGAAATTGATCCTCAATAATATCAATGATAATAGCACAAATAATTTGAATAACCCAAGGGTAAAATCAAATCAACTGTAACAATTGAAAAACCAGAAAAATTGACATAATCGAGGTAAATAGGCTTTTCCTTATACATGGGTATGCTACTCCCAGGCATAGCTTATTACCAACAACCTAGTCCTTATTATCCATGTCAAAAGGATCCAAATAGTATGACAAAGAAGAAAATATTCTACCTGTGATATGAATTTGCAACGTCTTAGTTCCAAGTTCCTCCCAAAGGTGCCCCGTACCCAGTTGGTCACATTGCCTCAAACGCATTACCCTGAATGCCAAAGGCTGCTGACTAGCAGCAAGGGCCTTGGGTGTGATTTTGGGAAAACTATTCCCTTTATTGTCAGAGTATGAACATTAGAATATCAAATAATAAACTATAGAAGAAGCAATAATAACATACAAAAATTAATCATTAGAATACTGAAAGTAAATAAACAACTAGAGCACATATATAAATGATTCATGCCACATAATTCTTGGAAAACATCTAAACAAGTCACAATTTGGGAAATAAAATACTTAAACAAAGTAAAAAATAAGACAAATAAACACCAGAAGCATCACAAGCCTATGCTTGGTCACATGCTATCCAACTCCACAGTAATAAAGTACCTAATGAAAAAGGTCACTTTCCCTTATCCATACCTGAAACCATATAACCTGTTTGGATCCAAAAGCATGACCAAAACAGGGTGTTAGAGGAATCAAAGTAGCAAATCATCCCATGATTTCTTCCCAACTATCAGTGAGTATATATAATAGGTAAAAATGATAAAAAAATATTAAAGAAACTAGGAGTACACAAAATTTACAATATTCTAATGTTTCCATTTACCTTCACTAGAATTTAATGTACATCATTTATTCAAGTAAGTATCATAAATAGGTATCTCATAAAACTAACTAATAGGACCGAATCCAAAGTTGTGCTTTGTCTTGGTGGATGATTCATAACCATTAAATATTTTTATTAACCCTCTGGGTAGCTCACACGGTCTAACCCCATGGGAAAAATAATTAAATAAATGGAAAACCTACTCTGAGGAAGCATTCATAGTAAATTCCCCCTATGGTCATTCCAAAATAACTACATACTCTCTAGAGAAGAACTTAATGTCAATTCACCATATTGTATCATAACATAAACTATAGACACTCTGAGGGAGTACTCAATATCAATCCCCCTTGTGGTCTTATAGAGTGAAATATAACAGACAATCTGAGGAAGAACTCGCCATCAAATCTCCCTTTTGTCTAACTAGACTATGTTATCACATCCCTATGTAATCCAATCATGTATAAAAGATAACAGTCAGCCCAAATTAATCTCAAATAATTTTTTGATAAACAATTTTAATTCATATCACAAGCATTTGACAAGCAGCAACAGTCAAATAGTCCTATCCTATCAAGAAATGCAAGGAAACAAGGTCTGCATCCAAGGAAATCTAGACCAAACGTCCCTAATCATTAAAAAAAAGAAACACGCCATTGGGGTGTTCATTAAGAATAAAATTTAAAATAATACCACAAAAATAAACCCTTAATCAAACAATCAATCTAATGAAGATAAGGCATGGTTTAATTTCTTTAACCCGAAATACCCAAAACATGGGTAATCATATCTTGGGAAGATAAACTCTATGAAAAACAAGGAAAAGAAAAAAACCACCTACTTTGACATTTTATGATCGATATAGTTGAACCTCAACCTTTTAATTGACCTAAAATGTCGTAGATCTAAAAAAATGTCAAAAACATTCAACCATGAATAACTCGAGAGAGATAGAGAAGAATTATAGAGGAGATGATCTAAAAGAAGGAAGAACACAATGATGGGATTTCAACACACCTAGAAGCGCCTCCATTAGAGCTCGAATAGAGGAATGGGATGAACTTGAAAAAAAAATACATTCATACATCGCGCTCCTATTCGAGAAAATGGAAGAAGAAGACGTTTATGAGGATTAGACGTGACCCCATTCTGATTTATCAAATTACAAAAAGTACACTACATGATCATTTAATGTACACATCGTGTACATGCCTCAACTATCGACTAGTTCACAGCTACCCGTGGAAACCTCGTACATAGTGTGTACTCATAAGTACATGGTGTGTACATATAAAATTTACAAACTCTCCCATTTTCTAAAAACCAGTTGAAATCAAGATCCATACATGAAATGAAGATCTTGGTTCTAATAATCCCCATACTTCCACTTTACTACAATATTGTAGTTAGTGCGGTTTGGGCTTTATATAAATTTCTAATTTGATTCTACCAAAAGATTTAATGATGTCATCTAGATTCATCAGCACCGTGCTTCGACCAATTTTGTGTCAAGTGATATTCACCATACATGATGTCATCACATCGTTGTTGATCACCAACCACTAAACCTTCAAATCCCATCACCAATGATAACGATTTTTTGAGGATCGATCATACAGAAAGATATAACTACAATATCTAAATAGAACCAACACAATACAAATTATAACATAAAAAATAGATCAAAACCAATGAATAACAAGAACCATAATTCCTTGAGATGATGCACCTCTACACCACATTCTAATGTTATCCGATGCTCCATCTTAACAGAGTAGGCAAAACATATGAACTTACCCCGATACTCCATCAACAAAAAAAATAATATCCACTAGAAAAACATCCACCATAGAAATTGAAACCGATTATCTAAGGAATACAAAATCGAGATCAACTCTAATATATTGACCAAAAGGATACGAAAAACCATTATCACCATCAAGAACCACTGCTAATTTAATCCTCATCATCACTGGACAACATTAATAGGATACAAAATCTCTTGGAATCTGCAGATAACCACATAAGATTGGGATTTGAAATGTGAAAAATCTAGATCAAATAGACATCCCCACATTCAACTCCACCTCCATTGGAGAAACTTCTTTGACTCCTCCAAAAGATAAAACCCACAAAAAGAGAAACCCCAGTTAATGGGATAGATATCACAAGGTGTCAATGATAAATTGACACTACTCTAGGTGGGAATAACTATATAGGAGACTAGAAGACAATACGAAATATTGTACTTTTGTCGAACTAGAAACATAAATGATAATCTTTGATGGGATATGCAGATACATGAGCACTATGGGACATAAAAACTAGGGTTTTGAAATCAACAAACCAAAGGGAGTTAGATCATGGAGGGTGGGGTGAGGAACTCCAAGGAGAGGGGGACATCTGTGGGAATACTACACCCCTCAATCTGAAAGGGAAAAAACCATAAATTAGAGAAGTATTATAGATATAGGTCCAAGAAGATATATAGGGGAGATTAAATACAATTGTACGGTGAATATGATATCCCCACCTCCAAGTTACCACACTAAGAAACCCGAGTGGTGATACAGTGAAGGAGAGATGTCTTTCCAAGGCCAAATGATGATTGTCTTTTATTTATCTATGTATTTTCACTAGGATTATACTCAAAACCTAAATGGGAAATCAAATATATGTTTATAATTTATGATTCATGTCACATTAAAGATAAAATTACCAATTCATGTAGCTTAGTATTTGGTTGTACAATGAATTCATGATGGGAGTCAGTAGATTTTTTGAGCATGATTGGGTAGATCCCCTGTGCTGATTTGGGTTGTCTTTTTTTTTTCTAGGAACTTCTATATGTGATAGGCCTAGGAGAAATCATGTTTACTCTTGTGTAGTATTTTCTAACATTATGGATATTTAGTTTTCATACCATGTTATAAATTTGAAGATGTGTTTTATTTTTGTGTTAGGTTGGTGGTTTATTAATATTTCTTCTAATATAATTTTTTTTCTTTTATATCAAAATGTGTAATCTACACATTATTAACTTATGAACACTATCTTTAATTAATAAAACCTATTTCATTTAGGAAATCATGCCTAAGGTCTATGAAAATCAATATCAGGTGTCTTTCAAGTGATCTGGTCGAGGATTCTACAATTTGGTATCAAAGAAGGTTGTTATAAATGGTATAAAGTGGGGTTTTTTTTTTATTTGGGTAATTATATGGATGAGTTTTAGGGATGTGTTGGGACATAAAATAGATCTTATATTCTGTTCCTGAACAACAAAAGTATGATCTTAGGTATATGAATCTAGTGGAATAGGGATTACTATTTTGGTTTTTGTGGCCATATTTGAAGTATTTATAATTTATAAAAATGGTGTTCAAGGATATTAATTTATAATTTTTACTCATGACCCTAAGAAGAAAGAGGTGGTTTATATTCACCATTATAGAAATATAGATCTCACATAACATGTATGTGCGTGCTTGTGTTTTTTATCCTAGTTATAGAAGGGTTTTGTCTATTTGATAGATGAAGAATAATATATTTTGTTTTTTCGATATAGATTCATAGTGGAATTTTACTCCGTTAACAAATGTTTTGATTCTTGGTATTATTTTATATATATATCTTGAATGTGTGTATATTGTGTGTTACCTATCCCTAATATGGGTATGCGGGCCTCTAAGGTTGGAGTGTACAAGTCATGGGTGTAGGTAGGGAGGTTTATAAGTTATTAAGATTTTATACTTGTTATAAAATTTCTTATTTTTTATATTTAGACAGTTATATATATATATAGTGAGCATAATATTTAGTTCTCAGTGATTTTCAACCTTGATGGAATCCATTAGAGTGTATGGGGGGTACAAATATGGTACCACTGAGTCCTGAGATGATTGAATCCCCTGAGGGTGGTGATGACCATGATCTATGTATGGAGGATTTGAGGTATAAATGGAAGATAGTTAAGCAGTTGAGCTAGCGTTGTTGTTTGATGAGTGGATAAGGAAATTCTAATGTGGTTACTTCATAGTATCGATCAACAGACTCATGAAGCTAATCTATTATAGAATATTTGACTTGAGAGTATTTGTAATGAAAAAATATTTTATTAACGAAAATTCCCCTTTATCTTATTAAATGTATTATTATGTTCAATTCTTATATAAGACACATTCACTTCCTTGGTTTTATGGTTTTAGATTTTAAAATACCGTTAAGAATTGTTACTATTTCTAACATAGTCATTGAATGAGGATCACATGATTAGTATAAATATAAGGTTTAACAAATCAAATTTACTCAGACAAACGAAGTGATGACCTCATCCAATTTAATTGCTCCAAATGAAGCCCATTTTCAGATCAAATAAAAGGGGCAGCGTCCCTGGGCTTTGTTCTTGACCAAGCCCATTATGAGCTTCAATATGTTAAGTTTGAAAAAAGTCACTTATGGGAGAAGTGGAAGTTAATAGAGATTACCACCCGAGCGATGTTATCTGATCCGCAATAATAGTTTTTCACCATTGCACCCCATAACCTTAGGTATTATGCAGGTGTTATAATGGGTTATCTAACAAGACCCTAGAACTATGATCATGTTCATTATTTTTGTATAATTAATATACATTCATTTTATTAGTATTACTTTTTAAATGGGTTTTAAAGCAATAATAGTATTTTTAGTTAATATTCAATTAATAAATATATTGTAGTGAATTAATGTATTTTTTTGAATAAAATAATATTTTAATAAAATATTGTTATGAAAGTACTTTTTATTAAATATAAATGATAGAATAATTTTTTTATGAATTCAATTGAAATTTTTATTAAGGTTTGGAAATAATTTTTTATCAAACCCCATGAATTTTCAGTAAATGTAAATTTTTATAAAATAAATATTAACATATATTAAAATATTTTTAGATAAAATTAATATCATTTTTGGATTTAGGACTTTGATATTATCTAATGGTAATTTTTTCATAATTTTCTAAGACAGTCAATTTTTTGGGTAAAAATTAATTACCGTTTAAATATATATTGAATTTTATTACATCATGATGACCTAATTGTAATCAAACAAAATACTATCAAAATTATGTTCAGAAAATATATGTTTTATCTTTAAAATAATTTGATTTTATAATATCCTGATTAAATTTATTGTGCCTTAGTGGACACTCCAAAACATAAAAAATATTTTAAATTTTTAAAATGATTTCCTTGAGAGTGTGACTCTCATCCACACAAGTAAGCCTAATATTAAAATAAGTTCCGCCAATGGACTTATAAAATAATTTTTTCTATTCCCCATTGGAAAAAATCATGGGAAAAACCAATGGACGGTTTATGGTATTTGTTAGTTTAATGTGTGGTGTCCAAAATCAAAATGATAAACAATTCCATCTCATTTTCTATTTAAACCCACTCAATATCCCATCATCCTTATCCAAATCGTTTAGAACTCAACCGAACACTAAATTTCTCTCTCTAGAATCCTCCAAAGGATCCTCAATCTCCCATGATGCATCTCTCAAGCCTCTCTCAAGCCCTTGGGGTCACACTTTCAAGTAAGTGATTTCTTCCTTTCTCATTTTTTTTCTCAATTTCACTAAGTTTGTATCCCCATTTGTTTTCAAAAAAAATTGATAATGTTTGATTTAGAAACTCCCCAATACATCCCTCTTTATGTTTTAATGATTTGAGACCTCTTTATCTCTCTTTAATTCCTCCCATATACACATATTTCCATGCCGAAATTCGATAAGTAATTCCTCTCTTCTCATTTAAATTCATGCAATTATTTTATATTATTCATCTAAATTATGTTAAATGTGTTGGGATATTATGTTTCATAACCCCTATTATTTTCCATTTCATGTATAAATGACGATATACCCTATATCTTTCATCAGCCCATTTTACAATTTCTATTTGGCATCGTTAAGTTGTTGAAGTTACACCAAAATCTCCCATGAAAAAGTCATTGTGTAAGTGAATACCATACACATTTATCTATCAAGGGTATTCACATTTATGTACATATACTTGTTTAATGATGACTTAAATTTATGTATTCCATGTCTCATATTCATGGAATAAATTATTATGTTTTATTAATCCATGTTCTATGGTCCATGTGGCATACTTATGCGTGGAATTAAATATTATAACAGGTGTGCCCTGATAGTGCTCTGATGCATTAGGTAAAGATTAGTATCATGATATGTCAAGTGAAATGAAGTTTTACTCATTATATATCATGTGAATTGAGAATTTACTCATGCTAATTCATGGTCAATGAGGGTTTAATCATGCTCCATGTGAAATGAGCTTTGCATCATAATAATATCATGTTAAATGTTGTTTCCACATTTCCATGTTATGATAATCATGTTATACTCTAATTTTATGGTCGTGTTTCTCTTTTGATCCATTTATATGTCTATTTCCTGACATGTGATATATTCTTCATGTTATTATTTGTTTACTCCCTTACTGGACATTATAACACACCCTTTTCTTAGGAATGTTCTTAGGTTATCTAATGCAATGCTAAGTATGAAGGAATATTGTGGTCATGTAAAAGAAATTGTCAAAAAAATTGATTTGTTTTATATTTTGTGTTTTTATGTAATGTTTCTAATTTCCTAATAATCTAGACCTCTCGATCATCATATTTTTCTTAAGTGCATGTTTATGTAATAAATCATGTTTAAGTGTGTAATAAAATGTCGGGTTGTTATAGTTGGTATTAGAGGATATGTTTAGTTGTTTTTGTATTAGGATTGAAAACTCTAGTGAAAGCCTTTGGGATAAGACTAAGTATAATAAAAACATCACTCAATTTTTCAGAGTATAGAGTAAGTGGTTTATCAAGAAAATTCATCCATGTCTGGATAACAAAAAGTAGAGGTGGCTTTGGCACAAATCTATCTAGGGGTAAAAACAAAAAACACCACATTGATATAGACTCATACATGAAGTATTTCATGAAAACAGGACTTTTTTCAACCATATTTATGACACTCCCTGGGGTTATTATTTTTTAAATTCGTAATCTTAGTGTGAACCATTATTATGGGAATAAAAAAATTCCGATAAGAATTTATGTTGTGTAGTATATCATGGATAACATAGATTGAATCCTATAAATTCATAAGTTAAGGAAATAAATGTAATTTATAATTTATCCCTTTTTTAATTGATTCCCCATTCATAGTTACCCTAAATTTCATTTTATTCTGGCCAATGGCCGGTTATCAGAGGAAATAGGCTAAAAACCGATGAGAAGATCAATGTGAAGACTTTTATAATGAGATTCCCAATCTGATGGAAGTGGTAATCACAATCATTGTCATGATACCCTCTCAGTTAACTCATTTTTTGAATAGACACATGGGTCCAGAGTAATGTTCACCCCCCCCCAAGAAATAACATGCTGCAATCAAGAGCTTCATGAGATAAATTTCTCCTATATTCAGTGGATCATCTGATCCCTCAATTAGCAAACAATAGATAATCCAAATTGAAAATATCTTCTCCCTAGTTCAATGTTTCAAAAAATATAAGGTTCATCCAGGTGCTTATCATATGGATGTTAAAGATTATGAATGGTGGATATTTTCAAAAATAAGATGCATGAGGAAGAGATCGAGGCATTGGAATGAAAGGATATCTGAAAAAAATCAAAAAATATTTTTCATGCACCCTCTGACTTAAGATGGATAGTGAATTCCATTCCCTAAAGAAAAAAATATAGAGAATACATCAGAGCGTATGAGAAAACATTTACAATGCTTGAATGATATGCCTCCGGCATTGTCATTACCCCCAAATGTAAGGTTGACTGCTTATTTGGTGGACTAAAACCTAGCCTGCCGAATGCCTTAATAATCCATGACATCGAGAGATATTAGGAAATTTTATGATGTTCCCTCGAAGTAAAAATGGAGATCAGATAATCATATGGGGTATCATTGGGATAAGAAGCATAAGGTGGAATTTAATTTTGGTTGTTCAATGGATAAATCCAATGGTGGTATAAATTTCTAGTACCCCACTTTCCAATGGTTCGGAAAGAAAAACCCTAGAAATTTACTGATGGGGATGGGGAAATACATTAGGTATGGAAGAGAAGGGAACCTAGAAATTAACTATAGACAAGAAAAACCCAATACTACGAAATAGGATAAGAATGCTCTGTTCAACCCCCAATGTATTGTTCATTACTTTAACTAAAAATTACCAGGTCACATTACAAACATGTGCCTTGATCCAGTTGTTTTAGGAGGCAACCAACAACCTCCAAGGCAGTAAGAGAGAGAGTTTTCCATCACTACCACTGATGAAAAACCTGACAATGAAGTGTTGATAGGTACAATAGTTATTCATTTAGTAATAGAAACACACTTTTTTATTCTGTTTGTATACATTCTTTTATATCATGAATGTTTTTCAGAAAAATCCCAACACCACCACAAATCATGGAAGTAAAGATTTTGGTGAGAATGGAAATTGGGGAAATCATTACAACCCAGGAATATAACTCCTCCCCTATATCAATTTGTTGATTGAACTTCTTAGAAATTTTTATCAGACTCTCTCTAGTGAAATTTGAGGCAATACTTGGAATGGATTATATTTCCCTATATATAGCTAAGATAAATTTCCATGAGAGGGAAATCACTCTTCATATAGAGAATCGACCCCATATTATGTACATGTGAAAGGAGGGGGAAGAATATTATTTAGAACCACCATCTCGAGCGTGGAAATTACTTCCCTATGTGCATGTGTATCTTGCTTAGATTATTGAGTTTATTGAAGAAACTATCCTTGAAGACATGCCTATTTTGAGGGAATTTTTTGATGTGTTTCCCAACAATTGTATTAGAATTCCTCCTAGAATAGATGTTTCATTATTGATTGATATTATACCTGGGGAATAGACAATATCCAACACTTAATATAGAATGGCTATTATGGAGCTTAAAGATTTAATGGAACAAATACAAGAGAATCTAGATACTGGTTTTATACGCCCAAGTGCATCACCATTTGGTCCACCAGTCCTCTTCATCCAGAAGAAGCATGGGTCAATACACCTTCGCATTGATTATCGTGAGATTAGAAAAATAATAATAAAGAACAAGTATCCTATTCCCTAAATAGATTACTTGTTCGATAAGAAACATGCAGCACAATAATTCTCCATGGTGGATCTATAGTCAAGATATTACCAGGTAAGGGTGAAAAAGGAGAATATCCCCATGACTGTTTTTTGTAAAAACTACGGGCACTATGAATTCATTTTAATGCCTTTTGGACTCACTAGTGCTGTAGAAACCTTCATGGACTTTATTAATACAGTCTTCATAGATTACCTTGACAAATTTTTCGTAGTCTTTATAGATGATATTCTAATATACTCTAAAACCAAGGAGGAATTGTGAGGAGCATTAATGCACTATACTAGTGACCTTGCAAAAGGAAAAGCTCTATGAAAAGTAAAAAAAGTGTCATTTATGGTTGAAGTATGTATATTTTTCACTGATGTTGGCCTCAACCATCCCTAAATTGTAGCAATCTTGGAGGTCTCATTATTGGGTTAAATCACCACAATAAATGGGATATCTGTGGACCCCTCCAATATTGCTACAATTTAGGGATAGTCGAGGCCAACATCAGCGAAAAATATACATATCTTCCTAGGGTTTCTTGGATATTATTGCCGATTTGTGGGAAATTTATCATGATTTTCCAACCCTTGTAACAATCTAAACCAGAAAGGATTCATGGTTTTTTTGGAGTGATGAATGCTAATATAGCTTCAAGGAGTTGAAAGGGAGGCTTTTTACTATGCCCATTCGTACACAACCCATAAGTGGAGAACTTTTTTTGGTATTTAGTGATGCTTCATAGAGGGGTCAAGGATGTGTGTTGATGAAAAATAGAAAATTCATTTCCCATGCTTCAAGGAAATTGAATATTCGTGAGAAAAACTATCGAACACGTGATCAGAAGTTGGCTATAGTAATCTTCCCTTTGAAAAATTTGTAGTATTTCCTCTTTAGGATAAAGTGTGAAATATATACTAAACACAAAAGCCTCAAGTATATATTCATACACAAATATTTCAACAAGCAGCAATGAATTTGGTTAGATCTGGTCAATTTTTATGACTACTCATTCCATTACCACCATGGGAGGGCGAACAAGGTGGAAGATGTGCTAAGTTGAAATGACCCATAATTCTATCATTGATGAGAATTGAAAAGGATTAAATCAACATATATTTGATGAATATGGACATTAGAATCATAAATAAGGGAACATTAGAAATTATTTAACAAATTATTGCTAAACTGTCTCTTTGGGAAAAGTTAATGGATTCTCAAAAGGATGATGTGGGATTTCATAAGAAAGAGGAAACTATTAAAAAATGGAAATCCTCAGAGTTAAATTTTAATGAAGAAGAAATTGTGATATTTTGGTCAAGGATATGTGTTTAATAAAATCTGGAGTTAATGAAATAACTTTTAGATGATTCCCATAGTCTAAATTTCACTATTCACCTAGGAAACACAGTGATTTATCGAGATCTCTGATAGATTTATTGGTGGGATAACATGACGAAGGAGATTGCTAAGTATACATCAATGTGCCTGGTATGTCAGCAAGTGAATGCTAAGAGGAGGAAGTATAAAGAGATTATGAAACCATTTCCATAATAATATGGAAATATTAAAACATAACCATTGACTTTGTCACTGGACTTCAAAGACATCCAAAGGAAACAATGTTATCTGGTTGTTTTCGATCACATTTTAAATAATACACACATCATTGCAATCTGATAGGATTTATCATTAGATTAACTAGCACAGGTATACATCAGATAATTGGTAAGGATACATGGAGTACCTCTTTTAATTGTATTCGATCGAGATCCTATATTCACCTCTATGTTCTGAAAATGTCTCCAACACACTCTAAATACCTAGATGAACATCAGTATGGATTATCATCCTCAAATTGATGGCCAATCTGAGAGTATTATCCAAACACTTGAGGACATGTTGAGAGCATGATCAATCTACTTTAAAGGTGTATTAGATCAACATCTTCATCTGGATGAGTTATCTTACACAACAGTTTCCACTCAAGCATCCAAATTCCTCCTTATGCTTCCCTTTATGGGAAGAGGTGTAGAACAATAACATGTTTCGATGAAGTAGGGGGTGAAAAAACCTAGGTCTAGAAATGGTTGATGAAATGGTGGATAAGGTTAAGACAATCCTCTAAAAAATTAAAGCTGTGCAATGTCGACAAAAGAACTATGCAGATAATCGTGGACAATACCTAGAGTTTGATATTGGAGACATTGTATTCCTCTTCATATCACCATGGAAGAGAGTTATGAGATTTTGGATGAGGTAAAATCTTATTCCAAGTTAAATCAACCATTTTGATATCCGTTATCACATTAGAACAGCTTCTTATCAACTTGCACTCCCACCAAACCTATCTCAAGTTCATGTTGTATTCCATGTATCACTCTTGAGGAAGTACACACTTGACCCATCACATGTACCCAATCCATAGGTGGTACCATTAGAGAATGTACTCTCCTACGAGGAGACGCTAGTGAAGATCATAGATAGTAGTGAAAAAGTTATATAATATAATACAATGCCACTCATCAAGGCATTTTTCTTAAACCACATGTTTGAATAGGTAATGTGGGAATTAGAAGAAGTGATGAATCAGAGTTACCCTCATCTATTTTAGTGTGGGGAAAAGAAATTTTGAGGTTTAAATATATTAAGCGGGGATTATTGTAATGATTAAAACATTTATTAATGAATACTCTTCTTGATGTGATAAAATGAATTGTAATGTAAAATGGTTATATAATACATATTTACTTCATTGGATTTATGTCTTTGTATTTTAAAATATTGTTATGAATTTTTATCGATGCTGATATAGTCATTGAACAGTGATCAAATGATTAGTATAAATATAGGGCTTCAACAAATCCATTTACTCAAAAAAGTAAGAGATGGCCTCATCCAGTAGACTAGATCTATACAAATACCATTTTTCAGAGCTCAGAAAGGAGGTATCATCACTGGGATTCACTCTTGACCAAGAGAAAGATGAGTTTCAACACATTAAGCTTGAACGGAATCACCTACAGGAGAAGGAAAGTTAATAGAGATTACCACCAAAGAAATGATATCTGAGACTCCCGAAGAGTCTCTGACCATCGCACACCTTACCCTTATGTATTATGAGGGTTTTATAAGGGGTTATGTAACAATACCCTATAACTATGATCATGTACATTATTTTTGTATAAATAATATACATTAATATTGCTATTGTTAATTTTTAAATGGTTTTTAATGGAAAAATAGAGTTTTTAGTTAATATTCAATTAAGAAATATATTTTAGTGTAATAATGGATTTTTTAATTAAATAAAATTTTAATAAAATTTCGTTACTAAATTAAATTTTATTAAATATAAATGTTTGAAAAACAATTTATGAATACTATTAAAATTTTTATTAAGGATTGAAAACTATTTTTATCAAAACCCATGAATTTTCAATAAATATTGGTTTTAAATTTAAAATTGAAATTTCAAATATTTATAAAATTATATAGATAAAATGAATTTAATTTTTGGATTCATGACATCAAAATTATCTAACAATGAATTTTTCATAATTTTCTGAGACAATCGATATTTTGGGTAAAAAATAAGTACTGTTTAAATATAGAATGTGTTTTCTCACAAAATAATAAACTAATAGTGATGTAATAAATACTATAAAGAGGATTTGTGTCCAATATTTTTTTATATTTATGAAAATGTTATTTTTTTAATTAATTTTATGGTCCCTTAGTGGACCGTCTAAGACTTATAAAATATTTTTACTTTTTAAATTGATTTCGTTGATAGTGTGACTCACCTCCACAATAGCAGGCCTAATATTTTATTGTGTTCGGAAATTGGCCCTATAAAAAAAAATTTTCCACTCCCTTTTGTAAAAAAACCCATGGGGAAAAACCATGGAATGGTTTGTGGTTTAGTTTAGTTTTATGTGTGGTGTCCAAAACCTAAATAATAACGACTTCCCTATCCTTTCCTATATAAACCCACTCAATCTCACATTAACCCTCACTCAAAACCTTTGGGACATGACGTCCATATTCCCTCCTCTCTCTATAACACTCCCAAGGCACCCCAAGCTCCCAATAAGCCTCTTTTAAGCCTCTCCAAATCCATTAGGATCACTCTTCAAAGTATGGGATTTCTTCCTTTATCATTTTTTTCTGAATTTCATCAAGTTTTTATACCCTTTTGATTATAATAAAAAATTGTGGGGTATGATTAAAAACCCCTCCCATACTTCCCTAACTACATTTCAATGATGATATACCTATTTCTCTCTCAATAATTCCTCCCTTGTACAACTGTTATCATGCCAGAATTCCGTAATGAATTTATCTCTTCCAATTTACATTCAGGAAATTATTTAATATTATTAATTTAAATTCGGTTACATATATTGGGATATTATGTTTAATTACCCTCCTTATTTTTCATTTCATGTATAAATGATGAGATACTGAATTCTCTCTCATCAACCCATTTTACGATTTCAATTTGATGTTGTTTTGCTGCCGATGTTACACGAAAATTTCGTATACCAAAGTCATTGTGTAAGTGAATACCATAAAAATTTCTCTATCAAGGGAATTCAAATTTATAAACATGTGCTTGTTGAATGAGTAAATAAATTTATGTATTCAACATATCTTATCTGTGGAATAAATTATGATGTTTAATAAATCCATGTTTTATGATCCATGTGTCACACTAATGCATGATATGAAATGTTTGTAAAGGGTTGACCCTGATAGTACTCCAATGCATTAGGTAAGGATTAGTATCAGGATAAGTCAAGTTAAATGAGGGTTTAATCATGGTAAATCAAAAGAAATTAGGGTTGAATCATTATTATTCAAGTGCAACTAGTGTTACTCATGATCCATATAAAATGAGACTTTTCTCATGCTAATATCTTGTAAAATGTTGTATCCACATTTCCATGTTATGATAATCATTATATACCATTATTTTATGTTCATGTTTCTCTTGTTATCCGTTGATATTACTATTTCCCAGCATGTACTATATTCTCCATTTTATACCTTTTTTACTCCCTTACTGGGATTTATAGATGACCCTTTTCTTATGTATGTCCTCAGGTTACCCCATGCAATGCTATGTATGAATGAATGTTGTGCTCATGTAAAATAAGTTCTCAAAAAAGAATTCATGTTTTTTTGTTCTAAGTCGTTATGTAATGTTCCTAATTACAAAATAAACTAGAACTCCCGATCCTCAATGTTTCATTAAGTGCATGTTTATTTAATAAATCATGTTTATGTGTGTAATAAAGAGCAGGGTTGTTATAGTTTTATTCCCAACATCCTCCATTATTTCTAGGAGAGTACTGTATTAAGTTTGTACAAACAATTTTTTATTAGATTTATATGCCTCTAGAGATGAGGGTGAATTTGGTGACATATTTTTTTAGAGGATGAGAAAAACATTGGATGCAGATGTAGGTACATTATTGTATACATGAGGGGATGACATGGAATGATTTTAGGTTGAGGTTTCTCAAGCACTTATTTAAATAAACATTGAGGATGTATTGAGTCTATAATTGCATACACATAAGGTAGAGGGAGGAATAAATCAAGAATTATGATACTCATTTCATATATTTGATAAATTACTCATTATTAATGGAAGGGGATGTGATCACCAAGGTGAAAAAATTAATTTCTTCTTTATGACATATAATCAATGTATGGGTAAACATTTTTAGGCTAGCATCATTTTTAGAGGTTTTTTAGTCGGACATAGGTTGTAGTGTTCAACTTGCCCTATGGTATTATACTGAGTCAGATAGTGGTTTATGTGAGGAATAATGTGGTTCTTTATGTAGTGAGAAGTAGGGGAATGAGTATACCCAATAGGCTGGTCAGAGAAAAGTATCGTCATTGGCACATCAACGTGAATCATCATTGAGATGATATCAATTCGAGATAAAAGAGCACATCCAGAATCTATGTGATCAAATTCCTAGGAGTGTCAAGCAGGTGGATGGATAGGTAATATAGAATAGTTTTATTGAATGGTCTCACGGTCAGTTGGAGATCAGGGATATAGTTAGGCTCATGCATATATGGTAGGATAGAGGGAAATTTCAAGTTGAATTAGCTAGAATTTTCCTTAATATGATGTTTTTAGTATAGGATGCGGTGATAAATAGTGGGGGTTATGGGAAACATAGAGTGTGAATTTTTAGGGAGGTCTTATATTAGTAGGTCGAGGCTCGAGGTAGTTGCACAGGGTTGAGCTGATGTATTTTGAGAAGGATGGAGAGTCTCTAATTGTTATTGGCATACCATGAGCATGTTGTCTTTTATTGTTTTCATGATAGGTACTAGTGAATGGTGTGTGTTATGTGTTAACATATCAAACATGTTCTTATTGCAGTATAAGGATCAGGTATGCTACATGATAGGGTGTAATAGATGATACAAGTGGAATTCAAGATGATGTTTGGGTAAGGTTCCATCAGTGTGTTGGATTTCTTTTTTATGATGTAACTAAATAGGTGACTTCTATGGTTAGGAGTGTTGTAATGATATTTTGGTTCCTTGTGTCATTTAGTCAAGGCTATTGGGGGTAAATAAATTGTTCAAAATCATCTTGGAGTATTGAGATCATTGTGAGTAAAAAAGCTTGGGATTCAATATTGATTATACATTGTGTGGTTGGAGACAACTTGGGGATGGTTTTTTCTTTAGTGGTGAGGTTGTAGTGGCCTGAGGTTTTTGGGTAAGGTATTTTGGGTCTAAATTCACTTATACCATGTTGTATTGAGAATGCTTGAGGTTTTAGAGTGTTCAGTGAATACCTGAGGGTTTGTTTCAGGAATATATTCCCCATGTATGACATATATCCTTAATGATAGATGACTCTAGGTACCTTGTAGGATAGTACTGAGTTCACATTATATTGGGAAAAGTCTTAGGAGGCCCAGGGGGCCGCCATGTGGCTCTTGACCGGATGGAGGGTACATGGTGGATACTAGGTACCTAGTATAGGGATATGTGGTAGGCGATAGGTACCTAGAGTTTTTTTAAATATTTTATTTAATTAAATATATTTTAACTAATTAAAAATTAGAGGGGGTTTATTAGTCCAGTCATGTAGAAGGATCCATAGGATCATCCCCATACTTTGTTCCTTATTCTCTAAAGGTGATATTATCAATCATTCTTTCCAGGGTGGGTCACAGGGAGTAGTTGTGTGTGTTTTTATTTGGTTCTTTAATTTCTTCCACCTCTTGCTGAATCTAGTTGCAAGATTCAATTTTTAGGCCCATGCTAGTACCAGGTAGGTGGTTACTATATTTTACCAATGTTATATATGTGTTTATGTGTTGTGTGATCTGTATTCATGGTTTGCGATGTGTGTCCAATTTGGAATGAAAATCATTAAAATGTGGAACTACGAGAAATAATGTCTCAACACATAGTTTTTAACCATTGGTATAGGGTACATAACCAAAGGTATATTCCATACCAAAAGATCAACAAACAATTAGTATTATATCTATAAACATAGTTTTATACCAATGGTTTTCACAAAATATTGGTATATCCATCAATAAAAAATGTTTAAAAATTATAGTGTAACATTTTTACAAATGGGTCATGAAACCATTATTATGTATTTATACCAACATATTTATAAATCATGGGCATATGGGTCATGCTATATTATAGCCTCCGTACACCTCCTATGCCACTTGAAATGAAAATATAATCAAAATAATCTATCCATAATATAATTAATGTCGATCATAAATTTCAATAATTTAAAAATAATATATATATATATATTACATTCAAATAGATAATAAATTCAAATTAAAATATATATATATTTATTGAGTTAAGGAAAAATATTTCAATTTACACAATAAAAGTTTTAAAAAATAATGTAAAATGTTTAGGATATTAATATCATGATCCAAAAAATCATCTATATGATCACCAATACCACATTTTTTCATCACTAGTTCCACTATCATCACGAACATCATCCCTGAAATCATTGTAATTAAAAAAATTAACATAGTCACCATCGGGAAAGTCATCACCTCGACCATCACTAGGATCATAATTATAATTAAAAACCTTTTCCATAAATAAATATTACATAATTTTTATGATAAAAAACATAATAAAAATACAATCCATAATCGAAAGGTTTAATATCTTGGGAAAATTAGTTTCATTCAACATTTTTACAAAATAGAATATAATCATTATTCAAATTATTCTTCATAGCCCTCATAAAATCATTTCATGTTATTCTTAGTAAATGTAATCACAAAATGTTATAAATAAAATATATTTTTAGAGAAAATCCCATTATGGGGAGGAATTATAGGAATAGAGAATAAGACATGAAACAATATAGTATATCGTTGAGCATAATCATCATCACCATGACATAAGAAAAGGATCATCATCATAAACATGAGATAATCATTAAAAAGTAGAATATAATGCAAAAGATTATTTATTATTAAATAAATTGATTATTTTTCAAATCTCATTCATGATTTGGGAACAAAGATAGCATTATGTTCATGGATAACATATATCCAGAAATCATCATTTCATAAAACTTTAACATGTATATCATCATGTTTAGGCGTAACAAACATAATATAATGATATATATCACATTAAGAAATTAATTTTAGAGAAATATAATTTTGGTTCCACCCGTCACATCATATAATACTCATAATGTTTCATTCTATATAGAAAGGAAACATAAAACAATCATAGTATTAAAATTACGCCATGAAAAAAGAATGGGTTTCATAAAGATGTCGTAATGCATATTTCAAGGAATAACCTAGGAGGGTTATAAAATAAAAAGGGAATATTATTTTTTGTAAATTAAATATTTTTATAAATAGACCTGGGTCCTGATGGGAATATGAAATAACTCAAGAGGAATCAATGAGATATTTTGGAAAATAATGTTTTCTAGAAAAATTATTATTGGCAGATTAGAAATCATATAAATGAAGTAGAAGAATGAATATACACATAAAATTAAAATATAAATCAGATTAAAATTATATTTTCATATAATTTTAGGAGAATCATTACAAATGATTTGGGAAAATAGAATAATTCAAAAGAAAGTGTTGGGTTCGAATGTTCCCCATGTCGTAGGTACCCTTTTATTGCATTCCCTTTATTCCTCCTGTAAAATAAATGTTTCATTATTAAAACATGAAATAAAAATTTAATTATATTCATTTTTTCACTCTTTATAAATTTTAATAATTATAATTTATTTTAAAATATAATTTTTTAAAGTGGATTGTTTTAATGGCATGTTTTTTAAATTATCTTATCTGTTTTGGTTTAATTATTTTGATTCAATATAATTTATCTATTTTAAAACAATCATAGTTTATAATAATATATTAAAATAAATTCATTAATATAATAAATAAACTAAATCAACCACCTATTTAGGCGGTGATTGGTAAACCATTGATAATTTCCAAATAAGAAGTAAATTTACCATTCATAAGTCATTATCAAAAGGGAAGGGGAGAGATTCATAATATATAAATATAATAAAAGTATGTTTTTTAATGATGACTAATATCGTAAATAAAATTTTAATATTAATATTTAATGTATTTAGAAGGTTTTTATGGAGTTGAGTGTAAGAATTGAATAATATATGGAGAATAGATGAAATAAATGGAAGTGGTTGCATTTTTTATGAAGTTGTTCCTTTTGTTAAGACCTTAACACATTAAATGATTAAATTTGTGTAACTCTATAAAATTTTTAAGGGTAATTATGGGATTATTATATGGGAATTTTATATATATTGGGATTTTGGAATTGTTTTTCACAGGGAAGGCATATGGGGTATTTATACTTTATTAGACAGATATTTTTATGTTAAAATATTGATTAAATTATTATTTAAAAGATAATCATTATAATAGTGATATTTTATACATTATATATTATTATTAATTTGAAATATATAATTTATGAATTTAAAACACTTTATACATTAATTTTATTAGTTTATACAAATGTATAGAAGGGAAAATGAAATTTTTATTATCTATTTTTCATTTTAAGACATTGGAAAATAATTTTTTTGTATTGAATTATAATTTATTGGATTATTTATATTATTAAATATTTTTTGGTCAATCCCAAAATTATATAATTCATTAGGTCATTATTACATCATGAATGATGTAATCAAAAGATATCGGTAACATAAAAACTTTAATTTTACTATTCACCTAAAAAATTATGTTTTTCATATAATTACCAAAAATTAACCCTTATAAAATTTTAATGTGTTAATACCAAAAATTAAAATCATTTAATAAAAAAAATTCCATGTTAAGTAATTTTATTTTAAAAAAAATCATTTTTGACAACATTTGTTAAAATACACTACCAAAAAATTAACTTATACTTTCATTGATTTTTTAATCTAAATTATTATTTTATGTCCTTATTATATGTATATTTTATTATTATTTTTTAAATATTATTTAAATTTAATTTCTCTAGTCCATTGGTTAAGTTATTATTTTAATGGTTAATTTATAATTCTTAATTTCCATGTTATTATTTTTATATTCACATTACTATTTCAATGATCATATTGGTTTTTAATTAGAATATATAACTTTAATTTTTTTCATTTATCATTAAATATATTTCCTTTAAAGGTTCTATATTATTTATTTTCAAAATTTCAACCTCATTACTAATGTTTTTCTTCTTTTTTATAGTATTGTTTGAGAATATGATATTTCTAGTTGACCAAAATGATCCGCATTTTTTTATTTTAGTAATTTTAATTTTTGTATTTATTATCTTAATGTATTAATAGATGTTGTATTATTAGTATTTATTCTCTAAATATAATGTTCTATATTAATGAAATAATGTTTTTTTTGTTGTTATTATATTCCAATTGTGTTTTATACTATACTATATTCCTAAAAATGACACACATGTTAATTAGAAATAAAATACTATATATAAAATTATTGGTTATTACATTCCTTCCTCCTTCAAAAAAATTTGTCTCACAGTTTCAACGTGTATCCTAAATTTAGAATAGATGAATGTAAAATTGATTTATTATATCCTCTAGTTCTAATGTTTCAACCTCATACTATTGGTTTCAGTAGTGTACTTTGACAATATGAGTTTTCTTATTGCATAAAGAATTGTCTCTATAGTATAAGATCTTCACCGAAAACTCTTCATAAGAGAGATCATTCTCCACGTATACCACCTTTATATTCAATACATATAAGAGATAATGTATTTTTTTTCTCAATATGGATATATAAAACATTCCATACACTTGATATGGGTTTAGTTGGAGAGCTTCTTGATATGACACAACTCTAATGAAATTAAGGATCTAAAGGGGGAAAATATATCTTTGGCATAGCTTTCCCTTCATTACAAACCTCATAAATCTATTTTGTGGGGGATATATTTATAAACACATTATTTCTAACTTTAAATTCTAAGTCTCATTGATGATTGTCATCATCACTCTTCTTCTGACTCATTGTTTTTATAATGTGTTTGTGAATATTTTTTGGTTGCATCTACTAATTATTTGACATGTTTAGGTCTTAATAGATCACATTATCATAATTTATCCCAAAAATATATATTTTAACACTTATTTAAATAGATAGATTCATAAGTATCTATCAAAATGATCTAGTGGAATCTATTATTGTATATGAACTTATCCAATGGATGATTTTGATACCATCCTTATTTAATATCCATGGATCATGTTTTAAACATGTCCTAAACTGTATGGATTTTCCTTTTATATTTTGAATCATTATATCGGTGGTATTCCATATTAAATTTCAACTCTAGATTCAAATATTATTAAATACAATTATAAAACATTATGGCGATCCTTCAATCTCGATAAGATATAATTGATAGTGTTATTCCATATAGCCTCACCACTTTTCTTATGTATATATTTGAAATCCAATTAAGTGAGAATTATATTTTAATGGAAATTAAGTGAGAAGTATTTTTAGGATAATTAAATACAAACCATATCGAATTATTTTATTTGGATTTCTTTGGAAGACTAGTGAAAAAATTCATGGTTATATTATCCCATTTACATATATGTTTAGGTAATGGTTGAAACATTTCCTTTGACTTTTTCATTTATTACTTCACTTATTATCATACCAATCACCTTAAGGTGTAATCATAAATATTTTTATTCATGTTATCCCACCATAATTTTTCTAGAATATCTTTGTATATATTTGTACTTACAGTATGGATTGAGAAAGATGAGTCATGGGCATCATCTAACATATCATTCTTTATATCAGGAGATGATGGAATATATACTAGTCCTAAACCTAATGAATCCATATTTTCGATGTTGAGTTCTTGAATTTTCACTTACTTTGATTCTCTATAATTATTTTAAATATTCAAATCATCATTTTGTGTCTCATAGATATTCTCTTGGAGATAGTGTTTGGAGCCATTTTGGAACGGTAAGATCCATACCTTCATGATTTCAAAATCCAAATATTGAATATCTATGAACAAAGGTACATTCTCAATACTTATTTAAAATAGGGTAATTATATACATTTTACTAAGATCATTAGCTTCCTATTCACTATTCTGGAATAGTAGTGAATTGAGTGATCATAATCCCGGATTCGATCAAACCATATTTTTGTGGGTGTATTGAGATCATTCTCTTTGAATATGTATATATGTCACACTTCTCTCCAGAGAGATATTTCCTCCAATTAATTAAAATGAAGATTATTGAATCAAACACAAAATCATGAGTCAGATTTTTCTTCTCATGGATCTTTAATTATATATAGGAATAGGTTGTTACATTATCATTTTGTATGAGTGGACAACCCAATACATTCATTAAATAATATTTATACATTATAAAACCTTCTCCACTTGATGTGATTGGGAGTAATGTTATATTGATTAGACTCTTCTTTAAATCCTTGAGCATTTCCTCTCATTCATAGGTCCCAAAATCATTACTCCATTTCATCTTATCACGATTAGTGGGTTTCAACACCATGAGGAATTCATAAAAAATAATCGATAGTCCCTAACTAATCTAAGTAATCTATTGAACTTAATGATGATTTTAGGTCTAGTCAATTACTAAATTTCATTTATCTATGAATTGTACATAGTGATCCCATTTATTAGGAATTCATTCCCAAATAATGTGACTTTTTCATCCAAAATGATCATTTTTTTAACTTAGCATAAAATCTATTCTTAAAGAATTAATTTATCACAATCTTTATATGTTACTCATAGTAGTAATTTGACTTATATAATGTAATTATCTCATAAATAAAAACAATCAATATAGTTATCAAGGTATTCTATAAATATCATATTCATTTAGTCCATGAAGATTGTATGGACATTTGTTAGTCCGAATGGAATCACTATGAACTCTTAATGTCCATATCATGTATAGATGTCTACATTTTCAATATATTCTCTCTTTAACAATAGATGATGATATATATATTTAAGAACCAATTTTGATAAGTACCAATATCCTCAAATAAAACATTACAAGTCATAAATCATTATAAATTGATACTTATTATTTACAATGATCTTGTTGACCTCTCGGTAGTTGATATAAATCTATGTTGATTTGTCTATCTTTTTGAAAAAGTGAATTGGTTCTCCAAAATGTGATTCACTAGGATATATGACCCGTTTTTTCAGATTCTATTTTTTATTCTGTAACTCATCCCTTTCCATCAGGACCATCCTACAAAGTCTCTTGGTTATATCTGAGAATGTAGGTAAATGTTCAATTGAGAACTCTACCTAAAAATTTGGGAGAAAGACAAAAAATTATTTCATAAATACATCAGTATACTCACTAATAATTGGAATTTCCTCAAGGTTGATGAATTCATATTAATTAATCATTTGAGTGTGATATGATTTTTCATTTGGTATCAACACCCACAACGTTGAGGGATTTTCTAATGGGGATTCTTAACCTTCATTTCATTTGTATAAGAGCATAGGATGATTCAGGACATAGAAATATATTTCATTTTTCTGGAAGCTGAAGTGAGATCTATATAATAATAGATAATCTATGTAGAGGATAGAATATAATTCTCCCAAAGTAAGGATTATGATATTCACTAGAAAAATTTTCCAATATATAGTAAATGTGGAAGATCCAAACAACAATGTTTAAATTATTATAGCACAAGATGTTTTCATATATATCTCTACATCGGGGTATCAAGGATGTTATTCAATAGTATACTTAAACGACATAAAAGGAATGTGTGCAACCTAAATTGAATAATATTTTCATAGTTCTTGTTTGAATACTTAGTGTACATTTCACTAATTCATTTACATTATCCAACGATGTGGTAGTGATAGAGTAATTTTACCCTTGATCCATTTTTCGAAGTGTTTTATGAAGTTGATTCCACTTTAAGACCCTTGGTTTAGTGCACTAGATTTCATAATTCCATTTCTATAAATAGTTGAAGCATTGTACAATGGGTGGTGTATTTTTGGAACATTAATTTAATATATCATATTGGTTGGATTATTCGTGTCTCTAGGACTTGAAGCATTTCTTCAATCCCTCCCATGGTTCATTCCACATCATTGACATTTAGGTGTTCAAATATTCTTTTTCCATTTATCATTTTATCATCTAAATTGAAACTTTATCCTTTGTTTCTCATCTTTATACCCATGGGTTCATTCAAAAAACTGCATATTTACTTTTAGATCACACTAAAATAGTTCTTCATAACACCCAACTTATCATATACCTATATATTTTCAGTGATGTGGTTTTAAACTAATAAATAATCTATCTATTTTCCTATCACTGTTGTTAATAAAACCCATGATATGAATTGTAATCCTTATAAAATTCACCTCATTTGATTTGAAAAATTCACCCACTTATATCTCAAGCGTTATAAAATCTCTCTCAATATTAGTGCAAAAAGTGTGATAGAAATACTTTTTAAGAATTAGTTTCTTAATGTCACTATAAGGAATGAGTAATTTCTCTTTCTTCGAATAATGTAGCCTGAAAAAAATTATTTCTAAATATTTTATCTATTGTTCTAAAATAACTGGATAGTAAGGTCCATTAAAATTTAAGTTGTAATTAGAGAATAAAGAATTTAGTAAATAATTTCTCTGTATTAGATGAAGGTGGGATTTAAACATTATTCAAGTTATTATTCTTACCAAGGATAGGTGAATGAGTACCACTATGAGGATTTTAACTCCACCACTCATTATGTTAGGAATGTTATTCAAACATTTTCTACATTTTCTATAACTTGGGTTTTTGGTCTTATTTATCATGGTACAAACCATTTTATAAAATATAAAAGGTTAGAACAAAACATATATCAAAAAAGTATAAAACATAACTTTTTCTAATGTTTAAATTAATTTTAAAGTATCCACATTTATGATTTCAATTATTAACCTAGGTTGTCTTTTATTAACCGAATTCACAAATTAACTAAATTTTTATCTGATACCAGCTATAATGACCCACTTTATTCATAAATTATGAATAAATCGTTTTTGTGATAAAATTCATCATAATAATAAAATTTCTAATTGAATGGTTTATAATCTTGGGAAATTTGGGATTATAAATCATGAGTAAATAATTATATTTAAACATTTTTTAAATCCTTCTTAATAGTCCACTTAAATATTTTCATGTTATTCTTAGTACATCTAATCACCTATGAGTAAGCATAAAATAAATGGTGATCTAAAATCATATAATGTAGTAATAATAGGAAAGGAACCTAATAAACGAATAAATATAGTAATTCAGTGATCATAATGATTATCATTATGACATAAGAAAAGGATCACCATCATAAACATGAGGTAAAGACTTCAATGTAGCATTGAATGTCAGATATTTTTTTGTAATGAATCAAAATAATATTGTGGTCAGATCCCACACATAAATTTTGAAAAAATATTGAATAATTTTCATTTATAATATATGTGTGTAAATCATCAATTCATAAAATGTTAATAAAGATAGAAAATAAATTATGTATGGAGTTAGGGGCCTCCCTCAATTAGCTGCTAACAAATGTGAAATCATGTTCATGTATGATACACATAATATAATGATAAATATCACATTAACTAATGTATTGGAGGGATATATAACTTTGGGTCCACCGGTCACATTATAAAATGATTAAAATAAATCACTCCACATAAAAATGAAACATGTAAAAATCATGGTCATAAAATAAACCCATTACAAATAATGGGTTTAATAATGATGTTGTAAACAAAATTTATATGAATAAACTAAAAGGTTAAAAAATATAAATAAATTTTTTTTTATATATTTTAAATATTGTTATAATAATGTCCTGGGTCATGGTGATAAGATGATATAACTCATGAGGAATCAATGAGATGTTTTGGAAAATAAAATCTTTTTTGAAAAATAATTATAGTTATCTTAGATATCATATTAAAAAATTATAACCATGAATATCTATAGAAAAATAAAAGAAAAATTAGAGTAAAAATACATTTAAAAGATATTTTCTGAGAATAAATAGGAAAATTGTAATATTTAAAAGGAGTTGGGTTCAAGTGTTCTCCTTGCCTTTGGTCTTGTTTTCTTTCTTCTCTATTAAGCCACATGTATAATAAATTAATATTTATTAAAACATGAAATAAAAATTCAATTATCTTATATTATTTTAATGATTGATCAATTATAATCACTAGATTTTAATTTTCAATCTCCTTTGTTAAGGGTCTAATGTTAAGATGTATTTTTTTCATTCAATTATCCCATTTTCATTTTGGTTTCTTTATTTTTAATATTAATATTTTTTATTTTTATATAATTAAATAATGATGGTTATATTAGATTAACATTAATTTAATAACATACTAGATAACCTAAACTAACTACTAATGCAGGCACTAATAAGTCAAGCATTAACAATCTTCTCGTAGTCGGTTAAACAACAATTCAGGAAACATTATTAAAAGTGATGGAGAGATATATATAATATAAAAATATATTGGAAGTAACATTTTTATATTGTATTAATATCATTAATAACATTTTGAAATTATAATTGAAAGAATTTGGAATATTTGGAATGGATTGAAGTGTAAGAATTGAAATATATAAGGGGACTAGTGAGATGAAAGAAGTGCAATAGGTTACTTTGTTTATGAAGTCATTCATTTTTCTAAGACCTTAACACCTTGAAGTCTTGAATTTGCGTCAATAGAGAATTTAACAAAGGGTACTAAGTGTAATAATAGTGGGTTATTGGTACTACCATTGGATTTGATAAGGGAATGGGATGTGGTTTCCCAAGGGAACAGATATGGGGTATTTATACTTGAGGGGACAAGTATTTTTTATTAAAATATTGAATAAATTATTATTTCTAAGGTAAAACATATAATAGTGATATTTTTTACATTCTGAATTATATTTTATTTAAAAAATATGATTTTTGGGATTTAAAACCCTTTAATCATTGAGTTTATTATTTTTATACAAAATAAAATAAGAAAAATGGAAAACTAATTCTATATAAAATACATTCCATTTGTTGACTTTGGAAATTAATTTTTAGGATTAAAATGGGAATTAATTGGATTAATTATCTTGTTAATATTTTTACAAGAAAAAAATTCAATAATTTATTAGGAAATTATCACATCATGAATGATGTAATTAAAATATATCAGTTATGTAAATACTATTTTTTAACAATTCACCTAAAAAAATTTGGGTTTTCATAAAATTTCAAAAAAAAATATCCATTATATAATTTCAACATGTTGATTACAAAAATGTTATTAATTTGATCTAAATAATTTTATAAATTATATAATTTTTTTTTAATTTATAAATTATGGGTTTTTACAGAATATGTTAAAATAACTTATATAAAAAAAATCACTTATACTTTCTTTGAGTTTCTAACCTAAATAATAAGTTTGTGGTACTAGAATGTTTATATTTACTTGATTTATTCATACTAAATATTATTTCGATTTAATTTTTCTGTTTTATTGGTTATGTTACTATTTTAATGGTTAGATCAATATTATTATTGGTCATGTAACTATTTTAATGGTCATATTACTGTACTAATAGTCATATTTCAATTTTAAAAATCATATTATATTTATAATTTTTATAAATAACTATAATTTAATTCATTAAAACCTCATTTAAATTCTTCCCAATGATATTTTTTCTTCATTTTCAAAATTTTTATCACATTATTAATGTTTTGATTATTTTTTTAAAGTATTGTTTGTTAGTGTGTTATTTCTAAGATATAAAAATGATCCTCATTTTACTATTCTAGTATTATTTTTGTGTTTATTATCCCATTAAAATGATTTCAGTTTTATTAGGAATTTTTATTCTATAAATTTAATGTTCTCAATTACTGAAATAAAGTGTTATTGGTTTTTAATATGTTTTTAATGTGTTTTATACTATAATATATTCATATATATAACACGCATGTTTACTCAAAAATAAAATACCACATATAAAATTTAGGTTTTCTATAACCCTCTTTATTTCTCAGATAATCATATAATGATCTCATCATCGATATTCATTTATAAAAAACTATAGTAATATCTAGTCTAAGTGATGGAGATAATGATTTCAAATATTTAATAAATGTTCCAGTGTCCTTCTGGTTTATTTTACACAACTACATGGAAATTTTATTCCATATACTACTTACAAATAATCCTCTTACGTCTTGTTGGTAGTGGTGGAGTTAATATTTATTAAAATGGTAAAATACCAAATGTGAATGAAACTCTTATTGGTTTGGGTATAGTCTCATCCTTGGTTACTATAACATAATACATATCCCAAATTATCATTTGGTATGAATTTTCCATCTTTTTATTATCAACAAATTTTATTGAAATATGTTGATAATATAAATGAGATACTTATTTATGAAATAGATATTAAATATTATAAGGAGTTCAATAAGACATACAATTTTTTCTTACATCTCAACATTAATAGTACTCCCATTTTTCATGATTCCATTTCAGCAAAAAAATATCTTCATACACTCCCTTTGGTATTAAATAGCCCTCACTACAAATGAAAATTGAAATAAGAAAATAATATTCATTAAAAGTGTATTGTCAAAAATAATTATTTAAATTCATTTAAAATTGTAACGAAATTTAATTTATTTTTTTCAACTGAACCTAAAAAATACTAATTAAAGTCAGTTGTAAAAGAAAGATACTTTATTTCTCTCATGATCATGTATAGTCACTTTTTCCAAAGAGTGCACATTCATAATAGCATCCTTTTTGTTTTTATTTCATTTTGAAGAATCCTAAAAAATTAAAATTCAATAATATAAAATATATTATTAATTGAAATCCTAATATTTTTAACCAAAAACCATTACATTTTAATAATACCTTAATCTAACTACTCTTTTAATTCGCATAGTTTTATGTAATAGTAAAATAATTGAGGGTTGGTATAACCTATTACTATATTCCACATCTACTTATCCAAAAGGTATATAAATTGTTCTTATATCATCTCCCCAATTCCGAAAATTTATTCAATGATGTATCCCACACAAATCGACTATAAAAAATGTTAAAGTGAAGTTGTAAGAAAAATATTATTTATAAATAAAATACTAACATGCGTTTAAATATTACAACATTTCATAACTATATCTCAGCTGATTAATTTTCATTAATTTATCCTTAAAGTTTCTCCATGATATTTGTTACATGTGAATGATTCCACTATATTTTTATAATTCCTCTTTTAAAATATTACACTATGTATAATGTTTAACAATCAATTGGTTTCCTCCGTTGTACTCAACCATAATTTTTTTTCGATTCCAAACATTATATATGCAAGTATTCACAAACTACATATTATAAGTCAATCTAAAAAATAAAAAACATAAAAATAGAATTAATAATGTTATGGATTATATCAGGTATGGTGGGTTCTCTATGTACTTACAGTGCCTCACCCACTTACTTAGTCATTCTACTCAACACTGTCAGTAGTCTGACTATAGAATAGTTTTATCCTATATGGTCATACCTAAAATAAATTTAAAAATGAATAATAAAATTAAATTTAGTTTATTTAAATTGATATATATTATAGTTACTATACTTATAGTATTCGCCATAGGTTTCAATCCCATGTCTCATATTCATCAATTATTATCAAACATTCTTTCCTATGAGATTATTTATAGTTTTTCATACTCTACATAGGAATAAAATGTAATTTTTTTAGAATATTCACTACTAATTAGAAAGATAGTTATGGTGTAATATGTTGAATGAAATACTTAATACATACTAATTTTTTTAATAAAACAATAAAATAGATGAGAGATATCGAAAGTAAGGCATAATAATTAAAGAAGATAATATATAATCATGATTATCTAGTTTATTTCCTTTTGGTTTATTTTTTATCAGTTTATTTATTTTTTAGGTTGGTTTAGTTTAGTTCAAGGTGATTTTATTTCAATATATATGCTTTATATTTTCTTAATTTGTTTTCCATTTGCGACACTTTGCTTTATTTTAGTTTTTTTTCAATTTATGTGTTGTCAAATTGAGTCAAGAATGTTTTAAAAAATTTATTAAATTTTGGTTAATTTAAATTATAATAACATTAAATTGGGTAAAATCAAATCTGTTATCTTATAGTTTATTCTAATTCATTTGATTTAGATTTGCTCATTTTAATCGGGTTTTTCTGGAGTTAGGGTTGATATGTTTTTTATGTCACTTTGTTTCACTTTGATTTATTTAATTTTTACATTTAGGTTGGGGTATTTTTTGTTTAATATAATTTTGTTTATATGTTTGTTAGGTCCTTTTGTTCTATTTGATTCATTTAGGTAATTTTTTTATTTCATCCCTTCATCATTTGGTTAATATATCATTTTTTCATTTGGAAATTTTGTTCATTTTTTCATTTACTCGTTTGGACATTTGTTCATTTATGGGTTAGGTTATTCCAACATTTTTTGGTTTGTTCATCATATCATTTGATCATTTCTTCATTTATTTCATTTGGTTATTTTTTGGTAATTCGATTTGGACTTTTTTGGGTTAGGTAAGTTGGTCATTTGTTTTTTATCATATATTTATTTTTTATTTTCTAATTTGATCACTAAGATATTTTTTTGTTATGTTATTTTTGGGTGAGGTCATCTGGTTAATTTTGACCATTTTTGGGTTAATCTATTTGGTTAAATCTTGATCAATAATTTTATTTCATTTTTTTGGTCATTTGGACATATGGTTCAATTTGATTTGTTTAATTTGGTTAATTTTGGGTTATGTATTTTGGTTATTTTGTTTATTTTCTTTACATTTGTGTTAGTTCATTTTTGGGTTTAGTTCACTTGTTCATTTTGTATAAATTTGGGTTAAGTCACATTGTTTAAATTGTTGTTAGTTAATTTTGGTTAAATATAGTCCAAACTAACAAGAAAATGATGGAACCAAACCAAATCAATAAAAATGAATTTAAATTAAATTTTTTGAATTGAAATAAAACACATAAAAACAAATTGAATGGACTATATGAAGGTCTAATTCAATTGAAACAAAAAAACTAAAAACAAAAAAATACCATTAAAAATATCAATATAGACTTCAAATTTATTCAAATTCACATATTATTTCATGATTTGAAATATAATATTTCATAAAACAAATTCTAGAAATTTAGAGGCCTAGTTCCTTCGATAGATTAGATACATGATACATCAACTTAAAAATATTCTACATCATATTTATTTTGGTCTTCATAATATTCTCCTATTTTATTTTTAAATTATATTAAATCATAGGATACCCTGGATATATAAATAAATAATAGGGTGATATATAAAGCACAATAATGTAATCACCATAAAGTGTAACGTAAGAGTCAATATGAATAATAAGATATAATAGAACTGGAGGGTCATATATAATTACATGGAAGCATGGAATAAAAAGTAATATATCATAAGAACATAGCGAACTGAGGATTTGGAAACAATATAAAACATGAAATAATAATCATAAGTAAAGGTTCACTTCTAAGACAACATAACATTATGTGTTGGGCTAACTGCTCGTTCACCATACATGGTATCTCTTTAGATGAAAACATCACCTAATGCATTGGGGGGTTTTTTAATTTTTGTTTCCACCCACAACATCATAAGGTATACATACTTGAATATGTCTGTCACACCCCCCCCCCCAAAGGTGTGCCTCTTAGGGTGATAAATTAGATAAGGTTGATTATGACACATGAATCCATTCTTTAGTAGGACACATGTTAGAGATAATCACCAAGGATATAACATACAGAAAAATGGGAGGGAAAACCCTATAATATATGAGAAACACGAAATGAGATAGAGGCACCAAAAAAATCCTACTAAATATCCAAAAATACAAGCTTATAATGGTATATAACTGAAAAACTATAAAATCCCCCCCCCCCTTAAAAAATACACGATCAGGTTAATTCAACTAGAATTCACTTATTACACTGCTAAATATATTTTCAGTTTACAATTTTACAGAATTGGGCCATAATTTATACATATCAACCCACGTGAATAGAAATTGGGAAATACTAAAACAATATCAATTTCTCTTATAATATAAAATTTCTTCATAAAACATGAAATATTTTCATTATATATGTTCACAACATTCATCTTGCCTTCTTATTTTATCTTATCCATCATTAATCCCTATAAAAAAACATTTTAAAACATGGGATGAGAAAAAAATGCTACATACAAAACATAAAAATAATGATGGAATCCATTAGTACGTAAACACATATAATTATATGATATGATTTTCACTGAGTCATAATTATCCCCCAAAATGTATCATATTGATAAATTGTGAAAACAAAATATTTCTAGAAAACACAGAAATCATAAATAAAACCGTATAGGTAACATGGGGAATCAATTACATTATATTTTAACCCTCACAGATACAATATTAATTTTAACCATCAAGCATAACTTACATTGCAACCCTCACAACTACCTTACAATGTAACCCTCGTGGCTTCTTTGTGGTGTAACCATCACAGTTACACTTGAAGTAACCATACGGTCGACCTCCAACATAAACATACCAAATTAAGTGGATAGAGATATATGTACAACCATTAATAATATATAATTCCTAATAACCATAACATAAGCCTAAAACACTAATACATTCAAAAAACATTCCTTTAGGAGTTTGTAAAAATATAAATTTAAAAGATAATTTTTTAAAAAAATGTTCCTTACCTCGGGTTTGACTTACATAAATCAATTAAAAACTCTTGTATAATATTTTAATGATTTTTTCAATATATTAAATAACCATATTTATAATTATAATTACTTATATTGTCTTCTTATAACATCCCTCCCCCAATTTATTAATAATATTTCGTTATTTTCTCTATTTCAAGTACATTTATTTCATGGTTTCCATGTTCAGTTCATAATGGATTTTTTTGACAAATAGATGAAAAAATGAAAAAGTAGAATGAAATTTTATTAATATGTTTCCAAAATTTTGAATTAAAGCATTTATCATTTTTTTACTGATATGATAATTAATATTTAGATAAAACATTATTGAAAAATATTTAATTTATTTTGGCGGTTTATACGACCATCAACAACTTATATAATTTTATTCAATATCATTTTATATATTGGTTCCATAACATTTAATAACTTATGATATATATAATAAAACCATATTTAACCATAATAATGGTCTTATGACCATACTTGAAGGCAGTAATGGAAAATGAAAACACATCATCTGTGAGGATGGTACATTTACACATCACAGATGATGTTTTCAGTTTTTTGAATAAGAGGAGAATAAGACAGGTTTGATGATGAATTGTTCCATTTAAAAGATACAATTAAAGTATATATAAGATAATATAGTTTCAGTGACACTTTTATTAGAAGATTTGATGAGATTAAAATAATATAAAATAAAATAAAATGAAAATAAAAAAACAAGTAAAACTAAGAGGAGTATACCACTTGAAATCTTCTCCTTGGAAACCTCTTTAAGGAACTTGGTTTTGTCCTTTTGGTGAAACCATTAGGATAGGGAATTGGAGAAGAGGCTTGGGAATTAAATAGGGAAGAGATTAAAAAATCTACATGGCTTTGAGGTCTGAGGAGAAGAGGTGGTGAGGGGTGGTATTTATAGAGGAGGAGGGGGTATTTTCTCATCATTATATTCATTAGTTTATTTTTTTGGCTCAAAACTATGAATTGTTTGAGAATTATAAAAAAAAATTAAAATAATTATGGATATTTTTAGATTATAGTTATTACATCATGCATTATTTTATTATTCTATTTATTATGATTAAATTTAAAAACTGTAAATTACCTTATTCACTATTCACCAAAAATTCAACTATTTCAGAAAAATACCAAAAACTCACCCTAAAAACTTTTATATGTGTAATATTAATAAATTACCCACATTTTATGGAAATAATTTTCTAAATGTGATAAATTGAACTTTTAATGAAAATAATTATTTATTTAAAAATACAAATTTTGAAATTATAACTGATTTTATATTACCTTAAAAAACTAATTATGCTATGATACAATTATATCATTATAATATGAAAACAATATATTAATTTATGATTATATTTTATGAATATAATTTTTTAAACCATTATATTAATTATAAAATTCTATATAAAAATTTATGTGCCCCAAAAATAACAACACTTAATTTATCATTTTTTTAAAAACATTACTTAATACATGATATAAATATATCGTATTATCACTTATAAGATACAAATGTTTTATTTATAATCTCATATATGAAGTTACTATTCTATTAGTATAGATTTATTAATATCTCTAAAGACCATTTATTTTATTTTAAATTTATGTTGAATTTAACTATTTAATTCTAGAATGAAATCAAATTTATTTATAAGTACCATGGTTGTTACATTATCTACACCTTCTAGAAAATGTATCCTAGAAATTATTATTCACTTATTAAACTAGTGAGGTTACATTTCCCTCATATAATTTTTAGATTCCCATGTTGGTTCCTCAACCGTGTGGTTTCTCCAAAAAAACCAAAACTGGTGATTTACCATATTATGCAATACTTTCTCTCTAGGGTTAAGAATCTGAACAGGTTTCCATTAATTAGAGGGGTTTTCTTCCATATGTACTTCTTTTAGGCTTAAGACATATGTTTAATATATAACATACATTCATAATATCAAAACATGGAAATCATTTTTTACGTAGGAAAATCATGGTGGAAATTTTACTCTGTATGCAACTGATACAACCTTCTCCAGGATTTCAAAGGGTTTAATGAATCATGGACTCGGTTTCCCCTTTTTACCAAAATGTATCCAAATTTTCCATGGACAAATTTTGAAAAATACATGATCACCTACCTCAAATGAAAACTAATTTCTCCTGTTATCCATATAACATTTCTTCCTACTCTGATATTTTCCCATGTGTTGTTGGATAATCTTCACATTCTCATCTACCTCCTCAATGAATTATTTATCCACAAACACCCTTTCCCGAAATTCCTCCCAAATTGTTGGTGTTTGAAACTGATTTCAATATAATGCAACAAAAGGTTCCATCTATATACTCGAATGAAAAACAATTATTATAAGAAAACTCAACTAAATAAATATGTTGATCCTAAATTATCTATTAATCCCTTGAGAAATCTTGTAACATGTCTTCCAAATTCTAAATAGTTCATTCAGTTTTTCTATAACATTTAGGCTGAAAGGATGTGCAAAAATTTAATTCAGTTCCCAACAAATTCTAATGTCATTTTCAAATGAAAGAAGTGAACACAAGATCACAGTCAAATACAATTGATAGAGGAACACCATGAAACATGAAAATCTCTTTGAGGTACAGGTGGGAAATCTAATCTAGAGAAAGAGTGTCTCAAATATAATGTAATTGTTCATATTGATTCATCCAATCAATAATAACCCAAATCACATTTTTACCTCTAAATGTATTTGGTGTCACCACCCTGAAATCCCTGGATATATTTTTCCATTTCCACTCTAGCATTGGAAAATGTCGATGTATCCCTTTTTGTAGTTTCCACTCCATTTTAACCTGTTGAAAAGTCAACCATTTCATTGTAAAATCCAAAAATATCATTTTTCATTCAATCACATTAGAAATAGTCTTGATGGTCTCTGTACGTCTAACTGTTGCCAGGATGAAATACAAAAGGATAATTATGATCTTCACTTAATAATTATTTCTTCTACAGGGAATCACAAGGCATGAATAATTTATTTAAAAATCAAAATACAAAATCATTATCAACATTGAATTCAAAAATTCAACTTTCTAATCCAATTATACCTTTTTCTATAACTCATGGTCTTCCTTCTGTGATTGTTTTCAAATGTATAATATAGATTATTTCACCGACACCTAAAAAATATAGGAATTTTCTACACCAATAACTTCTAATATGATATTCATAAATCATTAACCAAGGGGTCATTTTCTAAACAAAAATGGTCTATTGTAGAATGATTTTTTGAATCAAAGTATACACTACTTTGTTTAATTATTTTGGATGGTAATTGATTGTGCAATCATAATATTTTATCAATTCTATCCATCTTATCTATCAAATTCTCAATTCGTTCTATATAAATATATACTTGAAACTTTAATGGTCATTATATAATCCACATTTATATTCATATAAATAATGTCTCCATATTTTTAAAGAAAAAAACCATAGCTGCTAATTCTAAATCATGTGTGGGATAATTTAACTCATGAGGTTTTAGTTGCTATGGAGAATAAGAAATTACTTGAACATTCTTCATTATAACACAACTAATTCCATTCAATTAAGCATCATTGTATATTAAAAAACACCATTTCTAGATGGTATGGACAAAACTAAAGAATTCATTAATCTCTTCTCCAGTTCCTAAAAAAAACATCACATTCAAAAACCCAAAAAATTTTAACCCTTTTATGTTATATTAGTTACTGATCTAGATAAAAATGAAAATTTTTAACAATCCATTGACAATAGTATGCTAATCCAAGAAAATAGCAAATCTATCTATCACTTTTAGGACTTGGACCTTCATCAACCACTTTTGTTTTGGTCAGATCCATTGTTATAAAATCCTTATTAACAATGTACCCTTAATAAAGAAACGGTTTCGAACCAATAATAAACTTTTATAAATTTTCCATATAATTTATTTTAATTATGTTCTTGAAGAACAATCCTTGGATGTTTTTCATTATCACCAAAAAATTTTGAAACATCAAAATATTTATTAATAAAAACAACAAAATACTTATCCAAATAATCAAGAAAGATTATATTAATAAGATACATGAAAATAGTATAGGATTTTTTCAAACCAAATGGCATAACAACAAACTCATAATGCCTATATCTAATAAGAAAATCTATTTTCGGGATGTCATATTCATTCACCTTCATCTGATGGTACTCTAAAATCATATCAATATTATAAAATACTATTATACCTAGATTTTATTAAGAAAGTATTCTTTATGAGTCAACAAATACTTATTATTAATATTAATGTTATTAAAAGATCTATTATCAATGAAAACCCTTAAGGAACTATCTTTATTTTTAACAAATAAAAAAGATGCAGCCCATGGTGAAGTGTTAGGATGAATGAAGCCTTTATCGAGAAACTCATTAGACAAATTTTTCAATTCTAGAAGTTCCAATTGAACCATTCGATAAGGGGTGGTCTCCCCCAAATTTACCCAAGTTCTAAGGGTTAAGTGGTCTCTTGTAGTGTAGCTTGGGTTTTCAAATCCTCAGAGACCTAAGAAGATACTTAGACCAAAAATAAAAAGAGATGGACTTTTGGATATGAAATTACCTACATGGGTGGCTTTTAGATGGGTTTTTATAGAGAACATAAGATATCTATTTGAATTAAATTTATGATACAATGAGTTTATCCTAAGTTATTGATCGAGTTGGATTGGATGGATTCCGTTTTTTATGACTTTAATTTCATTAACTCGAGAATGATTCATGCAATGAATTAAAACTAACCTCATAACTTGCTGATTAAACAACATAACAACACATTCTAATCACCAATACACATTTAGTATCATTTTCATGAGCACTCCTAGGTAAAGGTTCTAATTTGAACATAAATGTGGGTCGAATAAATTTAATAAGGAAGAGAAAGAATAAAAATCGTTGAATTAAAGAATCTAAAATAAAAGAAATTAATAACATTTAGAGAGTGAGAAATAACATTCAATCTATTCCCTTAATACTCCCTTGGATCAACCCATAAAATATATAGCTCTACATTGATGACAAGTTCTCAACGGAAGCGGGAAGTAGACTTGTGAGGGAGGAATTGAAGAAGTAAAAAAACAACAAAATTACGATCACTCCACCGTTGTGTGAACAATATCACAAGGGTTGGTGTGAATAAGTTCATAACTAGAGGCAACGTGATCAAGGTGATCTTAATAAATATAGATTAAGAGAAGAAGATGAAATTTTATTGAAAACTAAGGTGATTTTAACAACATACATGATAAGGAAGAACATTACAAAGACAAATTGGCATAATAACAATACAATGAAAACAAAGCTCCAAGATCCTCTAAATATTCCACCACTACTGCCTTAAATATAAATTTTTGAAGCCATTGGCCAATTCCCCATCATATCATGTTCCATTAATTAATTGTTTTTGGGAAAGGTGAGTGGACAATCAATGGGGATGTGACTTTTCTACTCTTCCCCATAAATGGCATCTAGCTTGCATCCACCATAAATATGCGCCTAAAGTACCACATATTTGATAGAATTAGAGTAGTACATATAAGGATAAAATGTATACACATATGTCTTATAAATTCCTGTAACATTTCATCCCTAAATAATATGTTGTTCGCGTGACATGATTTAAATGGTGGGTAGTTTTTATGGGCTCCAGAATTTGGCCCAAAATTCAATCATCAACTTGGGCAACCTAGAAAACCATTAAAACATCCAAACTAGCTTGGGAAACTGTTAAATTTAATTTTTCCAATAATAGCCTCTATAATAATGTAAATTTTCAGAATCATTGGTCTTGAATTATTTCCTCTACATTACTTTTATTGGTTTGCTGTCCAAATCACTTCATCCATGATGTGGTCTGTTCAAATCCCACTTTGGTGGTCTTCCAAATTGAATCTCCAAGTGCTCCAAAAGAATTAATTTTTACTTATATAATGGGATAAATGAAAATAAAATATAAATATAAAATCAAGGCCATTATGTGTTTTATGAGAAGCTCAAGAAGGTACCATGTAATAGTGCATTTTAAGAAGGAATTACAGTCATAATGTGAAATAATGTTCAAAGTGTAAAATGAACTAATAATGGTGTGTATGATTAATAATTAAAATGAATTTTATGTTATAATAAATGAATAATATCCTCTTTTAGGGGCTAATCACACCCCCAACATGAGTTTTTCTAGTCCCGAGCAAAATATATCTTACAAATCTGAAATTTGAATTCTCTTTTACAAAAACATATTATTACACATTTCTCACCCTAATATCTCATACTATGAAATTATGAAACCCATAAAAATCATTTGAAACAAGTTATTTCCATAGGAATATCCCAAGCTCAAGCCCATTCCTTTTTTCAAATTCATTTCCATATTTCATCCAATTTTAATTAAGCATGATGAAGTGTTGTGTGTCACAATAGACATGTGGGTTCATTTTCATTTGAGGGAGAAAATATTGAAGCGCTAGGTGGAATCAAAATTAAATATTATGATGAGTATTCATTTGTTTTTAATTTTTTGTCTTTTTTTCAATTTTGCCCTGGAAATTGAAATTTAAATCAATCGAGTCAACCCATGTAGCAAGACTCTCCCGATGACTCCCAGGCTCAAAGACCGTAGGGCACCAATTGAATCTCACATACTCGGGAATCATCTCGAGTTAATTTAATCAAAAACAAATTCAAATTACCCCAAATATAGATAAAATTCCCAACTCTGGGCCTGAAAAATATGGATTCACGATCCCCAAGTGCCTAAAGCCATGCATTATGTTAATCCATTTCTCTATGCACAGTTTTTTTGAATACACATGTTAAATTTAAAATAAACACCAACACTATGAAATTTATTATGGACCCCAAGAACTAAAACTAATACCCCACAATCTAGAGGATGTGCATTGTGATTTTTTTTAAATAAATGGATGAAAATATAAACGGTGAAAAATAACATCAAACAACCGCACTTTCCAAAGTCTAGGTACATGAACTTAAACTTACATTAAATTCAGAATCACAAAATTCAAAATTATTTGATATCTGGTTTCAGAGGTTGAAATGTGTGTTATCATGTTCAAGTTTAATGAAAATTTTCATTCCACACATTTTATGATGAAAAAAGAAAGAAATTATTTTATTTTATCTCCCCCAAAATAAAATAGAACTGTCCCTAGTGTTTAAAGAAATGAAAACATAGATGGGGTTATAGAGAAGTTCAACGAAGACATTGAAAATGAAAATTATAGAATGAAGTCACCTTGTGGTTGATGTTGAAAATGAATTCCCCAGTCTCCATTTAGTTCTGGTTCAAGTCCTAGCAGCTTGGACAATTGTGACAGGATTTTCCCAATGAACTAAGACATGTCTTTGAATTTTTTTAAATATATTTTTAATATTTTTGTTTTAATATAAAAAACCAAAAATAAAATTAAAATAAACTAATGATTCATTTTATTCTCAAGGACCACACCATGTGACATGGATGAATATAGTTCTCCCCTTTCATACCCATTCTTACTCACGAAACAATAATAGTTCAACAATCTAATTTTTTTCTTTTAACCTACAAAAACATAAAAATAAAATAAACTTATGATACATTATCGTCTCTTAAATTTCTGGGTTAAGTATTACTCAAGGATCACACCACATGACACAGATGAATATGGTGATATTTTTTCATACCCATACTTACTCATAAAAAAATAATAGGTCAATAGTTTAATGATTTTTTTGTATTTATCCTTTAACATAAAAACACATATAAATAAAACAAACTGATGATACATTGTCTCCGATTAAATTTCTTTTTAAGGTATTACTCAGGGAACACACCACATGACACGGGGGAATATGGTGCTCCCTTTTCATACCCATCCTTACTCATAAATGAATAACATGTCAAAATTCGGAGGTACTAATTAAATGAATGGAGACATGAAAACCACGGGTTGCCTCCCATGCAGTGCTTTCGTTTAATGTCGCTAGCTCAATATGAACCCCCTAACTTACCTAATGCCAACTTTCAATATTATAAGGACCCCATATTTCTCCACTTATACATTATTGAGATTGATCCTTTGTTTATAATTTGTGCCATGTAAAACCTATGTTCTATAATGAGTGGGAGAATCGAAGGAATATCAGAAATGGTTGATCTAGTTTCCTCTGCAGTCTTTCCTAAGAAATCAATGATCATTCAATATTTTTTTGGTATCAAGAGAAGAATGAATTCCAATTGATGGATCCTAATTATTCCCTATAAAGGGATACTTGTGTGGGGAAGTAAGGATAATAATTTTGAGCTTATGTTGCATAAGACATTCAAACACATGTTGAGATTTTGAATCCAACTCAGTTTCATTTTCCACATTTCTCAACAAAATTGGTTCATTTAGAATAGAAGATTCAACCCAGAAATTGGTAATATTAGTGTCAGGAATGGGTATGGACTCCATTTTTTTATTTCTATCAATGTTGTAGTGATTGGTGTTGTTGAAAAATCATTAATAGAGTTATAGTTAGAAGACTCCATCAACGATGTCAAATTTTGATCTTTTGAATACATGAAATAAATTTCCTCCTGATTTAAATACCCTTCAAAAATTTCTTGATTCACTTCCTCTACCCCAAATCTAAAGGATTGTTCTTGAATAAATTCATGACAGGTTTTTGGGAAACTAGAAACATCACATAAGGTTTTGGAAGGTACAATTGGCGTATGGATGAGTTCCTCACAAGAATTAATGAGTTGTAGTTCTAATATCAATGATGATACATCAGAACTCATTATATACATTTGATTACACAATTTTTCCATTAGTGTTTGAGGAATATAATTTTTTTGTGGTTAATCATCATGGACTTACCCATGATTCATCTATTCAACCATCCCTGAGAGGGTTAGAAATTTATCCTTTAAATATTCATCATCCCAAAGATTGTACATGTCACCGGGTGTGTGGTAATTAATCAAGGGTTGATCAATGAAATTTTCTAATTTGGAGGATTCCCAGTATTGATTTTATATTTAATTTTTGCATGATTTAGTGACATGGTAACTTGGAAGATACTCCATTAGAGAAGACAAAATGTTTGATTCTAAATTCTCAGGACACACACAAACAGAAATTGGTAAAGATAAGGGAGAGGGGGTGAGAATAGAGAATGTGTGGTGAGAAAAGGATGATAGTGTCTATGCTAACATACTTGGGTCCCCAGAAATAGCGCCAACATTTCACCTTTCCCAAATTTAATCAAGTTCTAAGGGTTAAGCAGTCACTTGTAGTATACTATGGATTGTCGAATCCTCAGAGACCTAAGAAGATCCTTAGACACAAAATAAAAACAGATTGATTTTTGGATATTCTGTGACCAACATAGGTTGATTTTATATGGGTTTTAAAATATAACTTAAGATATCTTTGTGAATTCAATTTATGAGGAAATTATTTGATCATAGGTTATTTCTCAGGGTGGGTTGGAAGGATTCCTTTTTTATGATTTTAATTTCATTAACTCGAGAAGGATTCATGCAATGAATTCAAACTAACTTCATAATTTACTGATTAAACACAATAAAAACACATACCAATCACTTATACACTTTTAGGATCATTTTCTTGATCACTCCAAGGTAAAGGATCTAATTCGCACATAAAAATGGGGAGAATAAATTCAATAAGGAAGAGGAAGAATAAAAATTATTGAATGAAAGAAACTCAAATTAAAGAAATTAATAAAATTTAGAGAGTGAGAAATAGCATTCAATTAATCCCCCTGCTACTCCCTTGGATCAACACATAAAATATCTAGCTCTCCATTGATGACATGTTCTCGACGGAAGTGGGAAATAGACTTATGAGGGAGGAATTGAAGAAGTAAAAAAACAACAAAATTACAATCACTCCACCATTGTGTAGACAATATCAGAAGGGTTAGTGTGAATAAGTTTACACCTTGAGGTAATGGTATCAAGGTGATATTAAGAGGAACATAATAAGATAATAAGAATAAATTTTATTGAAAACTAAGGTGATTTGAACAACTTATATGAGAACGAAGAACATTACAAAGAAAAATTGGCATAATAACATTAGAATGAAAAAAAGATCCAAGATGCTCTAAATCCTCCACCATGACTACCTTAAATAGGAATTGCGGAAGCCTTTGGCCAATCCTCCATAATACCATGTTCCTTTAATTAATTTTGTTGGGTAATGGTGGGTGGAAAATTAATGGAGATGTGACTTTTCCACTCTTCCCCCGAAATGGCATCCAGCTTGCATCCACCGGAAATACCTGCCGAAAGGACCTTCTAGATTAATGAAATATAGTGGTACATAGAAGGATAAAATGTCTACACGAATTTACTCTGAATTCCTGTAAACGTTCAGCCCAAAATAGTATTCATTTAGTGAGATATGATTTCTATAGAGGGTTGTTTCTCTGGGCCTCAGAATATGGCCCATAATTTCATCATCATCTTGGGATGCCCAGAAAACCATTAAAAAATCTAAACTAGATTGGTACAATGTAAAATGAAATGTTTAAAATAATGTTCTATATATTAATTTAAATTTTCAGAATCATTGGTCTTGAATTAGATCCTCTACAGTACTTTTATTGGGATTAAATCTATTCGCCTAGAATGTGGTTGGTTCAAAGCCCACTTTGGTGCTCATTCAAATTGAATCTCCAAGTCCTCCAAAATAATGAATTGTTCCTTATATCATGGGAGACTTGAAAATAAAATATAAATAGAAAATAAATACCATTATGTGTTTTATGAGAAGCTCAAGAAGGTACCATGTAATAGTGCATTTTAAGAAGGAATTACAGTCATAATGTTAAATAATGTTCCAAGTGTAAAATGCACTAATAATGGCGTCTATGATTAATAATGAAAATGAATATTATATTATAAGAAATGGATATTGTCCTCTTTTAGGGGATAATCAAGGATGTTTTGAAATTTTCTTAGCATCAAGAAATAATTCCATGGTGTATTCAACTTCCCAGTCAGGTATAACATTGGGAAACACATTAGAAAAAACAACTGGGTATTCATTTACCATTGGAACATCATTAATCTAAAATATTCCGTTATTCTAAATAATATGAGCAACATAACATTCATTTATATATTTTAAAATATTCTCATCTTCTTTATATATTGTAAATGATATGGTTTCATTCTTGTATACAAACTGATACTCATTCTGGAAACAACTTAATTAGCTCTATAATAATTCTTATCATGATAAAATAAAATCCACTTTATACCTAGAATAACATCAAGACTACAAGGGTAAAAAATACATGTTTTTAAGGTAATATCGTTCCATATAAAAAAATTAGGAGATTCTTATAATTAATTTGTAATTTAATATTTTCCCATGGTGTTTTAACCATAACTTATTGTTTTTTATGTGAAATTTTCAGTTTACCATAAAATTATTCAGGGATAAAACATGTCAAACAAAATATTAGAAAAATATGAGTAAACAAAAAACTTACATAATACCACTTCATTGGATGGACCAACATCTGATAATGTAGTCGCAAAGAATTCTCTACACCTTTCTTTATATAATCTGGATTCTTTCTATCATTCAAAGCTTTTTCTAGGTTGGTATTCACAAAATCACCCATATCACACATTTAAAACACTTTGTATATTTCTTATTATAATTAATTTGAAGATTGTTTTAATTACAATATAGTTCTATGTGTACAAACATACCACATCAAAAACATTTCCCATTTTTGTTAAGGAATTCCCTATTGATTTTTTAGCACACTTTTCAAAAATTAGAAACCAGATTTTATTACCTTTATAGTTCTTTGATTCATTCATACCCATACCCTTACCTCTGGACCTTTTATTTTTATTATTTAATATGTACAAATAATCATCAGAAAAATACATTTATACCCTCTCATCACATCAGAATAATTTCTCAGAACTTTTGAATTCATAGGAGGCTATTTCCCTTCGATTCATTGGCATTAATTCTAAGTAAAAAATGAATGATTTTACTATCAAGATTCAGAATAATATTTGGATTGTACTTTGTCAATCGAATGAAGTTTTCATTATAAACAACCACTTAATATTTATCCTTTTGTCTCAATTCTAGGAATTTCATTTCCATCTTAACTCAAACCACTATAGGTAACTATTTTTTTAAGGAATAGATTATTAAATTCATCCCTTTTCAAGGCATCAATCTCATCACTATCAATGATATTCTTGACCATTGACCATCACTAATCATATTCACCTTCAAAATGATAAATATAACACATAAAATTATGAGTATATCCACACCCTATGACATAATATATATTTTCCATGGATTTAATCCACCATTCATCTACCACAGGGTCTAAAGATCCATTGAATGCAGGTTGTGTTGCATCATAAAATGTTTCACTATCGTCATGTTCAATTTTGGTATCATTAGTTTTTCTCTTGCGTTGATTACATCTCTATTTATACCCTATGTCAATTGATCCATTATAGTGAAAATTTTATCTATTCCAGTTCCCACCATTTCAAGTTGTGGATTCGGAAAGTTATTTTCTTCTTAGTGCCTTCCTACTTTAGCCTCCATATTTCTTCTACGGAAATCAATTCTAAATAGACATATATTAGATGAATAAACATTGTAATACTAAAATTCAATATCATATCAACATAAAAATAAGCTAAATATAATTTTTAGGTATTATTTTAACATCATCATAACCCCTAATGTAATCTAAACTTTGTTTTGATACCAACTATAAGATCTATGCCATAATCATTAAATAATTTTGGATATTCTAATAGAATTCACATATTAAATTTCCAAAGATCATTTTAGTTTAGAGTATTATATAATTAGGTATTAATTCATATATATAAACCCATAAGCATAAAAAGTTTGTACTACTAAAACAATATCCAATTCATTAGTAATAATATATTTTTCAATAAAACATGAAATGTTTTCATTAAATATCTGCACAATATTCAGCTCGGCTTCTTCTTTTCTATAACATATCCTCAAAATCTATGGAAAAAAAATTAAAACATGGTATTATAATAAAAAATATCATTAAATAACATGAAATGATTGAAAAATACAATGAGTACATGAATAAATATAATCATATGAAATAATTTCCAGAAAGGCATACTTATCACCCATAAAGTATAATATAGTTACTTTTTGAAAATAAGTGATTTCTTTAAAACCTAGAAAACAGAAATAATCCCATATAGGTAAACTAGGGAATTAATTACTGAATATTTTAACCCTTAGGGATACCATATTATTTTTAACCCTCAATGATACCTTATTGTCTATCCCTCATGACTACCTTACAATGTAAGCCTCATGACTACCTTATGGTTTAACCATCGAAGTTAATCTTAGAGTAACTGTATGGTCAACCTCCAACATTAAAATACCCTATAAATTAGAGAGATATATTTATACCAAACATAAATATAAACAATTACCAAGAACGATAACTCAATGATAAAAATAAATACTTTCCAAAAAACATTCCTTTTGAATTTTGTAAAAAAATGGAATTTAAAAGTGGATTTTTAATGAAAACTCTCTTAACTTGAGTTCACCTTTCTTCAAACATGTTCAAGACTTCTGTATAATGGCTTAATGTGTGTTATTAATATATTAAATAAAAATATTAATATTTATAGTCACTTATATTATCTATTTATAATTTCTTTCCACCCATTTATTAATAATATATGTTTTTAATTATTTTGGGTGCATTTATATCATGGTTTCTATGGTTATTTCATTGTGTATTTTCATGTAGAATGGATGAAAAACTCTAGAATTGGAAAGGAGTGGTATTAATATGTATCCATAAAATTAAATTATAAAATTTGTTACTTTTTACTGATATTCAGATGATTCATTAGATAAATCATTAATGAAAATGATTTAATTTATTTTGGTGGTTTTTACGACCATCACGAACTTATGTCAATTTATTTGTTATCAAGATTATATATATTTTTAGAACTAAGAATAACATATAATACATATAATAAAATATTATTTAACCATACTAATAGTTTTATGACCATCCTTGATGTAACACCCCAAGCTTCCACAATATGCTTCCTTTTTAAATAATTCAATAGCCTGCGATGTACGCAACACTGAGTTCAATCGCACCACAACCTATCAAACTAGCCAGTTAAAAAAGATGTTATAAATAGTATTAACAAAATTTTGAATTTAATATATCCCATATAATTTTAAAAATCATATATTTTTTTATTAGACATAATGTATGGACAAGTTCTTTCTTTCAGATAAATGAAGTATTTTAAAAAAAATGTATTTTTTCACCTTTTAATAGAGAACCCTTTTTAAATCCAAAATTCTAGACTTTTATATATTCATTTTGATGAAATTAAATTATTAGATATATTTTAGGCATAAAAAATCAGTTTTGATAAATTTTTTTACTTTTCTCATAACTTTCATATTTTGATGAAAAGAGAAAAAGTAAAAAATTTTAATTGAAAAAAACATCATTAATAAAAATAATTTATATTGTTAAATTATAAATTTTAATGGTTTTAAAGTATAATTAGATTATATTTTATCATTTAATAAAACATTGGTTAATTTATGTAATTTCACAATTAAAATCATTATAAACACATGTCAGTCTTTTGATAGTCTTTACTTCTTAAAAACTCGTTTTTTGGTTTTGACATGAGGAATTAATATTTAATTAATTTCTGAAACATCTATGATTTGAATTTAAAAAAATTGATTCCATATTTGGAATCATAAGTTCTAAATTTTTTAAATATATAACTTTTATTTTTTGACATTAAGAATAGTAACATTAGTAAATATTTTATTTACCATGGTTAAAGGATAAATCTGGTAAATAAGGGTAAAAAATAATAGTATAATAACATAAAATTGCCCAAACACATATCCTCACCCTATTTCATGATACATGTACGATCATGGTCACCGTTGGGTTGATTTTGGGACCCCATGGAGTCACCTGTAATTTTAAATTACACATTATAAAAATTAATTTAAAGTTGAGGAAAATGTAACATAAACATATATGTTTTAGTAAAATAGTTTTTATATAGAGTTATATAAGTGAGATTTTTGACTATAAATATTCATTAGAAATATAAAAAGATTTCATATATCATGGTATTTTATTTATAATTTTTAGACAGAAAATAAATATATTTATTTATGAGACAATAATGATGTAGTATTTTCCTTATTAATGAAAAAAATCAAATAATTGATTTTATAAATACTAAACTGAACCTAATTTGGATGTTTTGATGCCATACAAGAATTTTATTGGTGAATATGACATGTTAGGATTTATTTAATGTATTTAGTTTGAATTAATCAAGATTTTATGACTTTTAAAAAAACAAACACTAAAAAGTGTAAAAATTGACATAAATGAGTTTTTTTAAACAAATACCCTATTATTAAATGATATAATATTAATAAAAATATAATATTAGGAAAAAGAACTTATATAAGGTTATATATGTCATTAATAAACCACTTGTGGTTATATTTTAATTATATAATAATTTCTTTAACCATGTAATATAAAAATACAAGGAGATATGGTAAATGTTATACTATTTAACCAATAATTAAATCTAAAGGATAAGGTTAATATGGTGACATAAATGTGTATAAAACATTTTTATTTGGAGTATATAAACCACTCCCATCCATATCCTACATATAAATCCATTTATAGCTATTAGAAACCGAAAATTATTTTATAATAAGTTATTATTTCAAGATTTTCATAAAGTACCCCTCACCTCTCTTATAAAATGGTACTTCCACCACTCTCAAATTCACACCACCAAATCCATTTGATTCATCCAAAATCTGATCAAATATCCTCCCAAATACCCTTAATTTAATCTAGTGGCCTTACTTTGATATAACTCAAACATAATGATCCATTTTGTTCAAATCACAATGGAAGAACTCAAAGAATAGATAATTATTTCACCACCTCTTTCAATGTACTTTTCTTCTTCCACTTCCTCTTTCTTGGTTTTTTCCATTAGAAAATAACTCTAGTCCCTTATATATATTTATATGTTATTATAAATATTTTACAACCATATTAATTATTCTATCAATCCTATTAATGAAAAATTCACCATACGTGCGCACATACGGCTTATCGTCTCAACATTGTGGTGTAGTTTGTTATTCAATGATTCATAATTTGGATGGGTATGATAATGAGTATAATTGATTTAAATAATACATATAAAATGTTAGTTATTATGTATATATAATATACCATCCAATTACATATGATTTCACCATCAATAGAATTATATCGTCGCTGGAGTGTACGTACGTCATACCGTCTCCATGGCGTGATGAGATTCCTTTCCATGTTCACCATTTAATGAAGAGTATAAAAATATATATTATTTATAAGTATGTCATATATTAAATAATAATTCTACTGGATATATATATATATATACATAAAACTCATTCACTTACTTTCGATCAATATGATATGAAGATGGAAACAAAGTTTATGCATACGTACGACCAACCATCTCCATAAATAGTATTTTCCATTTCATATATCATTCTATTAGACATATTTATATTCTGAATCTATATTATACATAAATAATGTTTTATATTTTGGATTCAATTATATCATTATATAAGTGATGTAATAAATAATAACAAGGTAAAACCCATACGATAAAGAATGAAATTATGAACCAAAATGTTATTTTAACATGGAAATTATAATTAAATTTGATGTATAAAGTGATAAATGAGTCATGATTTATAACATAAATATGAATATTATTCTTATATAATTTAATAACATACTACGGTCATTATTCAAGAGGTTAAACGTACCCTCGACCAAAGGGAAGCACTAGGTAAGGCATAATTTCTCAATCTCATTTTTATCTGTGATTATTTATGTGTAAGTATTTAATAGGACAGATTTATAATCCATTTCCATGTTTTATAAATAAAATTCAAAAATAAAATTTTAATTATTTGTAGAAGTGAATATTTTTCATGATAATAATTTTAAATGTTTAAATGATTTATTTTTATAAATATTTTTAATTAATGTCCATGCTTTTAAAATAATTTTAAGGGTTTATTTATATGCACGTGATTATTTTAAAATGTTAATTCCTTTTAAAAGATTCTAATTTGTATGGGACACTTTGATTCAAACATCTATTTTAAATGAATTCCATTATAATTTTGTGACTTTTGAATGATTTCAGAAAAAGTGGCAATTCTCTCAAAGAGTTGTACTGATCATTTTCAACTAAATCGACATCTTTTATTGGATATTATTCTTGATTGAAGTTGATTAATTATAGAAAAAATATTCTATATTTTATTTAATGAGTTATGATATTTTTTACTATGGATGTTTTATTTTTATACCATTCATGGTTTATGGTTAAAGTATTGACATTTCATATTCTAGTTTTAATATGAATATTTATGTTATGTTTCACCCTTTGATATGATGAATGCAATAGACATAGTATGTGATGGGTGGGGCCTGTTATATCCCCTCGATGCATCAGTATGTCTCATGAGAAAAATTTGTTTCTTAGTACATGGCCATGAAAAAAAATTATTTGTAGTCTTGGCATGAGGCCTTGACTATTTGATTATGATATCCACCATTATGAATTCCCTTATTATGAAATTGGTTTTTAAATGTGATTATTTGAGTAGTATAATATCAATGTGCATGTTTATATGGTAATGTTTGGTTTATTTTTTCTATATTATGTTCTATTTTTTGTTCAAAAGGGTTTTTTTATTACACATCTTTCCTTAGTTTATAGCTTTTGGTAAATTATTTACCCTTATTGAGCATCTGAGCTCACCCCTTTATTATGATTTTTCCCAATATTCTATGAAGTGTATAATGATTGATATATAGGGTTAAGGTAGGTGATTAATGGGATTCTCAATGGATTATTTATGTTTTTTTATGTTAGAAATTTTAATGTGATGTTCATGTATTTAATCTATTTTCCATGCTACTAAACTAATCAGTCCTTCAGGACTTGATTCCCTGTAATCATGCCAATGTATTAAGATAATGCTTCAGCTCTAGTTAATTGGTGTTGGGGCATAATAGTTGGTATCAGAGGATGTTGAAAAACAAAATTATAAATATATTTATAACAATTTGATTAGGGATCATAACCCAATGATATAATTTGGTTGTATGTATAATAGAACCCCGTTGAATTTTAGAAAAGTTTGAATTATGTGGGTTTAAAAAAAAACATTCCTATCTAGATACTACAAGTTGATGTGGTTCTGGAACAGATGTAGTAAGAAGTGAAAACTCTGAAAAAGAGTTTCGGGATTGACCTGAGGTATCCAAGTATATGACAATATTCCTTACTACCCAACTAGTTTGATACTCCCAGGGGACATGCTTAGGAAAATTTTCATTTTCATTACAAACCATTATGATGGATTTATAAGTAAATACATCCCCAAAGATAAAAATTTTATGATTACGGATTATATTCATAACCTATTCAATATATGTTATGTTTTTTACAATTTTCGAATTTTGAATTTTGATTCATCAACTAACATAATTTATGCCATTATTTAAAAATGGTGTCTAGTGGAAGGAATGGAAACCATATCAATGCACATAATATATATTGTTATTTCCCTCTTGCACAAGATAATTATAGTGGATCTTATGTTGCAACTGGTGATGATCAACTTATAGCCATACTGGAACAACTCACTCAGGTTATGAATAATAACCTCACCAATATGGAACACCCTAATCCACAACAGAAAGGATCAATGTCAGACCTCTTTTTGAGGAAACAACCACCAATGTTAAGTGGGACTACAAATCCTTTTGTTGATGTTATATGGATAAGTTCCTTATGGAAAATATTTCTTTCGTTGGGAAGTAACGAAAGGGAACATGTTTTTATGGATGTTTATATCCCCTCAGGATATATGGATCAATGGTGGTCATTAATTTAAAACACAAAGAAGGATGAAGAAGTAGTAAATATGGAATCAATGGAGTTTAAAGAACATTTTCTAGAGAAATAATTTCCCCGTGAACAATGAGTTGATATGGAAAGATAATTTATGAGCCTAAGGAAAAAGGAGAATAACAATGTTGGGAATTATGAGGATAACATCTTAAGGTTATCATGGAATGCTACAGACTACATACGTGGCGCAAGAATTAATATTGATCGATTATTTGATGTTTTAAAACCATTAAACCATCGAGAATTAGTCTCACTATCCTTCTCATCATAAAAATATATAGTCTCATGTTCTATCAAGACAGAAAAGGAATTCTCTTAGTCTTATGACATTAATGTAAATAAAGAGAAGAATCGAATGGTGAAGCAAAAGATAGATAATGGGAAATTGGGAATGAAGAATTTTCCATTATGTGATAATTGTGGGAAGAATCACCCCAATACTAGGTAAAGGGAATGATATTTTGTTACAAATATAGAGAAAAAGATTATCAGGCTCATTATTTTAATGGAATGAAATAGGTTTTGAAATGTTATAATGGTAAATATCAGGGAAATTAACAAATTATTGGCCAAACCTTCAATGAATTATATCTCAAAAAAAGAAAATGTATCAAGGTAAATCTTATTCCAATACTACATTTGAATTAGAATAATTAATGTATTTGTGTTTTTTGAATCAAGAGTTATGTCTTGGTTATAAGAATAATGTGATATATAAAAGGATTTTACTGCAATATTTTTCGTATTAATCGAGGTTTTAATATGATAAAGATAATCAATGTATGAAAATAAGAGCATCATTACATTGTTTGAGGAATATGATGTTATAATTGATTTTGGATATTTAGAGACCTTTTCGAGAGAGATTGGAAAGAGGTATTTTTGGATAACTGTAAAGGTTGGAATGTATTGTTTTGAATCTTTGGTAAGTATTGTTTAAGGATAAAATATTTTTTAAGATTTTTTTCTGGAATATTATAATACTATAATATTCAAAAATAACTTGTAGGTTGGGCGAAAAACTATTGAGTTTGAAAAAGCTACGGGAATCGATCCCACATCCAAAGTGGGATAAGGATTTATCACCTACCACTAGCTTACAGAAAGTCCCATGTTATTATAAAATAGTTTTCTTCATATAAATGATATATGTCTATATTTGGAACCATATAGGATATATATTAAAAGATTTTTTTAGCATTGTCTTATAAAAAGAAAGATGAGTTTGTTGTAGGGTATGAGAGACTACATGTAAATAAGGTATGCTCCCTTTTGTTGTTAGTCTATTAATTAAATTAATTCTAAACCAAATGAAAAAATATCATAAAACCAAAAATGTTTTTCTATCACCTTATTTTGTGATGGATGAAATTTTCTCTTAGATCGTCGTAGATTTATTACATTCTGATTATTATCTTTCTCCTAATAATATTCTCTATCACTCTCTATCATAACATGATGGTTTTTTAATCTTACATATCCATGTTTTCATACACGGAACCCTAGAATGTGTTATTTCTGGTAATATTCATACTTACCATCCTTTATTTTAAAATAGAGGCCTCGTTAATCCATTTTACGTTGAGGGATTTCAACTTAGATATTTTGAAATGTCAAACCCCTAGTTTTCAATCTTAATTTTATATTAGGAGGATCAAATTTACTGAATGAGGGTATAATGTAACACCCCATGATTCCACGGTACGCTTCCTTTTTAAATAATTCAATAGCGTGTGATGTAAGCAACACCGAGTTCAAGCGTAACACGACCTATACAACTAGCCATTTAAAAAGATTTTATGAACTGTATTAACCACATTTAGAATTTTATATATCCCATATAATTTTAACATTAATCTATTTTTTTCCATAGACATAATATACAGACAAATTCTTTTTTTAGATTAAAGAAGTATTTTAAAAAATTGCATTTTCCACATTTTAATGGGTAACTATTTTAATATACAAAATTTGACACCTGATATATTAAATATGATGAAATTAAACTATTATTTAGAATTATTACATTAAAATATAGTTTGGATAAAGTTTTTGTACTTTTCTGATAACTTTCATATTTTGATGAATAGTGACAAATACTAAATTTTAATTGCAAACCAATTTTTTTATCGAAATAATTTATAGTATTAAATTATAAATTTGATTTAATTTACTGTATAATTAGATTATATTTTTTATAATTTAATATAATTTTTGTAATTTGATGTAATTTCCCTTATAAATTCTACACAAACACGTTTAAATCTTTTGATAGTTTTTACTTCTTAAAAACCCGATTTTTGGTTTTGACAACGGGAATAATTTTTAAATTAATTTTTGCATATTATATGTTTTGAATTTGAAAAAATGGATTCCATATTTGGAATCAGGTGGACAAAATTGTGTAAATATCTATCTTTTCTTCATACATTATGAATAGTAACTTTAGTATATATTTTATTTACCATTGTTGAAGGATAAAAAAGGTAAATATGGTTAAAAAAATTAAATTAAAATAATATTAAATTACCCTAACATGTTTCCTAACCCTATTTTATGATACATGATAGACCATGGGAATCCTAGGGTTGATTTGTGGACCCCATGGTTACACTTTTACGTGAAAATGACACTTTATAAAAATTAATTTAAAGTTTAGGAAAATACAACATAATCATATATATTTAGTAAAAATATTATATAGGGTTATATAAGTGATATTTTAGACTATAAATATAAATTATAAATAAAAAACTATTTCGTACTTTTTTGTAATTTATTTATAATTTTTAGACGTAAAATAAATATATTTATTTATGACACAATAATGATGCAATATTTTCTTTAATATTGAATGAATAAAATAAAGGATATTATAACTATAAAAATAAATATAATTTTAATGTTTTGATGAAATACACGAATTCTATAGGTTAATATGACATGTTAGGGTTGATTAATTGTATTTTATTAATTAATCAAGATTTTATGAATTTCAGAAAAACAAAATACTAAATAGTGACAAAATTGGTATAAATTATTTTTCAATACAAATACCATATTATTAAATGATATAATATTCCCTAAAATCTAGGATTTGGTGAAAATAAATAGATAAGGACATATATATATCCTTAATTGACCACTTGATGTTCTATTGGAATTTTATAGTAAGTTTATTAACCATATATTATAAAAATACAAGGAGATATGGTAAATGATAATCAATTTAACCAAAAATTAAATCTAAAATATATGGTTAATATGGTGAAAAAAACTGGTCTAACACCAATTGGTTGAGAGTAGTTATACCTATACACACCATTTCCTTAAAATAAATCCATATTATCTATTTCAAACAAAACATTATTTTATAATAAATTAATATTTCAAACTTTCCTAAAGTACCTATCATCTCTCTTATACAAGACTACTTCTCATTCTCTAAAAATCACACCACAAAATCCATTTGGATCAGAATAACCCTTCTCAAATATACTCCTGACTACCCTTTATTCATTCTATATGCCCTAATTTTAACTGATAGCCAGCATAAAGAGCCATTTTGTTCAAAACAAAAGCAAGAAATCGAAGAAGAGGTAATTACTTCATCACCTCTTTCAAAATTCTTTTCTTCTTCCAATTGATCCTTCTTGGTTGTTTCCATACCAAAAAAATAACACTTGTTCCTTCTATATACTAAGATTTTATTATAGATATGGTCAAACAATATTCATTATTCTATAAATCATATGAATGACGAAGTCACCATACGTGCATATGTATGGCTTACCATCTCCACGTCTTGGTTTAGTTTGATATTCAACGCTTTATTATTTTAATGGGTATGATAATGAGTATAATTGATTTAAATTAAAAATATAACATGTTAATGACTCTGTATATATAATATACCATCCAATTACATAATATTTCACTATAAAAAGAATGATATTGTCCCTCGTGTGTACGTACGGCTCACCATGTCCACGATGCAGTGAAATTCATTTCCATGTTCACCATTCAATGAAGATTAGAAAAATATATATTATTAATATTTATGTAATATATGAAATAATAATTCTACTGGATATATATATATATATATATATATTTATTTATTTACATATATCTCATTCACTTAATTTCGTTCAATACGATGTGAAAACAGAAACATAGTTTATGAGTACGTACAGCCAACCATCTCCTTAAATGGTGTTTTCCATTTATTATATCTATCAATTATACATATTTATATGATGAATATATATGATATATAAATAATGTTTATTATAATCTGGAGTCAATTAAATCATGATATAAGTGATATGATCAAGAATAACAAGTTAAAACACGTACGATAAAGAAAGCGATTATTACCCGAAATGTTATTTTAACATGAAAATTATTATTAAATGGGTAGTATAACGTCATAAATGAATCATGTATGATATCATAAATATGAATGTGGTTCTGGTTTTGGTATAATTTAATAACTTACTATGATCATTATAGAGGTGTTCAAACGTACCCTCGACCAATGGAATTTACAAGGTAAGGGTTAATTCCTCAATCTCATTATTATCCGAGATTGTTCATGTGTAAGCATTTACAGGGAAATATTTATAATCCATTTCCATGTTTCATAAAATTGTTTTTAAAAGTAATATTTTATGTTATTTTTTAGGTAATATTTTACTTGAAAATCATTTTAAATTTTTTAATGATTTGTTTTTTTAAATCTTTATAATTAATGTCCATGTTTTCAAAATGATTTTAAGGATTTATTTAGATGAACATGATTGTTTTAAAATGTTAATTATTTTAAAAAGTTTCAAAGTTGTATGGGAAATTTTGATTCAAAATTATCATTTAAATGACTTCATTTTTAAATGTGTGACTTTAAATGATTTTACAAAAAATGGATATTTCTCTCTAAGAGTCTTATTGATCATTTTTCACAATGTCAACATCCTTTGCAGGATATTGTTATTGATTAAGGTTGATTGAAAATAATAAAATATTACATATTGTATTGAATGAGTTCAGATATGTTTTATTGTGGATGTGCTATTTTTATAACATACATGGTTTATGGTTAATGTATTGACATTTTTTATGGTAGTTTTAATATGAATGTTTATGTAATATTTCACAGTTTTCATATGTGGAATGCAGTGGACTTATTAAGTGACTGGTGAGGCCCGCTATATCCCCTCGATTAATCGGTATGTCTCATGAGACAAATTAGTTTCTTGGAACAATGCCCTGAAAAAAAATTATTTTTATTCATGGAACGAGGCCTTGACTATGTGATTATGATGTCAAACATTATGCATTCCATTGTTATAAAATTAGTTATTACATGTGATTATTCGACTAGTAGAATATCCATTTGAATGTTTATATGGTATGTTTTGATTTATTTTGGCCATATTATGTTCATATAAATGTTTAAAATGATGTTGTTTTATTACATATCTTTCCTTAAATGTTTATAGCTTCCGATAAATTATTTACCCTTACTAAATATCTGAGGTGACCCCTTTCTTATTTATTGTTTTCCTAGGATTCCAAGAACTGTATAATGATTGATATAAAGGGATAAGCAATGGTACTAATAGAGTTATTAATGTATTATTATGTTTTTTTTCTTCTTTTAGAATCTGTAATGTAATGTTCATGTATGATATTGATTTTCCATGACTACTAAACAAATTGGTCCTTTTGGACTCGATTCCATGTAATGATACTAAAGTATTAAAATAATGCACCAGATTTGGGTTACTGGGGGTGGGGTGTTACACTTGAAGTGGGTAAAGGAAAATTGAAAACACATCATCCATGATGATGGTAAATTGACTCATCATGAACGATGTTTTCTTTTTTTTAAATAAGTGGTTAATTATATATTTTCTATGATGAATTATTCCATTAAAAAGATAGAATTTCATTATATATAAGATACAATAGTTTTAATTACACATGGAAAAGGGGAGGTCAGGAGAGGAGAATAAAATAAAGAGAAAGGAAAAAAAAGAAAAAAAATGGATTTTATATCTTGAATAATTCTCCTTGGTAACCACCTTAAGGAAATTGGTTTTGGATTTTTAGTGAGACCAAAAGGTCATGGACGTGGGAAAGAGGCTTGGGAAGGTAATTTTTAAGAAATAAAACAAGATAAAAGGATTTTATGTTTGAGGAGAAGAGGTGGTGAGGGGTGGTAGTTATAGTGGAGGAGGGGTGTTTTCTCATTATTATATTCATTAGTATATTATTTTGGATGAAGGCTATAAATAGATTGAGTGTTATCCGTAAATATATTAAAATAATAAAGGAGATTTTGATATTATGGCTCAAAAATCATGAATTTTTTTTATTTCTTGTATTTGGATTATAATTTAAATACTATAAATTACTGTATTTCACTTTTCACAAGAAATTCAACTATTTCATAAAAACCCCAAAAATTAATCCAACCCATTTTTCATGTTGAAGAATTAAAAAATGAACTCCATTTTATTAATATAATTTTATAAATATGAGAAATTTAATTTTTCATTAAAAACATCATTTATTAAGAAAATACTAATTTTAAAATTATAACCGATTTTATAACACCTTGAAAATTTAATTAAGGAGTTATAAAATAATATTATAATCATAAGAAAACAAAATATTAATTTATTATTCTACATTATAAAGATCAAAAAATTTAAAATCATTATATTAATTATAAAATTGTAAATAAAAATTTATGTGTTACAAAAATACCAACAACTAATTTATCAATTTCAATAGATTTGTTTAGATAATCCATGATATAAATATATCATTTTTTCATTTATAAGATAAATAAATTTTATAAATACTCGCTGAGATGTGTTTACTATTCTATTTGTATAGATTACTTAATTTATATAGATAACACCTATTTCATTATAATTTTCAAATGAATTTAACAATTCAATTGCATAATGATTAAAATTATTTTATATGTACCTATGTTGTTACAACAACAGTAAATGAAAACTATATGTACAAAAAGGAAATAATTAGTAGTGGCCTCAAAATCCCAAATAGATTATGAATATCCAACAAGCTATTAAAGTCTATCCTAATAACCAAATGGATCTTACAGACCTAAAAAAAATTTAAATATACATAGGGTGAGAGGAATAAATTTATTCAGTCGGATCGTCCCCTGAGCCTCTCAGGAAAATGATAAAGAATAATACTAAATCAAAATGAACAACAAGTGAAGCTAACTCCTCACCAAAATAGCTACACTAAGTTCCCAACCTCACTACGGATATCTATCACCATGTATCTCATACAAGTTATCATATAATATTATATCAAAAGAAGGTACCCTAATACCACTTCCACACTATTTTTTCACTCTACCCCAACATCACACATCCTATGTTATGCCTCTCAAAAAGTAATAAAACCTAAAGACACATGGGCTAAACTATTGTAACATGCATATATTTCATCACATCATCTCATTATCACATATCATTTACCCCATGTATCATGTCATCACATCATCCCATGTTACATCTTCATATAGTAACTGAGTAGTTTCTATGAGGCACCACAACCTGTATGTCATGTATGATGCCTCAATACATCACATCCCATACACATAAAACCTATTATCATCTATAATATACTATATTAAAAGATACATTTGTTTGAAAAACATACAATCTATTAAATACCTATGAACGCATATATTAAGAAAAGTAACCACCATGTATACCAGCACATAATACTTCTAGGAGAAAAGAGTGGGCCGGAGGGGGTATTCATCCATCTATTCCTCACCAACTTCGATGTCGGGGAAAATACCCTCATGGATTTCCCAGTGTTTCATCCTCCCTTATATTAATTGGTGGGGTAGCAAATGAAATCACATAACATAAAATATATAATATAGCTCACTACCACACTATGAGAATTATATCATTGAATTTTGATTAATTGTAACTATCATTACTCAGACACCCTACGGCTATTTCTATTGACTACATATGCTATAAGCACTAAAACATTCATTAATACTTAAATTATTTAATTATTTCCTTCTAAAATTTTACTTTGCATTAATTTGTTCACTATCCATTAATTAACATTATTTCATTCACATTTCATTTGACACCATGTGAATTCAATACCCTCTAGAAATAATCCAACAAATTCGACTTTTCCACAATATTATAAACATTTTTATTCCATTAAAGAACAAAACCAATGGGTTAAACATGTATTAATCATTATAATTCCATAATTCCAAGTACTCTAGGAATGATCTTAGGCTACCATAAAATAAATTTATAACCAAGAACAAACAACTACCTTAAGTAGTGTGGAAAGGAATTCATGAACAAGAAAATCATCCATTTCAAAATTAAATAAGATTTATTAATAAGACATAATCCCAAATTATATAACACCAATGGGATATCCCAGCTTCATCCCATTCCATCAATGTCAGTTTCATCCCCGACACAACCATGCATATGCCCCGCCATCACCGGTGACAATTGATTCTACAGAATTGGGCCTTCCTACCTATATCTTTCCAAACCATTAGCTATATAAGGGTCTCATCACATATCATAGAAGGACTCACATCCAATGAAAACATAGAACGTAGAAAAATAAAAATAGATTCAATGCTCTATCTATTGCCTAAAAAAGAATCAATCCTTTATATGAAAATGGGAATTATCATCCTAAACTATTTATCATTATCAAAAAACCTGTTTTATTACCTTATTTTATTAACCAATTCATTTATATCTGGTTACAAATATGTGTAACCTAATGCATTAGATATTAAGAACCATAAATTATTAAAAAATTCTCTAAATAATAACTTCCAATTTCAATAACATTATGGATGAATAATTAAAAAACAGCACTATTTATTATTATGCATAAAAAGTATTTCTAGAATAATGTGTGTTTTCTAATTCCATTATAAAATGGAAGAAAATTTCATATAAACATGCATATGACAGCATTTAATTTCCATAAAATTATAAGAATCATCATATTCAATAAACACGCCTCTTTAATTATCTGGGTAACCAATAATAACCGTATTTATGTTCTTTAACAATATTGATAAAATTAAACATGATAAACCATAGAATAATAAACAATATAAGTAATCAATAAACACAAATAGTATATTATCTAGTAATATAAGAGGCTGTCTATTATCATGATGGAAAACACATGAAATCACTACAGCCACAAACTATTTCTTTTCATTATTTTGGTTTATTCTTTATTATGGTTAATTCCATAGTCACCCAAAGTGATAAATCGGGATTAAAACATATAAAATATGATAATAGGAGAATAAAAAAATTGCCTACATCAAGGATTTCAATATTTTTCAATTGAAAATTGAAGAATAATCGAGATCTTCAATCACTAATCTCACAGGGAAATATAAACCCTCCTAGAAGATTATTTCACAACCACACTGAAATGAATTAAAAGACAACCATATGAACCAAGGAGATCAACCTACATAGCATAGAAATAAATAATTGGAGGAATATGACCGATCGGATAATAACCACAAGAAAAATGTTAAAAATATCACTTAGATCACCACAGATCTAACACAAGAATCCTAAGATAAATATATTTCGAGTGGTATGTAAAAAAACTTGAGAGAAATCCTCATGTATCTTGAAGATGGGATAGAATGATATGTTATAAGATATAATTAGTGCATGTTATCCTTTATAGGTAGTTTTTTAATATAATTTCATAGCATTAATGGTTCATGAATGTCATGAATGTATATAATTTAACATCCATAAAAAAAGTGTCACCTAGATCCACCAAAACTAGGATCAATTAATATCATGAAATATGTGTTCATGTCATGATTTTTAAAGAGAAATTTGGGACATAAAACTCATTATCTATTAACATTGTGAATATAATATACAGATCATGAATCACACCCTCTAAAATTATCTTACGGAAGTCGTGAACAACCAATCAAGGTTGTGAACATCCCGTTCATGTCATGAACTCCTCCTGAAACCATATTCTAGCTACCATACACTATTAATCCTATTCTAGAATTCCACTACACACCACGGTCTTTAGAAACATGAAAATAATTGTTTAGAAGGATCCTAGTATCCACCTCATGAGATACCTCTCAAGAATCTCACTATAATAAGAGATCAACCACCCAACACCAATGAATATATCCTAAATGACTTCCTAGGTTAGAAACCACTCAACCAATAAAAAGTATACACACAAAACATCAATGAAATGAAAAATCGTCTCTTATTCCAGAAAAAGGTCAATAACCAATAAATGGGCATCACTTCATGATAAAAGCTAAACAAAAAATAAATTACGACACTAAGTGCACATTTATGACTCGTGATCCCATGATCTATCCACCATGCCCTAATTATTCCAAAGGATATGAACTAAACACCACTACAAATATTTCTTATTTCTACACATCTATTGTTGCAGTTTTAAAAAATTGTGGCAACAGGTTTATATGAAGCTATATTTTTAATGAAAATTTGGTTCACTTTCATAATTATCAGGATTCTCCTCCTGACTCAACTTTTCCATTGGGATCCCCCGCTTGAACCCTTACCTCCCCGACCTCCACTACATTGACCTCTTCCCCCTAGACCTCTCCTACCATCCATTACCTCCCCCATGACCCTCTCCTCCCCTCTCCGACCTCCACCTATTCGCGATCCAACAACCACTTCCCGATGATATCCTACCCCCTGGACCTCTATTCCCGAACTTGACCTCTCGGCCACCACCTCAACATCTAGGCCTTCACCTCCCTACCCCAACCCTCCCGGATCCCTCACCTCTGGAAACATCCACCCTCCCTCCTCTTGGGTCCCTCTCTTCCGGCGATTTCCCCGACCGATTCATTACCTCTTGGTTTGTATTTTTTCTCATCCTTGCTTTTTTTTATTTTTAAACTAATCATTTATTATTATATCAACAACCTCAACTAGTTAAATACACAATTTATCTTTCCCATTGTTTATTCTTATATCCCTACCCAATTCATTGAATCTAGGTTTTTATTTTCTTCTCATATTGTTATTTGAACATCCTTTTAATAGATTATTCTTTCGTTGGTAGGATTGTTAGGAAATGTTTTTTTTTTCAATTAGTGATTTATCATAGTTCGGTGAGTATTTTATAATTTGATGGTTTTGATTTTTTTTGGGTAAGTGTTTAAATCTATGTGATGAGGTTTTTATGGATAGGGGTTTGTTCATGTGATGGGATTAATGGTTAATATGAGGTTGAATTAAATTATATAAATGGTTAAAGGTTGGTGGTCATTAATTTGGTTAATATTTTTGGATAATGTGTAGTTGATACAGTTTTTCTAGAAGTTTAATTATTCTATATGGGTTCTGTTATTTTAATATAGCCTATAAATTTGGGTCTTGTAATGGTAAAGGGTCTCGACGGTATCTAAATTCACTAAAAAATCATAAATAAATTTAATTAATTAATTTGAATGAGGATATAATTGACCAAGTGATATTGGATAATTATTTTAGATCATGTAATTATTAATATTATTGGTATTATTGTTGTTGGAATGGGAAAACGTATCCCCACAATATTCTAAATTCTTTTATACATGATCCAAGATCGTAGCTCGTTCGCATGCTTTGATTCGGTAGGTCGTAGGGCCCGAATAGGGTTATGTAATTAGAGTTATGGGAATTTGACGTTGGACTGTAAAACTAGTTCATGGAGCCCATTTTTGAAGCTCCCTCCATGATCTCAGAGCATATGAACTTGACCGGATCCCCTGGAGCCTCGCGGCCGTAGAAAATCTCCCCCTTCGCAAAGCTACCATGGAGCAAGGAGGCCGGATGCTCCGTGAACCCATTTGACATTCACGAACTCGCCGTAGAGAATGCCAGCGGGATGCTCCGTGAACCCATTTGATGTTCGCTAACCCACCACGGAGCAAGCCCAGTATTCGCGCCTAGCGATCTCTGCTTCGCAGCACCTCTTGACTATAAATACCCATCTCAGCACCCTTCATACGTACGATCACTTCGCCCCTTGGGAGGCTGATTTCTCGTTTCGCGGAGTTCATCTTTCCATTGCAATGCTACTCCATGAGTTCATGTTCCCCAAGTCCATTATCCACAAGCACCGTTCCTTCATGATGTTTCTCTAAGAGTCCATTCTCTACAAGCATCTTTCCTTCACGAATCTACTTCTCAAGACACCATGCTTCGTGAGCCTCTTTCCTCCGAGAAGCTACTTCAAGAAGACCTATATTTTTTTATGCTCCTACCTTCGAGGCCAATAGTCCATACCGTCGGGTTTGTGCTCCCGCACCCCCGCTCGAGGTCAATGTCGGGCTCCAGTCCCATTCCTCCTAGCCCGACCCTTCGCTCCTGTCACTGACCACCATGAAAAATGGAGAGTCGCACCATGAACTTTTCGGGCTGGGAGGTCATGATTTTCTATTGCATCCTTATTCACAACCAACATCCACTTATTAAGTACCATGATTCGAGATACTCCTCCAAACACCATGAAACACCTTTAGTCGATATTTTCCTCTAGGTTCATTTCCCATGTAATGAGTTGAGAGTCTCATCATCAATTTCTCGAGCACCATGAGTTGACCATTCCTCATGCAACTACTATAAACTCTATCAGTTTGATCCTATGCTAGGTTGAACCAGAAAGGGTCGCCCTTTCATAAGTCCCAAAACCAACCATTTCTAGGTTTCTTATCCCTAATATTCATATCTATATGGATTTAAAATATTGTGAACCCTATATGAGAAATATACGATGTCTCTTGCTCCAAACAAGACATGACTTATGATCCAAGCATACGATTCAAAAGATCTATCTATATGAATTTAAATTATAGAACACCATGTGTGACAGACATAGGATTCCTCTTACTCCAAATAAGAGATGCCCTATGCACCAAGAAGAAGATGCCAAAGTCCTATCTACATGGCTTTAAACTGTAGTACACCCTATGTTCCAAACAAAGGATGACTCTGTAACACCCTGAAATTTTATAAAAAATATTCTTTTAATTTCATTGATGTATTTTATTATACATCACACCATTTTTATCTTGTACTATATGAAACACCGTATTAGCTTGTAGTATACGCAACAATATTATTGGATCGTGTTACACACAATTTCATGTTCGTTTTATAATATTCATTCTAAGAAACATTGAGTGTGTATATATATATACACATATATATCTATTAAATGTATAAATGAAATATGGTTGGATTCTATTAAACAAAACAATGAAGGATTCTTTCACAACACACAATGCTGACTTGGCTTGTATTACACGCAATCATGACCTTTCTCGATAGCCTGTGTTGTACGCAATACTGGGTTTTACTAAACAATGATATATTATTATAATATTTTTATGAACTAGTGTTTATGAATAGTATTAACGAAATTTTGAATTTTATTACATTATTATTCATCTTACACATTTTATAGAACATGGTATAAGAACAAAATAAATTTTTCGGGTAAAATAAGTATTTTTAAAAAAATGCAGTTTTGCCACCTTTTGATGGCGCACCCACATTAAATATAGTTTTTGAAATGATTATAAGTTAAATTTTACAAAATAAAATTATTATTTGGAATCAGGATATAAAATTTTACCCTGGATGAATTTTTCATATTATTCTAAAAACATTCATATTTGAATGAATAGTAAAAACACACGATATTTTAATTAAAAACAACTTTTTTCATATTAATAAATTATTTTGTTAAATAAAAATATTGAATGGTTTAAAATTAGAAATATAATATATTTTTACCATTTAATATAATGTATGTCATTAGCCTTTATTTTACATTGAATTCGTATGTTAAATAAATTCAATCTTTGGCAATGTTTTAACTTTTAAAACCTGTTTTCTTAACAACGGGATTAATTTTAAATTAATTACTGTAACTTATGTTTTTTTAATTCTGAAAAATGGATTCCATATTTGGAATCAGTGGGTCCAATTTATGTTAATATGTTACTTTTATTTTTTTTTATATTATGAATAGTAACTACAGTAATTTTTATTTACTACGGTTAAAGGAAAATAGAGTAATTCAAGGTTAAAAGAATATTATAATAATTCAAAATTACCTTGACACTTGTACTAAACTTATTGGATGAGTAGTGTCCGACCATGGGAATCCTTGCGTCGATTTTGGGACACCATGGAGCCACTTATGAAAGAAAATGACATATTAGATTAATTAATTTAATGTAAAGACAAAATTGGAATTAACAAAAATTGTTTAGTAATTACTTTTTATAAGGGGCTATATAAATTATATTTTGGACTATAAATATTCATTGGAAAGATAAAAATATTTCCCACATGTTGGTATTTGATTTATAATTTTTCGTCATCATATAAATTAAATTATTTATCACACAATAATGATGCAGTATTTACGTCATTAATAAATGATTTAAATAAATAAGATTAAAATGATTAAAATAGTATCCAAAACCTGTCCAATTCCTATTGGATGATTTTATTTCGAATATGAGTCATCCTATCTTCAACATTAATGTGTTTTGGACCTCTTGAAACCGAAGATAAGTTAATAATAAAATAATGTTTTCACACTTTCCTAAAGAGCCCCTCCACTCCATTATAAAAGGAGTCCACTTCTATGAAATTCCTCACACCTCTCAAGATTTTTGGCTCATCCTAACTCTGCCCAAAAAATCTCCATAAATCCCACTACTCCCCCTTGAAGCCATAAATTATGCACAAGACTCTCCAAGAAGTACTTTTGGTTCAAACAAAAGGAAGTTACCAAAATTAAAGGTAACAGGTTCTCTTAAGTTGTTTTCTTTTATTCTACTTCTCCAACCCCTAAAAACTTTTTAATCCTTTCTTCTGTGACAACAACAGTATCCTAAAAATACTAGGATGTTTTTATGAGAAGTATTTGAACTACACTAACACACACCTCGATCTAATGTATGAAGAACATAATGTTTCTGTGATTGCAAACTAACGCCTCACGAAACGATGATTGTTCGATTTTCTCCTACCGCCTCACATGGTGGCCATTATGATGGCACAATATTTATATAAAATATATATTATGATTATTATTTCGTTATTCTTCTTTAATTACCAATTATATCAAGCCTTCAAGGTATCCATAGTCGGTAAATACGATAATCTCTTTTGAGGAAGTGCGGACTACTGCCCCCTCAAAGTGATGTGATTCGTAAATACCTTATGTGTGATGTATAAAGGATGTGGTTAGTGATATTATATAAGATATTATACTGGAATTATAATATAACTATGTATAATTATGTTTTAATTCCATTAAAATAAGAAATAGAAATGAAAGTAGCGTTCATGGGTACGTACGGCTTACCGTCTCCATGAACGGTGCATTTCATTTCTTACCTCCATATGTTATGTACTATTATAAATGCTTGTATATGCTGGATATATAATGAATTTATATGATATATAAATCATGATTAACATTTTGGAAGTAATTAAATTCTGATATAAGTAATAATAACATCAAGAACAACAAGTCCAAACACGTACGATAAATAAGGTAATTTTACCCAAAACGCTACTTTAACAATAATTTACAAAAGAATGGGTAATATAAAGTCATTAGTGAACCATATAAGATATCATAAAAATAAATATTATTCTATAATAAGTCATTGAAATTATTTAAATAATTATACAGGAGGTTCGGATACGTACGAAGCATATCGGACCTAAGGTAAGGGATAATTATTCCAATCTCATTCTTATCCGAGATTGTTTAGTCGTAAGTATTTACAGGGGGTTATGTTTATTATCCATGTCCATATGCTCTAAAATTTTTTTCATAAAATGTTTACGTTCCTTCCATGTATTCTTAATACATTTTTACCCTTTTATTACTTTTACCACATTGTATGGAAGGAATCATTCTTTTGTTTACCATATGAGGTACTTTTTGACTTTTATGGAAAATTTACGAGAAGAATGTTTTTTAACTTATACGGCACGAACATATTTTTACGGCTTTATAAAGACTTATTTTCATGATGATTTCTCTAAAAGATTTCATGACTATTTTCAACAAAATCATTTTATTTTAAAATTGCATGAGGTTTTTTGAAAAGAAATTGATTTTAAAGAAGAAATGATATTTTTCCCAATAATTCATTTCAAGTGTTTTATCAAAACCATTTTCTATCTCAGATGACATTATTTCATATGTGTATGTTTCAAGTATAATGTCTCTATGATTTACATGGTTTCAATTTTCTTATGATGAAATATCTGTTTGTTTTATATGGATTATGTGATGATGGGATGATGTTTATGAAACCCGTTTTATTCTTTAGGTTATGATGAATGTTTTAAGTTTATTTTGTGGCACAAGTAAGAATTATTTCACTATGAGATGGGTGGGACCTATATCTACCTCCAATGAATTGGGTAAAGATTTATATCTCGTGAGATAGACATGGCTGGAATGACAAGTTAAACTGGTTCAGTAATATAGGACCGGAACGAGGAGTGAACTCGATTCAGAAAGGGACTTTGTCCACAAAGATGGTCTTAGAAGCAATGCCTTGGATAATATAGAAATCATATCATGTGTTTAATGGTTTCCACAATTACATGTTTTATTCCCATGCTATTTTATCATTCTTAATGTTTCTTTATGATATATTCCTTGCGTACTTCCATTTTTTATGACATTGCTCATGCTTTTGATGTTTAAACATTATGTTCATGTTTTTTAGTTCAAATTTATATGGAATGTTTTATTTTTTCCATGCTTACCCTTACTGAGAATTTGAGCTCACCCTTTTTTTGTTTTCTTTTCCCCAAGATATAATTAAATGTTTTAGGTAAGAAAACAAAAAACGAAAGATCTTAATGGGAGATGTTGAAGATCTTTCACCACAATTAGATTATTACGTTCCAAGAATCTAAAGACACTAAACTATTACGATCCTTGTGTGTCTGTTTTTTGTTATGTACTATGTATTCTGCAAAAGTAATGTAATGTTCATGTACGTCATGCTTTGGGTCTCTATAGTTGGTATCAGAGGAAAGGATTAGTCAAACTTTGGAAACTAGGATGCGAGAACTTTAGTGAGATCCGTAGAGATATTTCTAAAGTATGTCTAGGGATGTCCCTAAGGATAAGTATACATATAGTTTATAGTCCTAGAATTATGGTAACGATATTAGAATAAACCTAAGATGTTAGATATTTAAGGTACTCCCCATTTATTATGTTGTTTTCCTAGCATGATTTTTTCCTCTCGCACTATTCTTTTTGGGTTTTAGACAATGGCTGGATCCCGAAGGAACTGTGATGATCAATGTAATGGAAGATGCAATGATTGTCCTCCTGAACAAACAAATGTTATGGGATATGGAGTGAAAAATATTATTTCTATACTTACACAAGATATGAATCATTCTGGACTTCCAAATGAGCAGAGAAGGGAACAATATTCAATTGAGTCCTTCATGAAGCAACGTCAACCTTCTTTTAGTGGGTCTTTTGATCCACTTATTACTGAACAATGGATCAGTACCACTAAAAAGATATTTTCAGTTCATCAATGTTCTGAACATGATAAAGTCATCTTAGCATTATATCGTCTTGAAGGTGAAGCTGATAAATGGTGGAATATTATCACTAATATGAGGCCAAGAGATGAAATTGAGTCTATGGAATGGGACGAGTTCAAGAACTTATTTTTCAATAAGTACTTCCCTCATATTCTTCGAACAAAGATGGAGAAGGAGTTTCATGAGCTTAAGCAGAAGAATGATGAATCTGTTGGTATATACGAAGCGAATTTTACAAGTCTTGCAAGGTATGCATCTGGCTTTATCATCCAACCTGAATGTAAAGTTGATCGATTTTTCAGTGGCTTAAAACCAAGTCTTCGAAGGGCATTAGCTATATGAGACTTCAGTAGCTATGAAGAAATTGTGCGTTGTGCTATCAAGGTAGAACTGGAAGTTGGTGTAACATATCCATCTCATGGTTTTGACAAGAAACGAAAGATGGAGTTCAAGGAGAAATCTCAGAACAATGGTGAAAAGAAGATGAATGTTTCTTTACGCTCAAAGTGTGGAAAGAATCATGGTAGAGATTTCCTAAAAGGTACTAGAAAATTTTTTAAGTGTGGAAAAGAAGGTCATCGAGCAGCTGAGTGTCGAAGTAATGGAAAAAGGGTAGCTAATGATGTGAATAATGAAAAGACTGTAGAGAGAACACCACCAACACTTCAATGCTTCAAGTGGAATTAAATGGGGCATTATTCTAATCAATTCCCTAATCCAAGGGTTAATGATGATCGACATGAGCAACCGCTTAAGGAAAAGGACAAAGGGAAGTCACATGCGATCACTATTGGTGATGTTGAATATGACAACAATGTGGTGGAATGATTAAGTGTTTATGTAATGGATTCCAAAATAATGTTGTATATAGTATCGTGGAATATTGGAATATTTATGTATTGGTCTATTGTGGTTTTCAATAATTTTATGGTACTGGTAACCATGGAAAGTGATTGAGATATTTTTGGAAGGAAGATGATATGCGCATAATGAAGGGATAAGGATAAAATGAAATGTTTGACAGTATTCATGAGCTCATGACTGATATAAGGAAATAGTTATATCATGGTTTGAGTATATAGAATTTTGGGGTTTTGGTATGTGGAAAGAGTAAACTTTTGACAGCACTCATGTTTTCACTAAGATTCAATGGGTATTCATTTTTCAAGAGAATACATGATTAAGGACTTCGAATGTTTGTAATGTGACCCACAAGACATATCTTATGATATATGGGGATCAACGATGGTATTAACATGCTTGTTATATGAAATCTCGGGTAATCGTTTTCACTATAATATGAGAGTGGACTACAGTATTATGGATAAGCCTAAAGATTGGAATGGATTACGTTGGACATAAGTTAGTATTGTTTAAGGATAGAAGTTTTTTCGATATTATTAATGGGATGTTATAGTAATTTAGTTTTAGGAAAAGGACAACCTGCAGGATGGATGACATCCCATCGCGTCGGACAAGGCTATGGGAATCAAACCCACAACTGAAGTGCGACTGGACCTTATCACCTACCACTAGCCTACAGGAAGTCCTTGGTTAGTAGAAACTGGTTTTATTTTATTAAGCGGTATGATATATGATGTATAATATCATTTTTGGAGTCATATACAATTAACCTCAACATAGATGGACTTATGTATATTTGATAACATTTGCTAACCTTTTGTTTGAAACAGATGGAATGACACATCATTCTATCACATGATCTATTAACACTTCACAAAAAACAAATTCAACTTCATTTCTTTAAGATATTAAGTAGAAATTGTTCAAAGAACGAACAACATGGATATTTTACCAAAATAAAGTAAGTATTTATTCTAATTCAAATTCTTAAACATTAGGGAAATTCTCTTGAAAACCAAAAATGTTGTCCTAGTACCCTTATATCTGATGAATCAGATGGTACTCTAGGACATCACAAATTTATGTCTTTGTGATTGTTGGATTTTTCATAGCCACGTTCTCTACCACTCTCCATCAGAACATAATGGTTAGATTTCTCTTCCATATCCATATTTTCACCTATTTTATCATATGTTGAAACCCAGTGATTAGTTAATTTGGGTGAGCGTTACATTTCATACTTTAGTTTTTAAATCCGTGAATTGGTATTCCTTTTTACGATGTGGGTTTCTATTAAAGAAACTTTTGAGTAATAAACGATTTGTAAACCCGACGAATTTCTAGGGCGAAATTCCTTTTAAGGGGGGTAGAATGTGACACCCCGAAATTTTAGGAAAAATATTCTTTTAATTTCATTGATTTCGTCTATTATACAGCACACCAAGTTTAGCTTGTACTATACACAACACCTTATTAGCTTGCAGTATATGCAACGCTATTCTTGGATCGTGTTACACACAATTTCAGGTTTGTTTTATAATAGTCATTATACGCAACATTGAGTGTGTATACATATATATATTCAATGTATAAATGAAATATGGTTGGATTCTATTATAAGAAACAACGAAGTATTCTTTCACAACAGGCAACCCTGACTTGGCTTGAATTACACGCAATCACAACCTTCCTAGATAGCGTGTGTTGTACGCAATACCGAGTTTTACTAAACAATGATATATTATTATAATATTATTATGAACTAGCCGTTATGAATAATATTAACTAAATTTTGAATTTTATAACATTATTATTCATCTTACATATTATCTAGAAGATGGTATAAGAACAAAATAATATTTTCGGGTAAAATAAGTATTTTTCAAAAAATACAGTTTTTCCACATTTTAATGGCACACCCACATTAAATATAGTTTTTGACATGTTTATAAGTAAAATTTTACAAAATAAAATTATTATTTGGGATCAGGATATTAATTTTTACCTTGGATAAATTTTTCATATTATTCTGATAACTTTTATATTTTAATGAATAGTATAAACACACTACATTTTAATTAAAAACAACTTTTTTCATCGTGATAAATTATGTGGTTAAATAATAATATTGAATTGTTTTAAAGTATAAATATAATATATTTTTACCATTTAATATAATGTATGTCATTAGCCTTGATTTTACATTGAATTCGTAGGTTCAATAAATTCAATCTTTGGCAATGTTTTAACTTTTAAAACCCGTTTGCTAAACAACAGGATTAATTTTAAATTAATTTTTAAAACTTCTGTGTTTTGAATTATGAAAAATGGATTCCATATTTGTAATCATTGGGTCAGAATTATGTTAATAGGTTACTTTTATTTTTTTGATATTATGAATAGTAACTACGGTAATTTTTATTTACTACGGTTAAAGGTAAATAGGGTAATTCAAGGTTAAAAGAATATTATAATAATTCAAAATTACCTTGACACTTGTCCTAAACTTACTTAATGAGTATTGGCCGACCATGGGAATCCTTGGGTAGATTTTGGGACCCCATGGAGCCACTTATGAAAGACTATGACACATTAGATTAATTAATTTAATGTAAAGACAAAATTTAGAATTAACAAAAATTGTTTAGTAATTAATTATTATAAGGGGATATATAAATTATATTTTGGGCTATAAATATTCATTGGAAAGATAAAAATCTTTCCTAAATTGTGGTATTTGTTTTTATAATTTTAGACATCAGATAAATTAAATTATTTATGACACAGTAATGATGCTGTATTTACCTCATTAATAAATGATTTAAATAAATAAGATTATAATGATTATAATATCATCCAAAACCTGTCAAATTCCAATTGGATGATTCTATTTCTAATATGAGTCATCTTATATTCGACATTAATGTGTTTTGGACCTCTTGAATTCGAAGATAAGTTTATAATAAAATAATGCTTTCACACTTTCCTAAAGAGCCCCTCCACCCCCTTATAAAAGGAGACCACTTCTATGAAATTCATCAAACCTATCAAGCCTTTTTTCTCACCCAAAATCTGCCCAAATAAGATCCCTACATCCCTATAATACCCATTTAAGCATTACATTAGGTAGAAGACTCTCCAAGAAGACCTTTTGGTCAAACCAAAGGAAGTTACCAAAATTAAAGTTAACAGTTTCTCTTAAGTTGTTTTCTTTTATTCTACTTCTCCAACCCCTAAAATCTTTTCAATCCTTTCTTTTTTTAAAACACCAGTATCCTAAAAATAATAGGATGTTGTTATGGTAAGGATTATAACTACACTTACACACACCTCCATCTAATTGATGAAGAACATAAGGTTTCTGTGATGGAAAACTAACGTCTCACGAAACGATGATTGTTTGATTTTCTACTACCGCCTCTCATGGTGGCCATTATGATGGAACCGTATTTATATATAATTTATATTATGTTTATTATTTCTTTATGCTTCTTTACTTCCCAATTATATCTAGACATTACAGTTTCTATAGTCGGTAAATACTATAATCTCATTTGAGGAAGTGCGGACTACCGCCCCCTCAAAGTGATTTGATTCGTTAATACCTTATGTGGAATGTATAAAGGATGTGGTTAATGATATTATACTTGAATTATAATATACGTATGTATAATTATATTTTAATTCCATTAATATATGAAATAGAAATGAAAGTAGTGTTTATGCGTACGTACGGCTTACCGTCTCCATGAACGGTGCGTTTCATTTCTTACCTACATATGTTATAAACTATTATAAATGCTTGTATATGATAGATATATAATGAATGTATATGATATAAAAATAATTATTTATGTTTTGGAAGTATGTAAATCATGATATAAGTTATAATAACACAAGAACAACAAGTCCAAACACGTACGATAAATAAGATGATTTTACTCAAAACGCTACATTAACATTAATTTACAAAAGAATGGGTAATATAAAGTCATAAGTGAACCACATATGTTATCATTACAAGGAATATGATTCAGTAATAAGTAAATGACATTATTTAAATCATTATACAAGAGGTTCAGATATGTATGAAGAATATCGGACCTAAGGCAAGGGATAATTATTCCAATCTCATTCTTATTTGAGATTGTTTAATCGTAAGTATTTACTGGGGGTTATGTTTATTATCCATGTCCATATGCTCCCAAAATGTTTTCATAAAATGTTTAACTTCCTTCCATGTATGTTTCAGACTTTTTCACCCTTTTCTTACTTTTACCACATTGTATGAAAGGAATCTTTCTTTTGTTTACCATATGAGGTACTTTTTTACTTTTCCGGCAAAAGTACGAGAAAATGTTTTTTAACGTATACGGTACGAACAAATTTTTACGGTTTTATAAAGCCTTATTTTCATTAATCTTTCACCAAAATATTTCAAGACTATTTTCAAAAAAATACTTTTCTTTTAAAATTGCATGATGTTTTGTGAAAAAAATTGATTTTGAAGAAGAAAGGTTATTTTCCTCAGGAATTCATTTCAATGTGTTTTATCAAAACCATTTTCTATCTAAGATGACATTATTTCAAATGTGTATGTTTCAAGTATAATGTCTCTATAATTTACATTGTATCAATTTTCTTTTGATGAAATATCCATTTGTTTTATATGGATTATGTGATGATGGGATGATGTTTATGACAACCATTTTATTCTTTAGGTTATGATGAATGTTTTAAGTTTATTTTGTGGAACAAGTAAGAATGATTTCACTATGAGATCGGTGGGACCTATATCTCCCCCCAATACATTGGGAAATGATTTATATCTCATGAGATAGACATGGCTGGAACGACAAGTTAAACCAGTTCAGTAATATAGGACTGGAACGAGGAGTGAACTCGATTCAGAAAGGGACTTTGTCCACTTGGATGGTCTTGGTAGCAATGCCTTGTCTAATATAGAAATCATATCATGTGCTTAATGGTTTCCACAATTACATGTTTTATTTCCATGCTATTTTATCATTCTTACTATTTCTTTATGATCTATGCCTTACATACTTCCATGTTTTATGAAATTACTCAATCTTTTGATGTTTAAACATTATGTTCATGTTTTTATGTTCAAATTTATAAGGCATGTTTTTTTATCCATGATTACCCTTACTGAGCATTTGAGCTCACCCATTTTATGTTTTCTTTTCCCTAGGATATAAATAAATGTTTTAGGTAAGAAAACAAAAAAAGGAAGATCTTAATGGGAGATGCTGAAGATCTTTCACCACGATTAGAAGATTACATTCCAATTTTCCAAAGACACTAAACTATTACGATCCTTGTGTGTCTGTTTTTGTTATGTACTATGTATTCCGCAAAAGTAATGTAATGTTCATGTACGTCACAGTTGGGTCTCTACAGACTCTTTATCCAAACAATAGAAACCTTATTCTCCTAGAATAAGATGATAATAGTCCTCTCTATATGTCTTTAAACTGTATCATGCCCTATCATTCAATAATAGGATGCCTCTTGTTCCAAATAAGAGATGGCTTATGTGAAAAGAAAAAGATTCCTTATGCTTGGATTACAGTGGTCTAATTTCAAGAGCATTGGAAACTGTTTGAGCATTCCATTTTAGGCTAATGTGATATGGCTGTTATGTTTTCAACACTGTAAATAGTTATCCTCCATCTCCATTCCACCCTCATTGTGTTCTGATTGTCAGTCATGTGATTCACACATTTCATCTCCCTTTGTTCAGACTGATTCCAAGGCTCCTTGGCATTATCCCTCTTGTGAACTAGTGCATAGGTGAAGGCCTCAACCCATCAGTGGGTTGGGATGCCCTAACGGCCAAACATGAGGAAGACATTACGGCCAGCTTCCTTGAGTAAGCCCCATCCTCCATTACTTCTCCATAGAAGCACCCATGCAGCTTCTTTGCGTAAGCCCAATCCACCATTGTTTCTCTATAGCGGCACCTGGGTAGCTTCTCTATGTAAGCCTCATCCACCTTTTCCACTCCATAGTGGCACCTAGGGATCTTCCTTGCATAAGCCCCATCATCCATTTCTACTCCATAGAGGCACTGAGTCAGCTTTCTTGCATAATACCCATCCTCCATTCCCACTCCATAGTGGCACCCGGGTAGCTTCCTTGTGTAAGCCCCATCGGTCGTTGTCACTCCATAGTGGCACATAGGAAGCTTCCTTGCATAAGACTCATCCCCCATTGCCACTCCATAGAGGCACCTCGGTAGCTTTCTTATGTAATCCCCATCACCCATTGCTGCTCCATTGCGGCTCCTGGGCAACATCCTTGCGTAAGCCCCATCCCCCATTGTATCTCCATAGTGGCACCCAGGTAGCTTCCTTGCGTAAGCCCCATCCACCATTGTCGCTTCATAGAGGTTCCCGAGAATCTTTCTTTTGTAAGCCTCATTCACCATTTCAACCCCATAGCGACACCCACATAGCTTCCTTGAGTAAGCCCCACCCACCATTGTCACTTCTTATCGACACCTGGGATGCTTCCTTGCGTAAGACCCATTTACCATTTTCGCTCCTTAGAGGCACCTGGGAAGATTCATTGTGTAAGACCCATTCACCATCGTCACACCATGGTGGAATCTGAGCTACTTTATTATTTGATCCCCATTCGCCATTTCAGCTCCTTAGTTGTACCCAGGTTTCTACCTTTTGTAAGCCCCATTAACCATCATTCATGGATGCACCTTTGTGTCGTGATCATCAGGTCCTTGTTGCCTCTTGTTTCTCACACCGAGCATGACTCATGTGGGCTTAGAGAAATCATTGACCATGAAATCCTCTCTGGGAAGCCAAGAGAGTAAGCCTCAGATTCATCCTGAACTATGGGGACTTTCATCCTTGCCAAGGAAAGGTACGTCAGAAGCGTCCCTGAGGTTCATCCCCAACACCTATCAGTCCCGACCATCTTAATGCCAGTTCCCACTCTCCCAAACTATGTGGGATTTGATCCTTTCTAAGGAATGGTATATAGGAAGCCCCCCTAAGGTTCAATCCCACAATCCATTACTCCTAACCACCTTTATGTCGTTCTCCATCTCACTCTTGAACTAAGTGGACTTTGATCCTTTACAAGTTAAGGTGCATAAGAAGCCACCCTATGGTTCATGCCCACCATCCATTGGTTATAACCATTTCATGTCTATCCACCCAATCTGAATTATGTGGTCTTTGATCATTACCATGGAAAGGTTGGTAGAAGGCCTCCCTGAGGATCAATCCCACCATCCATTGGTTCCGACCATTTCACGTCGGTTCACCCCCATCCTCCATGATGCTAAAATGTACACCCCTTTTGTACCTCATAACACTAAACTGTACTCCCATTCAGTGGTAAGCTGTTTTCAAACCCATTTAGAAGTAATCAATTTTCAACCCCATTTAGTAGGAATCCATTGTCAAACCCATTCAGTGGTAAGTTTTTGTCAGCCTCATTCAGCAGTAATCCGTTGAAGTCCCCAATCGACGGTAATTCATTGTCAGATGAACTTTGAGGACATTGATTCCCTTCCATAGGGATACATAGGTAGCCTCACTGAGTTTCTAGCCCATAACTCATGTCTCATCCTGATCTATCAACTAAGCCTATGTGTTTAGGGATGGTCATGACCCAACCTAGAGGTTCTATTTCCTCAAGATCTCATCCATGCATCCACAGTCATGGGTCACCTTCTAAAGTATCACATCATCCCACAAAACTACGATGACATTGATTCCCTTCCACGGTGATACATAGGAAGTCTCTTCAAGGCTCAATCCAAAAATCATCATCGTCCTCATGTCGGTTCCATCTCATTATCCCTCGACATCATTCAACTCTCCATCAACCATCATGATTCTTACCCGAGCCGCCACATCCTGATGGGATCAAATCATCCACCTCCTCGTTGTTCCTAGCAGTACATGGGATGATTTCCATGCATAATACCCATCATGTATCTGGTTTTTTGTACTTTTTGTACACCCTAATTCATCACCCCTTCTAACAACGTGAGTTTTGATCCCTGTCATCTACACAGGGTACATAAATAACCTCCACGAGGTTCAATCCCATCCAATGGTAATCCTTGGTGTTCATCAATTCTGGGGTGCATACTCCCTGATCTCCCTCAGTGGTGCCAAAATCAGCCTTCATGGTGTGACATCTTCCCTTAATGGGACACACCATCTTTGGTCTCCTCTTATTGAGTGTTCTAATCCATCCACCCAGTAAACCTTCCATGTGTTCCCTCCATGGGATGTACCCATCTGATATGTCTCTATATGAGGTTCTGACCACCCTCATTCTGTCTGTACATGATGTTAAACTCATGGAATAACTCGTGTTAAACATGAGATGACTGAGAAAAACCTCAGAAGACATGCCTTTGGTGAAACCGTCTCCCCAATATTTTAAACTCGTGGCCTACCCCATGTTAAATAGGGGAAGCTGAGGAAAACCTCGGAGGCATGTCTCTGGCATAAGAAACCCCAAGAATGACATTGGATGACTTAGTTTTTTCACCCTTGCGATTCCCTATTATGAGGAATAATACAAGTTTCCCAATGTCCATGCATCCAGAGATGCCCCGACATGCCTGATGTTGTTATCTACTCTGACCGAAGGTTTCTACCATGTCATGACCCCATGGAATTTCCTGATGGATGTAGAGTAATTAATAGGATTCTACAATGATATAGCACTGGGAATGAGATTCATGAACCACAACTTAATCATTAAGGGAGACCCAGACTAGGTAATGAGTATTGAGGAGAAATTCACATAAGGAGGAACTGACATCCCATCATCCCGTTTCGATCAAGGATAAAACATTCCTGAAAAAAATTGATGTTTCCCGACTTTGGAAAGTAGGAATGCGTGGAAAAAGCTGCGGATCCTCCATATATGGATGCACGTACCCCGGAGAAAGCATTAAAAACAGTTGTTATGGTTTAGATAACAAAAATTCAGAGTATTGAATCAATTTCATCATGATGTGATTGAAGAGGCGATCCAACATTAAACCCTAATCAATCCATTAAAGATGTGTTTTATTGGAGATATTTTATGTGTGATACGAATTAAGAATCATCTCAGATTTCTCTATCTATATTTCAGCATAATAGGATATCCTTCATTGCTTTTTTGGGGATGGACATGAATTTTCCTACATCATACGTTCAGTACTTTCTTGTCAGTATGATCATTAACTGGCCTCCTTTGAATAATTTCATCATTAGGTTTATTGAATCTATTAGATTTGGTTATTTTAATTATGGGGTTCTTTTTTCCACTTTTAATGGTTCATTAATCCTTGAGGGAAGATTATTTTAGATGTTGGTCTCATGGAAAGTGTTCCCTTATAGGACGTTGTGTGAATATGATGAAATGTATTCTAGACTTTTAAAGGTATGCTGAAAAACTTGTTGTTGACATTTTATAGTTTTTAAAAGTTTACATGTTCACCTTTTTAATACAAATTCATTTCTTATTATTGATAGTCATATTGGCAAACCTATAAATCTCGATTAAGCCACATATAAGCTCTCAATACAATATATTATAAGGATTTTTACATCAGTAATTTTCTCAAAATCACTACTCATAGTTACCTATATTAAGAATAGGTTGAAGGGGTTTTGGTAAAAGGTTTCTTATGAAAAAATAATAGATTACTATTTATCCTATTTGAAATTCAATCAAGATATTTTGTCTTGTGGCAAGGTGATATCAAAAGAACCCACTTCACAACATCCAGTTAGGTAGAAGTAAATTTGGATTTAAAAAGGGAACCATGGAGCTTCTGTTGGAGTGTCAGACCCTTTTTTGGATGGGAATATTTAATCTTCTAGGATATCTCCTAAACAAGATGTGGATTGGATCCCTGTCCATCATTATAAATATAACCTCCATAAGAGACGTTAGATTTTGGTTTTTTAATGATTTTTTATTATCGTTAATAATTTTCATACTAATTATGAGTTTATGATAAAAGGGGATTATGCCTATAATATCTTTGGAGCTGAACACCCCACTCATGAGGAGGCTCGGTGGGGAGGCATAGTGATTCTGGTGAATCTACTCATGTCACACATCTACATTCATTACAAATTAAAGAATATTATTTACACATAATGGATACTTTTAACAAGCATCTCTCATTATGAGGGATGGTGATTGTAGTGGTATTAAAGATAAGTTTATCACATTTATTATGCTTCAATAACTAAGTTTTCTTGAGGTTTTGACTTCTTGTAATATGTGTTTCATGTTTTATATTTTAAATTTGAATGAAATATGATTAATGGAATTTTAATTACTAATTTTGAGTGCTTATGGAATCTGAAGTCTAAAATCAACTATGTTCATTTTCTATGGTTGAGGTTCACTTTATCAGCCCATATTGATCATAATGGGGTTTTTGATGATTCAATGTTAGTTAACGGTTTCTCCTTGTCATAATTATGATCATTTAAAATATATTTCTACATGCATTTAAGGATTAGATAATCATTATGTTGAGGATAAATTATTAGTATTTATGGAGATGTGGTAGGAAGTGATGCTAATCATCCAAGATGACAATAAAGATGGGTTTTTTGATGATGTGATGAATGTTTCAAATTTATTAATGGTTTCTTATGATACATAAATAAATATCTTGAAATGGGTATTAATTTGGGATGGAATTGAAATCTCTAGTTTGATACCAATTGGTTGTTCTTCAACTATAGAAAAAATTGAATCTTCTGAGGAGTGGTTCCTACAAATTCTTATTAGATTTTTCAAGAAATAAATAATTTTCATGGAATTTATGTATTTTTAATGTTGGTGAAATCATGTTTAACCTCTTGTTTTCATATGTACATTTTTAATATCATAAAAAAATTGGGGGGTATGTGTTGGTTTTCCAACTCTTACCATGGGTTGTTCCTGAATGTTATTATTATTATTACTATTATTATTATTATTATGCCAACAAAAAATTATCCTAGTGGTCTGCATTACGATTTGACATATAAAAGATCTTGGTTTTGAAACCAAGATGTTGTATTAATGCATGGATTATCAGGAGTGTTATATTTCTCTTTTTTGTTGGTGTGAATGTGTGAATATGGTCTATGTGATGCCACGTGTCATGTTTTGAATATCAGTGAAGTGAGGATGGATAGATTTATAGTTGTTTATGGAGTTAAATTAGTGGTGATTTATTTGATTATGTGGGATGTGTGGTCTTCACATGGATAGTGAGATAGGATATTGAGACGGATTTAGGATGTCATTATACATCTCATAGAAATTTTGAATCGCAATTTTTTTATGCATTAAGATAAAAAAATTAAAACCTTTTATGTAAAAACAAATTCCATATCCTTTGGGGAATATCAAACTACAAGTTATTATCCATCCATGATTAATCTATCTTACAAGCTAAGAGGTCAGGAATATTATTTATATTTAGACAATTGGTAAATATTATTCCTCATTATCTTCTCTTTATTTTTAATATTAATCCATATCTAGGAAGAAACTATTTTATATCATGACATAGAAATAACATATCCAAAATTTCACTTTATAATATTTATTGGAAAAAATATATATTCAAAAAGAAATATATTAATATGACAGTCCAATCTGAGGTGAGTACAAATTCATTAATACCATTTACGAAACCAAAATATGGTATCCAACCTCTATTCCTATTTTAGGAGGAATGGATGGAATATATTATACACTGAGAGGGGTGGAATCATTGTAGTTGTTCAATTTATCACTTTTCAATACCTTTTTTATTTTACCTCATTTACTATTAGGTAACGTTTCTATTGTTCTCTCTCTATATATCTTGTTATTTTTTCGCTCAAACAACACCTCTGAACATACATACACAGAAGAGACATGATGATTTATATGTTTCACCATTAAGAACAAAATTTTATTCATTTGAATGACTTGGATTCAATTTAGATGATATGATTGGCTTGTGTCAACCCATAAGCACAATTTTGTAGGTTTAATCCTTTATCCCATGTTTGGTGTATCCCATTCTCTAAATAATCCCATTACATTTTTGTAATGCTACCCAAATAGATTCACATTTTTAAAAACAATAACCAAATTGTCTTTCTCAGAAATGATGTAGGGTTTTTGATATGTTATTTACCTTCTTATTCTTTCACATTAAGTTTTCCATAAACATACCATGATATATTTTCTTCTATTGTATATAAAAACTAACACAATTACTTATATTCATATTAGTAAATAATTACGATCATTATTTCTTAAAATGACAACTTCTTTCCTCCTTTTTATTTATTCATCTTGTTGTTGTTAGAATACGTTACACAGTAACTCTGTTATTCTTCCCTCTTCTTCAACATCAGTGTATGAATCAATTATCACTGTATTTATTTTATTGGATTCATGAAACATTATTTATTATGGTTATGTTCTATATAAGATCACATTAAAACGTGTCACAATCACAAATATTCTTATTTTAGAGATGGTGTTATTTAAATACATCTCTTCTTAATTATATAGATTATATCCTCTAAATTACACTATCAAACTACACTCTAATCTCTCTTATTATTCTCAAATTTTCAATTAGTTATCTATAATATATTCGAAATTATTTATTAACTCTTCTTTGTGTATATGTAATTCTTTTCATTGTATACTTCCTTATTTTTGAATTTCAATTTCAATTTCAAATACGCAAACATCTTTCAACTATTTCATTAAATTCATTAGAACAATCTAAGTAATTGTATCATATTGATATTCTAAATATATGTGATTCTTATAAAAACAAAATATTAGATTAAATTTTTGAGACATTATATATTCTAGTAATATATTTTAGTAAAAATGTTTGTAACTAAATTAATCTCCCATACTAAGAATACACTATATCATGGTATATAAAAAATGATATGTTTTAATTCCATTATGTGAACCACTAATTTGTTATAATCCTAATAATTTTTTATTTTTATTTATAATTTCAAAAAAATATTGATGATCTATTGGCGTCTCCCTATTCCTTAATCAATTTTTACTTGAAACACTACATAAAAACCACGGATAAATTTACTTATTACCACATGTGTTGTGGGATTTTTTGTTTCACATGGGGATACAAATATATCACAATGAAATCTAGAAATACAACATTATGTTTTTTTAAATCCCATATCATCCTTCTTATATTATATAACTTCACTGAATTGTTACACTCTAACCATTTCATATTCAATGGCCATTTTGTCCTAGGCTTCTTAAAAAAAGTATTCTAAATAATTACTACAGAGCTTACTAAGGCCATATTGGAATTTTTTTCACACAAGAACATGACCATTGCAATATTACCATCATAATTCCCTCTTTTATAGGTGTGAAATTCTTAGATACTTCTCCATATTCACTATAGACAAAACAAGTCTGTTTCCTTTTTATAGTATGAAATTCCATCAAGATGAACCAATCATGATATTTGTAAACATAACGATTATTCCAAAAGGAATTTTCAGATTTATATCTAAATCCAATGATATATGGGTGAACCTTGGGAGAAAGACCTCATCGTAGATATTTAGATATAATCCTAATGGAACTCCAAATGAGAACCAACCGCATGAATATATATGGATAAATGCATGAAATATTGTTTACCTATCACACATTAGTTCAGTTAGAGACTGGGTTTTTCCTATAATGGGTGAATTTTTTCTATTATTTTTGGTTACATGACTACACTATTCATTTTTATCGAGTTATATTTTTTTAAATTTTAAAATATTTTATTTACTATAATTTAATGTATGAGCACTACCATGTTCTACCTTGTGTTGTAGGTACTTGTGTGCTGGTTTCAGAATTGTCTGATAGTTTGTCTTATAGAGAGACTCATGTAAGTGTAGTTATATGTTTTTTATATTTGTAGTTGTTTAATTCATTATATTTATGTAGCTTTAGTGTATAATTTGTTTTCAACAGTGAGTACCACGTTGATCCTATAGTTGATAAATTGAGTAAGTCATTCTCATTTCGTAACAATTTTTTTAAAACCATGAAATATATTTAGTGTATTGGAAATTTCACGAATGGTTAGTAGATCCTATAACATGATAAAAGACAATTGGATGGGTTGGGATGTTAGTAAGGAGGGGTACTGATAGGAGTAGGGTGGGGTGGGGACTAGAAGGGGCTGGGGGGAGGGGAAACTGGTATGGTGGGGGAGCTAGAATGGGGAGGGGGGAGTGTCATGGGAGGGAAAACTGGAAGTGGGTGAAAGGGGTAGGGTGGGTGGGGGTCCATGGGGGGTTGATAGTGGGAGGGGGACTGGTAGGGGAAGGGGGAGGGGAAACTGGTAGGGTGGGTGGGGATGTAAGACTGGCAGGGGGAGGGGGAACTGGTAGGGGGAACTGGTAGGGGGAGGGGAAATTGGCATGGGTATGGGGGGAACTAGTAGGGGGAGGGGACTAGTAGGGGGATGGGTGCAAGGGGTAGGGTTGTGGGGTGGTAGGGGGAACTAGTATGGGTGGTTTCAAGGGGTAAATGTGGAAGGGGATGAAAGGGGGGAGGGGACTGTTAGGTGTGGATGGGGTAGGGTGGATGGGGTTCAAGGTGGGGGCTGGTAGGGGGATGGGGACTGGCATGGGTTGGGGTGGGGAGGGGAAACTGGAAGGGTGGGGGGACTGGAAGGGGGAGGATTTCTAGGGAGGAGGGTAAAATGGTAGGGAAAGGGGGAGAACTATTAGGAAGATGGGAAACTGGTAGGGGGAGGGTGGGAGGAACTAGTAGAAGGGAGGGGTGTGCAAAGGGAATAGTGGGTGGGGGTGTATAGGGGGGACTGGTATGGGGAACTAGTAGGGGTGGGGTGTAGGGGGGAGGACAAGGTGGGGTGGGTAGCAGGGGGAATTAGATGGTAGGGTTAACTAGAAGGTGGGGGAGGGGTAACTAGAATGGGGGAAGGATTATCAGTGGGGGGTACTAGTCGAGGGTGAGGAACTCACAAGGGGGGACTAGCAGAGAGGATGGGGGAACTAGAAGGGTGGTTGGGGTACAAGGGGTAGGGAAAGGGGGGGCTACCAGTTAGACTACCAGGGGTGGTTCAATTTGTAGTGGGGGGACTGAATAAATTTTTTTATACCATATAAATGATAAAGCCACAATTTTAACTATGGAAGTAGGGTACTGAGTGTCGCGATTTTAACTATGGCAGTAGCCGGCCTAGTTCCACAGAAAAAATCATGGCAGTAGGTAAGACCTACTTCAACTGCAATAGAAGCCATGGTTTTTTGAAAATAAGTCCATATGCTATTTCCACAGTTTTTGGGCCTACAACCTATGTTAAAAACCATGGTCGTTAGTGATTTTTTTTAAAGGAATAACATTCTTGTGAAACACCTTCTCCTAGAAGTCTTAGAAATACATAGGATTCTCATCTTTGTTCCCACCATCATCAACAATGATATTTTATAATATTTGAAACGAAATGGATCCATTATGATCCATCATCCCGAAAGGATGAACAACCCTAGGATGAACCTTACCCCCATGGTTTTTTGAAACTGTTGCAATATGCTATTACCACATTTTTTGGGCCTACATCCTGAGTTAAAAACCATGGCTGTAGGTGAATTTTTTTTGTTCTGAAAGGAATAACATTCTTGTGAAACACCTTCTCCTAGAAGTCCTAGAATTACACAGGCTTCTCATCTATGTTCCCACCATCATCAACAATGATCTTTCCTAATTGATAATTTCAGAGTTTTTATGAAGATACCATGATGTTTTTACATGTAAAAGATATCATTTCTACATAACATCATGGGGGGACTAATATTTGATAATAAATGTCTTAATGATAAAGAGACACTATTATGAATATATGATCACTAATGTAGAAATCAAGAGGTCTCCTCCTTTGAAGGGAATATGAATTCTGATGATCATGCACTACCTTTATCCCGATAATTTCATATGTGATTTTTTTAATGTTGAGAAAAAACCCCCATTTCCAATCCATCGCTTGGATAAACACAACTCTATTAATACGATATCGCAACACTTCGGGTTTCCCAATTAGTGTAACCCAATGAAAACATCAAAAAATTATCTGACCACAATACAGTATATGGGAACCTCTATATGAAATGAAACTACGCAAGGATGATCCAATATCACCGATTAATTTCATTCAACACACAAAATAATATATGGTAACCCTATTTTCCCATGAAACTACGTTGTTAGATGATCGAGGACATTAAAAGTGCCACTTTGGAGGGAATCTAATAGTTATTATTTTATGGGGATTTTAATCTAACTATCTTATATCATGTTATTCCCTTGATGTATTCATGATTCTAGTAATTTAGTTTATAACTCTATTCCATCCACCAAATCAATATGGTCAAGCCATATTGATGTATAACTCTTTACACAACCCATATGTTTTGGTTACATACCCCAAAAACAGAAGTCAAACTTTTTCATACATATCTGAATACATCACATACATAAGGTATATGAAATATTCATGAATAGTTTCATAATTATATGAAATCGACAATATACTCATGAGTAATCCCAAAGAGATAGTTAACAAACCCCATTCCCCATCCCAGATAGGGCATAAGACTCCAGGTAGGTATTCTAGTCCCTAGTCCCTTTACTCGACAATACATTATTCTAGAGACAAACCAATTAATAATAACTCTAACAACTAATATGAGAAAACTCTATTCAATAACTTGATTCAAGCTAATAAATTCAATTACAAACCAAGGTTGTGATACATGAAAAACTAAAAGCACTATAGATAAATTCCAAGAATGTAATACAAGGCTCTCTCTTAAATGAAATTTAACATTAAAAAAAGCATACACAATATTAACATTTCCTAAAAAATTACTAAATAAGAATATATTAGGTAATAACCTTTAAATAAATTAATAGTTCAAATATTTAAATACGAGATAATTATTTTCAAAAAATTACTAAATAAATTATAATTATAAACCCTTTAATAATTTTTAGATTTAACATTATGGACATTCCATAATTGTGAATATAAAACCTTAATATTCATTTCTGTAGGAACTCTTTCATATTAATAATTAGAAGGAATCTATATGATATTATATGAATTATAAAAAATTTATCATCCAAACTCGATTATGTAAACATTTTAAATAATCTAAATATAATATACCTAGTTATTATTTAAACCATGATCATATCTGTCATTAAAACAACTTTTGATTTTCTTAAATAATGCCTAAATAAAGACCCTTTAATTTGAAAATTTTAAAATGAATAATTATGAATATTTCATTATTTAATTATGAAAAATTTATATCATGGACTTATTTCATAATTTATAAACCATTATAAATTATCACTTATGATTTGTAAATAAACACTTTTATTTCTATATCATATGACATTCCATATATGTTTTTTAAATAAATTTAAATATTAAAAATTAATATTTTGTAATTTAATATTTCAAAAAAAATGTAACTAATTATAAGAAATTCATAATTAAATAATTTATAAAATTTTTATAAATTAAAATATACAAAAATAACATTTATAATTATTTATAAATATTTTATATATCATTAAAACCATTTTATATGTTATTAAAAAATAACAAATTTTTTCCCTTATGCATGAACTCATTCCTATGTAAAGGTAAGGTCTTCTACCATCACACATACATTCTATGTAGGGGTAAACCATACTGAGAACCACTGTATAAAGGTTATATAGTTCTAACATTAAAATAACTGATATTGTGGAATGATACAACGAGTTTTAAGATTATGTGGCCTTCTAGAGTCACTACATAAGGATACTATATTAGATCCCTTTAGATAGCTGAAACTCACATAAGGGTAAGAGACCAATTACCATTATGTTATCCTTTAAACACACCATTTCTACTACATAAAAAACACTGTGTAAGGGTATATCAGGTCTTTCCTTTTCTTGGCCTTAGGAACAACCCGATTAATCTTATGTACTACCTTTATAAAAACCATTTTCATAAAAATATATATAAAAAATACTATTATGTGAACCCGTTATGAAATGGTAAGCCTCATATTTCGTTACATGTGTAACGGTAATTTCAGGCCATATTTATATAGATTGATCTATACAAGGGTAAGGAGTTATGATGCTTATATAGTCCACTCTGTCTAAGGGTCAGTTTCCCTTAAACATATAATTCATGAAAGGGTAAGGGATTAGTTACCTTTACATAGCATATCAACATATGGGAAAACCATTTCAAGTAATGAATTTCTGGAAAAAAATACAACACTATTTTTTAGAATTCTTCATCATCTAAATTCCACATTCATAAAACTAAACATGGGTTTCTTAGATACCATTGAAGAGTTTTGATAGAGTTTAATAAAATATATCAAATCATGTTATTGTGAATAAAAACATTGTCTATGGATATATTTTAAATATAATACAAAACATTATACAAAATTTTGAAATGATGAATACCATAAATATTGAAAACCATTCACCGAAGATCCATAAAATCCTTTCATATTTGTATTTATCTGAATTTGATAAATATCACTAGAGTGAAAAAAAATCATCCCATCCTCATGGTGTATCCATGGAATATTATGACTCATGTGTCATATATATAAGATTATACATTATCCCATGATGTTCTAGAATCTCATCATATAAGGGAACAATGAGAAGAGAGATGTGGGTTTCTGGGATTTCCATACAATTATAATAATAATAAGACAAACACATAAATCCATCAAATGAAAGTTAAATATATAAAAATAACCAAGAACACATCACATGATTTTTCACTTATTCATGCATTATAAACCATTTAATAATTTTGATTCATTTAACTCATACATCTAATGAATGTATAACTCTCAAAGTTTTTAGCCAATTAAATGAAATAATCAATGATGGCTGATATTGGATAAATATAAAGGATAACAGTTTATCATCATTTCAACAATCCTAAAATGTATGGGCATGAAATTCACAAATTACATTCAATACAATATTACTTATATATATACCATTTATACATATAAATCTCAAGAGAATATTATCGTCAAGAATTACTTGTTGAACAAATATTTGAATCCTTACCATGTAAGACCATGGTAAAGATTAACTTGGAAAACTGTGTCCCCCCATTGTCATGTGAGATATTCCTTCATGTATACATTTAACTTCAGCTTTATTTCTGTCGAGATTCTAATGAAATACAAAATATTGTTCAATTATATAAGATATGATTCTACCTTTTCAGGTTTTGAATCTCTTTGAAACTCTATATAATGATATTCATGTAGTTGTTAATCTTTACAGTTCACTTTTTCAATAACTTTTAATGATTGCAAAATGATTTGAAAAGTTTGTTTGTTCAGTAGTGGTCTAGGTGTAACCGCATTCTTTGTGTAAGGACCTAGACCCAAGTTTCCTGGAGCTGGTGCTAAAATAGGCTATATAATTTTTTTTAAAATATAATGAAAACTACAAAACACATTACATAACAAATGATCTTCATACGTCATTGTTTTGTCGAATCATATACAATCATTACATTTCAACAAACGGAACGAAATAATCATCAGTTCTCTTCTTTGACAAGGAAAAGTACACTATTGGAAATGTACTAAACCTGTAAAATTAAAAAAATGTATGGTGAACATTTAAAATGACCAATAAGGGGGTTATAAAACAATTACTAAATTATTTTAAAATAATTACTTGAACCAAAATACATCCTTTAAATCATTTTCATAGAAATAAAATACCATTCTTGGTACATGTATTTGTCATTTCCAAAGAGTTACTAAAAAAATTTTAGAAGAAGCATAGGATAATTTTTATTCTTTTTAATATATATATAATTTATTTTTAAAAAATATCCATACACATGAATAAGAATACATGAAATGCCACTTAAATCTTGAAATTTCTCTCACATAAATTATCCACAAAAAAACTACAGTTGTATAAACAAATTTTCACATGAAATAATAATTTTTCAGAATTTGTACATAAGAAAAATGTTCTTAACCATGGGTATTTTTGTACTTGAAAAGACACAAGACCTACCAGTTACTAGTTCCATATGGAGGGAATGCATAATGGAAAACCTTCTGAAAAATACCATCAAGGCCTTGACCAAGATATCTAATGATTAAGGCCTTAGCCAAAACCATATCTAAAAATGGGAAAGGCCTCATCCAAGTACTTATATATTAATCTCATCAGAACTACTGATGCATCGAGGAATACTGTGGAGGCCATGGCCAAGACATCTGAAAAGGATTAAGGCCTCATCCAGAAGCATATCTAAAATTGGCAAGGCCTCGACCATGTCCATATCTATTTGTCTCATGAGACCTACCAATGCATAAAGAGGTTGTAGTTGGCCTCACCCTTCACTTAATATATCCAATTCATTCCTCATATAAGTGGAATTCAATGTATTCATATGCTAGGTAAATTAAAATCCCCAATATTGTACTTGGGTTGTTGTAGAAAAAGAGGAAAATATGTTGTAGAAAAAAAGAATCCCCCTTTCAACATAACCGATATTGTTCTGATAAAAAAAATAATACTCCTAAAAATTAAATTCCAAAAAATAATTTACATAATAAATATATTGTTCCCTTTTGGAATTTGATTATATGTATGCATGTTGTTTGAAAATAAAACTCAAAGTGACAAATAAATTTAAAATCTTAAAAAAATGAATTATAAAATCAAGATTAATAATGAAGGATCATAAACTCTCCTTTATAATAAATTTTGAAGAACATAACTAGAAAACGAAAAACTATATTTTAAAATATTTTATGATAATTAAAATAGAAAAAATAATTAACATAGAAGTAAAATTTTCCTTATCTCTAAATGAACATCGGAAACTAACCCAAGCATGAGTTCAAATGAAGAAATGAGAAGGATGGTGTAAATGAGACCCTATCTAAAACCACATCTTGAAAAGTGGTATTTTAGCTAGAGGATGAAAAATTTTATAGCCACAACCAACTCTCTACATGTTGTGGAACAAAAAAGCATGTAAAGAAAGAAGGAAAAGCAGATTAACATGGAATCGACAGCCAAAAAAAGACAATTCAAACCATCACAAAATGTAATAATAACAAATCATTAAGTACAATGAAAATATAGTATTATATTTGATAAAATATCATTTAGGGAACCAAAATAATATAAAAGTCTATTTACAGTCCAAAAAAATTTATTGTTTCAGACAACAATGAACAAAGCATGTCAACGTCGAATAGAACTTGATAATGATCAAAAGGTAAAATAAAATAACCGAACAAGCAACATAGTTAATTCCAAAATATTCTCAGGCATATAAAAAAATGAAACTGAAAAATTCTTATCTAAATGGTGAAGAACCACTACCCTAACCATGATTGGAACCCTGTCGAACTTTCTCGGACTCCTCATCGATGGTGGGTAACCCTGAATCATGCCCGCACAACATCTGAACCTATGGCTCTTCCCAATGCAGCACCTCACGAAGCACAACCCCCCATGCATAGACTCATGTGGTTGAACCCTAGAAAAACCTCCAGGCTTGACCTTTTCTCCCTCGATGATGACACTTCACAAACGAAACCTGCACACCCCTACATCAACACCCCTACCACCATTGAAACCCTAGTGCAGACCTACCTCGACCGATTTGGGTGGAGGGGTTTTTTTTAGTTTAATGGGGTAGGGTTTATTTTAAATGGGAAAATGGGTTTATCTAGTGCCACATGAAGTGGTGCTGGAGATAATTGTGGGTGAGCGTCAGTTCAAGTGGCGCTGACCCCTTTCGCCCCAACCCCCCATATATATATATATAACAAATATGTTTATAATAAAATTATTTATTATAAGAAATATAATTATTAATATAAATATATAGTTATATTTATTATATTAATGTTAATTATATTTAAAATTATATATTAATTATCTTTATAATTATATATTTTTTATATTTATTTTATTAATTATATTTAATATATTCATAAATATATAATTATTAATAAATATGTAACTATAATAAATATGTAATTATAATAAATATTTAATTATAAGAAATATATAAATATAAATATAATAAATACATACTTATAATATATTTATTATATTTAACTTTATTATATTTTTTATAATTATAATTATATATTTATTATATATATAATTATACATTTATTATAGTTATATATTTTTTATAAATATATATATATATATATATATTATATTTCAAGTCATATATTTATTATAATATTATAAGTATTAAAATTAGAATTATATAATTTTAATTAATATGAAATTATAAATATAATAAGTATAATAAGTATGTAATTATGATAAATATATAATAGTAATAACTATATAAATATAATAATTTTAAAAATATAATAATTATATAATTATAATTATATATTTAATATATAACTATAATAAAGATGTAATTATATTAAATATATGATTATAATAAATATACTCTATAATAATTATTTCATTATAATAATTATATAATTATAAATATAATGAATATATAATTAAAAATATTATAAATATATAGTTATAAATATAATAAATATATGATTATAATAATTACATATTTATAATAAATTTGTATTATAAATATATAGTTATAAATATAATAAATATTTACAATTATAAATAAATATAATTCGAAATATATATGTGTATAAATATAAATTTGTATATATATATATAATCAAATACAAATATTTATAAATATAAATCTATTTAAATTTATATATTTAAATAACAAAATATTTGTAATTATAGAATTATGAACCTATCTTTATAAGTAAATATTTATTATTATATAAATATAAATATATTTAGAAATATATAATTATGAAAATATTGTTACATATATATTAAAAATTGATTTAAAAATATATTTAATATTCATATATAAATATATATAAATATATATTAATGTTTACAGTCGTTAAAACCACATACATGAAACTTAAAAATGATTCAATTATATTAATTTATATGCCTATAAGATATAAACAATATGACCAATATAAATGAAACATGAAACATGGATTTAACATATAATAAGTACTTGGAAATAAAAGAAATTTTTGAAACAATGTTGACTAAAAATAATTTATAGCCTCTAAAAACCACTTACTTGATTCTTAAAAAGGTTTTAGGTAAAAAAATTTCAATGGTTATAAAATATAAAATATATGACCAATATAAATTAAACACAAAACATGGATTAAATATATAATTATTAGTTGAAATTAAAAATAATTTTGAAAAAAATTTGACTAAAATATTTTTCTTGTATATATTTTTTTAAAATTTTCATTTTTCAAGAAATTATAATATATTTAGTCTGTGTGAAAAATTTTATTTAGACTTTACTTGTACTTTATAATTTATATGCTTCTAAAGTCACATACATGAAGCATAATAATGTTATAGTTATGAGACTTTGAAAATATATAAATTATTAATAGTTCATTTAAATTAGTTTTTATTTACTATATTTTTTATTATCTTGTTTTTTGTCTTAAACAACGATTAAATATTATAGTAAATATATTTTTTAATATATACAACATGACATCTAAAAACATCAATTATGATTCCCCTCGGTACCACAGTGCGGCGTTTGAATCTCATGTCCTCTCCATGTCTGACATTTGTGTCGCTCTAGTGTCCTAGCTGTAGGTTCCTCCTCTTCCAGTGCATCTGGTTCCTTCCCATGGTACTTTGCAGAGGACTGACCAAAACCATGTGAGGAGGATGGCCAAAAATCATATGACGCGATATATGGATCTGAAACTCCAATAAATAGTATAAATGGGGCACTGAGGAAGGCCTCATCAGGAGAGGGGGATGCCATAAGCTATGTGACCGCATCCAGATTGAAATCCATTGTAAACTATGGAGATGAAATCTATGGTATATAAGTGTCTCCATGTTGTGCAATATCATCATTTGGTTGAACCAGATCATCTCTCTGTGGTGCGGTGCCATCTTCAGCAGCCACTCTCAGATGTTGAGGTCATTGCCTCTTCCCCTCCCGATGTGATCATCTCTATCGTACAGCTGGCGGTGGTGGTCGCAGTGCATCATCCTCAGCAGGCATTGCAGGGACATCATCATCCTCTGAAGCTTCAGCTTGAGTATATGGATCAAGATATTCTTGTGGGTCCTCATCAAAAAAATTGTCACGTATCAACCAGAGATGATCGAAGAGAGCCAACACATCCCTGTGAACTACATCTCGCCTAATATATGCATCCTCTTATGGTTGTGTGTTATGTGAAATATGACGAATGACATATATCTACAAATGAAATAACATTCAAATTAATACCAAAAATGGGTTAAACAAAAATAATTAATCTTTGTAAACATACAAACTGCTTAATGCCAATCCCCTGACCTGTAAGGTGCATGATGGTGCGACGTCGATACCGGTTCGCATAATCCCCCTGGGCAGATAACTGAGAGCCTGCTATGGTATATCCAAATGGAAATACACTGAATTAGTCATCCGTGTCCCAAAGCTTGATATAAGATGCATGATTCTGCCGAAAATCTATCATTTGTCTACCTATAAGCACAATTGAATGTAACTCATCAGGCTGACCTGGTGCCATCGGTATATGCTATATATAACCGAACTGGTGCATGACCTGGTCTGGCTGGTACCCCTCAATGATGTGGAAGTGGATGAGTGGCACTATTGCAGCACGATCTCTAACCATAACTATGCAGTATGGTGGAAGTGATGCATAGAAAGAACCTGTATACAAATTCCTTGAAACCTGAAATGTAAACTCAAATAATAAGTCATATATTAGCATGAAAATTATACTGATTTTATATTGAAAAAACTTAAAAAATAGATAAAAAATGAAATTTTCCTATAAAAAATTATTAGTTAACTTACATCAACTGGCACTACAGCATCGAATATCTGTCGGAAGCTGTGCAGACTATGTCTTGGAGTATGTGAATACTTCTGAGACTGACTCCACCTAGTTAAAAAATAGTAATATATGTTATGTTTATAAAAAATCAATAACAAAAGTACTAAATAACTAAAGGTAATGACGTTGAGATACCATCGTCCCTGAGGACAGTCCTGGAATAGCTCTGGTGAAAGTGGTGCGATAGCTCGAGGAGCGAAGTGTGGAAAACACTCACAGGAACACATTTGTACTAACACCATGCAACCTGCAATCTGAGGTGAATCTGCCTAACAACTAGTACAGAGACATCTATACAGATGTTCTAATACAGCTGACCCCCAATTTTATGTAGCCGTCTGATCTAGATCCTCATGTAATTGGAGGTACATCATGTGTACCAAATCGGTGGAGTAGTCAACGTACAACATTCCTCCGAGATGCCCTAAAATGTATGCATGTGTGTGCTGAATAAGATTCTCCTCAGCTGAATCATCACGAATGAATTCAAAATTCTTATCAAGACACCTCATGCACAAGCAAAAACCCTAGAGGACACCTCGTGCACTGATGTAATCAGTTCCTAGTAGCCTATGTATGACTGTCGCCCAGTCACCACTACTGGAACCTATAACTGCATGTCCATGGATGGGTAACCCCAACATGCAGGAGACATCCTCTAAAGTAATAGCCATATCCCCCTCTGGGAGATGGAATGTGTGTGTCTCTAGCCCCCATCTCTCAACTAATGTAGCAATAAAATTTTGATCAATGGTATTAAAGTCACACATAGAGGCTCTATAAAATCTATCACGTCTATGGAATGGACAAATAACTTCTGGTTGTTCCTCGTGATGGACATGATGAGCTCTCTGAATAGAAATATGTCCAACAGGTCATTGCGCCAACACCTCACGTGACACGTGCGTCTCCTAGACAGATAACAGTTGCTCCTCCATCTGAATGTAAAAATAGTAAAACATTAATTTCATGTAAGATAGTATATTTATCATTTTAATTTTATAGTTCAAATGGTTTTGTGTTTTTTTAATTTGAACCTTTAAATCGTTATCACTACATGAGTTCCATTAAAAAACACCAAATAAAAAAAAGAATCTACCTATATATGGAAAAATGTATTTGTCGTGTGCAGGATCATTTAAATGTTGTATTTTAGTTATTATAGTTGTTGTTTTTGCTAATGTAGTGTGTTGGAAGAATACTAATATTTGTTTTACATCATTAGTTAATGAATCCAAAACATGGATTCATTGTGCATCACTCCCAAATATAATAAAATAACTACCGATTCTTTGTGCACATCACTACTGTTGGTTAACTATCACTTAGCAATCTATGTTAAGTAATACTTAACCGAAAATCATGAAATGCACATAGGATTTATAGTTTTTTAATTAAATTTGGGAATGATGTATAACCAAACCATGTTTTTGATTCATTGACAGTTTGGATTGTTTTATAATGTTTGTAATAATTTGTATTTATATAATTCTATTAACCAATGTTTGAAATGTTTATAATATATAAGTACATTTCTAAAATTTACCCTATATAAAAATAAGAAAAATATTATTAAAATTGATGATAATGATAAAAATGATTACATGTACAAATTTTTATAGTAACTGGTAGAGTACTTGACTCATTTTTACCATTAGATGATCTTCTTTTGTGTCTACGGAATTGTGTCTTTGTATGACCTTCTTGGCGGCTTATGTTGCACCTTCGTCCAGCTAGCTATTCACTAGTCCAATCCATCTCATTCTAAATAAGAGTCTTATTTGGCATGTATTTAGGTAAAAGTCTAGTGTTTCCCAGTAGAAGCGTGGGTGTGCCCTCAGACAGCCGAAAATTCTGATATTCCCTGATTGGAAGCCACAGAGTAGTGTAGCAGAAGTTAATGCTCTCGAGTTGATATGCTGGATCAAAGAACTGCTCCAAGGATACATGTACGTAAGCACATACTGCAATCCCATGGATGAAAGGATATCTCAGTGCCTGAATGTTTCCACATTCATAGTAACACTTCTCTATTAAAACAACTCGCACACAACCATTGCTTCAAGCCACAGCATCACCGGACTCAGCAACCTCAAATCATTTCTCTAGAGGATTAAATTTAGTTACACAGTAAGTTGCATCCTCCTGAATAATTGTATCTAGCTCACAAAGGAAATGGTGTCCATAGCGCTTCCCTCTATTCAATACCGCTTTAGCCTGGTTTCCTCGTTTCATAAATTACTTTACACTCTGATAGAAGGTCTTTTGTACCAAACCTGTAATTTAGATTTAATACATTATACTAATATTATATTTTAATTTTAGCTCTTCTAAATAACATATAATCAAATTTTCGTATTTACCTATGATATGTAATTTTCCAACTCCCTTGAAAACTCCATTTATACATTCTACAATGCTGGTCGTCACATGACCATATCTCCTCCCATCATCATATGCCAATGACAATTTCTACTTTGGGATTTTCATCATGTAATTATACACTTCTGGATTCACTCTGTGAATATCATGAAGACTCTCCTCCATCCTTTTTTGTTGAGTCTCATATGCTATCAAACAAGAAATCATCTGAATAGATATGAAAATAACTAAGACAACATTTTTTCAAATGAAAAAGGATGTTCTTACCAATTTTTAAGACTTCGTTCTTCATCAACTCATTCTTTAACTTCTTTTACAAATTGCTATAAATGTGTCGAATACAATATCGATGATGGGAATCGGGTGTTCTCCACGAATGACCCTTAGACTATACTGCCTCCTTTATTGCATGGTGGCGATCTGAAATAAGACAAAACCCTTCTGAATCCACAACAAACTCTCAGAGACATGCCAAAAACCATCTCTATGATGAGAAGTTCTCTTTATCCAAAATTTCAAATGCCAAATGTAGAGGGGCTCGATTTCTATCTTGTGTGGTGGAAATCCAAAAATTTCTTGAATACTTTCCATAAAAAAATGTGCCATCAATCTGTATAAACTGATTAAAATGTCTAAAAGCCGCCACACATGGTACAAATGTCCAAAATAATCTATCAAACACAAAAATTGAGCATTCAACTTGGTTGTGTTGGTTTATATATTCAACAGTATGAATCTGATAGAAAACATGATTATTATGGCCTAGAGGCTCCATATTTTGTTGTAAAACTTGATAAGAGTCATCCCAATCACCATGTACTTACACAATAGCCATCTATTATGCCACCCATTCCTTACAGTAAGATATTTGATAACCAAAATGATGTTTGATTCTCTCCATTAACAAAACAATAATAATGTATTGACATGATCTTATCATTTTAGTAATAATTATTGAAACAAACTCAACATATAATTAATATTTTTCATGTGACACAATTTTTTTCACATAGGTGGCTGGAGTAAATCTAGTGATGCACCACCTGTGAAAAGTGTTACCAATTATTGCTCACATACGCATTTGATAGTTTGATTCATATTTATCACAACAGATCAAATAGTAAGACCTATTTGACTATCCTAAAACATGTGAGTAATGTCATTCAATGTGATATTGTTTTATCGCATTTTTCATTACTTATTTTCTCTCAAACTCTCTGCCAATATACAAAACACTATCATCTGATGCTCGATTTGTGCTACCAATGATTCCTGGGAATTATGAACTGGGAGAAATAACTGACCAATCAAATTATGGAAAGTGATTCAAACCTACAGTCAATCATGAAGCCAAGTGGAGGATGGTTCAATGGTCGGTTGAACCTTAAATGAGTGGGCCCAAACTGATCTTATGCATTCTCTTCTTCTTCTTTAACTTCCTCTTAATCATCTTCATCGAAATTGAAATCATCCTCAAAATCATTGACCAATACATCTAAAGTATGTGGAGGACTATCAATTGAAACGATGACCAAAGTAAATGATGGAACAACTACTGATTCAGGATGGAACTTCTTGATGTGTAGGAGCATATGACATTTTCTCATGAATTTGAGATAGGGATACATCCAATATCGATGGAACTCCATTGTAGCTATAGTGACATACAAATCCATCATTTTATTCCTAGGTAGATACATAACTAATGAAAGTACATATTCCCAATCATCATCATCATTTTTCTGATATGCCACATGCCAAAACCTATCAATATATTGTAGATTTCTGAATGTCATAGACTATATCACATGATTCCTCACCAGTTTTTACTTTCAATGAATTTTCCATTGCACAGCTTCCAAAGTTGTACATCCTCCATGCATCACAATAGCTTCTGGATGTATACTATAACTATATCCTTATTCTGTCTCAATTATTTGACCATTTCAATAAATATACGCATCATCCACATTTTCTATCCAAAATTAACCATTGTTATTAATTAAATCCGATTAGAGAATAAATTTATGTATTAATGCTTTTAGTAATTTAGTTTGGTATCCTAATACCTCAACTAAATCAATATGTTCAAACCATATTGATGTGTAACTCTTTACACAACCCACAAGTCTGTGTTACTTACCAAAAATTAGAATTCAAACATATTCATACATATCCACATGCATTATATGCATGAGGTACATGAACACATCATGTAAAATGATAGAGTTATATGAAATAGAAAAACTCCACATGAGTAATCCCGGAGTGATAGATAGCCAACCCCAATAACTTTCCCAGACAAGGAAAGCCTCCAAGAAAGTAGGTGGTCTGACCCAAAACCCCTCCACCCGGGGATACGTTACTCAAGAGACCATTCATTTCATGAAAACACTAACAATTAATATGAAAAATATATATTCAACTACTAAATTCATGTTCATAAATTCAATTAAAAATTGAGGTCAAGGTAGATGGAAACTAAAATCATTATCATAACTAAAATGTAATGCAATGATATATTTTAGAAGCAATTTATAAGTACATCACTAGTTAATATAACTACTTCGCTAACTATGATAATTACTTCACTAATTAAGATAACTACTTCTCCAATTAAGATAACTACTTTTCTTATTAAGATAACTACTTCACTAATTAGATTTAATTAATTTCTTAATTACATTTAATTTATTACCTAATCACCTAATTAAAATTAATCCATCACCTAATTATAATTACTTAATAACCGAATTACCATTAATTAATCGCCTAATTACCATTAATTAATCACTAAATTACCATTAATTAATCACCTAATAACCATTAATTAATAATATAATTAGAATTAATTAATCACGTAATTAGAATTAATTAATCACCAAATTAGACTAAATAAATCACCAAATTATAATTAATTAATCACCTAATTAGAATTAATTAATCACCTAATTATTTTTAATTAATCACCTAATTTCCATTAATTAATCACATAACTAGCTTTTATTAATCCCATAATTCCATTAATTAATCAAATTATTACCATTAATTAATCACCGAATTAAATTTAATTAATCACCTAATTAGAATTAATTAATCACCTAATTAGAATTAATTAACCGCCTAATTACAATTAATTATGCACCTAATTAGAATTATTTAATAAAATAATTATAATTAGTTAATAACAGAATTAGAATTAATTAACTACCAAATTAGAATTAATTATCCACATAATTAGAATTAATTAGCCACCTAATTAGAATTAAGTAATCACCTTATTACCATTAATTCATCATCTAATTACCATTATTTAATCACATAATTACTATTATTTAATAACCTAATTAGCATTAATTAATCACCTAATTATAATTAATTAATTACCTAATTAGAATTAATTAACCACCTAATTAGAATAAATAAATCACCTAATTACCTTTAATTAATTACCAAATTAGATTTATTTAATAGCCTATTTAGAATTAATTAACCACCTAATTACCATTACATATTCACATAATTGGAATTAAATAATACTTAATCACCTAATTATAATTAATTAATCACCTATTTACAACTACTAAATCACCTATTTAAATTTAATTAATCACCCAATTACAATTAACAAATCACCTAATTAGAATTAATTAATCACCTAATTAGAATTAAGTAATCCTCAAATTCAAATTAATTAGTCACCTAATTACCTTTAATTATCTACCAAATTAGAATGTATGACTCACCTAATTAGAATTAATTAGTCGCCTAATTAGAATTAATTAACACCTAATTATCATTACTTAATCACCTGATTAGAATTTATTTATCAACTAATTAGAATTAATTAGTCATCTACTTACTGTTATTTAATCATCAAATTATAATTAATTAATCACTTAAATACAATCAATTGCTTACCTATTTATAATTAATTAATCTCCTAATTTCAATTACTTAATCGCCGAATTAAAATTAATTAAACACCTAGTTCTAATTAATTAATCACCTAATTAATCACCAACGTATAATTAACTAATCACCTACTTATAGTTAAGTAATCACCTAATTACAAATAATTAATCACCTAATTAAAAATAATTAATCACCTAATTAAAATTTATTACTCGCCTAATTACAAATAATTAATCACCAAATTATAATTTATTACTCGCCTAATTACAGTTAATTAAACACCTAATTACAATTAATTAATCTTCTAATTACAACTAAATAATCACTAAATTAGAATTAATTAATCACCTAATTAGAATTAATTAATTTCTAAATTAGAATTATTAATCACCTAATTAGAATTATTTAATTACCTAATTACGATTAGTTAATTAACTAATTACAATTTAATTACCTAATTACGATTAGTTATTTAACTATTTAGAATACAATTAACTAAATAGTATTAATTAATAACCTATTTACCATTAATTAATAACAATTACTACAAATAAACAATTACAACTTCAAAATATATTAAATTAATTATGAATTATTTCTATGAACTAACCAAACAAATAAATAAATCACTATATTAAGAAAATTAAAAATTAGAATTACTTAAAATAGGAAAAAAGTTTATGATCCTTCAAATAGCTTTGCGGACAATGATAGGCGGATCTTTGAGAAAGGGAGGTCTTAAAGAGAGAGTGAGGACAGGAGAGAGATATTAAATATAGAGTTAGAAGATGAGAGGGAGTGAGGATGTGAGAATGAGGAGAGGAGGGGGGTCGAGCCCCTTATATGGGGGAGGTTTTGTTTAGGCACCACTTGAGGTGGTGCCCATCCCAATAGTGGGATACTATCAGTGCCACATGAATTGGTGCTGATAGACTGAGGCCATATGGTGCAGCGCCACTTCAAGTGGTGCTGATCAACCCCATTTTCCAAAATAAAACACATACAATCCCATTAAAAAATACCCCTATGCCTAAATACTCTGCATGACTCTCTCCATTTCCATGATTCTATGGACCTCCCCCCTTTATTTTTTTTCCCTTTTTTCATTTTATTATTATTATTATTATATTATTATTATTATTATATATTTAATTTCTTTTATATGAATATCATTTTATGTTTTACATTAACATTAAAATTATAATTTTATCAATCAAAATTTATAATAGTATTAATTTTATAAATACATTCTATTAATTGATTTATAATTCAAAACTAATATATATGTATGTATCGTGTCTTTTGAAAAATCAATTTTTATAAAGCCAACCTAATTTTATTTATTTATTGTCATTTAAAATGAATTAAAATTATCATAAATTATATGTCATTGAAGTTTTGTAAAACAATTTATAATCTAATCTTTATGTCATTCTATTATGTATAATTTCAATACTCTATTAAAATAGTAATTATAATTAAAAATATATATAATATTTATAATTCTATAAAACATTTTTCTAATTAATGTTTTAAATTTAATTATAATTTCATATATATATTTTGATATGCTATTTCAAAAACTAATTTTATTTATCATAATTATATAATAATTTAATTATTATCATCCCTTTGAGAAAAAGTATACATATATATATAAATAATAGTGGATAAAATTATTTTGTTTATTTAATGTATTCTATTTAATCAAAATTTAATTTTTAAAATTTACATTTCATTAATTCTGTTAAATGATAACATTACTTTAAATTAATTTTATGTCTTTAAAAATCCATCGATCAATAAAATTCAATGTCTATTTTTCCCTAAAGGTCATATAGGCTATATAAATACCCGTTCGAAGCATTTTGAAAGAATAATGATAATTTCTTGTTTGAAAAGGATGGTGATGTACATTTCATTGATTCTTATCATTCTTTCTATGATTCTCGTCATAATGTTTTTTGTTATCCAAAGGATGTTAACTACACCATCAGCCATCTTGTTATACTTGGTGGTTTTCTGTTTATGAAACTATGAATTACCATATTTTTTCTAATGTAGTTCAATTATTTAGTCATACAATGTGGTAATGTATTTTTGTTTTAAAAAATGTATCTCATTTTCTTCAGTGCATTGAATTAAATTACACTAATTATCTTGAAAATGAGAAATGATAATAATAACTAAAATAGTAATATTACATTTTTTTATTTTGAGTTTGGGGCGTCATATTCTACCCCCATAATATAATTTTTCCCTTGAAAATCGATCATACCCACCAGCAAAATCCTTCTGACATCAGCCTCAATGTCCCTACAAAAGTGATTTCATTATTATTATTATTATTATTATTCTCAAAAATGACTTATAATAATTAAACCATACCTTGAGTAGTACGACGAGATTTGGTGGTTCTTTGTTTCCATGGTGTTGAAGGTACTTCTAAATTCATCAATTTCTTTCCATGAAACAGATTACGAGCACCTAGGGTTAAACTCATGTATGCAATGACTTGATCTAAAGTGAAAGTAATGGGAGATGAAAGGATCAAAGATATCAGAAAGAACTTGATTCCTATAATCCAACTAAAAAACCTTGTTTTCTAAAATTATAAAATCATAATGCCTTAGATACGAACTAAAATTAAAGAGTTGAAATAGATACGATGCACAGTGGTCACCCACATCAGTAGCTTCATGGAATTTCCTTGAAGACATGTGATTTTCAAGAATGGTAAAACATTTAAATCGACCATCAAATTAATTTTTTCACCATGCATAGAATGTGAGTTGTGCATGTACTATGAGAAAATAAATAAAACCTTATACATGAATTAATTAAAGTATACTAGGAGTGTTGGATATCTTATAATGATGTTTTCATGTTATTAATATATTTCCAAAACGCTCAAATAAATTCAATCATGACTTTAACATTATAGTTTCTTGTAAATCGGTAGGAAGAAAAAAAAGATTGGTTACTGATCTCTCATCTTCCATCTCAAAAATAAAAATAAAGAAATGAATTTTTATAAGAAATGTGCACTTAAAATTTTTATTTTTTTTAATTTTCCAAAATTATCTAGAACGTTCCTCTGATACCAACTATAAGAACCCAAACCCCAGTTTCTTGAAGTTGGTGCTAAAATATGATGTGAATTTTTTTCTAAAATATACTGAAAATTAAACAAAACATTACATAACAGAGGATCTCTACCGATATATGTGTTGGGGAATTAGATACAATCATTAAATTTCCATAAACCTGAGAAAAATAAACTTTAGTTCCCAGCCTCCACATAGAAAATTTTTATATTGAAAAATCTACTAAAAATGTAAAAAGAAATTAGAACATACTGTGAGGATATAAAATTCTCAATAATAGGTTTCTAAAAAATAAATAAATTCTCTTAAAATAGTTTCTTGAACAAAAAATCATTTAAATCATTTTCATAGAAAGAAAAAACATTTCTCAGGACACGTATTCATCATTTCCCAAGAGTTACTAAAAAAATTTAGGAGAAACCTATGCTCAATTTTTTTATAGATATTTAAATCTACAGATATAATGTATTATAAAAAAATTTGCAACCACATGAACAAAAATACATGAAAATACACTTAAAGCTAGACAATTTCTATACAACAATTATCCACAACATATCAGGTTTGCAGATAAAAATTTTCGACATGAAATAATAATTGTTTAGAATTTGTAAATAGGAAAAAATTTCATAACCATGGGTTTTATACTAGTCGAAAAAGCACATGAACTACTACTTACTAGTATCATATAGAGGAAACGCATAATTTTGTACATTTTGAAATATACCATCAAGGGCTCAGCCAAGATATTTAATGATTAAGGCTACATCCAAATCTATATCTGAAAATTGGTAATGCCTCAAAGAAGTCCATATCTATTTATCTCATAAGACCTATAGATTCATCAAGAAATACCATCAAGGCCTCGGCCAAGAAATCAGAAAATTCTTAGGGCCTCGTCCAGAACCATATCTAAAAATGGGCAAGGGTTCATCCAAGTCCATATATTTTTGTCTTATGAGACATACCGATTCATATAGAGATTGTAGTGGGCCTCACCCATCACATAATATGTCCAATTAGTTCCTTATATGAGTGGGGTTCATCATATAAATATTCCAGGTAAATAACATTCCCCAATCTATAATCATTTTTAGTAAACCTTCTTAGAAATGAATTGATTGGTATCAAAATATCCCATCAAACTATTTATAAACTATTGAATGTAATATCATGAGTTACTAATCCCTTACATAGAATAAATGTATTTATTTGTAAAGAAGAAAATAAAAATCACAATGAAATTCATACACACAGGCTCTCTAAAATACATTTTCACATAAAAGTGTAATCATTTAAATTCATGAAGAAATACTTATGTAAGATTGTCTTGAAAATTAACCATAAAATTAATTTTAATCATTTATTTTATAATGATTAAATTATGTGTCGAGGTTATAATTAACGCATGACCATGATTGTATGCATACAGAACATATTTTTTTAAATATAACTTAGGGACATGTTATGACCATTTTTCTAAAACATGATGATATGACTTATAACATGTCAATAAACATTTTATCCTTATATATATATACCATGGAGGACTTAAGGATTCCCAAAAATATACATACATATATATATACACATACACATTTATGTGACATGATATTTATAATACTCTAATTCTTAGAATAAATTCACATTTAAAGAAAACATATTTAACAATAGTTATAGTATAGCATGATACGCATAAAAAACCATTTTTCATAAGAACATAAATTCGCTCAAGTATATATATAAACAAACATTTTTTGGACATGAAATAATATTTATATATATAATTCATAAATATTAACTATCATGAACATTTACTTATTAACAATAAAATTTCTTGACACATACTCATTTCAAAATTATGTGGAATATTATTTATCATTTATATATTTAAACATGTCATTCATAACCCAAATACATACATTTGAAGGTTGTTTGGATAGATGAAAAATTTATTCCAAGAACATGCTTGTATATATTATGTGTGTAATTTCATGATTAATATTGTTTATGGACTTCTGTTAATAATCATAAATGGCATGCAAATAATGTGATTTTCATCTCATAGAATATGAAATTTCCAAATTTTAATTTCTGCATGTTTTATATGACACTTGCATATTTTCTTGAAATAAATTATGATTCTTAATTAAGAATCAATCTTGAACATAAAAGTAATTATTAAAATAATCATGAATTACAATTTGTAGAAAGAACAAGAATTCACATAATATTCAAATATATATATACACATATACACACATATATATAAATTCTTACGGAATATAAAATAATATTATCCCATATTTTTTCTTTCAAAACATGTAACAATTAAACATGTCGATATGTGTGTGTGTATGTATCTATAATATATGGTGAATTTAAAACATTCATCATCATAGAATAAAGAAACACATATTTGAGAAATACATCAATAAATGATAATATTTATTGATTGAACTAATATGATAGAAAATTTAAACATTAAAATTTGTTAGAAACATAAATAAAAGTGGGATAATATTTTTTATATCGTACATGGAAAATAAAATCATTAATAGTGAATATAAATTTTTGTGAAACATCTCGTTATAATGAAATGAATTAAATTTAAACATAATAATTATACCCTCTTCAATAATTAATTCTAAAAATAATTAAATGTAATTAGATATAGATACTCTTACATGCAATTATGATTGAAAGATAATTTATACATACACATGAAACTACACACACAAAAAATTGAAAATAAATTATGCCTACAAGATAATAATAAATAAACAGAAGTCGCCTTACTTGAGTTGTAGTAGAAAAAGAGGAGAAAATGAGTTTTTGTGAAATAAATAAATTTACTTTAAAGATTAGCAATATTGTTATGATAAAAATAGAAAAGATTAATTTCAATATATTTCCAAGAAATAATTTAGAAAATAAATAAATTAATCCCTTGAGGAATTTGAGAATATGTATTTTTGCTGTTTGAAAATAGAACTCAAACTAACCAATAAATTTAAACTCTTACAAAATAAATTACAAAATCAAGATTAGTAATAAAGGATCATAAAATATCCCTTCCAACAAATTGTGAAGAACATAACTATAAAATGAAAAAACTATATTTGAAAACATTTACTAATTATTAAATCAATATAACCAATCAGCATAGTAGTTTAATTTCCCTTACCTATAAATGAACATCAGAAACCTGTAGAAGCATGAGTTCAGATGATGAAATGAGAAAGATGGTGAAAAGGAGGCTCTTTCTAATCACCCAGTTTTGAAATTGGTATTTTAGCTAGAGTACGATGGCTTTTATAGCTACAGCCACCTCTCTCAACATAGTGACACAAAACAAGCTTGCAAAGAAAAATGGAAAGCTGATTAGCACGATACAAACAACCAAAATGAGAAAATTCAAACAATCACAAAACATCACAATAACAAAAATTTAAAAATAATAGTAACATAGTATTCTATTTGATCAAATACAAATTAGAGGACCAAAATAAGATATAATTTTGTTTATAGTCCAAAAGAAATTTACAGTTTCAGACAACAATGAACAGAGCATGTCAATGATGAATAGAACATGAAAATAATAAAAAGATAAAATAATAATAAGCTCTGGAATCTAAAAAGTGAAACAAAAAATTCCTATCTTGATGGTGATGCACCGCTACCATATCAATGATTGGAACCCCACCAAAGATGCTCGGACACCTCATCGATGGCTCGACCTTCTCTCCCTCGGAGATGGTGCTCCCCAGATGAAACCTACAGACTCCCCTACCTCCCATGAAACCCTAGCACAGACACACCTCTCTCCCTTTCCACGATTCCACAAACATCATCCCTATATTTTTCTTTCTATTTTTTGTTCAATTTTATTATTATTACCATATTATTATTATTATATAATCAATCTTTTTATAAGTATATCATTTTATGTATAACAGTAACATTAAAATTACCATTTTATCATACAAAATTTATAATAATATTAATTTTATAAATACATTATAATCATTTTTTTATAATTAAAAACTAATATATATATATATATATATATCATATATTTTGAAAATTAATATTTTATAAAACCAAAATAATCAATTTTTTATTGACATTTTGAAAGGATTAAAAATATCATAAATTATTAGTCTTTAATGTTTTATAAAACAAATTATAATCTATTTTTAATATCATTCATATTTGTATAATTTAAATACTATATTAAAATAGTTATTATAATTAAACAAAATTAATATTATTAATAAATTTATAAAACATTATTCTAATCAATGTTTATTATTTAATTACAATTATATATATATATATATATATGTTATTTTGAAAAGTGATTTTAATTATCATAATTATAAAATAATTTAATCATTATCAAACATTTGAGAAATATCTCTATATATAGTCCAATTAGTAGATGAAAATATTTCTTTTATTTATAATATTCACTTTAAACCAAATTTACATTATCCAATTTACATGTCATTTATTCTATTAAAGGAAAAAATTATTTTAAATTCACATTATGGTTTAAATCATCCAACGGTCAATAAAATACAACCACCATTTTTTTAATGGTCATATATATTGTATAATACCACCTCGAAAAATTTCAAAAGACTAAATATTGTTTATTTTTAAGAGGTCGGTGCTTTACCTTTAATTGACACTTATCATTCTTGAAATATTGGTTGTCATAATTATTTTGTTACAAAAAATTCCAAAGGATGTTAACTACACCATCGACCTCCTCCTCATGCTTGGTGGTCTTCGGTTTATTGTAATGAGTCTTGCAATGACTTTTCTAAACTAGTCGAAGTCTTTAGTATTTCAATTTGGTACTTTATTGGTGTTTTATAAAATGTTTCTCATTATATTCAGTGCATTGAATTAAAGAACTCTAATTTTCAGGAAAACATTTAAAGATAATAATAACTAAAAATATTAATATTATAATTTTTATTTGAGTATGGGGCGTCACACTCTGTTCACTCTTCTTTCATGATTCGAGGTCATCTAACCAGTTCCATTTCTCTATAGTCCGAACAAAATCCCCACTCAGTGACCACTTAACTAGTTAAGTATTAGAATATTTGAAGTAATCAAAAGAAATAATCATTATAACCAATTTACAAGACACATCAAACATTATATTAGAAATTTATACATGGAAGAAAGTTTTATTGTTGATGCATGATACTCTACACTCATCGTCTAAACCCACAGTTATGAGCTGAAAATACTTCTATAGGTCTATAAAAACCATTATATACTCAGACCACCTTGTTAACTTGGATTTCAACATAAATAGGTTTACTACTTAGTTTTATGTGATACATTTCATTTTATGAATTTTACTATCTCCTTGTTAATATCCCAATATGTTTGTTTGACCAAATCAATTCCATTTATAACATCCCGTCTCTAAACATAATCATCGAAGGAGTTGGGGTGTTAATACCTTAGCTGACATCCCCTAAACACCAAATGATGGAATTAAATTCCAAGGGCATTCTAAATAATTAGGGGATGATTTTCTATTTAACCAAACACAACATGTCACAATATTATTGAATATAACCACACAAATACTCTATATTGTAATAAATGTAAGTAATAATACTCAAAATCTAAAGTATATAATTTAAAAGTATAAAAAAGTATATTAAGACCCACAACCAAAACTGAAAGACATCCTAACATAGTAACAATAATTTGGCATCACTCTAACCACTCCATATGAATATAACCAAGCTCTAACTACGATTCTAAGAATATAGAACCATGCATTTCTACTAGAGAAATAAGAGACTTTTTGAAGAACCTTTGTGGTGTTTTGTTTAACAAGATTTTTTATTTATTGAAAACTAATATTTTTGTTGGAGAATGTTTTTGAGTTACAGAATGTCAAAGTTGTTGGTTGCTGAAGATTTCCTTAAAGAAGATTATGTTGAAGAATAAGAATTCAGAAGATAGGAAAGTATCTCAAACGTTCTTAACAAAATATGATGAGGCATTACTAATATTAAAGTTCTCACAAATCATGAAAAGCTTCATGATAAGAGATGTTGAATAAATGGTGAAGAAGATTGATGTTTTTCACTAAGAAAAATTCTGAGAAAATTCAGAGTCTACTTGCTGAGCCTAATGTTCAGAGTCTACCTTTTGAGCCTGAAATTCGTAATCAACTTACTGAGCCTGAAGTTCAGAGTCTACTTTCTAAACCTGAAGATTCAGAGTCTACATGCTGAGCCTTAAGTTCATTGTCTACATTCTAAACATTATGTTTGGAGTCTACTTGCAGTGCCTAAATATTCGGAGTCAATTTGCTGAGCCTAAATTTTGGAGTCTACCTCCTGAGCTAGAAATTCGAAATCTACTTCCAGAGCATTATTTTCAGAGTATACTTACTCTGCCTGAAATTCAGAGTCTAATTCCTGAGCCAGAAATTTAGAGTGTACTTCCTGAACAAGAAATTCGAAGTGTACTTCCTGAACAAGAAATTCGGAGTGAACTTCCTTAACCAAAAATTCAGAGTGTACATCTTGAGCTAGAAATTCTGAGTGTACTTCCTGGGCCATAAATTTGGAGTGTACTTCCTGAACCAGAAATTTGGAATGTACTTCCTGAACCAGAAATTCGGAGTGTACTTCCTGAACCATAAATTTAGAGTGTACTTCCTAAACCAGAAATTCAGTGTGTACTTTCTGAACCAAAAATTCGGAACGACAATCCTGAGCAACATACTGAGAAATTTATAATGAAAATCCTGAGAAACAAACTGAGAAATTCGGAATGACAATCATGACCAACATTCTAAGAAATTTTGAATGACAATTCTGAGTTCAAGAAAACCAAAATTTCAACTTTTCTTAAATCTCATAGAAATTTAAGGAGATTTAATGAAGTCAATGATTTAAGATTAAATGTGATTGATTTGTGGAGTTTTTTTAAATTTGAATAATCAATAAAGTTTTCCAAGATTCCAACCTTTGTTTAATTGAGTTGCCTATAAATATGTGCTCATATCATTCTCTCATTTGTAATATTTACACACAGAGAAAAGGCGGTGCACTGGAGAATTAAAATTGAAAATATTCTACCATCTTGAGGAAGTTTTTTTGAGTGATGGAGAAGAAGATAATAAGAGACATTATTTACTTGCTGAGAACTTCAGATTCAGATGATCAGATTCATGAAATCCGGATTGAATATTCAGAGTGTGCATTTCTTCGGAATCAATATTATATTACTGAGAATACCAGTTGTAGAAAATTGGATCCAAGAAATCCGGATTGAATATTCAGAGTGGGCATTTCATCAAAATCATTAATATCTTGCTGAGAAGACCGTGTTTAGAAAATTGGATTCAAGAAATAAGGATTGATTATTCGGAGTTGGAATTTCTCAGAATAATTATCTTTCATGCGCAGATGTTCGATTCTAGAAAATTTGATCCAAGAAATTGGATTGATGATTCGGTGTAATCATTTGGACTGAGTATTTGTAGATCATCTTATCAAAGTTCTTATTCTTTTTATTGGATCATTTGTTCTTTATGGAAACATTGTTAAATGAAGGGAGTCAGTATAATCTTTCCTATCGGGAGATAGAAGGTGTCTAACGAGAGTTGGCACAAGTTGTATTCACTTATTCATCATAGTGGATTTCCATAGACCCACAGGAGTGGCTATGACAAGGAAGTAGGTTCTTTTATTGAGGCTGGACCATATAAATCTTGTGTGACTTTCTTGATATACAATTATTTCATGCTTGAGTTTCTTGCTAAAGATTGATAAGGAAATAAATCATAATAGGTTTCAAGGGTTGAATTTCTCAATGTTTTGAATCTTATGAAAGTAAAACAACTTATTCAAACCCCCATTCTCAGTTGTTATTTGATCCTTGTAACTTCAAGTGGTCTTAGAGGGAGGATCCCTTGTTTAATACTTATCAATGAGAATCTAAATTCTGTCAATAGTAGAGGGATATCTACATTCGATGTAAAGAATTATTATGGATAAAAAATAGGATGATTTTTTATCTCCTATCTCTTTTCCTTGAAGTTGTTGATGCTGCTACTATTGGATTTCCACCTATTGAAAAAAAAATTCTATGACATTTTCTGACAAGAGAAACATAGACGTTGTTGGAATGGCTAGAAATTCTATTCTCGTGTCCTTATCAAAAAAATTTTATCAGAAGGTGATGGGTCTCACAACATTAAAAACCATGTGGGACAAGCTGGAAAGTGTTTTCGAAGGAAACACAAAAGTCAAGGAGGCCAAGCTGCAAATCTGGCGTAGTAAGTTCAAAGACATCAGGATGAGAGATGATGAAACAATTGATGAATACTTCACCAGAGTTAATGAAATTGTTTGCAGCATCAGGGGATTCAGAGAAAACTTGGATAATTCTAAAATTGTGAAGAATCTTATGATAAACTTTCCAGACAGGTTTGATTCTAGGATTTCATCTTTAGATGATAAAGATGATTTATCTCTTGATGAACATCATAACTTTATTGTTTCTTATGAAATGAGGAATGATCCAATCTTTAAGAAGAAGATGAAGGATGAAATGGATTTTGAAGCTATGAGAAAGATGAAAATCCAAGATAATGAAGAATCTGATCCTTATGAGTCTGTTGATAAGGAAGATGAAGAGTTGAATGAAAAAATTTTGTCTCTCATATCCAAGAAATATCTAAGAGTAAGAAGAAAGTATGGAGGGAAGCTTCCTCTCAAATGTTTTGAGTGTGGTGGAATTTGACACTTTTCTATGAATTGACCTAAGAAGAATGTTGGAGAATATCAAGATGTTTGTAATGATAATTCTCGATGGAAGAAGTATAATAAGAATGAAAAAGAAAATAAGACTTCAAAATAATTCAAGAAGATTCTTTTTGGAAAGAAAATAAGTATATTGAGAAAGATAGTTGAATCAAAATCATATGACAATGATTCCTCAGAAGATGAAAGTAATGAAAGATTTAGAACCTTCATTGAAAAAGTTGAGAAACAAATGTTTCCACAGATAGTGAAGAAGGTGGTGAAGAATCTTATAGAGAATATCAACTAAGATCCTAACTCCTTGTATGTCTTGAGAAAACCAAATCTCTCAATAATGAAATTCGTGTGATGATGAAAAATCATGAAGAAGTTCAGGATGGAAGTAAAGATGTCACCAACAAGGAAGATGAATACATTCACGAAATTTTAAGTAACAAATGTAGAATTTTTGAACAAGGAAAGATGATTGAAGATATTTTCAAGAAGGTGGAATCTAAGGAAGAAGAAGAAAACAATGTAAAATCAAAACTCCATGATTCCTAAAATATCCTAAGGAAGATGAATGAAAACTTTAACAATGCTACAGAAGTAAAATCTTAGACATTTAAAAATTCTGTGAAGGCTCATTACGAGAATTAGGTGAAATATTCTCATACCAAAAATAATGTTTCATCGAATTGTTCTAAAATTTCAGGTTTTGGAAGAAGTTTTAGTAATGATTGGGTGGAGAAAGGATGTATGAAATCTATCAATCCTATAAAAGGAGAAGACTCGCTCAAGAGGAGAGATGGCCTACATCTTGAGTATTCTAGAGCTGAAATAAGTAATCAACATCAACAAAGATTCTATTTTGAATGATCATTCGTGAATAGAAAATCATGATTTGAGGGATATTTCTAGTGTTGTGGAATATATGGGCATAGAGCTTATAATTTTTGGCACAATTTATCTCTACCCTGATGATGGTTTGAGAAAAGTGGAAGAAATAGTCAAAGAAGGATGAGTAACTCTCCGTACTCATAGAAAGTTGAAATGGTGAATTCACAAGATGTTAGAAACATTCAAAAAAAGAATCAATTTGAATGTTTGGAATAAGTTTGTGTAAAATGTGATCAGTTTGGTCATCATGTCGAACGATGTATGACACTCCTTCCAGAAGAAGATTCTTATGATAAGAAATAAAAGAATGCTGAAAATAAGAAGGTTGATGAGAGAGCTTTTGTTGTTGAGACAGCTTCGAAATCATTTAATTGGTACAAACCATGGATTCATGATAGTGGTTGTTCTTCACACATGAAATGTGTTATTAAAATATTGGAACATGTTGAAAGTCACGATGGAGGAGCAGTTACATTTGGCAATGATAGTTCCCTAAAAATTAAGAGATTCTGAACGGCAGTGATTGAAGAAGAGAAACTGAAATCTAACGATGTCTTGATTATTGATGGGATAAAACATAACATACGTAGCGTAAATCATTATTATGATAATGGAAAATAAGTTATCATCAGAAAGGAATCTTGTATCATCAAAAGTGTGAAAAATGGAAAAGTCATTACAAAAGGAGAAAGAACCAGTGGGAATCTATTTCAAATTGTAGAATCTAATAAATCTTGTTATTTGAGTGCTGAAGATGAAAATAAGATGTTGCATCGAAGACTTGGACACTTTGGGCAGAAGAACATGAGTAAGCTTTCTAAATTTGATGTTGTTGGGAATTTTCTAGAACTGAAAAGAAGATATGAATATGTTTGTATTACTTTCCATAAAGGAAAGAAGACTAACAAAGGCTATAAAAGAGTTGAGATTGAATCTAACAAACCACTTGAGATTATTCATTCCAATTTTTGTGGGAAAATAAGACATCAATCAACAAAAAAATATTTATACTTTATCACTTTTATTGATTACTTCACTCAGATGAAAAACATCATGTTCATCAAGCACAATTCAGAGGCTATGAAATTGTTTAAATTAATCAGAATAGATTTTGAGAATGAATTGGGGGATTCCATAAAGAAATAGAGAACAGAAAACGGTACCAAATTCACAAGAAATTCTTTTGAAACTTACCTAAGGAATCATGTTATCAAACATCAGTATAGTCATTCCTATACACAAAAACAAAATGGAGTTGCGGAAAGGAAAAATAGAAGCTTGGTGGAAATGGGAAGAAGTATGTTATCAGAATACAATCATTCAATATTCTTTTAGAGAGAATATGTTAGTACTGCTATACATATTCAAAATAGATTCTTGTTGAGACCATAAACCTACATGACTCCTTACGATATGTGTTATAACAAAAAAACCTTCTTTTAATTACTTCAATGTTTTTGGAAGTCCATGCTTGCTCAAAATAAAAAATCCATACATAGGAAAGTTTGATGAGAAATCTGAAGAAGTAATATTTATGGGTTCTTCACCGAATGGAAGAAGTTACAAATGCTGGAACAATTATTTATATATGTTGGTGGATTCATATGATGTGAAGGTAATTAAAAATCCAAGTTCTATCACAAAATTTGTTAAGAATACTAAGGAAGATAAATCAGAGAATCCCCACCAGAGTGAGAGTGACTCAGATAAGTCACATGGGGAAGAAAGTGATACTGGGAAAAGAAATGTGAGTTTTCTTACATTACAAAAACATGTTGAATCTGAAAATATTATTGGGGATTATAAGGCTCCAGTTTAGACAAGAAAGAAGTTAAGAGTAGAAAATCAGACATCCCTATCTCAAAAGTTGAACCAAAATCAGTTTAAGAAGATATTCAACATAATGAACAGGTGGATGTTATGAATGAATAATTGGATCATATTGAGAAGAATGAAACAGGGGAACTTGTTCCATGGCCAGAAAATAAGAATGTTATCGAAACCAAGTTGGTTTACAGAAATAACTTGAATGAGAATAGAGAAGTTTCATGAAACAAATCACGGCTTGTGTGTAAAGGGTATGCATAAGTGGAAGGTGTGGACGCTGATTAATCATTTTCCCTTATTGCAAGGTTGGAAACTATTCAAATGTTTCTTGCAGGGGCTTCTAATCGTAATTACAAGGTTTATCAGATGGATGTAAAGTCAGATTTCTTAAATGCTGAGATTGTGGAAGAAGTTTACATTGAACAACCTTGTGGGGTTTTTCTTGATGAGGATGAAAAAAATGTTTTCAAATTGATGAAGGCCTTTTATGGGTTGAAACACGCTCGACGAGCATGGTATTTGAAGCATTACAATTCCTTAAAAAAGATGAACTTTTCTAAAGGAAATGTTGATAGAAACTTGTATGTTAAAGATGTTGATTCTGAAACGTTAATTGTAATCGTTTATATGGATGATATAATTTTTTCTATAGATGAATAAAAGGTTTTTGAAGAGTTCGCTGAAGAGATGAAGGAAAATTTTGAAATTTCATTGTTGGGAGAATTAACTTTCTTCCTTGGCTTACAAGTTCAACAACAAGAAAACTACATTTTTTTTATCCCATGAAAAGAATGTCAAGGAACTATTAAAGAAGTTTGGGATGGAAGAATCATAATAATATTCAACCCCTATCACAATGAGCATCATTTTGAGAAAAGATGAGTCAAGGAAAAGTGTGAATCAGAAAGACTTTTGAAAGTTAATAGGAAGTCTTCTTTATCTTACAGCCTCAAGACCGGATATTGCTTATGTTGTAAATCTATGTTCCCAATATCAATGTAATCCAAAAGAATCACATATATTGGAAGTTAATAGGATTTTGAGATATGTTAGAGGAACAACTTCACATGGGTTGTTATACAAGAGAAACTATGAGATGAAGTTTCATGGTTATACTGATGCAGATTGGGCTGGTGATTGTAATGATAGAAAATCAACATCAGGAGGAACATTTTTCATAAGGGAATGTTGTGTGAGTCGGCACATCAAGAAACAAAGTTCAGTAACATTAAGTACAACTGGATCTGAATATGTTGCAGCTACTCATGTGTGTACTCAAATGATGTGGATGAAAGTTCAGCTGGAATATTTGAAAGTGTAAGATTCTTAACCTTTGAACATACTCTATGATAATAAAAGTTCCATTGATCTTTCCAAGAATCATGTTCATCATTCAAGATAAAAGCATATTGATATAAAGTATCATTTATTAAAAGAGAAATCTGCTTCTGGAGAAGTCTTGCTGCAATATATTTCAACAAAGTATCTGATTGCAGATATTTTCACAAAAGTAATGTCAACGGAGAGATTTGTTGAACTGGGGATTCAACTCGATATTCAGCCTACGCCCATGATTTCATAAAACTCATAAAGAAGTGTCCCCCATCGTGCTTTGTATTTTGTTGAAAAAGGGGGAGTGTAAATTTTCATTTATGTCTTTTATGAATCTAATGTTTTGGTTATCATATAATGGGTGAGAGAGAAGGAAAAAATAAGAGAGAAAGAGAAATGAGAGAAGAAATGAAAAGTGAGAAAGAAAAAGATAAAAGTTGATGGGGAGTTTGCGTAAGGTGAAGTTTATCTTTACATGGCCACAAATTATTCTTGTCATCGGCGGATGGAAATCCTTCAAAAATATTAATTTATCCAGTAGTGTGGTGACATGACACTCATTTTGAGAAAGGATATGTTTTGGTAAAATTCAAGAACTTGAGATGTAATTTTTTTTGAGAGTTTAAAACTTGTTACGAAGGGTTTCCAACAAATCCAAAGGGGGAGATTGAAGAACCATTTTGGAGTTTTGTTTAACGATGTTTTTTATTTATTAACAACTAATATTTTTGTTGAATAATGTTTTTGAGTTACATAATGTTTATGTTATTTGTTGCTAAATATTTCCTTAAAGAAGATTATGTTGAATAATAAGAAGTCAGAAGTTATGAAAATATCTCAAACATTATTAACAAAATCAGACTATTCTTTACTGATCTGAAAGTTATCATAAATCATGAAAATATTCATGATAAAATCAATTTGTGAAATAGTGAAGAGGATTGATTTTTTTCACTAAGAAAAATTATGAGAAAATTCGGAGTCTACTTATTGAGCCTGATGTTCGGAGTCTACCTCGTGAGCCTAAAATTTGTAGTCTACTTTCGGAGCCTAATGTTCAGAGTCTACTTGCTAAAACTGAAGTTTCAGAGTCCACTTGCTGAGCCTAATGTTTGTAATCTACTTGCTAAACTTGAAGTTTGAAGTCTACTTGATGAGCCTGAAGAATCGAAGTCTACCTGCTGAGCCTGATGTTTGGAGTCTACCTCCTGAGCCAAAAATTCGTAGTCTATGTGCTAATAAGGATGTTCAGAGTCTACTTGATAATCCTAAAATTCAGAGTATACTTCCTGAGCCAGAAATTCGGAGTGTACTTCCTGAATCAGAAATTCAGTGTATACTTCCTGAAACAGAAATTTGGAGTGAACTTCCTGAACCAAAAATTCAGACTATACCTCATGAGCCAGAAATTCGGAGTATACTTCCTGAGCCAGAAATTTGGAGTGTACTTCCTAAACCAGAAATTCATAGTGTACATCGTGAACCATAAGTTCAGAGTGTACTTCCTAAACCAGAAATTCGGAGTTTACTTCCTGAACCAGAAATTTGGTGTGTACTTCCTAATCTATAAATTCAGAGTGTACTTCATGAACCACAAATTCAGAGTCTACTTCCTGACCCAAAAATTCATAGTGTACTTCCTGAACCAAAAATTTGGAATGACAATCCTGAGCAACATACTGAGAAATTTGGAATCACAATCCGAAGCAACATGCTGAGAAATTCGGAATGACAATCCTGAACAACATGCTGAGAAATTCGGAATGACAATTCTGAGTTCAAGAAAATCTGAATTTCAACTTTGCTTAAATCTCAGAGAAATATAAGGAGATTTGAATAAGTCAAAGATTGAAGAATAAATTCGAGATATTTGCAGAGTTTTTTGAAATTTGAAGACGAGGGAATGTTTTTCAACATACCCGCCTTTGTTTTCTGAGTTTCCTATAAATATGTGATAAGATCATTTTCTCATTTGAATCTCTTTACAAACGCGGAAAAGGCGAAGCACTGTAGAATTCAATGTCAAAAGGATCTACCATCGTGATGAATTTTTCTTGAGTGTTAGAGAAGAAGAGATTCAGAGCCATTATTTACATGCTGAGAGGTTCAGATTCAGAAGTTCGGATTCAAGAAATTTGGATTGAATATTTGGAGTGGGAATTTATTTGGAATCATTATTATCTTGCTGAGAAGACCGGTTTTAGAAAATCTGATCCAAGAAATCCGGATTGAATATTCGGAGTGGGAATTTCTTCAGAATCATTATTATCTTACTGAGAAGACCAGGTTCAGAAAATCGGATTCATGAAATCTGGATTGATTATTCGTAGTGGGAATTTGTATGGAATCATTAACTTCATTGTTGAGAAGTTCGATTCCAGAAAAACAGATCCATGAAACCTGATTGAAGATTCGGAGTGATCATTCAGAGTGAGCATTTGTGGAGTAGCTTATCAAAGTTATTATTATTGTGTTTGGATCATTTGTTCTTTAAGGAAACATTGTAAACTAATGGGATTCAGTATAATCTTTTCTATTGGGAGATAGAAGGTGTCTAACAGTTTTTGGCACAACTTTTATTCACTTCTTCATCATAGTGGATTTCCATAGACCCACAGGAGTGGCTATGGAAAGGATGTAGGTTCTCTTATTGAGGCCGAAACATGTAAATCTTGTGTGCCTTCTTTATTTACCATTATTTCATGATTAAGTTTCTTGCTAAATATTGATAAGAAAATAAATCATAATAGTTTGAAAGGGTTTAGTTTCATAAAGTTTTGAAACTTATAAAAGTTAAACAACTGATTCAACCCCCCCCCCCCTTTCAGTTGTTATTCTATCCTTGGAACATCCCTTTTCCTTTAACTATATTATGATAAACAATGTCTATATATGAACTAAAGTGAATATATAGGGGGTGAGTATGTAAACCCAGTATGAAATCCCCATAAGAATTCTCAACTCATGCCTCTAGGAAAATAAAAATTTATCTCAGAATTTAAAATATAAATTAAACAACTTATAGTAAAATCCAATACATTTTTCCAAATTAATTTAATTACTATAATGAGGAAAGAATAGTTCACCCATTTATTCTTATTTTCATACTCATTCAACATTCTCACCCCCTCCTCCCACATACATCTATTTCATGAAAATCCAAATAATCATGATTAGTAACTCACCCACAACTAGATATTTATCTTATTTCCATGGAGTTATTTCCATAGTGAAACCTAAACATGGAATTAGGACACATATATACATTGTTGGAATGAAAAAAATGGTTATAAGGGTCCCCCACATAACCAATATCTATTTTCATATCTGATCAGGGTGATTGGGTATCCCAGAGGCTATATGGTAAAAAAAAATCTGCGAGAAGGGCATCAGAAAACCATATGACCATGATCATCTGTGTGACTATCATCATAAAGTGTGTACTACCAAAATCAATTTGTGATTGTGGAAGTATTTAGAAAAGGTAGGGACCACAACATTGTCTAATACTCACTTTTTTCACTTCCTTTCTAGTAAGGTCTTACCACCATGGTCCAAGCCTAATTTTGGGCGTAGCCTTCTAGAGCAGGGCCTACAACCACAGTTTAACACTAAACATCATCATATGGATCTTAGGGATGACATACCCACATATGTATCCTTTTACCAAGGTGGTATTGTGTCTAAATCCATAGTCACCATGGTTATAGGCCACTTAAACAATAATAATTACATATTATTAAGTATATAGTCATATAACACAATGAAGTCTAGTCGTAATATCACCTATTCACTAGAAGTGAGGTGTGGGGTGTGAGTATGATTGAAACATTTTTATGTGGTTATAACCGTGGCCAATATTTACCACAATCATAGGGTAATATTAGGGATCAACCCAAGTATACCTAAATGGCCACAACATCAAAGGCTACTACCATAGTGAGTGACTATGGTTGAATGCCACCCACCTATTCCAATGGAGATATCATCCACGGATGGGATGACCAAGGATATAGGATGATTTTCCAGTAGTGGTCCATGAACCAAGCCTTCATGTTCTATGATTAGTAATGATAAAGAGAGAATAAACCCACCTCAAAATTTATCTTGAAGAACATAAATAAACAAGACACAATCTAGCCGACCCTAACTCCTTTTCTCATTCATTAAAAAAAAATTTAAAAATAACTAGTCAAAACAAGACTGATCCAATAGATATAGGCATTGAAACCCTAATACAAGACCTTATTAAAATGAAAATAATATGATCTATGAATGGATTAATAGAAAGGATTGAACATGTCTCTTATCTTAAATATCTTAGATTCAGAACACTTTGATCTATTAAAATTGGGATCTATAGGGAAGAAATTCACTGAAATCACATTACTGAAGGATAAAAGTCAAGAACCTAGGACAAGGAAGAAAGAATGAGTTCTTTTAGGTATGTAACGGGGTTGAAACCAAATTTTTGGATTTAATTTGTGACATCTAATGGTTAGGCCACATAGTTTACCCAACCTTATGCCAACCCTAAAAATTTCCACTGTCAAAAATATTTCGAGTTACATAGTTTGGATGCACTATACAAAAATCATGCACCATCACAATAAACCCCTTTCCTCGTTACATGGTTACTTGGGAAAGATGCACAAATTCCACAAACTATGCTAAAAACATTGTACCCTAAAAGTCATTCCAAAATATTTCAAAACTAACTAGAATATCCCTGAGACTAAGCCCAAACAATTTAAATCTCAAAAATGAATAATGTATTACATACCTCAAACTCGGGGTGTTACATAATATAAGGTACTAATGATATAATATTAAAATGTTTTATTTTTTAGGGTATATGTACCCACCGAAAACTGGAAAATTATTGTGCATATGTATACGAGTTTAAAATTGATAAAAGGTTAATGGTTATAGATTAAAGTATTCTTTCAAGTGATAAAGTAAGGTATTTCTACATCAATGTGTTTGATTTGGTGCGTTACTTTAAAGGTATAGTGTATAAAAATAAAGGTTGTATATTTTCATCTTATTTTTATCTTATTTGATTAGAGTATTTATTGTAAAAAATGTTTTTTACAAATAAATGAGATGATATTTTTGACACACATGGTTATGTTTGATCTAGGTCTATAAAATATTTTAATACAAAATAAGGATACAAGAATTTTTAAACTTTTTAAAAGTGCTTATCCAAAATACTGTTTAAAATATAATGTAATGAATTCCCACCACCAAACAATGATATTTTTTAAAGAAGAAAATATTATTTTCATTATAATGATCCCAATATATAAAATTTCGTATAAGATATTATTTTTAATACTTTATTTTAAATATTTGTGATCAAGGGGATATTTGATATTTCCTAACATAAAAGAGTTTGTGGAACATAGAATTGTATATTTTAGAAAATATAGTTTCTTGGGAGCGAGTGATATTACGTTTGGACTTGGATAAGTTCAAAGTTAAATATATAAATTATTAAACCCGTAAAATTCAAATTGATAGAAATTTTATATTCTGAAAGAGTATATGATATATTTTAAAAGTAATATATTAACGTAAAGAGTCACATTTTGTTACCAAAGTGGTATCAAGTAATTTTTTTAATGGAAAATCTTATTTAAATATGGTGATAAATTTAAAAAAAGTTTTATACGAAAAAAAGAATTTATTAAAATTATAACACAAGATGTTGTGAAGTAGACGAGTTTGAATAGCATGTTGGAGGAGATGAAAATCATGAAAATTATTCTTATACAATCCATTAATCAATAAAATTTTCGTTGTTGAAGTTACTCGGTGAAAGATTTTAGCGGGAGGTTTGATCAGATGGTCACAAAAATATGTGGAATGAATTATATAAAGATATAACGAGTTTAAATAATTATAAAAGTGTAGAAATCATAAGCCCTATTTGGTTGTCAATCATATGAGGTATAGTTCTATGATTTATTATGTATAGTGGATTTTAATAATATAAAATGCATCACGTTATAAATTTTTTTGTCTCCACTTTATCATTCTTTCATGTTGGCATCACACAATTTCATGTAGTGAAATGGAAATTGATATCTCATAGATTTATTTGAGTTATCCATAACAATTATTCATCACGGTGTATTATATATTGTCATAAAATGTTAAAATTAGCATGGGTATGATTTTATATAGTGATAAATAATATTCCCATTAGACATAAAAGAAGTTTTGTGTAATAGATGACCTACCAAGTGTGGCATATGGGGTGAAATACAATATATATTTAGAATAAAAGTTGTGTATTTTTCATATTCAATTCCTATAATTGATGTTATAAAGATACTTATCATAATAAGAATTATAATTTCATACCATTTTTGCACTAGCCTTGATGCTCAGGTAATCAGGGTGTGGTTGGGTATGGTGCTCCTCATGTCATTAGATGAGTCTTAACCATGATGGTACATGTCCTCTCGTATGATGAATAATGGTCCCACAATAAATATAGATTGAGGAAGTTTATGGAAATTCCTAGATAATATACATGATGTGTTCTTATTTATTTTGATTAGGGGTATGTTGTATACTTATCCACTAGGGTGCATGACATGAGATATGTTCATTGTTGTGTTTAGTTTATACATGGATAATTGAGCTCATATGGGTAGATTATATATGATTGAAATACTCAGTGTCTCATGTTCAGTCAATGTATTGGACAAAGGTGTAATGTGATTATGGATTCTTGTATATGATGTATCATGTTTACATAGGTATATAGATAAATGTTCTTGATATGGATAACAAAAAATCCTCTTATAGTTTGAGTTGTATTAACTCCTTACTAGACATTAAAAATTTATTATAGTTATAGTTTATGAAATTAATAATTTATATTGATGATATAAATTCCCATGGCGTCAAACTTTATGGTTATGTGAAATAAGATTATGTTTTGTAACAAAATTGTTGTACAAAACACTGAGAGAAACCCCAAATCCTTTGTGAGGAAATCCAAAATAATTTTTGGATGAATTTTGATAAGTTGTTACATATGATGTAATATTTGTTAAAAATGAATATTAGATTTTCAAGAATGTGTTTTTTATGATATTATAAAGGATATTTAGACAAGTTTTCACATGTTTGCACATATGAAGTTAAGAATGTGGAAGTCAGATAAGTTTACATGGATTTAATGATAGTGTAATATTGATCGAAATATACACTAATGGTCAGATCATTTCATGGTGAATTTCACAACATCATGGTGGTTTTCATAGTAATTATTTCATTATTTGATAACATATGGCATGATCTCCTTATCCTACTCCAAGCAATCATGGCTATTTTGATCATCACGTGATAAGGATTAAAAGAGTTTGAAGATCCTAAAAAATGTATAAACATTAAACATTTAAGATACAGTGGTTAAAATGAGTTGTAACTTATGAAAAGTTCAATTAAATTAATCAAACATTTAGTTTCCAAGGATTTTCCTTGGAAGGAATATAGAAATAAGATTGTGGACTTTGTGTTTGACACTCTGATCTATGAATTTGAAATCTGTTAAATGCATGAAGTCAAATCTCTCTAGATATTGCTCACTTTATTATTTAATATAAAGGTTCCAAGAGACCATGGATTATAGATAACCCTTTTTAATAGTTTAATGTTTTACAAATCTCATGGAACCCTAAAGGATGAAGGAGTATTCTGGATACTTCTTAGTGATCAATATCAATATTGTGTGGAATTTCATGGATATATTCGAGTCATTAAAGAAAAGAAATGGATTTATATTTTTATTTATTAAACATGATATGAATGGGGGGATTATTTGACATTATTAATTTTTTTGATAATCTCTAATATGTTTGAATAAGTGTTATCCCATCCAAATATCCTTTAGTTCGATACATCACAATGAATGTGGGAAATTTTGGTGGGAGTGTTAGAGTTTGTCAATGTTTTCATGAAACATCCAGCAACTATTCCATGTGGTTTTTTGAAAGGAAGATGAATGTATAGAATTAATAATAACGATAAACACTAGAAATATCTTATAAAACATGTTGGACCAACATGGGACTTTAGTAAGAGATTCCCTGAGAGGGGGGTGAACTAGGGTATGAAAATAATTTGTGTTTCCCCATATACCTATGAAACTTTCACATTTCTATCTAATACTGATCTCACTTTTTAGTATGGTCTCTATTGTGTTCACCTGTTATGTGATTATCTGACTAACTAGTGTTTTTATATTATACTTATTTGGATATTTTTGATGATTTATCCATCCACATGAACTAGGTATCATTATGTGGATTTTAAGAAATGAAATCATACATGACACATGAATTTTACTTGGTTCACTTACATTAGTTTATGTTCAAGGAGGACACACTAACATTGTTTTGATGTGATGAAATACAATAATAAACATTCAGTGATTGATTTAGGGTAGGTCACTCTTATTATTTGGGTCTCTATTACATGATTCAGGTTTGGCTCCCTTCCACCGATGGGTCACTCCATTTACCAATTCTGGGTTGTCTAATTTCATCCCATAGGTCACTCCCTTTGTTTTATCCGTTTGTTCACTTATAACACCCCATTTTTTTATAAAAATAAATAGAAATTCATGGAACTTTTTTTAATTAGACATTTATAACTATCCTTTAAACATAATTCTTCCACTTCTATGTTTTGAATTTCAAGAAACTGTCATCTACAATTTTGTTTAGTAAGTTATTTGGTGTCTGATGAAACCAATTTGTTTTCTTCTAAATATTAACATACCATTATGAATAGTAATATGCATCTTAATATTACCCTAATGAATATTAAATTTTATTATTATTTTATTTTCTTACAGCTTTAAGGTAATAACATATTGGTTAATTTTTCATCGTGATATAGAAGTAGTTATAGAATTAGAATTGTTACTTTTTGAATTAAGTATGCTTTTATTTAAAATGTAAATTAATAATATATATAAAATTAATTTCAAAAAACTGATTTCATTTTTGAATTATACATCTCAAAAATGGTTAGGGTAAGTTTTTGTGATTTTTCTGCAATTCTTTAATTTTCGATGAATAATGAAAGAAGATAAAATACCGTATAATCAAATTATTAGTAAAATAAACAATTTATGACATCATAAGTTTTTCAAGGCCACTTGGTTCTAAATAACATTCCATTATTACTATTTTAGTTCACATGAATTAAATCTATTCATAATATTGGGAAAAAATATTATAATAATGAATAAAATAATGAAAAATACCCCCACTACTCCACTATAAATACTACCCTCAATCTCCTCTTCTTCCCACACCTCTATAGCCTTGATCCATGCCTAATTTTGGACCAATAATATTCCCAAGGCTCTTCCCCACATCCTATAGCTACTAGTCTCATCAAAAGACCAATACCAAAGCCCTTAAGAATGATTTAAGGATAAGAGATCAAGAATTTAACATCCTCTTACATATTCTTTCTTTTTATTCATTTTATGTTATTATCTTCCTTTAAATTTGGATTATGTTGGGATATTTCATTCCATATACCCCCTTACATTATATATTTTCTAATAGTGATGAGATATCCCCTTTCTATTATCAATCTATTTTTATGAAATTTTAAGAGACACTGCTAGGCTGCCGAATTTTTGTGAGAAATTTCTCATGTTTTCATTTATTTCAAGATTCCTTTATTTTATTCTATTTCCCACATCCTATTAACCAAGAGCCATGAATGATCTAGAATCTTTTATATTCTGGATGTTCTAATTTCCATGGAAAATTCATTATCATTCTTTTTCTCCTCTCCCACTTATTCAAGGAATTAAAAACATTGTATGTGATGTGTCGAATTACCGACATCGTGAATGATGTGATTAAATTTTTCTTTAAATCATTATGGTTTGGTCATGAAACCATTTTTATTGTTTAACCAGGTTATAATATTTGTATTATGTCTCATCCATGGTTCTATAGTTATTTTGTATACATGGTTTTAATTTATAAAACAAAACGAGGTCGTTATTTTCAAAGAACAACTAAAATGATCTAAACGAACATCATTAATGTTTTAACTTATGAATCATCCTCCTATAAGAATTAAAAATGATAAATGGTAGAATTTATGGTAATTTATATATTTAAACACTACTCCATTACAATTATTTATTTTTACTTTCAATCGACAAGAACATCCATCATGAACCAATCATGGAAATCATGTAAAGAACTCACCCAAAAACAGTGCAAGGAGAAAAATACTAACAATTAAAGGGTGAAATTATGTTATTAAAAGATAATATAAGATGTTATAAACATGAAAATGTTACTGTAAAATAATAATAACACTGTTTTAACCATTATACAGGAATTCTAAACATGTTTTATGTAAGTCAATCCTGAGGTAAGGGAATTCTTAACCTGATTTACATTCTTTCAGGTGAACATCTACTCAATTATTTATGTGGTGTTAAAATTGATTATGTGATGGGTTTTTCTTATATTTTGTTTAATTATGTTTATTTAAATTTTATATACATATTCCTTCTACTCTATTAATTCTCTCTTCAATTTAATTTAATTTATAACTTTCTTTCCTTTCTAAAAATTTCTTTTAAAATTAGGTTTTAGAAAATTCCATAGAAATGATTTTGTGGAATTAATAATGTTGTATAATTATGTTTTGGTTCTTAGTAATTGTTTATGATGAAGGTTGGGACCTATATTTTACCTGAAATCATTGGTTATGTGTATGGTTAAGGTTATTCAAATCGTTACTGCATGTGTAACTGCGATGGTAACACAAATAGTAGGGTAGTCGTGATGGTTACAATTTATAAGGTATTTGACATGGTTACAAGATTATGTAAGTAATTTCGCAAGATAACATTATGATTCTAATTATGTTTTTATATATTTTTTAATCTCATGTTTTACAAAGTAAGTATATATACACAGGTGATAAGTATGTCTTATAAAAATGATTTCATACTTTATAAGTATTCAAGAACTAATGTGTTATTTCATTTCTTTTATCCCTTACTGAGTTTTTGTGCTAATCTGAAGTTAAAATGATTTTTCATAGGTTAGAGGACGTGTAAAAAAAATAAGCCATGTTAAATGTTGAAGATTTTTCAAGGAATCTGGTTTTATGTTTTAGTGTTTTTAATTTTGAAAAAAATGGAAACTGTTTTTATTGTATCCACTCTGTAACAATGTGTAATGCTATGAATGTATTATGTCCAATTATCTAAATATATAAACCTGAAAAGTCCCTAAATGTAAAAGGAAGTGTTTTCTTGACTAAATTCAATATTATGTAGATAATATGTTTAGGTCCTTATATTTGGTATCAGAGGATGGTTTAGATAACTTTAAGGGTTTGAAAGATGTTAAAAGAATATCATAAATTATTTTTACTCTATGATTAATTTGAAATGTTTTAGCATTTAAATATTACCATGTGGCTTCATATAAGATATGTTTGTTCAAAATGGTTGTCCACAGAAGGAACATGGATGCTGAAGAGGAGAGGCACTGACAAAATGAAATCCATATGGATCTACAGACCAGAATGGGAGGGATTGGAACTGGGTAGTTTGTGACAGTAATGGATTAGTTAATACAGGATATAAATGGTGTTGGAATCCAAGCAAGAGAAAAAAAAGAGTTACCACAATAAAACATGATATTAGTGAAACATTTTATGAGACAACACCCTACTTCTTTAAATTAATCTTCTGACCTAGTAGCAGTTGGAGGATGGATCAATTCCCTTGAAAAGATATTCAATGTTATGGGATGTTTAGACAATAAAAAGGTAAGTCATTCCATTTATCATTTTGAAGGTGAAGCTGATCAGTGGTTCTCAATGGTAAGAAATATCAGGGGTAGAGAGGATTTTGATGCCATATAGTGGGATGAATTTTAAAGTCCTTTCCTTGAAAAAATATTTTCCTAAGGTGGTGCGACTTAGGATGGAGAAGAAATTCTTTGAATTGAAGTAGAAGGAGGAGTATTCAGTGGTTGTGTATGAAGAAAAATTCACTCGACTGGCGAGTTATGCTCCAAATATTAATTTGGATCTTGATATAAAATTCAACCATTGTTACTCAGGACTGAAGGAAAGGTATCAAATGGTGTTGGCCTCCTGTGAATTAAAAAGTTATAAGAATATATTCTGATGTGTTGAGAGGGTAGAGATGGATTTTTTTGATGATCATGTTCATTTAGGAAAAAAATATAAGAAGAGGTCTAGATGGAAAGCGATGGGTAAAAATCAACCAAATAAATATGATGGTATGAAAATCCAATTTATAGTTTGTGAAAAGTGTGGAAAGAAACACCATGGGGAATGTCTTAGCAAAACTGGGATGTGTTTAAAATGTGGTCAGTTGGGACATATAGCCCAAGATTGCAATGAAAATGATCCTAAGACTAATCCTGATAAAAAAATTGTAATGTGTTTTAAATGTGGTGAGATAGGTCATTATGAAAATTCCTGCCCAAAGAGATATCCGAATGATGAAAATAATCCAGAATATAAGAAGAAAGGTGTAGTGAGATCCTTTGAGACTACGTTAGTAGATTTAGGTCCATACAATGAAGTTATATCAGGTACTTTGTTTGTCCACTCTGATTTTGCTAAAGTTTTGTTTGATACGGGGTCTATACATTCCTTCATCTCTGAGAAATTTTCTTGTAAATTAGAAATTTCACCACAACAAATTAGACTCGAACTTGTTGTCAAAACACCAGGGGAAAATATTATAGTAAAGAGGAATTATAAGAATCTTTATATTATGGTCTGAGGAAATACTTTACCTGCAAACCTTGTTGTTTTACCCTTAGTCAAGTTTGATTTTATTCTGGGAATGGTTTGTCTTTCAGTTTATCATGCAAAGATTGACAGTTGAGCTAAAGAAGTTGTTTTTCAGAAAGAGTTTATGTTTTTATACTAGAATGAACCCATACAATTGATAACATATCAGGAAGCTGAGAATCTATTGAACTATGGAAATGAAAGCAATCTTGCTCATATACTTGAAAACTAGGGAAATATTTACTTTAATGATGTTCCAATGGTAAATGAATACCATGATATTTTTCCTTATGAGTTACAAGGTTTCATACCTGATCAGGAAGATGAAATCACAATTTACTTAGTTCCTGATGCTAAGACAATTTCAAAACCCCCATATCATATAGCTTAAATAGAACTTCTTGAATTGAAAAATCAGTTGTAGGATTTTCTTGATAATGGCTTCATTCATCTTATCACTTCACTATGGGGATCCCCTGTTGTGTTTGTTAAAAATAATGATGGTTCCATGAGTCATTTCATTGATTATAGAGCTTTGAATAACATCACCATTAAAAACAAGTATCCTTTTCCTCATACCGAGGACTTTTTTAATCAACTCTAGTGAACTCCGTACTTTTCCAAGATTGACTTCAGATCCAGATACAATAAACTAAAGGTGAAGGAGTAAGACATCCGAAAAACAACCTATCATACTAGATATGGGCATTATGAATTTTTTGTTATGACCTTTAGGTTAACTAATGCACCTGCAATATTCATGAATCTTATTAATATATTATTTCTTGGGTTCTTGGATATGATTGTGGTTGTATTTATTGATGGCATTCTGGTATTTTTTAAAAATAAAGAGGAGCATGAAAAACACCTAAGGGTTATTTTACAAACCTTAATAGAAATGAAATTTTATGGAAATTTCTGTAAATGGGATTTTTGGTTGCAACAGATTTCAATTATTATGCACATTGTAAATAAGGATGGGATGACAGTTGATCCTGTCAAAACAAAAGTAGTTGATGAATGGCCAAGACCTATAAATGTTACATTGATTTTTAGTTTTCTTGGGTTAGTAGGTTATTACCGACAGTTTGTTAAGAACTTTGCATAATTATCTATCCTGATAACTATGTTAACACAGAAAGAGGTTAAATTTGATCGGACAAAAGAATGTGATGTTTATTTTCAGGAACTAAAGAAGAGATTGGTGAATGTTGTAGTTTTGACCTTACCATCCTGGAATGATGAGTTTGTCATTTATAATGATGCTTTTTCGAAGGGACTTGGATGTGTTTTGATGTAGAATTATCAGGTAATTGCCTATGTTTCAAGAAAACTTAAACCTCATGAGCTTAATTATCCCACACATGATATAGAATTGGCAACATTGGTTTTTTCTTTGAAAATTCGGAGGCATCATTTATACGGAGCCACATGTCAAATATATAATGACCATAAATGTCAGAAATATATATTCAATCAAAAGGAATTAAACATGTGGAAGAGAATATGGCTTGAACTGATAAAGGATTACGATTGCATGAGCAATTACCATCCTGGAAAAGAAAACAATGTGGTGGATGCCTTGAGTCTGAAACATCCTGCATCCACTATGGAAAAAGGACTTTTTGCGAAGGACTTTTTGTGACGAGAATATATCTCGTTGCAAAAAGTCCATTAAAGAGGTTATTTGCGACAGACGTAACAACCTGTCTCAAAGAACCAATTATTTGTGACGGGATTTCGTCTCCCATCACAAATAGTTTGGCGCGGGTAGTGCGTTAAACCGCGCGAAGGTTATTTGTAACGGTGGGATCCCACCGTCACAAATACCCAGCGGCGGTTAATATCTTTTTGCGACGGGATGTCGTCCCATCGCAAAATGTGTGTCAGAAGGGACTATTTGCGACGTGACATGTATCAAATAACGTTTTTACTGCCGATAATAACTAATGCGGGCGTAGGTATTTGCGACGGGTCCCATCGCAAAAGATACCATTTACGACGGATATCCCGCCGCAAATAGTCATGTCGCCAATAATGTAACTTATATATAACTCCATCTGTTTTTCCTCTCATTCCTCTCAATTCTTAGATCATGTTTCTCTCTGAACTCTGATTTTAGAGGGAACATTTTTCTAAGTTAATTTTTTTTCACGAAAAAGTTGTGAAGCCATCTACATCAATTGAAAATCAAGCATAAAGGTATTTATGTTTTATTTAATTTATTTTTTATTTCATTTTTTATGTTAATTTTTCTTATTGTTGATTAGTTGTAATTTAATTAGATTTAAATTTTTTTGTCATGAGTATTTATTTGTACTAATAAATTGAAATTTTTAGATCCAATTCTTAATAATTAGTAGTAATTAATAATTATTAACAATAATTAGTAATGTATATAATTAATTTTTAGTTATTAATAATAATTTGTAATAAATAATAATAAATACTATTAATTAATAATAAATATTAATAATTATTAATAATTATTAATAAATAGTAATAAATAGAACAGTGAGTAATAAATAGTAATAATGAGTAATAAATAGTAATAATGAGTAATAAATAATAATAAATTGTCATAAATAGTAATAAATTTTAATAATTAGTAATAAATTGTAATAATTAGGAATAAATTGTAATAATTAGTAATAAATTGTAATAATTATTAATAAATTGTCATAATTAGTAATAAATAGTAATAATTAGTAATAAATTCTAATAATTAGTAATAAATTGTAATAATTAGTAATAATTATGAATAAATAGTAATATATTTTAATAATTACTAATAAATTCTAATAATTACATATAAATTGTAAGAATTAGTAAAAAAAATTATAATTAGTAATAAATAGTAATAATTAGTAATACATTGTATTAATTACGAATAAATTGTAATAATTTCTAATAAATTGTAATAAATTGTAATAATTAGAAATAAACTGTAATAATTTGTTATATTCGTCAATAAATACTAATAATTAGTAATAATTTGTAATAATTAGTATAAATTAGTTATTATTATTAACAATTAGTAATAATCTGAAATAAATTGTAATAATTAGTAATAAATGGTAATAATTAGTAATAAATTGTAAAAATTATTAATAAATTGGAATAATTCGTAATGAATTTTAATAATTCCTAATAAATTGTAATAATTAGAAATAAATTTTAATAATTAGTAATAAATTGTAATAATTAGTAATAAATTATATTAATTAGTAATAAATTGTATTATTAGTAATAAATTGTAAAAATTAGTAATAAATTGTAATAATTAGTCATAAATTGTAATAATTAATAATAAATTGTAATAATTAGTAATAAATTGTAATAATTAGTAATAAATTGTAATAATTAGTAATAAATTGTTATATATAGTTGTAATTAGTAATAATTAGTAATAAATTGTTATAATTACTTACAAATTGTAATAATTAGTAATAAATTGTTATAATTAGTAATAAATACTTATAATTAGTAATAATTTCTAATAATTAGCAATATTTAGGAATAATTAACAATAATTAGTAATAATTAGCAATAATTAGTAATAGATAGAAATAAATAGTAATAATAAGTAATAAATAGCAATAATTAGTAATAAATAGCAATTAATAGTAATAAATAGAAATAATTAGTAATAAATATGAATAATTAGAAAAAAATTAGTAATAATTAGGAATAATTAAAAATAATTAGGAATAAATAGGAATAAATAGTAATTATTAGTAATTTATTGTAATAATTAGTAAAAAATTGTAATAATTAGAAATAAATACTAATAATTACTAATAATTACTAATAATTACTATTAATTAGAAATAATTAGAAATAATTAGGAATAATTAGAAATAATTAGAAATAAATAGCAACAATTAAACATCATTGGGAATAATTAACAATAATTAGTAAAAATTAGAAATAATTATCAATAATTAGTAATAAATGACAATAAATAGCAATAAATAGCAATAAATAGTAATAAATAGGAATAATTAGTAATAATTATCAATAATTAGTAATAATTACAAATAATTAGTAATAACTAATAATAATTAGTAATAATTAGAAATAATTAGTAATAATTAGTAATAATTAGTAATAATTTGTAATAATTTGTAATAATTAGTAATAATTAGTAATAATTAGTAATAATTAGGGATAAATAGGAATAAATAGAAATAAATAGGAATATTTAGGAAGAATTCGGAATAGTTAAGTATAAATAGTAATAGTTAATAATAAATAGGAATTTTTAGGAATAAATAGGAATAGTTAGTAATAAAAATGAATAATTTGTAATAAATTGGAATAATTAGTAATAAATTCGAATAAAATTAATAAATAGGAATAATTAGTAATAAATAGTAGTAATTAATAATAAATAGTAATAGTTACTAATAAATAGGATTAATTAGTAATAAATATGAATAATTAGTAATAAATATGAATATTTTTTAATAAATGGTAATAATTAGTAATAAATATGAATAATTAGTAATAAATAGTAATAATTAATAATAAATGGTATTAAATAGTAATAAATAGTAATAATTTGTAATTAATAGTAATAATTAGTTCGGAATAGTTAGGAATAGTTAGAAAAAAAATTTAATAAAATTTAATAAATTTTAAGAACTTGGCACAATTTCCAGTGGATTGACGACACTCGTTTTGCTCGATGACTTTTCTCCTTTCAACTATCAACGACTTAAAACATTATGAAAAATGTGCTACTACATAGGAATATTAAATCTCATATACATGAGATTGGATATGAATTCATAGGATCATATTTTTTATAATGTTTTCAGGCAGTGACAGTTGGAAGAAGACGATTCATCGACGAAAATGGGGCTCTTTTGTCCGACGGTTCATTTACTTGAATATTTCTCACACTGAAATCACAATGAAGAATCTGGTCAGAGATACCCATATTCATTCTTGGCGTCCAGCTCGAGAGGAGATCATTGAGAGGCATCATCTTCTGCCTCCTAGTATCAGGAGCAGTTCAGAGCTCAGAATGACCTTTTAGAGAGTTTGTATAAGTAGCAAGAAGAAATGTGTCAACATCAGCAGTAGTAGAAGTAGCAGCACAAGGAGGAGATGCGTCGATGGCAGCAGCATCATTACGAGCAGATGGAGTACATGCGCCGTATGACTCGTAGTTTAGGGATGAAGTTTCCTCCACAATCTCCTTCAGCTCCTCCACCTCCTCCAGAAGAAGACCCACCTAGTGATTTTTTTATGTTAAAAACATTTGAATTTTACATTTTTTGTATTATAAACGATTTACAGTTTTGTTCTTTTATATCTGTGCGAATATTACATAATTTAATTTTAAATATTTCATGATTTTTTTGTGACTATTGATAATTTTAATAATTTTTTTTATTATTTTAATAATATTAATATTATTGTTTCATTAATCATAATTTTATTAAATATATTTTTTCATTATTATATTTTTTAATGTTTATTATTTTACTAATAATAATAATAATAATGTTTTATGATTTTTTTATATTTTTTTTGTGAATATTAAGAATTTTAATATTTTTTTATTATTTTCATAATATTATAATTAATTTTTCAATAATCATAATTTTATTAAATTTATTTTTTTAAAAATTTATTTATTATTTGTGACGGGTTCCCGTCACAAATAGCGTAATTTTTTAAAAAAAAATTATTTGCGACTGGATTAGAGGACCATAGAAAAATATATTTTTGATGGGTCCATCACAAATAGCCTAAATAAATATTATAAAAAAATTATTTGCGACGGGATTACGGGCTCGTCCCAAAAAGTATCTGCGACAGACCGGTTGCAAATAGTCTAAATAAATATTTTGAAAAAAGAATTTTTGACGGGCCTGTCACAGATAGTCTAAATAAATATTTTCAAAAAAGTATTTGCGACAGGATTACGTGTCTATTCCAAAAAGTAGTTGTGACGTGCTCATCGCAAAAAAGTTTATAGATATATATAAAGTATATAACAAGAGACTTATTTGCGATGGTGATGTTTCTCGTCTCAAAAAATATTATTTGCAAAAGGTCCATCGCAAATAATATTTTTTGCGACAACGTTTTTTGTAACAGGCTATTTGTGATGGGACCCCGTCACTAATTCTTATTTGAGACGGGACCCCTTCACTAATGCTTATTTGCGATGGAATCCCATTTCAAATAATCCATCACAAATACCTAGAATTATAGAAGTGATCATTATCGCTGTTATGTCTGGAACATGATCCCTTGATTAATGATTTGATGGATTTTGGCTTAGAAGTTGTTGGTGTAGGAAATACCTATGTTTTGTTTTAGGTTTCAGTATAGAGGTCGTTGTCAGACAGAATTAAGTAGGTGCAGAAGGAAGACCATGAGCTATAGAAAAATGTATAATTGGTTAAATTGGGTATGTTTCCCAAATTTAACCTTGATAAAGATTGTGTTTTAAGATTTGAAAAAAGGTTGCGTGTGCCTCGTGATTCTCAGTTGAAGAAAATATTTGTTGTGTGAAGATCATAGTTCTCTATTTTCAATTCATCATGGAAATACAAATATGTATAGATACCTTCGAGAGTATTATTGGTGGGATGGAATGAAAATAGATATTGCTAATTTTACCATGAAATGTTTGACATGTCAACAGTTTAAAGTAGAGAAGAAGTTACCGAAGGGGACGCTTCAACCATTGCAAGTGCCAAAGTGGAAATGAAATAATGTATCCATGGAATTTGTAGTGGGACTACCAAAGACTTCTCAAGATAACAATTTGATTTTGGTTATTAATGATCGACTAAAAAAATATACACATTTTCTTTCTATTCATGATATAATGTCTTTGGATCAACTTTCTCGACTACACCTCAAAGTGATTTCCATGTTTCATGGAGTTCCTCTTTCCATTGTATTTGATCGAGATCTCAGGTTTACTTCTATATTTTCAAAGGGACATTAGAAGTCATAGAGATCAAGATTAAATTTCAGTATAACTTTTCATCCTCAATCAGATGTGCAGTCATAACGAATGATTCAAACGTTGGAGGATATGATTTGAGATTGTTCAATGGACTACAAAGGAATTTGCGATCATCATCTTTCTTTAGTTTTGTTTTCTTATAAAAACAGTTCGCATTCCAGTATTCAGATGGAACCTTTTGAAGATTTTTAAGGGAAGCGATGTCGGACTCCAGTGTTTTGGGATAAAGTTAGTGAAAGAATGTTGATGGGGACAGAATTAGTAGAGGAAGTTGATGATAAAGTGAAGATGATCCAGCATCACATGAGGACACCTTAGATCAGGCATATAAGTTAGGAAAATAACAAAACTAAATAATTCTATTTCAAGGTATGTGACCATATTTTTCTTAAAATCTCTCCTTATAAAAGTGTGATGTGTCTCAGTATAAAAGGGAATCTATGTCCACGATTCATATGTCCTTTTTAAATCTTGGAGAAAGATGGAATAGTTGCATACCGCGTAGCTTTTCCTCTGAGTTTGTCTTTGGTACACAATGCTTTTCATGTTTCTATGTTGAGAAAGTATGTGCCAGATTCATCACATGCCTTGAGCCCAGAAGCAACTCAGCTAGAAAAGAACCTTTCTTATGAAGAGAAACCAGTTCAAATTATTGATCGAAGGGAACGTCTATTTCAGAATATGGTAATCCACCAGGTAAAAGTTTTTTTGGAGAAACCACATGGTTGAAGAAGCAACATGGGAGTCTGAAAATTCATTGAGGGAAAATTACCCTTATTTGTATAATAAGTAAATAAAATTGTGGGGACGCAATTTTCCAGAAAGTGGGGATAATGTAACACCCCATCTTTTTCGAAAAATAAATATAATTTCATGAAATTATTTTTATGTTGATATTTATAAGTATCCTTAAAATATAATTTTTCCACTTCTATTTTTTGAATTTCAAGATACTATCATATGCAATTGTGTTCAATATGTTATTTAGTGTCTGATGAAATCAACTTGTTTTTTGTAAGTAGTAACATACACTTATGAATAGTAATATGACCCTAATGAATATTAAAATTTATTAGTATTTTATTTTCTTAATGATTTATGATAATAACATCTTGGTTAAAATTTCATCATGATATAGTTGTAGTTATATAATTATAATTGTTAATTTTTGAATTGAGTATTATTTTATTTAATAATTAAAATAATAATATTTAGAAAATTATTTTCAAACAATGGAATTCATTTTTTAATTCTACACATAAAAAATAGTTAGGGTAAATTTTTTGGATTTTTCAGAAATTCTTGAATTTTTGAGGAATAGTGAAATATGATAAAATACTATATAATCAAATTATCAGTAAAATACACTATTTATGAAATCATAAGTAATTAAAGTCCACATTGTTCAAACTCACATTCCATTATTGCTATTTTATGTCACATTACCTATGACTACTCATAATCTTGGGAAAAAATATTTTAATAATTATTAAAATAATAAAACATACCCCCTCCCCTCCACTATAAATACCACCCTCACTCCCCTCTTATTCCCTCACCTCTAAAGCTTTGATCAATGCCTATGTTCTGCCCAATACCCCTCCCAAGTCTCTTCCCCTCTTCCTAGAGCTTCTGGTCTCACCCAAATACAAAAACCAAATCCCTTACTATGGATGTCAAGGATAAGAGATCAAGAGGTAAACATATTATTATATTTTCATTCTTTTCTTTCATTTTATGTTATTCTATTCATTTACCTTTGGATTATGTTGGGATATTTCGTTAAACATACCCCCTTACTATCAATATTATGTAAATGTGATGATATATCCCCTTTCTCTCATCAAACTATTTTTATGAAATTTTAAGAGATGCCGTTAGGCTTCCGAATTTTCATGAGAAATATCTCATGTTTTCTTTTATTTCAAGATTCATTTTCTTCTTCATCATTACACACCTACTATTAAACAATAGACATGAAAGCTCCATAATCTTTTATATTCTTTATTTTCTCATGTTCATGGGAAATTTATCATCATTTTTCTACTCCTCTCCAACTTATTCAAGGAACTAAAAAAATTGTCCATGATGTGTCGAATTACCGACATTATGGACTATGTGATTTCATTTTTCTTTAAATCATTCAGCTCTGGTCACGAAACCCTTTCTTGGTTTAACTAGGTTATAATATATTTATTATGTCTCTTCCATGGTTATTTAATTATTTTGATCACGTGGTTTTAATTTTTAAAACAAAATGAGGATGTTATTATCAAAGAACAACTAAAATGATCTAAACAAACATCATTAATGTTTTAACTTATGAATCATCCACATGTAACAATTAAAAATTATAAATGGTATAATTTATGGTACTGTAAATATCTAAATACTACTCCATTACAATTCTGGAGTTTCACTTCCAATTGACAATAACATTCATCATGAACCAATCTTGGAAATCATGTAAAGAAGTCACCCAAAAACAATGCACGGAGAAAAATACTAACAATTAAAGGGTGAAATGATGTTATTAAATGATCATATAATATGTCATAAAAATGAAAATGTTTTTGTAAAATACTAATAACACTATTTTAACCATTATTCATGAAGTTTTAACATGTTTGAAGTAAGACAAGCTTGAGGTAAGGGAATTCTTAACCTGATTTCCATTATTTGGGTTATCCTTCTACTCCGTTATTTATGTGGAATTAAAATTTATTGTGTGAGGTGTTTTTCTTATATTATGTTTAATTATGTCTATTTACAGTTTATATACATATTTTATTTACTATATTAAGTCTCTCTTCAACTGTATGTAATTTATAAGTGGCTTTCCTTTTTTAAAAACCTCTTTTAAAATTCAGTTTTACAAAATTCGAAAGCTATATTTTAATGGAATTATTCATGTTTTATGATTAAATTTTGGTTATTGAGAATTTTTTACAATGAAGTTTGGGACCTATATTTCCCTTCAATGCATTGGGTATGTGTTTTTTGTAGTTCGGTCGTATGGTTACTCCAAGTGTAACTGCGATGGTTACCCAAATTGTAAGGTAACCATGATGGTTACAATTTATAAGGTTTCCGAGAGGGTTACAATATTATGTAAGCAATTCCCCTAGATAAACTTATGGTTCTAATTATGTTATTATGTACTTTTTTATCTCATTTTTCACAAAGTTTATATACACAAGTGAAAAGTATGTCTTATAAAAATGATTTCATACGTTACAAGTATTCGTGGACTAATGTGTTGTTTCCTTATTTTTATATCCCATATTGAGTTTTTGTGCTCATAAAAAGTTTAAAATAATTTTTCATAGGTTATTGGATGTGTAAGACAAAGAAGGAATCCATGTTAAATGTTGAATAATTCTCATGTAATCATGTTTTATGTTTTAATGTTTTTAATTTTAAAAAAAATGGAAATTGTTTTTATTGTATCCACTATGTAACAATGTGTAATGTTATTAATGTATTATGTCCCAATTATCTAAATATCTAAACATGAAAATATACTCAATGTAAAAGGAAGTGTTTTATTTAATAAATTCAATATTATATATGTAATAAAGATGGGTCCTTATATCACTAATTTGGGAGGACAATGTTTTTAGCTCTCAGGACAATGAATTACATCACTATCTAGTAGTTGATGCATTGATTAGTTCCAATAGATCTTCACACTGACCTTTCAAAAATTTATTTTGAACACCACCATGGAAGCATCACTTTATCAGATGAACTATTCTTCACGGAATATTTCATTTGGAAAGAATTACAACATGTTTCAATATCATTATGTACTATACACTTGAATAAAATTCCCAAAAATTAATTTTTTGAAACGCTTACACATTCTAACAACATTGAAAATTCATGAAACATTTCTTTTGTCCAAGAATCTCTACTTCTATGCAAAATTTCTTACTTTATGAATCTCCAAATGTTCACGAGAGTTTTATTTTTTTTGGAAAATCTCACTTGGTAGATATAGACATATGAAAATTTATTCATGAAAATGATGTTACTATTAATTCTTCATGAAAGATGTTATTTCATGTAACTAATTCCTATATGATTTTGTTAGGTCGGTATAGTTATAATGAATACAAATACATAATAGGGGGGTTAAATTGTGTTCTTCAACAACCATAATAGATTCTGAACACTTTTGTTTTTTAGTGCACATTTCATTCTGTCAATGATAATTGAGCATCTGAAATAAATAAAGGAAATGAACACAATGATATATAGTGTATCATGGAACAAATATCCCTTAGTCCACTCCACCAACACTCAACTCCATGATCATTTTGATTTTACTATCAATTCTTTTTATCCTAAAACCCTCAAACAACAACTGAGTATAGACAGTTGGCACCTTACAACAAGACATTATAAAGCCTTCTAGTTATTTTTCGGTGAACCATAAATATTCATCTTGGTTTAAGAAGAAAAAACTTAACCATGAATGAGTATGAGAAGTCAAAACTCCAAAAAATAAATATTGTTTGATTATATTGAGAAAATAAGGTGAACTTCCCAGTTATTAGTAGAAATTGATAGATGAAATCAGATATTCAATATATCACAATAGATAATTTATATTCAATGTATCATAGGATTTATAAAAACAGCGACATATAAAATACCAAACAAATGTATAACCTTATAAAATTCCAAAGTGTATCTCTAAAAATTTATGTGTCATTATTTCAAAATATGATGTAACAATATAATGCAATATAAATGACAACAATAAATGTGTGAAGATTAGATACATCAAAACATTTATGTCTCTAAAGTGTATATCTAAAAGAAATGATATAATTTTTTTATGTAAATCACATTTTATGTATATTCAACTCTTTTTTGAGGAAGAGAAACCCAATATTTTTAAATTATGTTGATCTTCTTGGGGATAAAATAGATCTATAAATATAACACAATAAATCATTAATATTTTAATTCAAAAATCATCAAGCGATTCATAAATTCTTTTAAGAATATAAATGATTTACTTCATTGAATACAAACCATTAAAACAATTATAACAATCCTTTGAATCGGTTGTAATATGGCTCTGAATAGATCTTTACTTTTATCGTGACCATTACAGAAATATCAGATAAATTGTAGATGTAAAACTCCATTTTTTAAAATCCAAACGTATAATTCCTTCATGTAATGAAAAAACTCCAATTATAGGATTGAAAACATATGTTTGACTAAAAAAATAGGGGTGATATATCATACATTTGTTTCCTCAATTAGTGGTTTCCTTACTTATATAGGGTTCCTCATCCGTACTCTCCTTATTCTCAAACATTACGTTCCATTCAAATGTAGGGTATATGGTCCACACACATTGCTTTATAGATAGGGTTGATTTATTACATTACAAGTGCACATGTAGGGTATGAAATTTTTTTCTAGAATATGTTAAAACATATTATGAATACTTTAAAAAAATATTTCTTATTTATCAATGAATTGAATATTTTTTCTACATTAAATATTGTCATAAATAATAATTTCTTGAATTTCACAAAAAATAAAATTCATTAGTAACACAAATTTATGAGTTTGTGTGCATCAAAAACAAAATGAAATTATTGAAATTATTGATTCAGCACATGCTAGAAAATATCCCCCTTTTTGGTGGTCACACAACCCATAACAAAAATATGTAAAATTTACCAACAATTTCCAAATAAAATTATTTCTAGTTTTCTCTTTATAATATTTCTTTCATAAAATAAACTTCTCCACTTTTATATAGATTAAAACATATCCCCATATAAGATATTATTTTTTCCAAAAAAACATCTCTGCTATGAAGACAAACATTTAAATATAAACTATAATTATAAATTATTAATTTATCCCCTATTTTAATAATATGAGGAATAAAGAAGAATAAATTCTTCCTATATTATAATATAAAATTAAAACATATAAACTTATTAATTCTATAAAATTAAAACATATAAAAATATCCCCATATTTTGTGGCCCCAAAAAGATAAGAGTATTAAATTTAAATCCCCCTAAATTTATTATCTTTTAAAAAAGATATAAATAATTAAACATAGAGAATATACAATGATTATTTTCTTAAAACTCCACCTGAATCATAATATATAGTATTGTTTGATGAATTAAATCATTTTTAAAATATTTTTTTTGCATAAGTACATAATTAGTACATATTGTAATAAAATGAGATAATTAAGAAAAACTAAGTTCATGAGTTACATAATAACACTAAAAAGAAAATATTAATTCACTCAGAATACTATTTTCACTAAATATTATAGTTTAAAAATAGTACAAATATAATTGATTTTTAAATAAAATGAAAATAAAATCAAATGGATAAGAATAAGTAGACTATTAGTCTAAACATTAAAAACTTTGAACATTTTTACTTAATGCATCAAAAACTCTTGACAAATATTCTAATTTATTTTGAACATATTTTTTCATATAAGAAGATGATGAACACTATTCAAGAAGAAATAGTTTTATCATATCATGATCTATCTTTCTAACATATTCTCTTCCGAGAAACTCCATTTTACATAGCATTTCTACCATGAACACATCTATGTATAATATTGAGATCGAACTATATTTCATATTTTGATATTTCTTTTGTAATGAATCAAAAAAAATTCGAAACAGATGCTTTCCATAGATCATTGTATAGAATTTAATATGCATATAAAGCATCTTTTAGATTTACTTTTCCTCATTTAAGATTCAAACATTCAATAGAATCCTTTCAAAAGACATTTATTAAGAATAGAAATCTTCATCATCATCACCATAAACATTTCTATTTCTTTTAGTAGACATTTAATACGAATCCTTATAAAACAAAGAAGATTGTTCTTCTAATAGATGAGATGGAATACCTTTTGTTCTTTTGTAAGAATGATTATCTTATGAAACTTTAGAACTTAATCATTTCATCTTTTGTGCATAGTTTCCAAGAATAATTGGAATAAGATAGAAAAAAAATATTTAAAAAGAAGATTATGTGTTCTTTTTTGACATAATGTAGATGAAATTTCATATTTCATAGACAAAAAACCCAGAATAATTATTACCAATTTAATCTTATAAAAAGATATTTTTTTATAATAAAGATTTTAAGGTTTCATAAACATATAAAAATATAAAAACTAGAAATAAAATGATTTTAAAATGGTTTAATTAAAAGAAAATATACAACTTTCAAAATATAAAAAAATAATTTATTTTCTAAAAAGTATTGAAATAAGGTCATAGAGATATTTGAATATTAATTTTATGCCTTTATCAAAATTATGATAAATACATTTCTCTTATAGTATTAATTAGTTAATATATTATATGAATATAAATATAAAAACAAAATACTTCCTGGATCAGTGTTTTTAGTTTTGTGATGTTTTTAATAATTAACTACTTCAGAATTGTTCACTCCTTTAGTATTAAATATTATGTATCTATCGATTGAACACATAAATATTTGATGATATAAACTAGTGGTATAAGTCTAAAAAAAATCAAGTGTGTTTTGGTACCCATATGCTTTTGGGTCCATCGGTGTTGGAAACTAAATTTTTAGGTGACCAAACTGGTTTACATTGTGAATGAATTTCAGTATTCATGTTTGATTATTCCTTTGAGAAATAAACATTTTTAATAACATATTATTTTTGGTTTTCAGAATTTTTTTTCATAATTAAAATTAACTCCACGTTAATAAGATTTAACCATAGATATATTTTTTCTATTAAAACTAGGAACAAATTTATTCTAATATAATTTTAGTTTTTTACCATTACTTCTTATTAAAAAAAATTCTTTCGATGTTTTATTTATGTTAGGGATTTGATTAAATATTTTTATCCTTTTACTAATATACTAGAAGCTCTTTTTATTTAATAAAGATAAAAAAATATTTTTTTAATATTAGAATCATGACAATCATTGGAAATTTTAGATGTATTATACGTTAAATAATTAATCTGTTTTTAAAATTTTTCTTTATCTAATAAAATAGTATGATAAGTTTTCCTAAAATCTAAATGATATTTCTTTAAGGAATCAGCTATATATTATAGCATTAATAAAAAAATATTTGATTCACCATAATACAGTTTTCCAAACTATAATTTTGAGAGTACAATGATGGTATCTCATGATCTGTATGAGTAATAAGAAATACCAATTGTCTTTTATACTCAACCATATAATATTTATAATATTTATCATGTTAAAAAAATTAATAATCAAGGTAGAATTTACTATTTTCTTTCCTTTTATCTTATAATCATATTTACATTGTGATTTGAGTAAATGAAATTTTTCCTTTGTAACACATTTTTCCTTTCACTCAGAGCATATATTTTCTCTATTCCTTTTCATTTTCATTCTACAAATATTTTCAAACTTCTTAAAAATATACGATAATTCATTATACAAATATGGATTACATGAATCATATGATTCATCCATAGTAGTTATGAAAGAAGCTTCATTATATTTAATATGATTTTTCAGCTTCATCCGGCATCTTAGATTCATACATATTTAAATAATCAATCAATTTTTTCGTGGATAAATTATTCACAAGTGTATATTGGTGTATTGCTGTAGACATTCCCTTATACTTTGAGGGTATTACTTTGAGTAATTTTACTTATAGATCTGATTGTGAAATGAGATTTTCCAAAGCTATAATATTGCTAATAACTCTGTCAATATTTATTTCATTTGACTTATTATTTCATTCTCATACAATCTGAATGTATCAAATTTTGGTTTCAAAATAGTGTATCTTAATAGTCTGACATCGTCAGTTACTTCATATGATATAATAATTGTTTTCCACATCTAATAAGTAGTGGAACATTTAGATAATCAGTTGAATTAATCAGTTCCTAAAACACATAAAAAATAATTAATGTATTTTTAATTGAGACAAAATTATTTTTTCATGATTACTATTACAATATTCTAAATCCCCTTCAGGAATCATATAAGGATTAATATCTTTTAAATTTACCCTCATACCAATATTTTTCATATAAATGAGCATACAGTCTTTCCAGAATATTTAATTTATCAACACTAAATTAAAGAGCATAGATCATTGATGTACCTTATTTGAAATCTTACATTTCAAGATGATTTCATTTGAATATTTATCTCGGGCTTGTTAGATACAATTAATATTATGTAGATCCGTCTGATAACAATAGTTGGTAATGAGTATAAACTAATTTCTAAAATGATAAATATCTCCAATATATTCAATCCTGTGATTCTTATTATTTTTATGAGATAGTTATAATTAAGACAAAGAGAAATTATGGGGTGAATTGTGTTCTTAAAAATATTTAATGAATAAAAAAATCTAATAATATTTTGTAGTGAAAATATTTTTATCTCAAAGACATATGAGAAGTGGAAATAAATAGTGGAAATGAACACAATTATGTTTAGTTATTTTGGGAACAAAGATCCCTTTTTCCACACCACTAACACTTAACTCCATAATCTTGGGGGTTTTACTATCAGTTACCTTTATCCTATGATATTTAAACAAAAACTGGGTCTAGACAGTTGAAACTTTACAATAATACATTAAAAAACTTTTGGTTCTTTTATAGCGAACTAAAAAAACATTGTTCAGTGAAAGAAGCCAAAACTTAACCATGATTGTGTACAACCAAAAAAACTCCAAAAAGTCAATAGAGTTTAATTATATTGAGAACATAAGTTGAACATCATAGTTTTATGAAAAAATTGATAGATGAAATTATATCATCAATATATCATAGTAGCTAAAAGATATTAAATGAAATGTAGTCTTTCTTCAAACATTGATAGAGAAAATAATAGACAGATGTATAAACATGTATATATCCAACATGTAACTCTTATAAATACTTCTTCATTCCTGTAGAAAAAAAATATAATAATAATATGTTGTGGAAATTATAGTAACATCAGTGTGTAGATCAGATAGATAAAATTATGTATGTCTCTAAAGTGTATCTCTAAAGGAAGTAGCTGATTATATATATATATATATATCACATTTTCTCTATATTCACCTATTATATAATAAAGAGTGTCCCAATATTTATATGTAATGTCAAACATCTCCAGTTTAAACTAGATTTATAAATGTGAAATAATAAATTGTGAATATTTTCAATTAAAAACTTTCAAGAGAGTCGTAACATCCAGTAAGAATAGACATGATTTACAATGTTGACTATGATTCTTTAAAATAAACATAATGTTATTTTGAATTTGTTATAATATGGTATTGAATATATCTTTACTTTCATCAAGACCATTGCATATATCTCTGGCAATATTCTATATTTAAAACTATGTTGTTGAATAGTAAAATGTAGGGTTCCTTTATGTAATTTCAAAACTCCAAATGAATTGTTGACAATGTATGTATTATTAAAATAGTAGGGCTGATCTACCATATATTTTTTTATTCAAACATAGGGTTCCTTAATTATGTAGGGTTATTTATCTATACTTTTCTTATTCTCAAATTTAATGTTCCATCCAATCACCGGGTATATAATCCATACATGATATTTCTAATGTAAGGATGATTTCTTACATTACTCTTTCACACATAGGGTATGAAAACTATTTCAAAAATATGTTAAAATTCATTTTGAATATTTTAACAAAATATTCCCTATGGATAAATGACATTAATATATTTCTGAAATATAAATCTCTATGAATAATAATTTCATAAAATTCACTTAAATAAATTAATTAGTGACACACAAGTTGGAATTTTGAGCATTAAAAACAAAAAAAAATTAATGAAATTGTTGAATCAATACACACTCAATATAATTCATTTACAAAACTCACTTGAAAAAACTGACCTAAGTCCTTTCTTCACACAACTCATGTTTTCATGAATGCTTCATGAAAATTCTTCCTGAATCAAATCTTTCAGATCTTCAAAAAGTATTTGTTCTACAAATGAGGGGGAAATCCTCTATTTATATATGTTTTAGTCCCTTTAACCATCTACCTCGTATTCTACTACCCTTGAACACAAATTTTTAGGTTCACCGAACTTTCATGATTTTATGTTGTTTCTTGCATTTAACTCACTACCATTGTGATACTCCATATGTATTTATAGAGTTTTCACAACTCATCCTTTTTCATACAACTCTACTTTAAATAAATCTAAAAAAATTCATGAAAACTATAATTTTACAAAATATTAACAAGGAAATCTCAAAAAACCACTATCAAGAAACATTTTGCATGTTTTTGCACCTTTTCCTCTTTATGGAACTCTTTTTTGAACATTATTCATTTTCCATTTTTTGATGAGGCCATCTAGAATCTTTCCTTCTATGAAAATTTATGAAAAAATTGTAAATTTCATGAAACTTTTGTTCACATTCATGAAACTCTTTCCTTTTTCTACATTTTCACAAGGAGACTTGAAACACCATGTCTACGCAACTAATAATCTGCATGAACCATCTTTCGTCTCCTTGTATTCCTACGCAAAGTTACTTCAGGAATCCAAAAACTTCCAAAAAGATTTCATCAAGAATACATCTTGAAATTCATGGTCCTGAAACTTTTCCACGCACGTTTCATAATGTATCCCTATATGCGTGCTTCTCCTCCAGGGATAGCCTCGACCCATCTCTTGATATGTACCAAATCAAAATTATGGGAACACACATCACATCATGTAATCTCAAAATTTCCCTTTATAAAAAATGCCATGATCTCATGCAATTGTTGACATCATGAACATTAAATTCAACATGATCTACCACATCATGTTAGTGGAAACACCACATCAAACACATCTATACACCAGGGTTGACAATGATAGGGTTGGAAAAAATATAACACAAAAAATGTGGAAACTCCAATCTTCATTGGTGTCCAATAATCTCCCCATTTTAATTTTTTGGAAACACATTCATGAATCATATACCTCAATATTGATGCCCTCCTGATAAATCATTATTGATTCCTACTATTCATTAATACCACTACCAATTATTAATTTCTTTTTTTGATTGATTTCAACTACTTCATAATGTGTGACACATGAGGTCACTTATTCAGCCTCCCTGGGAAACTAATTTCATCACAAACTCCTTCCATGATTTTTCAAAATTGAATGATCATTTACAACATAATTGGATTTACAACCCTCACTTCCTATCCCCCCACCTATGAAGGGTTGGGTGGGAACACACACAGATTAAAAATACTTTTTTTACTAAATAGAAATATCACCTTGATTAATGATCCATTCATCACCCCTTTTGACATCAAATAAAAAGTATTATTTATACCACACAAACCAGATATAATTTCCTAATAAAACATTTACCTTGGGAAATAGTAATAGAATATTAAAAACCATATCATTCTCCCCATTTTTACTAGATGTCATAAAATATATACTTCTATCATTTAATTATATTGAGACCTTTCATGACATCATTTTACAATGTCTCATATATTATTGATGTGCATAGGGGTGATCCAACATATCCCCCTTTGTCAACATGGTTCATAATAAACTATAAAGAGATACAATGCTCATTCTATGATATGAAACTCCTTCAATTCATAGGCCCAATAGTTAGACCCAAAAACTCACTTCTACCCCTATATCATTTATTTATATGTGACTACATTTTTGAGAAACTCTCCGACACAGAAACAACCTTTTAGTCATTTAATATTCTTTTTAGTGGGTAATCTTACCACATAATAATGTTCCATCAATATAACATCTAACCCAATCGAGTTGGGAAACATTATAGGAATTAAGAGATAAAGTTAATAACACCATATTTGTCCATTTCACTCACATAATTCCATATATCTCATGTAACCATAAAACGATGAAATTTTTCAAGGAATTCTTCCAAGTTTCTTTTTTAGATCTTAACACCAAGCCGATACCAATTTTTTAAATTGAGTCCAACTATCACAGATACCATCATTATGGATGATACCATGTTTTTAAATAATGACTCATTTGTTCATATTTGGAGATCACTTCATAAACTATACTTAGTAACTGAATTTTTCTCTCTTCTAGAGGGTGAATTACAATATTTTTTTAGGGAAACCATCTGTCAAATGTTCATTTTCAAAATCCAAATAACTTTATCATCTTTATCACTAAATACAGAATTGGAATTTAGCTCCTGGTGTAAATCAATGTAACTTCTCATTACCGATCTTATTTTTCTACTATTCTCATTCATTGTAATTCTATGTGTAGAAAAAAAAATTTACCAATTGAAATCTATTGGATATATGGAACACATCACAACCTAAATTTTCATGTTTTTATACAACTTTCCCAGCAATCATATCTCCCCTAAAACTTGAAATACTTTAATGGAAGTTAATTTAATTTAAACACATGGGGAGAGAGTATATTTCATTTCCTAAATATGAGGAATGAGGATGGTAATGGTGGAACCCCCCTTCAGTATCATGCTATCCCTTTCCCATTTTCACATTTGAGGAAATGAATTCCATCACTACATTGGCTACTTAATCTTCCAGATCATTTTTCTGGGTAAGCTTCTTTAATCCCATGAAATTTGGTTTCCTTTGAGAGACACAATTTACACAAATGGTATTTCTGATGTTTTCTTTGGACTTCACCACTTCAAGATTGGGAATCTCAATTTCTTTATCACCCAACAAATGAACCTTTATTCTTTGTGTACTCTAACCAACAAGGAAATCCTCACTTGTCTTTCATTAGATCCTTCTTCTAAATATATTCTTTCTGCTTAGTTTATCCCTGTATGAATTTTTCAACATTCACAACCAATGTATTATTTTAGGATGTATGTTTCACATGAGTTGAATTTGGATCCATTTAAGTTTTCCAAATATTTTTCTTATCATTATATGAACCCTTATACTAAATGCTTTGTTTAATACTTTTTTAAAACCTAGATTTTCCCTTTTCTTGGGAACACCCATAGTTCTCATTATCTGTTGTCTTATTGAATATTATTTAACCCTCCATTGGTATGGCTTTTTTTTTGTTCTCTTTGATTGATAATATATCCACCTTAGATGTTTTCTTCCACGATGGAACCTTATTTATATACTATTACAAATTTATAATAGCTTGATCAACTCACTTCTTTTTTCCTTCATTTTTTTCTATCTTTCCATGGGTATTTTCAAGAGTAAAATTATTTGGGCACTTGTTGTGACTTGTCACAACACGTCCCCTAGGGCCGTTTCGTGACTAACCCATGCCTGCCTTCCATAGGATAGGGGCTGGAAAATGGAACCAAAGGTGTAATTCCTTAAAAGAAGGAAGGCATTGCCTTCAAATTCTAAAAACACACACAACATATTACAAGCTGGAAGAAAAACACTAAGTAAAAACTGTATAAAAACAGAGTTCTGAAACGTAAAAGGGGCCGGAAATACAATCCCAACCGTAATGTAAAAGAAACTGAAACTACAAGTAATGGAAAAAAGGGAAAACAACTCTTAAATCATGCACTGGGAAATCCTACTTCAACGGTAGGTACAGATATCATCCACAACACTACACGTCCATCCATCAACTCTGTGTACCGTCACGCCATGTGGTACACCTCTAGGTATCATCCAGTCTAGATACACTCAGCCTTAGTCAATGATGTCCGTCGTCTGCATCCAACACAATGAAGGTGGTGGAATATCCTGTGTAGGGATGAGTATAACGATACTCAGTAGGGACCCCGAGACCCTAAAGGTCTCACAAAATCCAACAAGGATAAACCAAAGAGTATGAAAACAATAGTTAACCCCACATAGGTATATTCCCATTAATATACCTAAGTTATCAAGTAATCTGTCTCCAGTATGAGTATAATAGAAAAGTTAATAACTCATTTCACACAGGTATACAACTCACATAGAGTGATAGAGATGATTAGATGTAGCCACTAAAAAATTTATTCTGTCAACCCACAGAGGATCCAGGAATAGAAATCAAAACCTTCGAACCCACACAGGATCTAGGAATAGTCATCAATTCTATCAAACCCATACAGGATCCAGGAACAATAGTCGGAGCTGTCGAACCGACACAGGTTCCAGGAACACTCGTCAATGCTGTCGAACCCAAACAAGATCCATGAACAGTAGTCAGAGATGTCGAACCCACATAGGATTCACGAATAGTCGTCATTGCTATCTAACCAACACTGAATCCAGGAACAATATTCAGAGCTCTTGAACCCACACAAGATCCAGGAACCGTCGTCAGAGCATAGCCATCCACAGAGTTCCGCGCAAATCATGCTTGATTCCTGGAGGGTCCGCTCCTCAAGCCAAGTTTCTACACATAAACTGCCATAAAGTCCCCTATTTATGTATCCAAAAGATACTTATTTCTTAAGGGAACCCAACATGAAAAGCAGTGCGTCAATCAGATGATCGGTCTGAGATTTATTGGTATTTCCGTTACAAGGGCTTGGTTTGATTTTACGTTCGATCCAACCCGAACATACCCCAACTACGTCCAAAACTCAAGTGGGTTATATCAAATGAACTATCTCCTTCTAAGGTTTTTTCCACTAATGAAGGTTCATCATTCAAACACTCGTAGCTCATGTTACGGGTAAAAAAATGAAAACAGGTCAAACGGGTCTGGGTTCGGTTCGACCCGGTCTGCGGGTCCAACCTGGCCTGTATAGGCGGACCAGCCCGCGGGGTGGCCTGACCCATTCTAGGTCTAGTCTACACTGGGTCCATCCCACACTGTTTCCAACCTGTGCGAGGCCCGCGGCTGGAGGATGTGGGGTCCGCCCTAGCAGCGTCAAGGGGGAGGTCACGCCCCATGAAATCTCGAACGACCATAGTCGTTCGGGGGGGGGGGGGGGGTCAAACCGGCACCAGGTGGCACTGGTCCAAGTCATGTGTGACCCATGTAGTGGGGTCCCTCTGCTCCTAGTTAGCCGAGCAGCCAGCCACACCCACGTTGTGTGGCTGCGCCATGCCTCCTCCGTCGACCTGGTTGCTCGAGCCGCTGGTCTTCTTTGCGGTCGGCCATGTGTCGTCCCCTGTTGCACCATCACAGCCCGTCGGCCATGGCCTTCTCCTCTGGAGGCATTATTGAGCCGCCGCCATCCACATTGTCAGCCAGAGCCCCAGCTGTAATTCTCTTCACATCCGGTGACATTCGTTGATTCTGATCGTCGGTGAATCTTTCACGGGTCACTAGATGATTTCTGGTGGCCCGTTTCTCATTTAGGATGTGGCCGCTCTCTCCTTGGGACATAACCTTAATTCTTCAACCATTTCTGATGAGTATCACTCATTTCGGACTCATGCTGCGTTTAGCATCAAATTCCATAAATTAGGCGAAGGGTTCTGGCCGTGTTTGTTCGGCCCGCACCCTTCGTGTCAGGGTGATATCATGCGGCTTCGGTTCTTAATCCATGATGTAAATCAAAGAAAGTTCAACGATTAACCAAGCATGAAACCCTACCTCAGATTCATTGACATCAAAAATGAAGATGAAGAAGTCGAGGATGACGTCGTTGGCATTCTTCAAGTACGGTGCTTCCTCCCTTGTTCCTGTTGACGATCAAAGAAGAATATGTCCATCATTGGTGGATGAAGTGTTCTTCGTTATTTGATGGTCGTTATTATTTATGAGGAGCATTCATTGTTGGAGAGAATAAGTTCCTCCAAGGTCTCTTCTAACCCCTCTCCTAAAAATGTAATGGCCAATATAAATTAAATTATGTTTTAATAATTTAATTTGAATTGCACCATTAATTCAAGAGGTGATGACATAAAAAATTAAAAAGGGGGTGGAACCATTAAGTGGGGAGATCAAGAGGTTTCTCCCCACTTAATGGGGATTTCAAAAGGTTTTATTGTTCGGTGGTCCCCACAAAAATAAAAATAAAGAGGAGGCTAGGTTCGGGTGGGCACCACCACTATAACCTCTCATGGGTGGTTAAGGTGTGACGGTCCCCACCACTAACTTCCACATAGAGGTTTTAACCATATAATAATGACAAAGTTTACACAACCTTAGTTTTATTTAATTCATTCACAAAAACCTGAGAACTATCTTTTATTCTCAACCAACTGTCGTCGAGGTGAATGTCTTCTTAAGTGAATACTGTCACTGTGAGATCAATGGTGCCCTCAAATTTCAATTTCGTGCACCAGCTCAAAATTTATAAAAACCCTCTTGTACGTTTACTGAACATACATGAACAAAACTTCAGAAATCGATTCCAAGCACACTGGGCCTCAGAATCATGAGCTGTAAATTTTTACAGACTTGTAAAATTCTCATGTATTAAGAAAAAAAATTTCCATGGAATTTCCGGGCCTTTACATTCTTCCCACCTCAGGGATTTATTCCCCCATAAGTTGAAACATTAACTAAGGGAAGAAGTGGGGGTACTGAGAACACATCTAAGCCTCCCACTCCCATGTGCTCTCCTGGAGGTTGTCGTGCATCCAATGAATGCACACCAAAGTTATCGACCGTCCAAGTAGGACATGCCCATAACGATCGTCAATATCCACTGGAACCTATGTAAAAGTATCCCCATCGTCGACATACAGCTCTGCATGGTCGATGATGTGATATGGGTTGTGCACATATCTCCTCACTTAAGATACGTGGAAGACATCGTGCACCTGATGCAACTGAGGTGAAAGAGCAAGGCGTTAAGCCACCTCGCCTACTCTGCTAAGGACCTGGAAACGTAAGATGAATCATGGATATAACTTTCCATCTTACCCAAATCTCTATAAACCTCATCGAGGTGAGACCCGTAGAAATATGTGGTCGCCATTCTTGAACACCAGAGGTCTCCGTCTCCTGTTTTCATACAACTTCTGCCGGCTCTGTGCTATCTTCATCTGCTCCTGGATGATATGCACCTTCTCCGTGGAAGCTCGTACCATCTCTTCTCCCACTAGTGCGGACTCCCTAGGGTCAGTCAAGATCAAGGGAGATCTTCAAAGTCGCCCATATAATGCCCCAAAAGGTGAGATCCCAATGGTGGAGTGATATATGATATTGTATGCCAACTCCACCAAAGGTAAGTGATCCTCCCAGTTGTGACCGAAGATGAGGAAACCTGCATGGAGCATTTCCTCGAGGGTCTGAACGGTCCGCTCAGTCTGTCCATCCGTTTGAGGATAGAAGGCGGTACTCAAAGGAATCTGCATCTCGAAAGCCTCTTACAGCCACTTACATAGCCGAGAAGTAAATTTTCCATCAAGGTTGAAGACAATCGTCCAGGGTATATCATGTAAACACACAATCTCCTGCACATAGAGGCAACACAAGCTCTCTAATGTACCCTAATCTCTGATCGGTAAGAAGTGGGTCGACTTGGTGAGTCAGTCGATGATCACCTAGATAGAGTCATGTACCATGGACGTACGTGGAAGTCTTGTCCCAAAGTCCCTGGATATTCCATCCCACTTCCACTCTATGACATCTAAAGGATGAACCAAGCCTACTGGTACCTGGTGCTCTACCTTCACATGCTGATAAGTGAGGGATCAAGAGACTAAATCTGGAACTACCTTCTTCATACCTGGACACCAGCACTATCGTCGAAGGTCCTGGTATATCTTCATCACTACTGGATGTACCACTAGAGGAGATGTGTGAAACTCCCCCAACACTTCCTCCTGAATCGACACTGGCATCAAGGTACGTCCTCTAAAGAGGATAACTTGCTCCCCACCTTCAAAAAATCCATTAGGTGCCTGCCCTGTGGATATCTAAGCATTTCGTGTCTCGCAGACAGTGTCTCCATGCTAAGCCTCCCAGAATCGCTGAAGGAGTGGGGGAGTGATGGTAAGATACTTTAGAAAGGTTGCTCCATCTCTATCCACAAAGGATATCTGTAAAGCAGTTAGCTACTCTGTCAGCTCACCTAGAAGCTGTATACCAGGCCTCCTACTAAGTGAATATGCTACAACATTCCCCTTCCCAGGAGAATAGATAATCTCTAAGTCATATTCCTGGAGGACCTCAAGCCAACGTCTTTCTCTCAGGTTCAGGTCCTTCTGAAAGAAGATATACTTTAGACTCTTGTGATTAGAGTACATGGTAAAACGCTCACCCAAGAGGTAGTTCCACCACATATTCAAGGCAAATATCACTACTACTAACTCCAGGTAATGGGTAGCATAGCTCTGCACATGCTATCTCAGCTGTCAAGAACCATAAGCGTTCACTTCTCACTTCGGCATTAGGACACATCTGAGTCCGGTCCCTATGTGTTGTAGTAAACTGCGTACTCTACACCCTCCTCAAGATGCCTCAAGATGGGCGCACTAGTCATCCTCCGACTCAGCTCTTGAAAGATCTTCTAGAAACTCTATGACCACATGAAGGGTTTCCCCTTCTTTCTCAAGGCTGATACTGGTGCTACAAATCTGGAGAAGTCTAGTACGAACCTTCGGTAAAACACATCCAAACCTAGGAAACTCTATACCTCCATCACACTCCTAGGTGGCTCCCCAAGAAAGTACCACCTCAATATTTGTTGGATCTACTAAAACTCCAGCCTCCAAGATGACATGCCTCAGAAAGTGAATATGGCATCCCTCCATTTTATAACATAACTTTTCATTACATTTTACAACTAGAGGATCTTTAATGTCTAGTGTCTTGGAAATCAAGAACTTAATACAATAAAACAACATTGAACATTCTCCCAAACCACTTATATGGCTTAATAATTGGTTCATTCTACATAAAACTACTACATCTCATATTATGGAGACATACATCAATGGAATGGGTGAGCAAAAGGCCCAGTAAGGGTAAACAAGGGAATCAATTTACTTGTTTAACAATAAAAACATAAAGACATGATCAATGGAAGTATAGGAATATCATAATAAAGAAACATGTAAAATAACTTCAATATGTGGATACAACATTTCTTTTAGTCATTCATGAACATATCACCATGTTTTATCAACAAGGTGTCATTAAAATTACCAAGGTTATTCACCAAGGTATCGTGAAACTTGTCATCTCTAGATATTAATTCTTTACCCGATGCGTTGGAGCGCTATCTGGGTGCATCCTTAATATGTCTTTATTTTTATTTGATCCACATATATCATAATAAAAAATTTCATAAATAACCCATATTGAATAATAGAAATGGGTTTAATTTCAAAATCATGAATTTTTAAAATTTCTTAAAAAACCTGATCATTAAGTCATTTATAACTCATAGAAAGGAAGTGAGGGTTATATGTATGTAAATTCCAGAATAAAATAGATCAATTTTATGTATTGACTAATACCCCTTGATATGAAAATAGAATTGGGTATTCTCATAAATAATACAAGATAATTTCTTGAGAAAAAGAGAGAGATTTTGAGATGAAAATTCTGCAGCATAATGGTTATATAACATGGTTTTAGAAAACATTGATAAGAGATGGAACAAAAGTAATCCACTCATAAATAACTCATAATAAATTATGGGTATATAATAAAAAGAAATAAGATCATGGTATGGAGATTTTACGGAAATACAATATGAAAATGAAACTCGAAGTAAAAGAGAATATGCAATTTCATTTATAAAAATTTTGGCAGCCAAACAACGTCACATAAAAATTCAGAAAATAAATTGATGAGAGGGAAAAGGGTATCTAAATAATTAGACAAAAAATGGATAGTAATTAGAACATATAATAACATACCCTCAACATAAAGAGATGGAAACCAGAAAACACAACATAAAAGCATTCATGGCTTTAAAAGATGAGGGTGAATGGATCCCTTACCTTGAAAAGTAACATCGAAATCTAGAAGGTTGGCACATTGGGACGATTGAAGGAACATTGGGAGGACTCTTTTAGAGGTAAAAATAACATAACTTCGTTGAGGATGATTTTTGAATGAAATTAATGTGGGAAATGGCTTGGTATTTATAAGGAAAGTGAGTGAGTAAATTATGAATCTCCAAGGGACACCTCATCGGTGGTATTTTCAAAACCATGGGATTTACCATGGTATTGGACACATGGGACACCTTATATAATATATCACTATTAATAAGTCTACCTGAAATCTTACATCATTATTACATCATTAATGATGTCATTAAACACCAGAAACGCAAAATTGCATTTTTACATTTCACCGATAATTCAATTGTTTCAGAAAAATCTCAAAAAATAACTCTAACTTAACATCAAGGCTCTGAATTCAAAAATTAATTTAATTTTATGAAAAATAATTTTCTAAATAATTTTAATTTAATTTATAAATAAAATAATTTTTTATTCAAAAAATAAAACTCTAAAACTATAAATCATTTTGTAACACCTTAAAAAGTAAACAAGGTCCCATACAAATATCATATACCAATAGAAAAACAAAGTAAAATTTTATGATTAAATTTTATGAAAATACCTTTCCATTTTAAATTACTAAATTAATTATAAAATTGAAAATAAAATATTTATGGAATAAAAAATTCCAAAACTTAAACTATGATAGTTTTTTCACTTTTATAATGTCTAAAATGTATTTATACATTCATGGGTGAAGTTTCTATTATTATGGGAAATTACTATTCCTTACTATTCATATGGGTATGTTACTATTCTTACATTACTAATCACTAAAAACCAATTCGATCTTTTTAGAATCTAAATTTCTCCCTGATCACAACTATAGAAGAACTTTTTTTGAAAATAATTTCAAATTATTAATTATTTAATTAATAAAAAAATATTTTCAAATACCCTTTTCCATAAATTCACCAATAATACACATCCTATATTTATCAGAATCTTTAAAATTCACAAACATTCCCATAATAAGAAGTAAAAAATTTATTTATACAAAAGGATTATACAAAGAAACTAAGGTCTCGTTACATAGCCCCTTATAACACCAGCATAGAACCTAAGTACATGGTGTGCTATAGTGATAGAATCTTGGGGTGGATCATACAAAATTGCCCGAGTGGTGATTTCTATCAGCTTGAACTTATCCCTTAAGCAAATCTATTCAAGATTCATACATTGAAGTTTGGATTAGGTTTGGTCTAGAGAAAAGCCCAGTGATGCTACCTCCTTCCCAAGCTCCGACATATGGGCTTCATATGGCTCGAGTCTTCTAGATGAGGCCATTCTATATTCATTCTATATAAATTAACCAAGATAACCGTATTTATAAAAACACTATGTTAAGATTATATTTTCCAATAGTCATATTGACCAATGGTCATATAACAGTCAAAACCCAACGGTCTCATTTTTATTATATCCAATTCATTAATTAAAGGATATAGTTTTGTTGAGTAGAAAATAAAATAACAAACAAAATTAAGAAATAAATATAATTAAAAATTTTGGGTCGTAACATTCATCCCCTCTTAATAAATTTTGTCCATGAAATTTTATCTCGTACCCTATGATGGGAAAAGGTGTGGGTACTTTTTTCTCATGGACTCCTCCAGTTCCAACATGGCTGCTTCACATTTGTGGTTCCTCCACAACAACTTAACATGGTGGTTAGTCTTATTGTGTAGAAACTTGACTCTACAATCCAAGATCTCTACCGACTGCTCCTCATAAGAGAGGTCATGTTCCAATTGTACCGCCCTTGGATTTAGTACATGTGAAGGGTTAGGTATGTACTTTATCAAGAGAGATATGTGGTAGACATCACGAATTTGTGCTAGATTTGGAGGAAGTGCAAGCCAATAGGCTACTACAGCAACACGATCAAGAATTTCATAGGGGCCAATGTACCTAAGATTGAGTTTCCCCTTCTTCCCAAACCATAGGAATCTCTTCCAAGGTGAAATCAAAATAAATACATTGTCACCAACATCAAACTCCAAGTCCCTTCGATTTTTTTCGGCATATATCTTTTTCAGACTCTAAGCAGCCTTAAGGTGTTATTGGATGGCATGGGCCATTTCTATCATCTCTCTCACAAGACCAGGACCATGAATCCTTCTCTCACCAGCTCCATCCCAGCAAGTAGGAGTTCAACACCACTTCCCATATAGAGCTTCATAGGGTGCCATTTTAATTCTTGTGTGGAAGCTGTTGTTTTAAGAGAACTCATCTAAAGAGTGATGTTGATCCCATCCACCCTTAAATTCTATTGATCACGTTCTCAGTATGCCCTCGAGTGTTTGAATTTACCTTTTAGATTGGAAATCATTTTGGGGGTGATAGACCGTACTGAAATTCAATTCAGTGCTCAAAGCATGTTGAAGACTTCTCTCTAGAATTTTGATGTAAACCTTGGATCATGATTTGATACGATAGAATGTGGAACTCCATGTAGCCTTACCACATCCTTCACGTAAATCTAGAAAAGTTGATCAAGAGAGAAATCTTCCCGAATGGAGATAAAATGGGCAATCTTGGTGAGACGGTCCACAATAACCAATATCGCATTATTTCTTTTTGATGTTCTCAGGAGACGAGTGATGAAGTCTGTAGTGATATTGTCCCACTTCCATGCTGGTATGGGTAATGGTTGCAATACCACTTTAGGTAGTTGTCACTCTTCCTTCATTTATTAACATACTATGAACCTTGAAGTGTATTCAACAATCTCCCTTTTCATATTATCCCACCAATAATGATCAGAAAGGTCCCTATAAATTTTCATGCTACCAGGGTGTATATAGAAAGTAGAGTTATGACCATTATCCATCATCTCCTTATTTATTTATAGAATAGATAGAACACATATTCTTGTATGAAATTTCAGTACACCTTCTGGATCAGTATTGAACTTAGGAAACTTCCCATCCTTGATATCCTCAAACTTATTCTATAACAAAGGATCTTCTTTTTGAGATTTCTTGATAATCTCTAGTAGTGATGGTGGAGAAATAATTTGGGTTAGGGTTGATGATGTCCCTTCCTTTATGATTCCCATGTCTAGATTTACAAGGTCATTGATAAAAGGATCTCTTTGAATCCTCATAATGGACAGAACAACTGGTTCTTTCCTGCTTAATGCATTAGTGACTTTGTTTGATCTTATGGGATGATAATGAATTGAAAAATCATAGTCTTTAATGAGTTCCAACCATCTCATTTTTCTCATGTTCAATTCCTTTTGTGTTAAAATATACTTCAAACATTGATGGCCTGTGTATATATCACATTTCTCCCCACAAAGATAGTCCCTCCATATCATCAGAGAAAAAACAACCACAAGCACCTCCAGATCATGCGTAGGATAGATCTGCTCATGAGTCTTCAACTGTCAAGATTCATAATCAATGACCTTGTCAATTTTCATGAGGACACACCCAAGCCCTTTCAGAGATACATCACTAAAAATAACGAATCCTTCTTCACATGAGGGAAGAGTTAACACAGGTGCAGTAACCAATCTCTTCATCAGATCATAGAAACATTCCTCACACTCCTTTGTCCAGATGAACATGAACCATTTTCTAGTTAACTTGGTTAATGAATTATAATGCGGTGAAATTTTTTTCACTAACCACCTATAATATCACTGTAATCCACGGAAACTACAAATCTCAGTTATTATTGTAGGCTGTGCCCGCTCCTCTACAACTTTTGTCTTTGCAAGGTCAATTGTGATTCCTTCGTTGGTAACAATGTGGCCAAATAAAGCAACTTGTTGTAACCAGAATTCAAATTTACTTAACTTCTGAAAAAGTCTCTCCTTCCATAGTGTTTTTAAAATAACCCTTAGATGATCCTCATGCTCCTCAGGACATTTGGAATATATCATAATATCATCAATAAAAACTACCACAAAGTTATCAAGGTAATATTTAAAGACTCTATTCATCAATTCCATAAAAATATAATGTGTATTAGTCAGTCCAAAAGGCATAACAACAAACTCATAATGCCCATATCTTGATCAGAAGGCAGTTTTTTGAATATATTCTTTCATCACCATCAATTGATGATAACCAGATCGAGGATCAATCATAGAGAATAATTGAGACCCACAAAGCTGGTCAAATAAGTCATCAATTCTCAGAAGAGGGTATTTTTTACTTATTGTGATCCCGTTCAGTTCTCTATACTCAATGCATATAAGAATCAATCAATCCTTCTTCTTCACAAAGAGAGCTTGGTCTCCCTAAGGAGACACACTCGGTCAGATGAACCCCTTCTCCAAAAGATCTTAGAGTTGTTTCTTCAATTCCTCCAGCTCTACATTTTCCATCCTATATGGGGCCTTTGATATTGTATGAGATCTAGGTACAAGTTCAATAGAGAACTCTACCTCTCTTTCTGGGGGAGGTCCAAACAACTCCTCAGGAAATATGTCAATGTATTCCTAGATGATGGGTACATTTTCTATCCTCAAACTCCCATTTACTTCTTCTTATTCACTGATCAATTACATTTTTAAGGATATATGAGGTTTTCTAGAAAAAGATAAGGTCGAGATATCTCTCCTTGGAATATAACATTAGGTTTTCCATTCAAGACTACTGATATTTCCTTAATTCTGCATTTGATTCTAGCATTATATATTGAGATCCAATCCATCCCTATTATAGTGTTGAATTCTATCATGGGAATGACTATTAGATTAGCGATAAGATTGTGCTCACCATTGTAAATACTGGAGTTTCTAAATACTGATGATGCTTGGATAATCCCACCAGGATTCTTGACTGATAACTCTACTTTTAGCAAGTAGGGGTTTGATTCTAAATTCTTTTCAAACATGGAGGAAATAAAGGGATACATAAAACCAGAAACAAACAATGTACTTTCTAGCTTTGAGAGAACAACATGAGTACCTGCTACCACATTATTTGGAGACTCAACTTCCTCTTTCGTGACAGAAAATGCATGAAATTTATCCCTTGGTCTTTACTGAGGATGATGGTGGTTCCCCTCCACTACCCTCATATTTGGACAATGTTTAACAAATTTCCCCAGTTGTCCACACTCAAATCACTTGAAATCGGGTAGTTCATGTACCATATTCCCATTGTCATTAGTGCTTGGAAGTTGAGGTTTTACCTCACTATGAAAATTCCTTGCAATATGGCCATCTCTTCTACACTTGTAGCATTTCCCACTCCCGAGCAGGTAGTTCCCTAAATGATTCTTCCCACATTTATTACACATGGGACATTGCACATTCTTTCCTACTCTTCCTTGATCAAAGATCCTCCCAAAGCTTGGATCCATTTATCTATTTTTATCGTTGGATTTATGAGACCACTACATCTCAGCAAACTTCAGTTTGACTTTCATCGCACTTTGCACAATCTCCTCATAACTGTCATAATCTCGGTTTCCTAGATTCTTTCACAGATGAGGTCTCATTCCACCGAAGAATCTATTATCCTTTCCATTTTTATCCATGACAATGCTAGAGGTATATCGTTAATGTCAGGTGAAGTTCATCTCATAGATTCTGACAGATTCATTCTACTTCTGCTTCAGCTCGAGAAACTCCTTCTCTATTCATTTTCTCATGGAACGAGTGAAATACTTACGGAAGAAGATCCCTATGAACTCTTACAACTACATAGTTTCTACTTCCACTATTTTCCTTGTGTTTTTAATTAGTTCCCACCACTGATCAGCTTCTTATTATAAGCGATAGACAACCAGGGTGACCTTCTCTTGCTCTGAACAGCGGAACACAGAAATGATCTTCTTGATAGAGCTGATCTGCTGATCAGCAATCAATGGGTCAGTCGATCCAATGATGTTTTATGGTCTTTATCACATAATGGACTCAATAGTATGTTTTTTCCATCATGATGAGATTGGTCTCTCAGTTTGATTCAAGTTATTTTCCAAAACATGAGTCAGTTGGTTCATCATTCGAATGAATGTTTCAATTCGAGCTTCCATCAGACGACCATCAACGCATGGTCCATTGCGGTCACCATTTTCACAGTTCCTCCTATTTCCCACCATTTCTAAAAGAATAAAACCTTAATGAGAAACATATTTCATTTATGATTCTATTAATAATAAAGAATTTTATGTCTTAAAACATCATGCATTAACAATTACATTTCTCTATAAATCCTTTATAATGATTCATAAAAAGCTTATGATTAAGCAAACATATCCCCTGGGAGTGTCATAAATAAGAGTGTAGAAAGTCCCATTATCATGCACCATTTCCCATATGAGTCTAGCTCAATGTGGTCTTTGTAGGATTTACCCCTATATACATCTATGCCAGAGCCACCTCTACCTTCTCGTATCCATACATGGATGTATTTGTTTGACAAACCACTTACTCAAAACTCATCGAAATACAAGGAAGTTTTTCTATATTTATAATTTTCTATATCATTATTCCTATTGTTTTCATATCCTAATTTACAAAAATAACTAAACTATCCTTTGATACCAACTATGGAATCCTACCTTTTAATTACATAACTTTTCATTAAATTTTACAACCACATGATCCTTAAATTCTAGTGTCTTGGAAATCAGGAACTTAATACAAGAAAACAACATAGAAAATTATTCTAAACCACTATTAGGTATTCATCATAGGTTGATCCTACATAAAACTACTGCATCTCATATCCTGGAGACATACATCAGTGGAAAGGGTGAGCAGAAGGCCCAGTAAGGGTAAACAATGGAATTCGTTTATTTGTTTAACAATAAAAACATAAAGACATGATCAATGGATGTATAGGAATTTCATAATAAAAAGAACTTGGAACATAACATTAATACATCTCTACAGAATTTCATTTATACATTAATTAACAAATCACCAAGGTTTATCCCGAGGTGTCATAAAAAATACCAAGGTTATTCGCCAAGGTATCGTGAAACTTGTCATCTATAGAGAGTAATTCTTTAATCAATTAATTAGAGATCTATTAGGGCGCACCGCTAATATTTTTTTATTTTCATGTGAGCCACATTTTTCATAATAAAAAATTTCATAAATAACCCATAAAGAATAAAACAAATGGGTTAGATTTCAAAATCATGATGTTTTAAATGTTCTTAAAAATTTGATCATTAAGTCATTTATAACTCATGGAAAGGGATTAATGGTCATATGTATGTCAATTATAGAATTAAATAGATTAATTTTATGTATTGATGAATACCTATGGATATTAAAATATAATTGGTTATTCATATATATAATACATGAGATTTTTGTGAGAAGAAGAGAGAGACTTTGAGATGAAAATTCCGTAGCATAACGGCTGTATAACATGGTTTGAGAAAACATTGAAAAGATAGGGGACAAGAGTCACCCACTCATTAAAAACACATAATACAGTATGGGTATAGAATAAAAATAAATAAGATCATTTTATGGATATTTGAAGGAAGTACAATATGAAAATGAATCTCGAAGGAAAAGGGAAGATGCATTTTCTTTTACAAAAATTTCGGCAGCCAAACAGCGTCACTTAAAAATTTAGAAAATAAATTGATGAGAGAAAAAATGGTCTGTAAACAATTAGACAAGAAATGGACAGTAATGAATACATATAAGAACATACCCTCAGCATAAAGAGATGGAAACAAGAAGAGGAGGGTGAAAATAATCCCTTACCATGAAAAGTAACTTCTAAACCTTGATGGTTGGGACCTTGGGAGACTTGAGGGAACCTTGGGAGGACTCCTTGGGAGGTAAGGAGACTATAGAATCGTTTATGATGATTTTGGAATGAAACTATTGAGGGAAATGTCTTGGTATTTAAAGATAAAGTGAGTGAATAAATTAATAATTTCCAAGGGACACCTCATCGGTGGTATTTGCAAAACCATCGGATTTACCATGGTATTTTCCCATGGTATTGGCCACATGGGACACCTCATAGAATATCTCACTATTAATAAGTCTAACAGAAATCTTTCATCATTATTACATCATTAATGATGTCATTAAACACCCAAAACTCAAAACTACATTTTTACTATTCACTGATAATTCATCTGTTTCTGAAAAATCCCAAAAATTCAACCTAACATAACATTAATAATCTAAATTTAAAAATGAATTCCACTTTATAAAAATAATTTTCTAAATATTTTTAATTTATATTTTATATAAAATCATTATTTATTCCAAAAATACAACTTTAAAACTATAACTCATTATGTAACACCATAAGAAAGTATACATGGTCCCATAAAAATATCGTATACACATAAGACAAAAAAGTAACAATTTATGATTAAATTTTATGAAAATAAATTTCCATTTTAAATTATTAAATTAATTATAAAATTGTAAATAAAATATTTATTGCATTCAAAAATACCAAAATTAAACTTTGATCATTTTATCACTTTTAAGATATCTAAAATGTATATATACATTCATGGGTGACGTTTATATTTTTTTTCAAATCACTCTTCCATAATATTCATTACTATTAATATGGGTATGTTACTATTCCTACGTTACTATTCACTAAAAACCAAGTTGATCTTATTAGAATCTAAATTTCACACTGATCACAACTATAGAAGACCATTATTTGAAAATCGTTTCACATTATTAATTATTTAATGAATACAAAAATATTTTAAAATACCCTTTTCCCTCAATTCACCAATAATACACATCCTATATTTTTCTGGATATTTGAAATTCACAAACTTTTCCTAATAAGAAATAACAATTTATTTATATAAAAGGATTATACAAAGTAAATAATGTCTCATTAAATAGCCCCTTATAGCACAAGCATATTACCTAAGTGTAAGGTGTACTATGGTGATAGAATCCTGGGGTGGCTTAGGGAAAATTTCCCGAGTGTTGATTTCTATCATCTTGAACTTCTCCCTTAGGAAATTCCGTTCAAGCTTCATATGTTGAAGTTCGTCTTGGCCTTGGTCCAGAACAAAGCCCAGTGATGCTACCTCATTACCAAGCTCCAACATATGGGCTTCATATGGTTCGAGTCTACTAGATGAGGCCATTCAATCTTCTTTCTGTATTAATTAACCAAGATAACCATATTTAAAAAACACTACGTTAAGATTATAGTTTCCAAAGGTCTTATTGACCCACATCCATATAACACTCAAAACAGAATAGTCACATTTTAATTATACCCACTACATTAATTAAAGGATATATTTTTTTTTGAGTATAAAATAATATAACACACAAAATTAGGAAACAAATATAAATAAAAAGTTCGTGTCAGTACAGTGAACCTCTCGGATCCAAAACTGGCACTTCGAGAGCTTACCCAAAAGCCAGTGCTCTCAGAGTGTGTCCAGTACTACCTGAAAATGGTAGGCATACTCCTCAGTAGTCGAGTAGATCAGAATGTCGTCTACGAAGATTACAAAAAATTGATCAAGGTATGGATGAAAGATCTTGTTCATGAGTCTCATGAAGATTACTGGAGCGTTAGTTATGCCGAAATCCATAACCAAGAACTCATAGTGGCCGTACGAACATATAAAATCTTTCTTCTGCACATCCTTATCTCAAAATCTGAGCTGGTGATAGCCTGATCTGAGGTCTATCTTTGATAACTACCGTGCTCCCTTTTGTTGATCAAAGTGGTCGTAAATTCTCAGGATTGGGTACTTGTTCTTCATGGTCACCTGTTTCAGGTGACGGTAGTTGACACAAAGCCTCAAGCTTCCATCTGCATTCTTGGTGAATATAATCAGGGATGACGAGGGATATACACTGGGCCATATGAATCCCTTCCCCTACAAGTCCTCTAGTTGTACCCGCAGCTCACGAAGCTCCGCGGGAGCCATTCGATATGTTGGTGTAGATGTCGGTTCCATCCCAGGGTACAAGTCAATGATGAAGTCCACCTCTCTGTGAGGTGGTAGACCTGAGACATTATTAGGGAAAACATCCGTGTACTAGTCCACCACTACAGGATAGCTCGTACTCTCCACATCAACTGCTCTGAGGGTAAGTCAGGCTAACTAATAAGTGATTGGCTGCACCCTCCTCCGAGTAAGTCCGTCATGTGCTGAAAAGGTTACCTTCTCGCTGGTGAATTTAAACCTTGTTCCCATCGGTGGAGAAGCACCACAATCCGTGTCTAATACAATCAATCTAGGCATGGACTATAGATTAAAAGTCCATACCCAAGTTGACATCAAAAGGCCTTGACATCTCTACTAGTAGATCCCAGCCGAAGCTCTCACCTCCTAGAGTAATCTCACACTACCGGCACAAGTGCGTAATCTTTAAATCTACTCCTGTAGAAGTATCCAGTCATAAGGATCGATCCAATAGCTCTGTTAGAATCGCCGAGCTCCGAACAATGTTAGTGTCAATGAAAGAGTTACTAAAACATGTGTCTATAGGAATTACAGTTAAGGTGGAGTAGACACAGGACGTACCTCGAATAATCTCCATAGTTCCATGATCATTTTCCTCAGCTTTCTGGAGATGATATCTCCCCTATCCACCTTTTCTCTATGGTCGGGCTGAAACTCCTAGTGGTGGTGGTGGTAACACCTCATAACGTCATCCACCACCTGCTACACGACCAGCTCCTCTGCCACATCTGCTTGCGCCCTGTGGATTGCCTCGATCAAACCTCTGGCTCTTCCTGGGAGGTCTCTCAACTATCTGCAGATCATACGAATTGTGGGTCCGATAGTCACGAGCCATGTGACCCTGCCCGCCACATGAGAAACACTTCATGTTCCTTGAATGACTGGATCTGTCTAGTGTACCTCACACAACCGAACCCGTGCCCTGAGGTCGTCCATTGGATGGTCTAGTCTGATTGGACCTCAGCGACATCTATCTGCTGCTAGTTGCCTATGACTCCACTACTTGATGCCCGGTGGTGGGTCTTGCTAATGGTGACTACTCAGCGAGAAAACTCTCCACTAAAATGTCTCTCTCCAATATCCTGTCATGCGTCAGGATGCTGAGGGAGATCACTGAGGCCATGATCTCTCGCCTGAGCCCCTGCTCGAAGGTTAGGGCCCTGAAGAATGGGTGTCGCACCATATCTGTGGAGTAGCATGAGAGGTCGGGGAACCTTGCTGAGTAATGTTCCACTATCACGCTACCCTATGTAGATGCAGTATCTCCTGTATCTGCACTACAAGCAGGGTGGATGGGACAAACTCTGCCTGAAACAGGATCTCAAAGTCTACCCAAAGAAGTGTCGCCTCTTCATGAACCTGGAGCATCTTCCTCCACCAACTTCCTGCTGCTGCCTGAAGGAGACTCATGGAAAGGATCACCATAAGGTGTGATGGTGTCCCTACCAGTCTAAAGACTCTCACGACAACCTCTAGCCAATCCTCAGCTGCCCGAGGGTCCATCTCGCCCCTATAACTGGGTGGCCTTTGGGGTTTTAACTCATTCAATGCACTCAGGTGGAATACACTCTCTGCTGCTGTGGGTGGTGGCATCGGTGGCCCAACGGGTAGTGGTACTGCCGGTGCATCTGCTGTGATATTTCCCTACACTAAGGCCTCGTCGCTCGGTGGGCTGTCATCTCATACAAATCCTAGAACCCTAACTGGATATCTGTGTGGAGGCATCCTATAAGAAACAGGTGCACCAGGGTCAAAATGTTATACCTGGGGAGATGAATCAATGAGATCACAAAGAAAAAACTTTAAAACACACATGAAATCGGTGATTTCATGCTCTGAGTCGAAAATTCGAAGTCAGGGTCCTAGTGTATGGATACGCTAGCCACCGCACCATCATTGGACTCCTTGAACTGAAAACCACACTCAGTACGCTTATCACTATTGTCTCACAGAAAATATCAAAGTCCTAAGTTCTGCAGTATAATAGACTCCTCTGATACGAATTTGTCACAACCCATCCCTTGGGGCCCACGTCGTGACTACCCCAAGCCCGCCTTCCATATGCCAGGGGTTGGAAATTAGCAACAAAGGCATAATTCCCTAAAACTGGGAAGGAATTGCCTTCATATTATAAAAATGAAAGCCATAGATTACAATATGGAAGCAAAGCTCTAAGTAAACACTATATAACAAAATAGTGCTGAAATGTAAAAGGGGCGATAAATACAAGCCCAACTGTAAAGTACAAGAAACATAAAGTTCAAGTACTGGAAAAAGGGAAAAAAGCTCCTGGATCATCCACTGGGAAATCCTACCTGAAGGGTAGGTACAGATAGCCTCTACAGCACTCCACATCTTCCCGTAAACTCCGTGTACCGTCGTGTTGTGTGTTCCACCTCTGAGTACCGTCTGGTCCTGATACACTCAGCCTCGGTCAGTGATGCCCATCGTCTGTATCCAACACAACGAGGTATGGGCATAGCCCGTGCAGGGGTGAGTATAACGATAATCAGTAGGGACCCTGAGACCCTCAAGGTCTCACAAAATCCAACAAGGATAAACCATAGAGAATGAAAACAATAGTTAACTCCACTTAGGTATATGAACATAAATATACCTAAGTTATCAAGTAATCCTTCTCAATCATAAGGATAACACAAAATTTAATGACTCAACTCACACAGGTATACAAATCATGTAGAGTGTTATAGATGATTCCATGTAGCCACTAAATCATCTATTCTATCAAACCCACATAGGATCCAAGAACAGAAATTAAAACTACCAAACCCATATAGGATGCAAGAATAGTCGTTAGTATTATCGAACCCACACAGGATCCAGGAACAGTAGTCGGAGCTGTCGAACCCATACAGGATCTAGGAACAGTCGTAAGTGCTGTCAAACCCACAAATGTTCCAGGAACAGTTTTCAGAGCTGTCGAAACCACACAGGTTCCAGGAATAGTCGTCAGTGCTGTCAAACCCACATAGGATCTAAGCACAGTAGTCAGAGCTGTTGAACCCACATAGGATCCGGGAATAGTCGTCAGAGTGCAGCCTGCCATAGGGTTCCGCACAAAGCATGCTTTATCTTGGGAGGTTCCTCTCATAAATCCAAGTGTCTATACATAAACATACACGAAGTCCCAAGATGATGTATCCAAAATATCCATCTTTCCAAATGGAACCCAATGCGAAAGATGGTGCGTCAATCGGACGCTCGGTCAAAGAGTTATTGCCATTTTCGTTTTGAGGGGCCAGTGAGATTTTACATTAGAGCCATCCCGGCCATACCCCAACTATGTCCAAACCTTGATTGGGGTATATCAAAAGAACTGTCACTTTACAAGGTTTATGTCTCCATAGATGGTTCTTCATTAGGACGCATGTAGCTCAAGTTACTGGAAAAAGAAAGAAAAATGTTGAAACGGGTCCGGGTCCGGTCCAGCCTAGATAGACCAACCAGGCCCGACCCGGGATCGGACTCGGGTTCGACCCCATCCAAGGGTCCAACCGGACCCCTGAGGGAGGCCCAACCTGCGCTGGTTCCGGCCCGCACGAGGTTCGCGGCTGGCGGCCCTAGGGTCCTCGCTAGCCGCATCCAGGGGGAGGTCGCGCACCCAGGAATCTCGAACGACCTTAGCAGTTTGGGGGGGGGGGTGGGTTCAAACCAGCACCAGGTGGTGATTTTCCAGGTCACGAGGGACCCACGTGGTGGTGTCCCGCTACTCCCGTCTGGCCAAGCGGCCAGCCACACCTACATGGCGCGGTTTTGTCGCGCCTCCTCCGGTGACCCGGCGGCTCGAGCTGCCGATCTTCTTCACGGTCAGCCTCATTTCGGCCGTTGTGGCACCACCATGGCCCTTAGGCCACAACCTTCTCCTCCGGTGGTGCAGTTGTGCTGCCACCACCCACACGGCTGGCCAGAGCACCGACCACCCTTCTCTTCACCATCGGTAACATTCTCCGCTTCCGATCACCGAAAAATATTTCTTGGGTCAACAGACGAGTTCTGGTGGCCCTTTTCTCGTTACTAAAGGGGCCTCTCTCTCCTCAACACATCAACATCGATCCAAAACTATTGTTGACATGTATCAATCATTCCAGAATCATTCTGTGTTTATCATAAGATTCCTTAAAGAAGGCGGAGGGGTCGGGCTGTGTTCGTTCGACCCTCACCCTCCATGTCAGAGTGATAGCAAGCAGCTTCGATTCTTAATCATTGATGTAAATTGAAGAACGTGAAACAATTATCCAAGCATGAACTGCTACCTCAAATTTATTGATGTGGGAAAGGATATGAAGATGTCCAGGATGACATCTTCTGTGTTCTTCAATGATGATGCTACCTCCATTGTTCTAGTTGAAGATTAAAGAAGAAGATGTGTGTTGTTGGCGGATGAAGTGTTATTCGTTATTCAATGGTCATTCTTTTTTAGGAGGGTTGTTCTTCTTTAGAGAGAATATGTTCCTCCAAGCGCTATTGCATCCCCTCTCCAAATAAAGTAATGGCCAACATAAATTAAATTATGTTTTAATATTTTAATTTGAATTGCACCATTAATTCAAGAGGTGTTGGAATAAAAAATTAAAAAGGGGTTGGAACCATTAAGTGGGGTGCTCAATAGGTTTATCCCCACAGAATTGGGAGTTCAAGAGATTTTAACCTCAGGTGGTCCCCACCAAAATAATCATGAAGAGGAGGTTAGGTTCCGGTGGGCCCCACCACCATAACCTCTCATGGGAGGTTAAGGTGTGGTGTTTCCCACCTCCAACTTCCACATGGAGGTTTTAATTAACTAATAAAAATAAAGTTTAGAAAAGCTTATTTTTATTTAATTCATTCACTAAAACCTAAAAACTTACTTTTATTCTCGACCAACTGCATTCGAGGTGAAAGTCTTTTAAAGTGAATACCAGTGTTGCGAGTTCAACAGTGCCCTTGGATTTCAATTCCGAGAACCGGGTTAAAAGTTATAAAAAACACTCGTACATTTATTGAAATTACTCGAACAAGACATTAAAAATTGATTCCAGGCACACCGGGCCTCATAATCATATGTTGTAATTTTTTTGCGGGCTCGTAAAATTTTCATGTACTAGGAAAAAAAATCCACAGAAATTTCGGGCCTTTACATGCCTATAAGGACCTAGCCTTATTACATACATAATCTTGAATTTAGTTAAGAAATAACATCCTTTTAAATTGATTATTTTTCGTGTTATAGATTTAGATAATTGGGACAATACATTTATAACATTATACATTATTACAGGGTGGATACCATAAAAATAGTACTCATTCCTTCCAAAATTTAAAACATTCCAAATAAAACATGATTTATTTGATATGTTTTCAAAAATTTAACATGGATTACTTCACTTTATTAAACATCCATATAACAAGTGAAAATAATTTAAAAACATGGGATGAGCACAAAAAAGCTCAGTAATGGATATAGAAAAATGCATTATTCTAAGAATACTTGTAACATAAGAAATCACTTTCAAAAGATAAGCTTGTCACCCATATATACCTACTTTGTAAAACATGGTATTTCCAAAATATTCCCACAAACATAAAAACATAAATATAACCATAAAGTTATATTGGGGAATTACTTAAGTAATATTGTAACTCTCACAACTACCTTATAATTTGTAACCATCACAGCTACCATACAATTTTTGTAACCATCGTAGTAACACAAGGAGTAACCAAACAGATGACCTTCAATTTACACATACCCAATTAATTGGAGGTAGATATAGGTCCCACCAGTCATCATAAAAAATTTCAAAGAACCCGAATATAATCATACAACATTAATATCATCATAAAAAATAATGCTTTTAAATTTTGTAAAACATAATTTTAAAAGAGGATTTTAAAAGAAAAGACCCTTATAAATATCATATAATTGATGTGTGACTTAATAGATTGAATTTAATATGAATATACAATGTAATTTTACATAATTAAACAATATATGAGAAAAAACCATCACATAATCAATTTTAATACAACATAAATGATGAAGTAGAAGGTTAACCCAATGAATGGAAACCGGGTTAAAAATTCCCTTACCTCAAGATTGTCTTACTTCAAACATTAGTAAACTTCCTGTATAACGGTTAAAAGAGTGTTATTAGTTTTTTCCATGAACATTTTTATGTTTATAAAATTTTATGTGATAATTTCATTACATCATTTTACCCTTTAATTGTTAGTATTTTTCTCCTTGCACTGTTTTTGGGTGAGTTCTTTACATGATTTCCAGGATTAGTTCCTAATGGATGGTCTTGTCAATTGGAAGTGAAAATATATAATTATAATGGATTAATATTTACATAATTAAAGCACTATAAATTATACCATTTAACATTTTTAATTCTTACATGAGGATGATTAATATGTTAAAATATTAATGTTGTTTGTTTAGGTTATTTTAGTGGTTCTTTGATAATAACACCCTCATTTTGTTTTATAAATTAAAACCATCTGTACAAAATAATTCCAGAACCATGGATGATACCTAATACATATATTATAACCTGATTAAACCATAAAAGTGGTTTCATGACAAGATTTTAAGGAGGTAAAGAAAAATGAAATCACATCGTCCACGATGTTGGTAATTCAACTCATCAAGGACAATTTTTTAATTCCTTTAATATGTGGGAGAGGAGAAGAATAGTCAAGATGAATTTTCCATGAACAAGAGAAAATAAAAAATAAAAAATATTCTGGAGCATTCATACCTCTTGGTTAAGAGGATGTGAGGAAAGTAGAAGAAAATAAAGGAATCTTGAAATAAAAAAACCTGATAAATTTACCACGAAAATTCGGCAGCCTAACGACATCACGTAAAATTTCATAAAAATAGTTTGATGAAAGAAAGTGGATATCTCATCAGATATAAATAATATGTACATTAAGGGGTGATATATAATGAAATACCCGAACATAATCCAAAGGTAATGGAAGAGAATAACAACAAATGAAATAAAATAATGAAAATAAAAGAGGATGTTTACCTCTTGATCTGTTATCCTTGAGATCCTTCATAAAGGATTTGATTTTGGTCTTTTTGTGAGACCAGTAGCTCTAGGATGTGGGGACGAGCCTTGGGAGGAGTATTGGGCAGATCATAGGCATGTCTCAAGGCATGAGAGGTGTGGGATGAAGAGGGGAGTGAGGGTGGTATTTATAGTGGAGGAGAGGGGGTATTTTTCATTATTATAATATTTTTGCCAAAGATAAGGAATAGTCTTAGTTAATGTGACCTAAAATAGTAATAATGGAATTTGAGTTCGAACCAAGTGTCCTTACATCACTTATGATGTCATTAATAGTGTATTTTACTGATAATTTGATTATATGATATTGTATAGTATTTCACTATTCATAAAAAATTCATGAATTTTAGAAAAAACTCAAAATTTACCCTAACCATTTCCTGACATGTATAATTAAAAAATTAATTCAATTTTTTAAAAATTATTTTTTAAATAATATAAATTTAATTTTTATATAAAAGCATACTTAATTCAAAAATTAACAATTCTAATTCAATAACTACATCTATATCACGATGAAAAATTAACCAAGATTTTATTATCTTAAAGAATTCATAAAATAAAATAAAAATAAAAATTACTATTCATTAGTGTCATATTACTATTCATACGGGTATGTTACTATTCAAAAAAACAAGTTGGTTTCATCAGACTCTGAGTAACTTATTGAACACAATTGTAGATTACAGTTTCTTGAAATTCAAAACATAGGAGCTGAAAAATTATGTTTAAAGGCTAGTTATAAATATCTACTTAAAAAAATGTTCAATGCATTTATATTTTTTTAGAAAAACATGGGGTGTTATATTAACATGAACTTCTGGAAATTGTTTCATCATAATTTTATTTACATATTAATCAACTGAGTGTACATTTTCCTCATAGAATTTTCAGACTCCCATGTTGCTTCTTCATCCATGTGGTTTCTCCAAGAAAATATTTACCTAGTGGATTACCTTATTCCACAATAAATGTTCCTTTCGATCAATAATTTGATCAAGTTTATATTCATATGAAAGGTTCTCTTATAGCTGAACTGATTCTGGGCTCAAGACATGTGATGAATCTGACACATACTTTCTCAACATCGAAACTTTAAAAACATTGTGTACCTCAGACAAAATGTAAGGTTAAGCTACACGGTATGATAGTGTTCCAACATTTTCCAAGATTTCAAATGGACCTATGAACTTTGGATGTAGCTTCCCTTTCTTAACAAAACAAATCACTCTTTACCAAGAAGGGATTTCTAGGAAAACATTGCCACCTGCCTCAAAATATAAGTCTTTCCTTCTATTATCTGCATAGATTTCCTGCCTGTTGTGAGCTGTCCTCATGTGCTACCGGGTCATCTTCCCTTTCTCAGCCACTTCCTCTACTAATTCTAGCCCCATCAACATTCTTTCACCGACTTCATCCCAAAATGCTGGATTTCGACACCGCTTCCCATAAAAAGCCTCAAAAGGTGACATCTATATACTGCAATGAAAACTATTATTATAAGAATACTCAACTAAAGAAATATGTTGATTCCATATTACCTAGTAGTCCATTGAATAAGCTCGAATCATATCCTCTAATGTCTCAATCCTTCATTCTGACTGACCATCTGATTGATGAAGAAAAGATGTACTAAAATTTTACTCTGTGGCCAATGAATTTTGAAGTCCCTTCCAAAAGATTGAAGTGTCCTTGGGATCTCGGTCAGATAAAATGGAAAAAGGTACTCCATGTAACCTGACAATCTCTTTGAGGTACATTCAAGAAAGTTGATCCAAAGATATTGTATCTCGAATAGAAACAAAATGTGAATATTTTGTCAGTCGATCAACAATAACCCAAATTGTAGTGTTACCTCAAGAAGCCTTTGGTATTCCCACCACAAAGTCCATGGATACATTCTCCTATTTCCACTTCGGCACTGGAAAAGGCTGAAGCATCCCCTTGAATAACCGCTGCTCTGATTTAACCAATTTACATGTTAATAATTTCACAATAAAATCAGAAATATCTATTTTCATTCCATCCCACCAATAATACTCCCGAAGGTCTCTGTACATATTAGTACTACCAGGATGAACTAAAAATCGAGATCTATGAGCTTGACATAACAATTATTTCTTCAAATAAGAATCACAAGTCACACAAAACATTTTTTCAAATATTAAAACACAATCTTTATCAAGGTTAAATTATGGAAACTTTCCGATTTTAACCAATTATTCCGTTTTCTATAGCTCACAGTATTCCTTATGTGCTCGCTTTATTCTATCTGACAATGACGAATGCACTGAAACCTAATACAAAACAGAGGTATTTCCTACACCAACATCTTCTAATCCCAAATTCATAAAATCAATAATGAAGGGATCATGTTCCTATTGTAACATGGTTAATTATGCATGATGTTTCTGACTCATGGAATCCACCACATTGTTTTCTTTTCTAGGATGGTAATTGAATGTGCAATCATAATCCTTTATCTGTTCAATCCATATTCTATGCCTCTTGTTTAATTCCTTCAATGTGAATATATACAACAGACTTTTATGGTCAGTATATATTTGACATTTGACTCTGTATAAATGATGAAGCAAAATTTTGAAAGATAAAACCATAACTGCGAATTCCAAATCATGTGTGCAATAATTTAACACATGAGGTTTTAGTTGTCTTGAATCATAAATAATTACCCGATCATTATGCATAAAAACACAACCTAGTCCCTTCAAAGAAGCATCACTATATATGATAAACTCACCATTTCAGGAATGCAAGGCCAAAACTGGATCATTCACCAATATCTTATTCAGTTCTTGAAAAAAAAACATCACATTATTATGTCCAAACAAATTTAAACCCTTTCTGTGTAATCTTTGTAACCAGGCTAGATAATCAAGAAATTTTCTTAACAAAATGTCAGTAATAACTTCCTAGTACAATAAAACTATGAATCTCGGTAATAATTGTGGGTCTTGACCATTCATCAACCACTTTTGTTTTTTTAGGATCAACTGTTATTCCATCCTTATTTAAAATGCTCCCAAGAAAATAAATCTATTGTAACCAAAAATCACACTTGCGGAATTTTACATACATTATCTTTTCTTTTAATGTTTGTAAAACAACCCTTAGATGATTTTCTTGCTCCTATTTATTTTTATAAAATACCAAAATGTCATCAATAAACACAACCAAAAAACTTATCCAAGAACTCATGAAAGATTATATTAATAAGATTAATGAATACAATAGGTGCATTAGTTATCCCGAATGGCATAACAACAAATTCATAATGCCTATATCTAGTACGAAATGTTCTTTTCGGCATGTCATCCCTCTTCACCTTCAGCTGATGGTATCCGGATCTCTAGTCAATCTTAGAAAAGTACTGAGATCGCTAGATCTAACCAAAGAAGTCATAGATATGAGGCAAAGGATACCTATTTTTATTAGTGATGCTATTAAAATATCTATAATCAATGCAAAATCTCATGGTACCAACATTCTTTTTAACAAACAAAACAATATCTCCCCATGGTGATGTTCTAGGATGAATGAATCCTTTATCAAGAAAATCCTGAAACTGATATTTCAATTCAATATGTTCTATTTGAGCCCTCTGATATGGGGGTTTTGAAAATTGATTAGCATCCGAAACTAAGTCAATTGTAAATTCGACTTCATGATCATGATTGACCCTTGGTAAGTCATCGGAAAAAACATAACAGTATTCATTTACCACTAGCACATCATTAATCTAAACAGTTCCCTTTTTTCACCAATATGATCAAGATAACATTCATTTACATCTTTCAATAGTTTCATAACTTCTTGATATGTTATCAATTATATGGGTTCATTTTTGTATACAAACTGAAACACGTTTTGAAAAAATACTTCTTTAGCTATATATCCAATCTTAGAATGAGAAATATAAAGCCAATCCATTCCCAGAAAAACATCAAACTCAACTAAGGGTAAAAAAACATGCTTTTTAGGTAATGTTTTTCCATATACCATAATAGAAAGATTCTTATAATTCCACTTTACTATAATATTTCTCCCTGGTGTTTTGACAACAAGTTCAGGTCTCATTTGTTGAGGTGATATTTCCAATTTACCTAAAAATTTCATAGAGATGATTAAATATGTAGACCCTATATCAAACAAAAAATTAGAAAAATTGGAGTGAACAAAAAAATTACATGATACAAATTCATTGAATGGTCTGAAATTTTCTTTTTAGGTCACAGAGGATCTCACTAAACTTTTCTGCTGGTACACTAGCTTCTTTGCATTATTTGGATCTCCCTTTGGATAGGAATTTGCACAATGACCTATCTCACGACATTTAAAACACATTACATTTTGATTATCGGGATTAGTCTTAGGATAATTTTCATTTCAATCTCAGGCCATATGTACAAACTTACCAAATTTATAACACTTCCCAGTTTTTCTATGCTATTCCCCAAGGGGCTTCCTAACACAATTTTCACAAACTAGAAAGTGGATTTTCTTACCATCAGGTTTCATTGGTTTATTCTTAAACATTTTTTCCATCTAGACCTCTTCTTCTCCGTATTTCCAAAAATCATGTGGTCATCAGTGAACTCCATCTCTACCCTCTCAGCATATCAGACAAGGCTCTCATAATTTTCGAATTCATAGGAGGCCAACACACGTCAATACCTTGGATTTAATCCTGAGTAAAAGCGGTTGATTTAGTACTCAAAATCCAGAATAAGATTTGGAGCGTACCTCGCCAGTCATGTGAAGTTTTCTTCATACACAGCCATTAAATCCTCCTACTTCTGCTTCAATTCAAATAATCTCTTCTCCATCCTATGTTACACCACCTTAGGAAAATATTTTTCAAGGAAAATACTTTTAAATTCATCCCACTATAAGGCATAAAAATCTTCTCTACCCCTGATATTTCTTACCATTGACCACCACTAATCAGCTTCACTATCAAAATGATAAATTCAAATACTTACCTTTTGATTGTCTAAACATCCCATGACATTTAATATCTTTTCCAGGGTTTTGATCCATCCTTTAGATGCTACTGGGTTAGAATATCCATTGAATGCAGGAGGTTGTTGTCTCATAAAAAGTTACACTAATGCCATGTTATTTGTGGTAACTCTATTTGTTATCTTTCATGGATGCTACCACCATTTATTTCCTGTGTTAGCTAAGACACTACAGTCACAAACTGCTCGGTTTCAATCCCTACCATTCAAGGCTGCAGATTCGGAAGGATATCATTCTGTCGGTGCCTCTCCTCTTCAACTTCCCTATTTCATCTGCGGACAACCATTTTGAACAAACATATCGTAGACGAAGCAACATGATGATTTTTAAATGATAAAAAATTTCAAATTAATCATAGAGTAAAAATCATTTACAAAATTATTTTAACATCATCCTAACCCCTAAAGTTTTCTAAACCATCCTCTGATACCAACTATAAGAACCAAACCTCATTACATACATAATATTCACTTTAGTCAAGAAATAACTTCTTTTTACATTGAGGATATTTTCATGTTTATTGATTTATAGAAATGTGACAATACCTTCATAACATTATACATTATTACAGAGTGGATACAATAAAAATTGTACTCATTCCTTCCAAAATTTCAATCTATCCAAATAAAACATGATTTATTTGATATATCTTCAAACACATAACATGGATTCCTTCACTTTCTTAAACATTCTTATAACCTATGAAAATCATTTAAAAACATTGGTTGAGAAATAAAATCTCAGTTAGAGATATAAAAAAACACATTAGTCCAAGAATACTAGTAACATATGAAATCACTTTCAAAAGATATGCTTGTCACCCATATATACTTACTTTATAAAACATGATATTTCCTGAATATTAACAAAAATATAATAACATAAATATAACCATAAATGTATATTGAGGAATTACTTACATAATATTTTAACTCTCATGTCTACCTTATAATTTGTAACCCTCACGGCTACCTTACAATTTGTGTAACTATCATAGTTACACATGGAGTAACCATATGTCCGACCTCCAACTTACACATAACCAATTTACTGGAAGTATATATAGGTCCCAAAATTAATCATAACCAATTATTAATATCTATAACATAATAATACAACATGAATATTAGCATAAAAACATTGCATTTGAATTTTGTAAAACAGAATTTTAAAAGAGAATTTTAAAAGAAAAGTACCTTATAAATATCATATAAATGATGTGAGACTTAATAGAGTAGATGGAATATGTATATACAATGTAATTATATATAATTAAAAATTATTTAATAAAAAACCATCACATAAATAATTTTAATACCACATAAATAACGATGTAGAAGGTTAACCCAAAGAATGTAAATCTGGTTAAGAATTCCCTTACCATAGGCTTTTCCTACTTCAAACATGTTTAACTTTCATGTATAATGCTTAAAAGAGTGTTATTTGTATTTTAATGATACATTTTTACATTTATAAAATCTTATGTGATCATTTCCTAACATCATTTCACCCTTTAATTGTTAGTATTTTTCTCCTTGCACTGTTTTTGGGTGAGCTCTTTACATGATTTTCAAGATCGGTTCATGATGGATGTTATTGTAGATTGGAAGTGAAATTACATAATTAGAATGGAGTAGTATTTAAATATTTCATGGAACACAAATTATCCCATTTAACATTTTTTTAATTCTTACACGATGATGATTCATATGTTAAAACATTAATGATGTTCGTTTAGATCATTTTAGTGGTTCTTTGATACTAACGACCTCATTTTGGTTTATAAATTAAATCCATGTGCCCAAATGAATTATAGAAACATTGATGATAAATAATAAATATATTATAACCTTATTCAACAATAAAAATGGTTTCATTACCACACATGAAGGATATAAAGAAAAATTTAATCACATCATCCATGATGTCGGTAATTCGACACATCAGGGACAATGTTTTGAATTCAATGAATAAGTGGGAGAGGAGAAGAATAGTGATGATTAATTTTCCATGAAAATTAGAACCTCAGGAATATAAAATATTCTGGTTATTTTATTCCTCTTGGTTATGAGGATGTTATAAAAGAAGATGAAAAGAAAGGAATCGTGAAAAAAAAAAGAAAACTTGAGAAATTTCTCACGAAAATTCAGCAGCCTAACAACATCTATTAAAATTTCATAAAAATATTTTGATGAGATAAAGGGGATATATCATCACTATTAAATAATATTTAATGTAATGGGGGATATGTAACGAAATATGCCAACATAAGACAAAGGTAAAAGAAGAGGTTAACATAAAATGAAAGAAAAGAATGAAAATAAAAGAGGATGTTTACCTCTCGATCTCTTCTCCTTGAGATCCTTCTTAAGGGATTTGATTTTGGTATTTTGGTGTGAAAAGGATGATATAGGACATTGGGAAGATCCATGTAAGGATTATTGGGAATAAATTAGGCATGGATCAAGGCTTGAGAGGTGTGGGAAGAAGAGGGGAGTGAGGGTGGTATTTATATTGGAGGAGATGGGGTATTTTTTATTATTTTAATCATTATTATAATATTTTTGCCAAAAATTTTGAACAGTCTTAGTTTATGTGACATAAAATAGTAATAATGTCATGTTAGTTTGATCCAAGTGGCCTTACATCACTTATGATGTCATAAATTGTGTATTTTACTGATACTTTTATTATACAATATTTTATCGTATTTCACTATTCATCAAAAATTCAAGATTTTCAGAAAAATCCCAAAAATTTACCCTAAACATTTTTTGATGTGTAGAATTCCAAAATGAAGTCCATTTTTTAAAAATAATTTTCTAATTATTATTAATTATATTTTTAAATGAAAGCATACTTAAATCAAAAATTAATAATTCTAATTCTATAACTACTTCTATATCATGATGAAAAATAAACCAAAATTTTATTATCTTAAAGCCTTAAGAAAATATAATAATAATAAAATTTACTACTCAATAGGGTCATATTACTACTCACATTACTATTTATAAGTGTATGTTACTATTCACGGAAAAACAAGTTGGTTTCATCAGACTCCATATAACTTACTGAAAACAATTGCAGATGACAGTTTCCTGAAATTCAAAAAATAATAGTGGAAAAATTATGCTTAAAGGTTAGTTATAAATATCTACTTAAAACAAAGTTCCATTAATTTCTATTTGTTTTTAGAAAATATTAGGGTGTTACGGTGCCTTTTCTTGTGCTCTATTATTTTCCTAAAGAATAATAATTTTTTTCTCCAGCTTATTAGAATTTATATCAGTGAAATATTTATTCCCATCAAACACTAAAATAGAGGATTATATTGTAACTCCATTAGTTCCCTTTTTATTATAGTTCCAACCCGTATGACCATGGTTAGAACTGATAAATAATTTCTTTTTAAAACCATACCTTGTATAGTCTCACTGTGTTTAGATGTTGTTGTAGTAAATTTTTGTCACACCCTGACCCATGTATTTGGGTTATTTTATTATTTTCATAACTTTAAATATTTTTTAGGATTCAGGTTTAGTCCCAGATTAATTTATTTGAGTAAAATTAAAAAGTGCTTTTTTTTGTTGACGTCATTGGTAACACGGGTAGAGCGCGATTTGGAAGCTACACGGCTTCGCCCAGGAAACTGCGTGACTGTTCCCCTTAGGAAAAATTAAAATGATTAGATTTTCTAAAGAAAACACACATTAATTGTTGTTTCGTTTAAATTTTTTATTGTGTTAATAATTTTATTATGATTTATATAATATGAGTACATTTAATTTTTTATTATTATCATTATACACTAGTATTATTATTATTATTATATTTTCTATCAATATTTTTTAGTAGTTGTTCTACAGTGTTTTTTAGGAGGAAATTTTTTGAAAAACCCTAATTTCTACCCCCTCCCCTCTTTGGGTAGGGGACCACCCCACCACTCTGCTCAACACACAGCTGGTGCGCACCCCCTGAGCACAACCGACCCCAGTCCCCCCCTGCTCAGCGTGAAATCGACGCCGCTTCTCTTACAAGGCCTCCGTTCGTGACCACCGGCAAGAAAAACTAGCATCTCCCCACCGGTCATGGCTCTCCTTCTCACTGGATGATGTGGCCTCCCTAGGCCAGCTCACTACCCAGCGCACAACCCCCTCAACTTGGCGCGACACACCAACAACGCATCCTACCTCTGGCGGCATTGTCTTCCTGTGACCAACACCCCTACCAATGACTTTGGCTCTGACTAGATCCACATATACACCACATCTAGTCTCCTTTGGATAATTATCCTTGTTTTCAATGGGTGTTTAAGGGTTAATTTGTGGATTAATGGTTGTTCTTGGTAGGGTTAGTGTATTTATACCTGTGCAGGGAAATTGAAACTGGGATTTCAAGCTATGAATTCAAGGTATGATTCCCATGGACCAATATTTTTTAATTTATTAATATTCAATTTTATATTTTTTGAACCTTATATGATTAATCTATGCTAATGTTGAGGCCTTGAATTAACATTATTTTGTTTGAAAACATTTCTCTAAGATTTGTTCTGTGATATTAGACTTTTTTTTGTGTAAATTTGTTCACACTAAATATAGGGACCTATTTCACTTGGTTTTACAATTCTAGGTTCATCCAATTCTTGATTTTTTCATTTATCTACATTTTAATGATAAATATGAAAAATTTAAATTCACTTGGTTTAAAAAATGGGTATTTTAGGTCTTGTTTTATATAAATGCTATCGTATGGTTATAGTGGTCCACGCTATTTTTTAATTATATGTTTTGTTTGGTCTGAAACTGATTTCAGAGTATTAGGACATTGTTTAGAATTTTAAATAAGTTCTAGAATTAAAATAGGTGTTTTTTTGACTTTGGGAGTTTCAACTAAAATTGTTTGCAAAGCATTTCAAGTCAGGTCTTCGGAATGGTGGCTGAGTGGATTTTATGCGTGATATGTAATATAAAATGTTTTTTTTTTCTTTTTGTAAATGTTTTTGGAGCGTACGGAATAAGGGTTTGGGTTTTTAATGGACGTCCAAATTAGTTTGGATCTTATAATAAATTTGTTTCTTGTGAAATAATGGGTTTTGGGTTTCTTAAAAAGGTTTCAAATGTTTTAAGCAAAGTGATGTGTGAATTCAGTTTTTTTTTAAATTGGTTTTTTTGTGACAAAGAATTGTAGCCCAATTGGAATTTTTATAAAAGTTTGTTTTCTTTGAAATTGAGTCAGAAATATTTTGAAGGGGTTTTATAAATGCTTTTATATGGTAATTGGTGTGTCTTTTACCTCTTTAGAAATTGGTTTGCATCATTGGTAAAAAATGTTTTTATAGAATGTTTAAGGACCTGTTTGGACACTTTATGAATATAAGGGAAATTTCATATTATGAAAACCTCTGTTGGATGAACCTCTTTCCATCAAATGATGGAATGGTCGAGATGTACTTTCTAGGGAATCCTGGGGTTCCATTATGTGGGTTCCTTAGTTGGGAACCATTTTTAATCTATTTTTTCTATGACATTAGAGTATACCTAGGGGAGACTCGGGGTATTACCTACCATAATTATTAATATAAGTGATGTTTGTGATTTGAAGCTTGGTAGAATTTATTGAATATCCCCCTTTAACACCTAAGACATTGGAACCTAGCATATTGAGAGAATTGTTTGATATGAGTACTACAATTATAGGTTATGGTACTGACTAGTGGTCCACTATAGGTCGATATGTTTGGGTTCATTACTATAGGATTTTCCCACATCCTCTCCTTATAAAGGGTGGTTGAGCGTATAGAGTGGTAGATTTCATCGTATATGGCATGATACTGTAGATTGGTTTGAATGTATTTGTATCGTCTGGGTTATTCTCGATCTCCCGGGTTTGCCTATGTTTAGTTCCTTATAGCTGTCTTAGCTGTTGTTGAGATAATCATATACCTATTTACATTTCCCTTGATATATGAATGTCTTGGTACACTTTTGTGTTGTTTTTATGGAAAGTAATGTTTTGTTTTCCTAACTCCTATGAATATGTTTTTCACAAGAAAATATGTTTCAAACTTTTCAGTGTAGGTTTTAAATGAAATCATTACTTTCCCCTTGAAATAGCATGGTAACACATAATATTAGAATCTGGATTTGAAAATGATTAAGGGTAATGGTTGGTAGTTTTTTTATGTAATTTTTTTTTGAAAAACATACTTTAATATATTATAGTTCAAACCTAGAATTGATGTTTCTTTTATTTTAAAGGAAGTGCATTGAGAAGATTGTTTATCGTGCTAGGATACTGAGTTTTTATAATCACGCCAATAGTTCATTTTTGTTTTTAGTTCATGTTAAGGCTTTAGGTTGGATGCACTCATCTTGGGTGATACTTGATCATTATGCCAGAGAGTGACCTATGGGGTCACACGAAGATAGTATTTATTTCTATTCTTTTAGTTTCTATTTCCTTCAGTTCCCATTTAGTCATTTTCTTTGGTATATTTATTTTGATCTAATATTTATTATTTCCTATGATTTTATTTATTTTTATTGGGAAAAATTGTTCTTATCATCTCTATCGATGACATGGCGCTTGTCACCATCCCGGGAGGATTTGGAATGCCTCTTGGGCCTTACCGCAAATCAGCTTGGGTGACCGGTTTAGGATTGTCCTAGGTTGGTTCATAACCAAATGGTATCAAATGATGTTGGATCTTAGCGTACCATGATTTTTAGAGTGCCCTTTGTTATTTGAGATGTCAATGTAGATGGTGTATTATTGTCAGGACTCGAGGGGTAGGTGTAGGAAGAGCGTCACAAAATCGTGCTCGTTCTGATCATCAGGTTTCAATATGTAGTTTAGTTATATTAGATTCTTTGGGTTTTTAGGGTATGTTTTTTATTTGGGATTTGACAAAGGGAGTTAGACTAATAGTTCTCATGAGCCGCATGTCTTGAAAATCCATGTGATGCTAGGGTCATGGTCCTAAAAGGCTCTTGGTGTCAGTGACATGTTTGGCATATGGTCTCCAACAATATGGTCAAGTCACCCACCAACAATAATTCCCAATCTGAGTTTTTTTGGGTCTCTATTGACTTTTGAAAGCTGTTTGAATCAGAAAAATATTGTTTTTGTAAAATGGTTATTTGAATGGATATTTTTTATTTTCAGATTATTTTAAAATAAATGGGATAAATGATTTGTTTTTGGAAAATGAAGTTGGTTTGTTTTTCCCTCAGTGTTCCTATGGGTTATCACATGCATAGTGGTATGTTGTAATATGAATGGATGTCTAGTATTGTGGATGGATTCCTGAGGTGGCACATAAATGTGCATGTGAGTGAGTCTCTAAAGAAAACCAATGGTGGTTGTTTAACCCACCAAACACTTTTTAAATTAAATATTTATTCAAAAATTAATGTTCTGATGTTATGATAGAATTTTTTTTGGAGCTTGTCACCTATGAAGTGTTTTTTTCTTGAGGATTTTATTTATTATGTTGACCTTGATTGGATTCTTGACTCTTCTTGTTTAGAGGTTTCCCCCTTGATTCATCTATGGGTGATCATAGTGTAGATTATCAACCTAAGAATTTAATGCTTGAGTTTCAGAAGCTAGATCCACATCTCATTTATGGTCAAGAAGAACCTTCCATAGAGGAGTGTATGTGAAATTTACAAAGGGACTTTACCCACATTGAGTTTCCTGTGTTGTTGAAGGTAAATGTTGTAACGTTCTTTATTGAATGTTCACATGGATATGGTGGAAGTCAGTGTCTCAGAACAATCTTCATCAAGATCTTACATGTGAGTTTTTCAATGATATATTCATTTATTAGTATATCTCTAAGAATGAATGGGTCATAAAGGGGATGGAGATGTGTTATCTGGAGTAGGGTGATCGATCAATGTTAGTGTATTTCCAGTTCCATGTTGAGCTAGTCCCTTATGATTTAATGTATTCTACAGATGAATCAATGAAGGCTCGATGTTTCGAGGTGGGTCTCCACCCCAATCTACAATTGAAGGTGTCAAAGTACAACCTTACTTCATTTTCTAATGTATTGAGACATGATTTTCATGTCGAAGCCGTAGTGGAGGGAGTGCTCAAATTTGTCCTCCCTCCTTCCATTTCTAAGAGGAGTGGTGAAGATTCTGGAAAAGAGATGAGGAAGTGATTGAAAGTGGATGGAGCATGTCATGGAATCAAAATTACATTGGATCATTCATCAACTTATTTGGAGTGAGAGATCCTCATCTGTTATCAATGTGGCATGTCGTGTCACCAAAATCCATCTTATACAAATGATATTAATCCCTAATTGGCATGTAGACTCCATGGTCCCATTCAACAATTATTTAAACGTGTTGTTAGAATGTTTCGCAGGGGAAGTTCTCAAAAGTGATGTGTTGTAAGGTTTTTGTTTAATGTTTATCATGTAGGTTTCCTTGCAGTGTAAGGGATATCTTATTGTTACTGGTGTAAAGATATTATTTTGGGTTTTGAAATATATGTGAATGTCATGGGTCTTTGATGAACATTAGTTTTCAATTCCAGTGTGGTTTTCATTACAGAATTCTGTCCTTTAATATGTCAGATCAAAAGATGTATGTTACTTATTAGGATTATCATAACTTAACTGGGAGTTAGGTGATGCTTCATCCATCAGAGCTCTACCCAAAATTCCTCATATTGAAACCATCTCATAGTCAGGAACCCCGAAGGAATTTTAAGGAGCTTGGTTAAGGTTGTTCCTCTATCATGTTGTGAGACACTTTTAGCATTTCTATTGTGGTTTCTCTGTTTATGAAAAGTTACAATTGTCACAAAGAGCATGATGGACTTATACCTCATGCAATGTTAGTAATTCTGCCTTTTTGGAAGCATGTTAAAGATCATTGGCCTTGTGTGGAAGACCCATGTGAATCGGTTGCGGATTTGGTTTGTGTCCATCCCGAAGTGGTAATTCATGTGTAGTTTTCTATTGTAGTTTCATTGATCCAATACTGGATCCCTCTCTCCCAATCCATGGTTTGAGGGTTTTTGGTTCATGAAGATTTATTAGTTCATCTTTTATTCCATTCGGACAGAAGTAAGGTGTTTAAGTGTTCTATCAGTGTTTTTTTATCTTGAGTAAGGTATAATTCAGGACTAAGTATGGTTTATAATTGGAAGCTTTTAGGTTGGTTATTTATGGTGGGGAGACCCACCATGAGTCTCTTTGAGTTTTTCATAAGATGATATCAGAAGCTAGTTGAATTATTATGGTGGGGAGTCCGTTAAGGCCTCCCCTCTACCGGTGATCTATTTCAGGCAATGAGGTTGAGTCCCATTGGTGGTTGATAGAATGTACTTTGATTAAGAGGTTGAATCATGCTTATATTTAATAATAAAGTGTTGATCGATCAGTTGGATAATGTTGTGGATTTCTGAGGGAGAAAACCATTATGGTGGGGACAATTTTCTCACCCCAACCTATGTATTTGGCTTATTTTATTATATTTTTACCTTTACATATTTTTGTTGGGATTCAGGTTCAGTTCTAGATTAATTTCATTTAGTTATATTAAAATTTTCATTTTTTGGTGTTGAAGTTGTTAGATTCATGGGTGGAGCGTGATTTAGAAGCCGTGTGGCTTCGCCTACGAAACTACATCGCCGTTATTCTTCAAAAAAAATTAGCATAAATTGAATTTGAAAATAAAATGCACATTAATTTGGGTGTCGTTTAAAATTTTCATTGTGTTAATAATTTTATTATTATTTAAATAAAATGAGTACTTTTATTTTTTCTATATTAATCATTATACATTAGTATTATTATGTATTATTATTATTATTATATTTTCAATCAAATTTTTTATTAGTTGTTTTATGGTGTTAATTTGAAATGGGATTTTTTTAAAACCCTAGTTGTTACACCCTCACCTCTTCTCACAGTGGACCCGACCCCAAACCCCTGTTATTAGTGCGTAGCCATTACACACCCCCTCTGGACAACCGAACTCCATCTCTCCTCTACTCAACGCATATCCAATGACACTTCTCATGACTGGCCACCGGTCACGACCCCCAACACGCACCACTGGCGGCCTTGTATTAAATTTATTTTATGTGAAAACATTACACTAAGATGGTTTTTTTGTTTTATTATGGGTTTATTTGTTGATTAATGTTTATTCTTGTTAGGGTTAGTCTATTAGGACCCATGCAGGGTGATTCCGAGTGGGCGTTTTCGTCACATAATGAATTCAATGTAGAATTCACATGCACCTTTCCTTTTTAATTAAAAAACATCAGTTTTATGTTTTTATCACCTTCTATGATTAATATATATTAATGTTGAGGCCTTGTATTAAATTTCTTTTATGTGAAAACATTACACTAAGATTTTTTTTGTGATATTTGACTTTGTTTTAAAAAATAGCGCACACTAAATGTAAGATCATGTTGCGTTTGACATTGTTATTTAAGATTCATACATTTCTTGTTTTATTTCCTTTATCTAGATGTTATTCATCATTTTGATTTTTTTTAAATTCACTTGGTTTAAAAAATGGGTAGTTCATGCATTGTTTTATAAAAATGGTATCATCTGGTTATAGTTATACACGATTTTTTTAATTAAATGCTTTGTTTGGCCCATACCATATTTTTGAGTTTTAGAAAATGGTTTATCAATTTAAATAAGATCCAGCATATAAATTGATGATTTATATCTTTCTGAGTTTCAACTGAAATTGTTTGAAAATCATTTCCTTCTTGATCTTCAGAATGGGGCCTGATTGGATTTTCGTGTCAAAGGAGATATAAACTGTTTTTTTTTTGTTTTTTATAGTGTTGGAAGCAAGAAATATAATGTTTTTGGATTTTTTGGGATGTCATAAGTGACTACAATCAGATAATAAATCTGTTTCTTGTGAAATAATGGATTTTTGGGTTCTTAAAAAGGATTCCAATATTTTAAGCGAAGTGAAGTGTATGATTTTTGTAAAAAATATTGGTTGTTTAGTGACCAGGAATTGTAGCCCGATTGGTGTTCTACTAAAAATTGTTTTTATTTTAAAGTGTGTAAGGAATGTTATTAGGGGTTTTACAAATTCATTTATATGGAAAACAATGTGTCTTTCACCTCTTCATAGATTGGATTTCATATTTGGAAATTTATGTTTTTATGGAATGTTTAAGGGCCGGTTTGGACACTTTGTGAAAATAAGGTGAAGTGGTTATTATGAAAACCTTACTTGGTTTCATTTATTTACTTTCCAACATGGAATGGTTCTGATTTCCACAGTATGAAATCCTTGGGTTCTGTTATGTGGGTTCCTCAGATGGGAACCGTTTGTAATCTATTTATTCCAAGGCATGTGAGTAGGCCTTGGGGAGACTCGTGGTGTGGCATGCAATGATTATCATTTTATGTATAGGATGTGATTTGATTCATGGAAGAATATGATGAATAACCACCTATAATACCTATGATATTAGAACCTGTAATATTGAGATAATTATCTAAGATGAGTAATCCAATGGTAGATTATGGTACTGACCAGTGGCACATAGCTGGAAGACATGTTTAGGTTCGTTGCTATGGGATATTCCCATAGCCTGTCGGGAGAAAGGGTGGATGAGAATATGGAGCATTAGATTTCATCATTTGTGGCATGATACTGTAGACGGGGTTTCATGTATTAGTGTCATCTGGGATATTCTCGATCTACCGGGTTTTTCTATGTCTAGTTCCTTTTATATGTTTGAGTTCTTGTTTAGAAACTCTTATACCTATTTAAATTTACCTTGCTATATGAATGCCTTGGTAATCCTGTGTGGAGGTTTTCAGGTAAAGTAATGTTTTTTTTCTATCTCCTATTATTTTTTTAAAAGAATATATGTTTCAAACTTTTTAGTCTGGGTTTTATATAAAATCATCACTTTACCCTTGAAAGAAGATGGTAACACTTAAGGATAGAATCTGGTTTTGAAAATGATTAAGGGTAATGGTTTGTAATTTATTTTTAAGTAAAAATTGTAGAAAATAATACTTTAATATATTGTAGTTCAAACTTAGAATTGATGTTTCTTTTATTTTAATGGAATTTCATTAGGATGATAGATTATTGGGCTAGAATAATGAGTTTTAATACTCTCCCATATTATAGTTTTCTGTTTTTAGTTGATGTGTAGGATACATCATGGATGCACTCTCCTTGGGAGACACATGATGGCTGAGTTAGGGAGTGACCTGTGGGGTCACAAAGAGATTGTGTTTTTTCTATTCGGGTTGTTTTTATTTTCATCAAATTCTGTTTAGTCATTTTGTTTGGTTTATTTATTTTGAGTTGATTTTTATTATTTTATCTGATTTTATTTATTTGTATTGGGAGAAATTTTTTCCATCATCTTTGTTGATTCCCTGGAACTTTTCACCAACTCAAGAGGATCAGGAATGCCTCTTAGGCATTGCCCAGATCGGCTTGGGAGGCAGGTTTAGGTTTGAACCAATTTGGTTCGCAACAATTTCATTATTCTTTTTATCCCTTGGGATTCTAAGAAATCACCCTTGATATATCTCATTATTCCAAAACACTATCACATAGTTTCTACCTTCCTCGATGATTCATCTAATTCAGGTCTGGAAAGATGCATCAACTTACACACTGATATGAATTTCCATATTTTTAGAATCAAATTTTTTATATGTATATGGGAAGGGTATCCTTTATCTAATTTAATCTTTTTATCTTTCTTTAAATATCCTTGATATTACCAACCTTCTCTTTTAGTTCAGAATTCAAATCCTTAGGACTTGATATTTCTTATATTCTTGATTTTAACCTCTCTTAAAGTGTTTCTTAGAAGGATAAATCTAGAATCCATCTCCTTATATATTTCCATTTTCTGTTCTACATCAAGTGAATGTTATTCAGTAATGTCAATTTGACAATTCATTATTTCACCCTTATTCAAAAAGTCTCCATTTTGGGCCACATTTACTTTCCTTAGACATTGGTTCTCCTCTACAAACTCTTCCAATTGTAAAAAAAACTTTTCATTATTAGCCCTAGTATTTTGAGCCTCCATTGATTCAAGATTCTTTTATATAGAAACATATTTACAATATTTCACTTTGGAATAAATTTCCCCCAACTCCTTGGCCTGATTATAAATTTCTCTCTCAAATCTATAGTGACATCAAATATTATTTTATTGAGTATTTTTAGTTTTTTAACATCAATTTTTATAGATTCAACATGGATCCTTTGATATTCATTCTTATTTATCAGGTCCATGTTTTCTTCCTTCATCCCTAGTAAGGATCCTCAGATATGTGGAAAGAATACACCTTTGGATCTCTAAATATTTCATCATTGTTAGTAGTTTTAAAATCACTTGGAATATTAGGCTTCTCTGATAGTCCTACAGTATCATTATATGAATTTGTAAATAAATAATTACATTCATACATACCTTATGTTTGTGATACACTGGTCTTTTTTAGCTCAATCAAACATTTCTCGAATACTATTCTATTTTATAGAATTCCTATGGAGTTTTGTTTCTCCTTCAGATTATTTATCTTTCCCACGTCGTATGAGAAGAATACATTTTAACTCAAAAATTGATCAAATCAATTTAGATAAAAAATATACAACAAGATAAACATCCCCATTAATTATAATTGTTGGAACCAAATGGGAATTTAGTGAGAGATACCATGGGGGTAAATCAAGGTATGCAACTCTTTCTCATTTACCTATATACCCATGAAACTCTTATAGTTCTATCTAATCTTGGCCTCACTTGTTTGTAGGGCCACTCTTGTGTTCACCTATTAAGTGATGTTCTGATTAACTACTATTTTTATCTTATCCTTATTCAAGTAATATTGATGATTTCTTAATCCACATGAATTTATTATCATACTACATTATACAAAAATAAATAAAGCACACAAGATGCAATAATTCTACTTGGTTCACCCACAATGGATTGCATCTAAAGAGAACACATTAACATCAGGTACATGTGCACAAATACACTAACATACTTTTTGTGGTTGATTAAGGCTAGTTTACCCTTATGACTAGCGTCTCTCCACAAAAACATTTAGGGCTGGCTCATTTCTACACAGGGTTCACTTCCTCTACATGTTCGGAGTTGGCTTATGGACACCTACATGTCACTCTCTTTCTCCTCCCCCTTAGCTCATTGATTTGGGAAGATGAGCTCTTTGGTTTTTAGGCCAATGTGAAACTTCACTATATGATGTTGATGCAGTAATTATTGTATATTTAACATCAGAGTTCTCTTTCACAATCTGATTGTGAACATCAACAGGGAAGATTCGCTTACACTCTTGAACTAGTCATTGAAGAATATATCCTTTTGAAATATTTTCAATAATTAGAAATATATTTCTATATTTTTTTACATTATGTGAATGTTCAAAACTCACTTTCACACAACTGTACACTTTTTCGCAGAACTCTTACACATTCACACAACTTCTCATATAATGGAAAACTCAACAATTTCATGAATATTTCACTTCATGAATCTCTGAACATTCTTGAGACAATCAATATTTCACGAATCACACTTGTTCAACGTAAAAATAATTTACATTCTTCACACAACTAATGTTAACATTACATATTCACATAAGAATGTATTTTTTCACAACTTATGTCCACATTAATATGTTCATGAAACTCGTTTGGTCAAACTAAAACAATTCCTGTGTTCACAAAACTCATGTTTGGATGAATACTTCACACGATAAATATCTTCATGATAATAATTCATGAATCAGAGCATTCTGGTGTTCAATAAGATTGAATTATATAAATGATGTGATATCACCCTATTTATAGACATTTTTGGTCATTTGTAAAATTACCTCACACTCCACCAAACTTGGGCACAACTTTTCATATTTGTTTCACTTTCATGATTTTATGTCACCTTTAAAATGTAACTCACCACCATCACAAAAATCCATTTGTATTTCTAGGTTTCATGTATCATTTTATTCTTTACACAAATACACCTTCATAAACTATCCATTCTTCCATGAAAACCTTTATTTTTTAAAATACCAACAAGGTAACGTCAAAACTCCATTTTTTTGAAACATTCCACATGTTCGTGAAACTTTTCCTCTTCCTGAAACTCTTTTCAAAATTTCATCTATTTTCTATTTTTTGATGACGTTTTCTAGAATCATCACTTTCGCATAACATTGTGAAATAAATGATACATTTCTCTTGAATTTTATTCACTTTCATGGAACTCTTTCCTTTTCTATATTTAGATGAGGTGACATAGAAACACCATGACCATGAAATTGCAGATCTATTAGAGCCTTATTTCTTTTCTCCATTTTCCTATAAAAACATTATGCATGCTCTCAAACACTTTATGGATGATTACTTAATGAATACATAATTTCTTCTTGATCCTAAAACATCTCCATAAACTTTTCATGATGCACCCTTATTTGGGTGCTCTACGTTCATAGATAGCTTCAACCAATCTCTTGATAAGATCATGATCCACATTACAGGTTTTCACATTATTCCATGTTATCTCCCACTTTCTATTTATCAATAAAACAATCTTCTCATGAAATTTTTGAAATGGGGAATAACAAATCCCACACTCTACCCTGCACTATGTTAATGAAACACCATATATGTAACATCCAGACTCAAACCACTGGGTCTGATCCCGAATTCCACATGAATCATGCACACCTCCTCATATGCAATATGCTGTAGACTGGCAGTGATTGTATATATCCGATAGTGGAGGGACTATACTCTTTGTATCATGTCAATAAGAAATATAATAATGAAATATAATAAAATAATAAATAAATAATCAGAGAAACAATCTAGAAAATGTATAAGAATCACAGATAAAAAATATCTCCTAAAGTGTTTAGCCTCTCTAGTGTATAAAGATTAGGTAAATACAAGACAAGTAAATAAACAAACATCAGCAGGGTACCCTGATGTTAATCCCAGTCTACTCCATCTCCATGCTCCACTGCTCATACATCCACCATAGGTCCCATGATTTTCACCGGATCTCTGATCATGAAATACACAAGAACGCCAAAATTCCTATGTATGGTTTGAGTACAAGAAGTAGTAGGACACATCCAATTTTTCACTACCATAATTGCATAATATAAATAACATTATATATAATAGAATAAGTAAATTTTAAAAAATCATACATTTGTCGAGTTATCATGTGATGAACAAGATGACATAAACCCCAACCTCACCTTCTTTAGCACATTGCTGGTAAAAATGTCCAAGACACGTATTCCTCCCTCAAGGTCTCATAGATCACCCAACCCTTCCAGTGGTTGTTATAGGAATTCCACATGTTCCATTGGGTATATCCCGGATTTTTTTATATTTTTAATCACCCATTTCCCAATTCTATTTGAATCCATGTCTTGTATCTTCTAGAAACACACTACGTTTTCTCATATATATGGGTAACCACTTCTGCTTTTAAGTATGTTAGGACTACATCATGATAGGTAACTAGCCATTGGACCATGTAACTCCCACCCAAAAGGCTCCACCTATAAATCTAAATATTCGTCAGCTAGAAACTATGATTCCTCCCTCTATAAGGGTAGTCATGGAAACCATTAAGAACATAAGTAATGTGTCAGGTTGGGTAACCTCATACCTCTAACCTCTAGGCTCCACCTGAGTATCTCAGTACCTTACATCTAGTCACTATGTTTTCCCCTCTACAGGGTTTGTCACACTAACCTTTTTCGGGGTAAACTCATACACCCATATTGATGTATCCACCTAAATATCTTTGTACTAACAAAAAACATTTGTAGGATATGCACAAAAAAAACTACACATGTCACAGAAAGGAATGATAAGCCATACCAACATCAAAGTCAAGATAATCAAACATTAACAAGTACACCCATGGCTACTCATGATCCCACATGAACCTCAAAATATGAATGAGTTAGTCTAGGATTATATCACATCATGATAACATCATAAATATGTAAGGAACATAATGGTATGGAACCTCCTGCCTCAAGGTCATCGACATCAATGACAAAACTAAATCACTCTACATGGTCTGAAAGCTTGCATGGGAAACTAAAAAATCAATAACACATCTTCACATAACTTATTTTTATAAATTTGGACACTCTAATGCTCTAGATTTCTCAACGGTTCCTAGAACAAAAATTAGTGATATTATTTCAAAAATAAATAAAATATTGCATGCAATCATACATTCTCTCTCCTGGATAATTTTTGAATTATTATTCTAGTCGGTGCATGTGCAAGCATAATCATCCTTAATGATAATTATTTTATGATAGTTTCTTATAAATTATCATTTTATAATTATCATGTGATTACTTAACAAAAATTATCCTTTTATAATTAGCTTTGATAATTAATACTGAATTATCCCTTATAATTATTTTTTGATAATTTTTTTATAAATTTTTCCCTATAATTATCCTTTGATAATTTATCGTAAAATATACTTATTTAAGATAACATTTATAACTTTATTGTTTTTATATTATTCATTGATAATTAAAATTAATTATCATCTATAAATTCTATATATTATCCCTCAATTAATCCACACAATTATCCTTTGATAATTTTTATTTTATAAATTATCCTTTGATAATATAGAAATTATCATTTAATAGTTTTAATAATTATATTCTTATAATTAAAATTAATTATCATCAATAAATTCTATAAATTTTCCCTCAATAAATCCATGTGGTTATCCTTTGATAATCTTTATTCTAAAAATAAACCTCTGATAATATTTTAATTATCATTAGATAATTTTAATAAATATACTTTGATAATCTAGGAAATATTGTTTGGAAATATCAATACTTTATCCATTGATAAAATTATGTAATCATTTCTAAATAATTATTTTCAATTATTGTTTATTTTCAAATAATTATCTTTTGATAATTTTAGGTATTATATCTTTGGAATAAACTGGTGTAATTATTATTGTATAATTATTTATAATTATCCTTGATAGTTTTGCAGTAATTTTTTTGGATATTTTTTTAAATTGTTCCTAAGAAAACACATTATTTATTTTCCAAAGGATCAAAAAACAACTAATAATTTGGAGGGGGGTTTGAATCATATGTTTACTTCTTTTAGTTTAAATACATTTAGAAACTTAACCTTTGAAATATGTTAAGATTCATTTCCTTTTCATGTTTTAATAAATATTCATGCATGAGACAGTTAGAAAGAAAGTGAATCAGATGATATTTATATGGATTTTCCTTAGTTTGATGACCAAAAACTTTTATATAGCCACTCCCATGGGTCTATGGAAATTTAATATTATGAATAAGAGAATACAACTTCATCAATCTCCAATTAATCACATTCTATCTCGTGATATTAATGATTATACTAACTCCCACCTTTTGAAAATGTTTACTACAAAAAAATAGATCCAAAATTATAAAATAATGACTTTGTTCAATTTTCTACACAAAAGTTACTAGGTCCTATGACCCTGAGTTAAATGGCCTTCAGTCTGGTGAACATAGTCTGATTAACTCAAACTGATCAAATAAATACGATTATCTCTTTCTCAATTTACTCTTTATGAAAATTTTTGTTCTATGTGGATAAAAAAATTTATTTATCTAAGAAACAAGTAAAAACACAATAAAACATTCCTCAATACAATGAATTCAGTATGATGGAATTATTATAATGAACCCATTCATAATATTCAAAACTCAATCTCTACTAAAATTATCAATAAGATCTTCCTCAGTTTAGTAAACAAAACGTACTGGGGTTTGACCTTCTTCTAAGATCTCAGTTTAGAAAGAAAACGTCATAAGGATTATATAGTGATCCACCTTTTCCACAATCATGAAATGTTAATAAAATGTGAAGGAACTTTTCCTCTATTTATATGCAACTAAAAAAAGATAAAGAGAGTAACTAAATTTTGTTACCTGATTACTCAAATTTGAAATCTCGAAAAAAACACTGTATTTTAAAATTTATCTTTGAGTTCTTCAATCCTTCTCACGATTTATCAAAGATCAAAATTCAAAAACAAAATAACTTTTCCTCATTAAAAAATAACATTCTATGTTTTATAATGATGAAACATTATCAGCTCATTAAGACCTATCTATATTCATATTATTAAGATCATAATATCTACATATCATTATGATTTTAATATCTTCAGCTCATTAGGGTTTAACTATATTCATTAGAGTTAGTCTAATTGATTTTATTTCTCATGTTCAGTCTAAACATATTTCCTTCTAATAGTTAGTCCAGCCACATTTCGTTCTCAGAGTTAGTCAGATCATCCTTCCATCTCATAGTATCTCTGATGGCATCCCTATAATGATGGAATTCACATAACAATGGAATTATTTTTATGATTTTCTGCATCTGATATTAAATACACTCAACAACATTGAAATTATTCAAACTTCATAAAAATTTCACATTATAACTTCTAAAATATTATATTTCAGGTAATTCTGGATATGATATTCTGTGTTTGGTTCCATCGAACTAATAAAATATTTAAATTCCTCAATTTCTTTAAAATCTATTATCATGATAGTGCTCATTATTTTTGAGAACTTCATGAAGAGGAAAGAAATGTCTGATTTAGGTTAAAACGTATGGAATCTTTCTAACTCAAGACATTACTATATTCATTCAACCTCTTTAGAAATATTATGAATTTCATTATCTAGAACATCTTACATTATAACTAATACTTAGTTTGATGAATATTTAACTCCTTGTTGATGGATCTAAGACCAAAAATGCATTTGATCAATAAATCCATCTTTCTAACTATTTCTGTGTTCGGTTTTTCTAAGTCTGAAAATGTGAGTATAGATACCCATGTATTCAAAATAGATTTCATAAAGATAAAACATTTCTATTCCTTTGTATTTTGATCCAGTAACATATATCCTACTTAAGAAAACACATTATGATGGTCTGGGTCTGATTCAGAATAACACTTTTTTTAAAAAATATTAGTTATAAAAATACAAAATGTTGTTAAAAAAAATTATCACAATGGTGCTTAAAACCCCATGTTGGGTATTGACAACACTCATTAACAACTTTTTCACCTCTCAGAAAAAATCTACAACACAAATTTTTCAAAAAACTAATGTTTTTTATTTTTTACCAAAACCCATACTTTTCCAAAATAGATTTCTAACCCCACCCTATAGAAAAACGTAATGCTTTTGAAGGAATTCAATCCCTAGGTGGCTGGTAATTTTTGTTTCCATGTTATGATAAACTTTCCTCACTTCCTCACATTTATTTTTCTCTCCCCTCTCCCATATTTTATAGAAACCAAAAATTCAAATTTATAAAATAAAGATACACAAAACCTTTTATAAAGTACAATGTTGTTACTTTCTCTCCCACTTTGTCAAAATAATCTAAAGCACATAGGGGATTATTTTTTATGATATTTCAAAAAAGTCATTTGGGGAGCCTGAAGACGATATTCTTTCCTCAACTCAACAATATTTTCTTTTGGAATTGAATTTTTGAAGATATCAGTAATTTTATACTTCATTGAGATATATTCCAAAAATATATCTCCAGTAGAAAATTTATCATTTATAATGTGAAAATTTATATCAATTTGTTTTGATCATTAATGTTGGAAAATACTTAAGATCAATTTTACTCTATTTATCAAAAATGTATCATCAATGGTTTTGAAACATTTACTTTTAAATAATCCAGTTGAACATTCATCCATAACATTAGAGTACAAGCGTGAGTAGATGAAAAAAATTCTAATTTTGATATTCCCAAAGTTGTTGAACTTTTTTTCATACGGTTCCAAATTACACAACTTTCACCCAAGAAAAATATTCCTCCCGAGGTTGATTTTATACCATTATAATCTCTATCCCAATCAAAATTTGTATAACCCTAAAACATCATATCTCAATTTATATTATATAACTACCCATGTAATGTTTTTCCTTTGACATAAGACATAATTGACGTTACTTTTAACAAATATGATTCTTTTAGATCACTCAGAACCTAGAATACAAAGTCATAGGATAACAATATTAGGCCTTGAGGCTGTAAGCTAAACTATACATCCAATTAGATTCTGAAATTCATTCTCATTCACACATTTTTCAAACTCATCTTTACTCAACATTGTTCTAAAAAATATACGAGTATAAACTTATTTGGATTCTATCATCCCAAAAATCATTAAGAATTATATAGCATACATTCCTTGAGATAATAAAATATACTTTTTTTGAACTTGTAATATAAGAATGAATGTTAATTCACTCAACATTGACATTCAAAATTATTCTTCATTTCTATAGAAAATTCTTTTCAAACCATTTTTCCTCCCGAGTTAAAATTATATCATCCACAAAAACAATTCCAATTATAGTTACCAAGTCATCATATTTCACATAATTGTTTCGATCTTCTTTTCCTTTTGAGAAATTCATTATTCTCCAAATGCTATAATGTTTTTAATACCAGGCATCTGAGGCTTTTTTCAACCCATACAAGGTTTTAATAAACCTAAAAACCATGTTTTCATTATTATATATTTGAAAACTATAATGTTGTTCAATGTAAAATTATTCCACAATCTCACCATTTATTAAATATGACATTAAATCTATATGATAAAAATTGTGATTTTTATGTGCAACCACTAATAGAAAAATTATAATAGTTTATAATCTTAAAAATAGGGAAACTACTTCTTCAAAATTCAAACCTTCCACTTGTTCATAGAATTTACAAACAATATTTCTTTTTTATTGAAACATATCCATGATCATTAATTTTTTATATAAACCCACTATATTCAGATTAGATTTTTATTTTATATCCATGTAACAAGTACTCATGGTTCGTTTTTCTCAATCTGATCCAACTCTTCATTTATAGTATTATCCCATTATTTGTGTTAAATGGCTTCTGAAACTGATTACGATTCATATTTTAAGATATGTGAAGTTTTATTTTATAATATCAACTTTATTCTATTCTAAACTGCAGTCTTTTGATTAGTAATAATATTTTTGAACTCAACATGTTTTTTAAGTTAGGAAATTTTAATGTTTCTCTTCCAGCTGAACTTTACTCATCACACGATTCTTGTGAATATTGATATGGATGTTTTGACTCACTATCATTGGAAATATCTATTTTATCCTCATTAACTTTCTCAATATCTTTTATTAAGAAAATTCTATTTTCAATTTATTTCACATCATATGATTTCAATAAGCATTGTATGAATTTGTTTCAAAAATTTTAACTTCTTCCATTGGGTGAATAAACCACAAAAGTTCCTTCATCATATTTCTCATCAATCATTCCAAGATAATAATTTCTTATTTTATGTAATCATTGACATCCAAAAACATTGAAGTACATCAATGAAGGTTTTTTATACAAAATTTCATAAGAAGTCATGTTTGATTCAAGTCTCCACAAAGATATGTTCTAAATATATTTAGTAGTACTAATAGCTTCTCTCAATTACAACATTGAAAGATTATATTCTGATAACATACATATTCCAATTTACACCAACCATATATTATTTATATCTACTACTCCATTTATTTGGTGAGTATAGAGAGAACTATACAGATATATAATACCATTCTTTCTGAGATAAATTTCAAAAGTATATCTTTTAAATTTAGTACCATTATATATTATAAAAAAATTTATATAATCCCCCTTTACATTCTAATCTTCATTTCATAAAAACCCTGAACATTTCCACATCATATAATTTGTGTTTCATAAACATGATATTTTCTTATGTAAGTGAAATCATCAATGAAAGTTATAATATATATATCCTTATTTTTATTTATATCTCATCAGCCCACATAAATTTCAATGAAAAAGTTCAAGAGGACTAGTAGAATGAATATCTTCACTCTTATGATTTTTTTGTCATCTTCCCTTTCAAACAAGTAACAAACAAATATTCATATCTGCATTTAAATTCTTGGAAATAATAGACAACATCAACTTTAAAAAGTTTGTTCATGTTTTTCTACCCAAGGTTCCCAAGTCTTCGGTGCCACAATTTGTTTTCATCTTCAGCACCCAGGTAACATGAGTTACTAAAATCTCTAATTTGAAAATGATTACAACTAGTTATTTCTCATTTTTTGATAAATTTTCCATTTTTCACACTTCTAATAATACAAGAATATTTTATGAAAATAACTTTTTTTCCATCATCACAATGATGAGATACACAATGTAAGTTATGTTTTAGTCCATTAAAAAATAAACCATCCTTATATTTCAACTTTTCTTATTCAATATTATCTCTTCTGACTCCTCTTATTTTTATGGAACTATCTTTATGAAAGGTAAGTGCTCCAGTATTATGAATGTCAACATGTTTAAAATATTTTATATCACCTATCATAAATGAAAGAATTGAAACTATCTTGTATCCATCATTTTTTCCATATAGTTTCTTTTAATGTTATCTCAGCAACAAAATCGTTTTCCTTAACGTTCTTATTTACACCATACTTTTCTTATTTACAATAAAAAACTTTTTCTGGAATGAGTTTCATATATCTTTTATTGTTATTACCATACTCACCATATCATATAAATACTTCTTCCAGACATCCAAATTTATTTTTTGGATGGTTTCTAACATCTTGATATTTTTTTATCTTCTTATGGGTTGGGAAAGATACTCATCCTCCTTCCACCATTGAATTAAATTTGTTCTAACCTTCTTCTTGGAAGTGATATATTATGAAAAAAATTACAATCAATAAGCCCATAAATTCCACAAACCCAGTAATATCCATAAATTATTTATTTTCTATTGAAGTAATATATTAATCTGTAGAAGCATTATTGAGGTTGATAATTTTATCCTGCTCTAAAAATTTTCATATGTAAACCAAATTTCCTCCCAAGTGAGTTTTCATATTTTATAGATGAAATTGGTTTCTCACACCATTTTCTACATTAGATTTCTTAATAATTTTTCCAAAACCAGAAACTTTAGAAAATCCATATGAAACATTATTTTTGGTGGGTGAGAATTTCACCTTATTCTTGATTTGAGTTTTCTCAATAAATTAAGAAGTCATAGATTTTACTTCCAAAATTTTGTTGATGTTTTAATTTAACTTACTCAAGGTAATTTTAGACTCAAGATGTTTTGATTGAAACGTTTTCACTTCATCAGTAGCTTTCATCCTCATACTGCAATCTTTGACCAATATTCCCAATTCAAAATTCTACATTTGTAAAATATGATCTCCTAAATGTATTCTTCCTCTTACTTGATGAAATGTTTTCTTCCTTAAAAAACTTCTTCATAAAAATTTCTTCATTAATAGAATTTATTTCTTGAGAGTTTTGTTTTTCACAATACATGAAACAATTTATGTTCTGGCTTGATACTCTATAAACCATTCTTTACCACCTTCTTCACTATTTGAGGAATATTTCTTTCTCATCTTTTATAATGATGGTTCTGAATTTTTCTTAACTTTCACTTTCCGAATAAGTTTTTTTAGTTGAGTCTGATTTATCTTATTTACTCCCCATAATTATTTTTCCTCTCATGATCTTATTATTATATTCTTTGGATGATTTTTCTTCTTTATAACTTCTGTTCTAGTTCATCCATAGAGGTTTTTCATCACAATCATCTCAATATTCTACAACATTCTTCTTTAGGAAATTCATACCAATGTGTATGATTCCTCCACACTCAATGAATTTGAGAGGATGTTTTCCACCATACTTTACTATTCATATTCTATAGTTTTTAGATATTACAAACATGATTATTTATTTCAAGTAATCATCCACTTTATCTTCAATGTCATTAGGATCAATATATTCGACATCTTATATTTTATTATTTTTCTCATGCCCTCAAAAGACATTTCATATTTTATATTATTTTTGAACATTGGAGATTTTCTCATTTCATATGAAACAAGAATATTATGAAATTAATCAATTGATAAATCATCCCTATCTTCTAAAGAGGAATTTTTAGAATCAAACCTATATGGAAAATTTATCATTAGCTTGTTTACAATTATATAATTGTTCATGCCATCACCAAATCCTACGATGTGTTATAAAATTGAATTTAATCTAGTCAATTATTCATTAATAGTTTCTTCATCTCACATTATTATGTCTTCATACATACTATACTATATTTTTAGCTTTGCTTCCATTACATTAGTATTCCATTTAAAAATACATCCAAGATTATCCCACATACTATTTGATGACTTGAGACCCATCAAATTTTTATAAAGATTTTATTATAAGGACATAAGGATTGAATTTATATCTTTTAAAAAAAAAATATTTATCTTATTAGAAAAAATGATCTGGGAATCCTTCTCAATATGTGAAAACCCAATTATTACAGAATCAAGAACATCTTGGCCAAGAGACAGAAGATAAAGAATCATTCAATTTTTTCATCCCTAATAATTATTTACATAAAATATATGAATTACTCTACTATCGATAGAATTAAGATTATCCATTATATGGATTTGACAAGGGACCCTTGGATAAACTAACAATTAAAGTTCCAATTGATCAAAAGATAATTGTGGGGGGAGGGTTGAATTAGTTGTTGAATTTTTATGAGTTTTAATACTTTTAGAAAATTAAACCATGCAACCTATTAAGATTAATTTATTTATCATCTATTATTAAACCCTCATTCATGAAAAAGTAAGAAAGAAAGTAAATAAAACAATATTTACTATGCCTTAAGAAAACTTTTGTTATGCCAAGGCAAAAAAAACACACTTCTTAGAAAAAACTCAAAACTCATTCTAAAATTCATCAATCTGATGAATTCAGTCTGATGGACTTAGTAAGATGAACCCATTAACAATTTTGAGAACTCAAACTCTTCTAAAATTATCAATATGATCTTCCTTAGTACCATATACAAAATGTTTAGATTTTTGGCATTATTCAGAGATCTCAATCCAAATTTAAAGCTTCTAAAAGATTATGAAGCACTCCACCTTTTTTTCACCCATTAAAAGTTATAAAAATGAAAATGAATTGAGCCTCTATTTGTGGAAAAATTGAATAAAAATTGAGAAACTAAAAAACATTCCCACTTTTCCAAATTTCAAATAAAAAAACACTTTCCTTTTAATATCAACATTCACTTCTTAAAACTTTCTCAACATTTCTCCGAGATTAGTCTTCTCAAGAAAACTACATTTTTTTATATCCCAAAATAACATTCTCAATTGAATTATATTGGAACATCTTCAATTAATTATTATCCGGATATCTTCATCTCATTAAGATGTGAATTAATTAATCTCTTTATCATCTGACTATCTTCATCTCATAATGATATGTCTATCTTTTTCAGAATTATTCTAATTGACTTTCCTTTATAGATTAAAACTGATCATCTTTCCTTATCAGAGTCAGTTTGATCATATTTAAATCTCATTATTAGTCCTTTATAATCCTGATAATGATGGAATTGTCCTGACGATGTTCTGCATCTATAGATAACACCACTCAAAAATGTTGAAATTATTCAATCTCCATTATATTTACACATTCTAAGTTATGAAAACATATATGTCTGGTATATATGTATCTGATCTTATATGTACTATTCTCTAGAACCAATAAAATATTTACAATTCCTCAATTTCATTAAAATATTTTATCATGATAGTTTTCATGATTTGAGATAACTTCATGACCAACAATGTATCATAAAATTGAGGTTAGAAAGTAAAAATAAATTGAACTCCTAACATTATTATCTACATTAAAAATCTTCAGGAACATTCTATCTTTCATTATCATGAACTTATGACTTTCCAATCAATTTTTTTTTGATGAATCTTTAAATTTATGCGGATGGATATGTGACCGAAAATGCATCTATTCAACAACTTCATCTTTCAGACTTCTCATTAATACAGTGATGCTCATTCTGAAAACCTGAGTTTAGAAACATCTTACCACGAAAAAAATTAAAGATAAAAATATTATCTATCTTTGTGTATCGATCCAAACATTAAAATTTTCTTAAGAAAACACATTCTAATAGACTGGGTATGATTCTTATTAAAAACCATTCTCTTACTAAAAGGTTGGTTGTTAACAAATATAAAACATCTTTAAAACAAATTTTCACGAAGTTTCTTTAGTAATTATATTTTTATAAAACACAATATTTATCTTTTGATAATCCTCAATAATTATCCATAGATATATTTTTTTAAAAATATTGTTAGTAGATAATTTTAATTTGTCAATTTTAAATTAACTTCCACTTTTCATTTTCTTATCCACCAATTGATAAAAGAGGATAAAAAGAAGAAATTAATTTAAAAATAAAACCAAACACCAAACCTTTTATGAATAGGTTGTCATAGCGTACCCATAATTTCATGATGTACCCCAGTTTAATGTGTTGATGTCTTCACCGATTGTACCAAAGGTTGTTCTTGGATTTTATAGACTCAATTAATACCGTCCATGATGTAATAAAATGGTTCTGATAATTAAAACCCCAAACAATAGTATAATATCACTGACCCCAATGGCCTAGAGTTGGTGGTTATTTAATTACAATTTATTAGATACAAGAGATAAAATCACCAAGTATTTATAAGTTTATTAGTCATTAATAAACTAGATGTATACATGGTTCCCTCCATAAATTTGTAATTTAATAAGGAACATAACAAGAGATTATAAAATTATTTCTCGACCCAAATTCAAAGGTTTGTCTTGAAAACATGTGGAATGAATAAAATGAATGGGGTGAGCTCAAATTCTCAGTAACGGTAAAATATAGTGGAAACATTAATCAATAATATGTTAATCCTAATCAATTAGAGCCAATCAATATGTCATGGTGAATAACTGAAAAATAGACACCATCAATAAACATGAGAATATAAATGCATCCATAGAGTTTTTCATAGTGAAAATTAATTGGATATTGATAACTTAATACTAAATTATAAAGATTATTAATTATTATAGTTAAGGTATATGGATCGTGAACCATCATACCCTCAATATGGTTAATGACTATAGCTAGATACCCATCTGATTATTCTTGGAAACTAACATGAAGGGTTTTTCACCAATTGTTTTGTTTCATGAGATATTTTTATGTATCGAGGGATATAATGGGCTCCACCCCTCACTACATGTCCAAAAAATTATTCACACATAGATTTAATTAATGAAAATATAAATTATGGAAAATATTTCTACATAGTAGAGGATATTACTTTATAAATATTTCATCCATCAATGTAAATAGCATATGCAAAAATGGTATACAGTTTAGACAATAATCATATAAATGATACAACATATTAAAGTTATTTTAGAGGAATATAATGTGAAATGAAAAATTATCTCATAGGGGTAGTAAATAAACCACATAAAATGATTAGGTTCACAATACCATGTAAGTCTCAATGAAATTTAAATTGAGATGAAGTCTCTTACCTTATGTCTGAATGTGATCTGTACTTGATATTATTGTTCTAGATAATTAGATTAAGTATATTATATAATAAATTCAGATAATTTTATACATGTATTTGATTTATTATAATTTTATTAAATTCATTTATGTTCTTTTTTAGAAGATATAAGAAACAATTTTATAGTTAGAGAGCCATATTTCCCTTAATTCTCATGATCGGTTTACTTGTATATATGTAGAGAAAATATTCTCAAATGAGAACAGTTTAATAGAAATAAAATTATATTTTATTAATGAAATTAACGAATTTTAAATGGATATATATTTAATTAGGTTATATGGTATTATGATGAATTATTAGATAAGACATTGTTAATAATCATTTATATTATTTTGGCATTTTTTGATCATCACGAACAAATTTTTCCTTATAAATTAATATTATATATATATAATAGTTGTATAATATTAAATACGCTTTAATATATATATTATAGAATTTTTTAACCATAAAAATGGTTTTATGACCAACCTTGAAGGTGTAATTTAAAAACAACAACTCATCATCCACTTAGGTGGTAAATCGACAATTCATGAACGATGTTTTCAATTTTAGAATAAAAAGAGAATGAAAATGGAGTTAATGATGGATTTTACATAAAAATAATAAAATTATATATAATATATTGAATTTATAATGATACATTGGGTATAAGTGTTAATTACATAGTAAGAAGAAAATAAATTAAAGGAAATAGGAAGAGAACGAAAAAGTATTTACTTCTTGAATTCTTCTACATGAGAACCTCCTTATGGAAATTGATTTTGGATTTTTTTTAGACCAAGGGGCACTATACATTGGTTAGATGTTTGGGAAGTGTAATGGGTACAAATTTGAAAATATTCATGTATTTCATTGTGTTAGTAGAAGAGGTGGTGAGGGGTGGAATTTATAGTGGAGGAGAGGGGTGTTTTGTAATTATTTTATTCATTAGTTTATTATATTATATCAGAACACACAATAATGATGATTATTGTAAATATATATAATAATTAGTTCTTGTGAGTTCTTACAAAGGGTTTCTAAATCATGAATGATGTTTTAATTCATGTACTTGGTTTTTAATTTCAATACCGTAAATTATCGTATTTTACTATTCTTAAGAAATGAAATTATTTCAGAAAAATCCCAAAAAATCACCCGAACCATTTTTTACATGAAATATTAAAAAATTAATTCCATTTTATAAAAATAATATTTAAATATGAGTAATTTATTTTCTAATTTAAATAATCATTTATTCGATAACAAAAAATTTTAAAATTATAACTGAATTTTTAACAAATTGAAAAATTAATTAAGGTCTCATAAAATTATATTATAATAAAAAAAATATAATATAATTATTTGATTATAATTTATGAAAATAAATTTTATTTTAAATAATTATATAAATTTTAAAATTTCAAATAAACATTTATTTTCTATAAAAAATACCAACAGTTAATTTATCATTTTCAAAGTATTTATTTACTTAAACTATGATATAGTTATATTCTATTTTCATTTATATGATGCCTAAATTTTATTTATTCCATCAATGGAAATGTAACTATTCTATTGGTTGAATTAATATTCCTAAGGGTCACATTACTATTCCAAAGGTCATGTCACTATTTCATTGGTATATGATCCTTAATTTCTATAAAAAGACTATTATTTCATTAATTATTCATTTATAGAGTTTATTTATTCTGTATAAGATTTTATATGATTTATAAAATATGAAATAATTCTTTGTGAAATGTAATATATCTAATTATTTGAAGTTATTTGATAGGATAAAAACTATAAAATATTAGGGTGTTATATTTTCCCACCTTCTGAAATTTCATCCTCGATATTTTCATGAATATTGTCTTCTAAATAGATGAGGGTTGTTCTTCTTCATAAGAACCGCATGTTCCCATGTTGCATCTTCTATTTTATCCTTTCTATAAAGAATCTTTACTAGCCGAGTAATTTGATTTCTCAATAGCTCGATTTTGTTATGAATTTCGATAGGCTCTTCTCAATAAGACAAATCAGGTTCCAATTTTATTTCGTATAGGTGAGTACCTAAGTTGGTTCTGGAATTTAAATCATTAACAACTATATGTCTAAAAAATCACGATCTTTGGAGAGACTTGGTGACATTTCTAATCTGTAACCTATAGATTCGATTATTTCAAGAGTTTCAAATGGTTTGATATACTTAGGAGTCAGTTTCCCTTTCTTACTAAACCATAAAACACCCTTCTATAAAGAAACATTCATAAAGACATGATATCCCATTTGAAATTCTAGATTATTTCTTTTATTAACATCATAACTCTTTTTCTACTTTGATACACTTTGATATGAGACTAAATAGTCATTACCTTTTTCCTTGTCTCATCAATAAGTTATGGGGCTAAATATTTCCCCTCACAAACTTCATCTTGACATGTTGGAGTACGATCTCTCTTGCTATATTGTAACACCCTGAGATTTTATGAGATAAATTTCATTTAATTTCATTTATGTCTTGTGTTTTATGATACACCTATACTATATTGCACTATATGCAACACCATATTATCTTGAAGTATACATAACACTATTCTTGGTTTGTGTTACACACAATTTCAAGTTCATTTGATAGAATTCATTTCATGAAACATTGAGTATAGATATTGATCAATGTATAAAATTACTATGTTTTTATGATGTTACACACAATACAAAAAAAATCATGCACTACATGAAACACTGACTTGTATTGTGTTACACAGAAGAGCAACTTTCCTCAATAGCTTGTGTTGTACGCAATACCATGTTTCACTTACCAATGATATATTGTTAAATTATTATTATTTAATGGAATATAAAATTGACATTATGAATAGTATTAACAACAATGTAAATTTTATAAAATTTATATTCATCTTATGTATTTTCTAGACATGATAAAAGAACCAGTTTATTCTTTCAGATAAAATAAGGATTTTTTAAAAACAATGCAGTTTTGCTGCGTTTTGATGGCATACCCATTTTAAATCCAGTTTTTTAAACTTTTATATATTCTATTTGAAAAAAAATAGTCACTTTCTTTGAAGAGGCACATAAAAATGTAAATATGTTGAGTTTTAGGTATTTTTTATATAAAATCAATATTTTAATGAATAGTGAAAAATACTGCATTTTAATTCAACAATTACTTTTTGCCTAATTTATTTATATAGTTATACTATGTTTTTATAAATTTTTAAATTTTAATTATATTGTATATTTATCATTTAATCTAAATTTTGTCATTGGAATTAATTTCCCATTGAAATTGCACATTATAACATCTCAATGTTTTGATTGATTTTACTTCTTAAAAACTCACTTTTTGGTTTTGATAATGGGAAACTAATTTTTCAAACTTTTGTGCTATTGGATTTTGAAAAATGTATTATATATTTGGAATCAAGAGGTCCAAATTGTTTAAATAGGTATTTTTTTGGCATTATGAATATTAACTCAAGTAATTATTTTATTTACCTTGGGTTAAAGGATAAATCTTGTAAATAAAGGTAAAAAATAAATATTATTGTTAGGACTAATAGGGGCCTATATACCCTGAGAGGGGGGGTGAATCAGGGTATGGATATTCTTTTTCAAAGTTCTTTCTGCCCCACTGGATCTTGACCTCTTTGTTACAAGGGTCACTTTGATTGCACTTGTGTGGTTACTGTGATCTATGTGGTTACTGTGATATCTTGTCTCCTTTACCTGATGATGATGCTTTGAATGCAATGCAGGGGAGTAAGCAGGCAGACACAGAGATTTTTACTTGGTTCCCCGCTAAGGGCTACGTCCAAGGAGCATACGCCGACAAGTTGCCGGTTCGTACCAAATTCCACTAGTCTTCACTAACTGTGGATTACAATGTTCGGGCTAGATCAGTTCTATGCCCAGGCTCACTTCCTTTACAAGGTTTAGGGTCAGCTCACTGCTTTCCCAAGGGTCACTCCCTGTTTCTCTCTCTCTGGCTCACTGCCGGTGGAGAGGATCACCTTTTCCCCTTCCTAAGCTCACTGCTCCAGAAGGGATTCACTCACAGTTTATAGACCTGTAGGTCTCTTCATTTTCATGAAGGAATGTATCTTCCTCTATATGTAGATGCTCTGTTGAAGTCCAACTTTCACCCGCAGATGAATCTCACTTTGCACCGGATGTACCGGGCAACCTCAATTTTTACGCGCAACCCTTACGGTGTCTTGCGCGCAACTTCTATGATTTGCGCGAAATTCCTTTTTTGCGCAACTTCCAAATATTACGCATAGCCTAGAAACTATCTTGCGCGCAATTCACTACTTTTGCGTGAAATCCACTTTTCGCGCTATCTTCCTTTTACGTGCCAATCACCAACTTTCTGCGCAGCCTTTGCTTTTCGCGCAATCTGACTTTACGTGCAAACTTCAAGTTTACGCGCAACACCCTTTCTAACTTCAATTTCGCGCACCAGAGCTCGGGTATTTTCTATGTCTTGAACTCTTCTGAATGGAGGAGGGTCACTTCATATTTATAGGAAAAATCGACCCCGCGCGAAAAACCCTCCTTGAGCGCGTAATCCGCTTTGATCGCGAAATACAAATATTCCGCGCACAACCATTTTCCGCGCACTGCTCCATAATTTCGCGCACCTCATGCCTTTGCCATTTTCCGAGCTTCGGACCTCGAAACATCTTTTTCGCGAAATACTTCATCTGCTATTTCGCGCGCCACTTCAATTTTTCGCGCACGCCTCCAAAATTTCGCGCGCCTCATGCCTTTACCGATTTTCAAGCTTTCGGCCTTGAAACATCTTTTGCGCGAAATACAATTTCGCGCAACCCGCTGTTTTGCGCGCCATACTTCATGATTTCGCGCAACCCGCTAATTTTGAGCACCACGCTTAATGTTTCCACGCACCTCCTTCATTTCTCTCTCCTCAACCTTTGCCAACAAAAAATCACTCCATTTTCCATTGGCGATTTTCAGGCCCATAAATTTGGCAAACACTGGGAAACGGCGCCACCTTGTACTGCTCTTTTGTACCGCCTCCAGATCGTCCTTTCATTTGTCATAGTTCTTTGTCAACATGGAATGTCAACAACTTCTCGGGAACTCGACAATTCTCCATGGAAACCTGCTTTGTCAACAAACACAATCAACCCAAAATACTGCAATGTTACCTTGATGGATTTTTTCCCAACAATTATAATAATATTAAACTCCACTAAAACATGTACTAATCCTATTTCATGAGATATGACCAACGACAGGCATCCTTGGGTTGATTTTAGGACCCCATAGAGGCATATTGATGTTAAAATCACATTTTAAAATTATTAATTTAACGTATAGAGAAATATATCATAAACATGTATCTTTTAATAAAAAGATTTTATATGGGGTTATATAAGTGATTATTTTGTCTACAAATAGTTATTATAACTAATAAATTCTTTCCTATATCATAATATTTTATTTATAACTTTATACATTAAATTAATAAATTTAATAATAACATAATGATGATGTAATGAATGCTTCATTAAAAATGGATTCAAATTGATGATATTATATTTTTATAATAAATTTTATTTGTTATTTAGATGTCATAAAAGAATTTTTCTAGATGATATTGACATACTATCTTTTATTTTATGCATTATTGTTAAAGTAATCATGTTATTATTAATTAAAACATACTCAGTTATGAATACTGTACAAAATTGAAATAATTCTTAACTTAAAACATAAAATATTTTATTAAATGATATTAAATACATAAAAATATAATATTCATAAAAATGGTTAATATAAGTAAAATTATGTCATAAATTACTTTTTTTGGTCATTTGACAATATATGGTGATTACATTAATGCACAATGTCTAAAAAACATGATATAACGGTAAGATTAAAAATAGTAAAATAAGGGTTAAACCAAAAAGATAAGGTTAAAAATATTCAAAATTGGTCTAAAAATTATTTTATTATGGTTATGTGAACCAAAATAATCCTATATTTTAATTAATTGGATTTTGGTCCATTTTTATCTAAATTTATTTTATAATAAATTCATATTTTGAGATTTTCCTAAATCTCCCCTCTCCCATCTTATAATCGGGAACCTGCTATCTCTTCTCGTCGCTCAATTTTGAGCCTTCAAGAGCAGACAAACCCTACCCATTTAACTTCTCAACTTCCCTAGTTCCATTCTAGAGGATATTGTCTTTTTAACAGACCAACTCTAGTGCCTTGAGAAAAAAATCAATGGAGGAACGTTGAGGAAGAGGTAATCTCTTCTACTGATTCCTTCAAATTTAATTCTTATTCTAATTCCTATACTTTAGTTTTTTTCATTATAAATTAATAACATCAGTATAAATAATATGCTTATATGTTATTATAAATATTTAACAACACTATTTAACCTTCTATCCATCCTACATAATAAATCACTTCACGTGCGTACATATGACTTATTGTCTCCACGTCGTTGTGTAATCTGTTTTCACCACCACCTTACTTGGATGGGTATAATGGTGAAAATAAATTCTATATTTGATTATTATATAATGATAAAAAAAATTAGATATTGTACACCATTCAATTCAATACCATTCAACAATTATGGGAACGATATCGTTGCTCTTATGTATGTACGACTTACCGTTTCCACAATGCGATAAGATTCATTCTCAATGAAAACAATTAAAGAATGATTATAAATTACATATAATAAATAATAATTAAATATATGACATAATAATGATATTTCATTTATGTGTATGTATGTATATATCATTTAATTACTTCTATTCAATTCAATATGGAAATGAAAACTGTGTTCTTGCACATTTACGGCCTACTGTCTCTATGGATGATATATTACATTACATTTATCTATCTATTATATATATATATATACATGAATATTTATGATAGATAAATAATTTTTAACATTATCAATTTAATTAAATCTTGATCTAACTAATAATATTAAGATGAACAAGTCCAAACACGTACGATAAATAAAACGATTGTTACCCAAAACATTTCTTTAACATTGAATTGAAAAACGAACAGATAATATAATGTCATAAGTAAATTATATTTAATATCAAAAATAGTAATATTTTTCTGTTTTATGTTAATAATATTGTTGAACTCACTATATAGGAGTTTCAGACACATACGAATAAAACTAGACCAAATGTATGGGATAACATTGCAAATCGCATTTTTATCTGAGATTTTTTATACGTAAGTATTTACTAGGGTTATATTTATCATAAATTTCCATGTTTTATAAGAAAATTCTCATAAAATGTTTACTATTTTTCTATGTATGTTTAAATTAATTTTTACCTATTTTTACGTTTACTACATTGTTTTTAAGGAATCTTTCTTATGTTTACCATATGAGGTACTTTTTTACATTTTCAGAAAAAGTACGAGAAGAATGTTATTTTAAATTATATGGAATGAATGGATTTTTATATTTTCATGACATATTATTTCATGAATCATCCCCTAGAAAATTTAAATATTGTTTTCAACTAAATAATTTTCTTTGAAAATTGCATGGCATTTTGAGACAAGAAAATGTTTTTAAATAAGAAAGGATATTTTTTACAGGAATTAATTTCATGTATTTTCTCAAAATTATTTTCCATATTAGATGTCACTCTTTAAAAACGGTTATGTTTCTATACCTATTATTACTATGATTTGAATATGTTAATAATGGAATTTTATTTTATATGGATTATGTTATGTCAGAATGACGTTTAAGAAAACCCATTTTATTTCATTGGTTATTCTATGATGAATGATTTATGTATTTGTGGAACATATAAGATTGTTTTCATTATGAGATGGGTGAGACCTATATCTACCCCTAATGCATTGCGTAATGATTTATATCTCATGAGATAAAAATATATGGAATGACATGTAAATTTGGTTCAGTAACACAGAGGTTGAACGATATGCAAATCGGGTTCACCAATACATGGTTAGAACTAAAAGTTAACCCATATCATTAAACTAATTTGTCCACTATGACGGTATACGAAGAAATTACTTTTATACTATGGAAATCATATTATGTATTATTATTTTTCCACAATTTCTTGTTTATGCATGTCATATTCTATCTATTTTAATGATATTTTATTATATATGCCTTATATACTAGAAAAATTTATTTCATGACTCATGATTTTGATGTTTAAAATTTTTGTTCATGTTTTAACATTAAAATGTATATGGTTTTTTTTATATTCCCCATTATTACCCTTAATAAGAATTTGGCCTCACCATTTTTATGTCTTCTTTTCTCTAGGAAATAAATAAAGGTTTTAGGTAGGAAAATTAAAGGGGATGATATTTATGGGAGATGTTGTAGATCATTCACCAAGTTTGAAGATTATGTTCTGAGTTTCGAAAGACACAAAATTAATATGGTCTTTGAGAATATAATTGTGTACTGTATCATGTATTACGAAAATGAAATTCAATTTCATTGTATTTCAAGCTGGGGTCGTTATAGTTGGTATTAGAGAGAAGGTTTATTTAACATTTGGAAACTAGGATATGAAAACATTAGTGTTATCCCAAGAGATATTTCTCAGGTATGTTGGGAAATGCCTCTAAGGATAAGTATAAGTATTTGTTACAACCCTAGAATTATGCTAATGATCATTAATAACCTAGGATTAAACCTATGATGTTAGTGATAGAAAGTACTCTCCCTTTATTTTGTTTTTTTCCTAGTATGTTTTTGTCCACTCATATTATTCTTTTTGGGTTTTAGATAGTTGATGGAAATAGAAGGATTCATGTTAATGGTGAATATGAATGACAATGGAATGATATTCTTCCTGAGGAACCAAATGAAATGGGATTTTTAAGGAGAAAAATAATTATTATAAATAATCATCAATATCATAATATGATCAATAATCTCAACATTGGTAAGTTTTCTATCCCATATAATAAGAGATAGAAGACGTTTCGGGATGGTTATAGAAAAAGTAAATTTCAATTTCCTAATGTAAATCATGTGGGAATAGGTATCAAAGTTAATTTTTTAAAGAATTTGAAGATTATTTGGGTGTGTAAAAGAAAGAAAAAATGCCAGTAATGGAAAAGAAAAAGGATATGTTAACACAATGGAAAAGGATAATGGTATTTCTAAGAAATAAACCATGGTTAAAATTTTTAAATGTTGAATGTATGGGCATTATGAAAATCATTTCCCTAATGTAAAATTCGGTGAAGAGAATCAGCATGGTCGTATGGGTAGTATTTATGTTTCTGAAAATAAATAGACTAAAAATGACATGTGAGATGAAAAAAGTGTTATGGAATAAAATGATGAAGCTCGGTCAATTTTTTAAGATGGTAGTGGAATGATTGAATGTTTATCAATAATAATTTAGTGTAAGTAATTTAATGGTACTATGTTATAATGAAACATCTATGTATTGTTACACTATTTTTCCTTAAGTATTTGAATGTATATGTTGAATGCTATCGGTAACCCTGAATGTTTGTTTATATATATTTTAAAAGCACATGATATGATCATAATGAAGATACAATGAAAGAATGAGATTTTTGGTAGTATTAATAACCTCATGACTGATATAAGGAACAAAGTGATATCATGGTTTGAGTAAATAGAATTTTTGGGATTTCTGGCCTGTGCAAAGAGTTAACTTTTGACAACTTGCATGTTTTAACAAAGGTTCTATGGTAATTAATGTTCCAAGACAATACATGATTAAGGTATTCACATGTTAGGAATGTGAAAACCAAGAACTACCTTTTGAAATATGGAAGAAAAATGTTAAGTAGATTTATATATCCTCTTTCAAATGTTTTATATTTTCATTTTTTGGAATGATTGTAATGGTATCCATTTATGGATAGTATAAGTTATATTTTGGTTGATGTTTGTTAGATTAATGTATTATATCACTATAGGTATACTTATGAATATTTGATTACTTTTACTAATTTTTTTTAAGATAGATGGAATGATCTATCATTCTAATTATGGATACATGATCAGGTAACACTTTAGGAATAACATATTCATCATCTTTTCTTTAAGTAAGAGATGAAGTGGAAATTTGTTCGAGGCATGAAAAACGATGAAATTTTACAAAAATAAAAAAATTATTTCTCCTCATACAAAAAAAATCATCAACATTAGGAAAATGATATGGAAACAAAAAATGTTGTCCTAGTATCCTCTTATCCAATTATTTAGATGGTCCCTTAAATCATCGTATATTTTTGGGTTTCTAGTAATTAACATTCTCCAAACCTTATTCTCTATCAATATCTATTACAAATTTATGGATATATTTATCTTCCATATCCATGTTTTTACTTCCCACCTATGCTCTACTGTGTGGAAACCCAATGATGAGACACTTTGGGTAATCATTATTTTACTAAAATTTATTTTTTAAAATGAAGTTTTAGTATCCTATTTGACAATGTGGGTTTCCATTAATTAAACATTCATGTAGTAAACCATTTAAAACCCTGAATAATTTCGAGGGAGAAATTCATTTTAAGGGGGTAGAATTTAACACCCCAATATTTTATGAGATATATTATTTTTAATTTCTTTTATTTCTTGTGTTGTATGATACACCAATTTTATATTTTTCTATACGCAACACCGTATTAGATTATATTATGGGGAACACTATTCTTGGCTTGTGTTACACACAATTTTATGTTCTTTTGATATAATTCATTTCTCTCAAAATTGAGTATACATTTGGTTCGATGTATAGAGGAACTATGTTTGTATTATATTATACGCAACACCAAAGGAATATTTCACTACAAACAACACTGAGTTGAATTTCATTACACGCAATAGCGACTTTCCTCGATAGCTTGCGTTATACACAATAACGAGTTTCAGTAAACAATGATTTATTATTAAAATATTATTATTTGATGGGATATAAACTATCCTTTATGAATAATATTAACCAAATTTTTTATTTTATTAAATAAAAAATTGTCTTATGTATTTTCTATACATGATATATGAACATGTTCATTTTTTTGGATAAAAGAATTATTTTCCAAAAAAATGCAGTTTTGCCGCCTTTTGAGGGAAGACCCATATAAAATATAGTTTTTAAAACATTAATAAAATATATTTGACAAAATAAACTTCTTCATTGTAGTAGGGGAATAATAATTTACTTATGATGAATTTTTTGTATTTTTCTGATAAAATTATTATTTTAATGAATTGTAAAAATACATCATTTTAATTCAAAACAGCCTTTTCATCTAATTTATTTATATAGTTAGAGATATTTTTAAATGTTTTAATATTTAATTTTATTATGTTTTTATAATTTAATTCAATTTTTCTCATTGTATGTAATTCTCCATTTAAATTTCACATAACAACATTTCAATCTTTTGATTGTTATTACCTTTTAAAAACTCACGTTTTGGTTTTGACAATGATAATTATTGTTAAATTTTTTAATGCAACTTCTGTGTATTGAATTTATAAAAATATATTCCATATTTTAATTCATGAGTTCCAAATTGTGTAAATAGTAACCTTGTATTTTTAGTCACTATGAATAGTATCTTTAATAATTATTATATTTACCCTGGTTAAAGGGTAAATCTGGTAAATAAAGGTAATAAAATAATATTAAACTACTATTACACATGTCATAATCCTATTGGATGAGATATGTACTACAATGGTCATCCTTGGGTAGATTTGGGGACCTCATAGAGCCACTTAAATATAAAAATATAAATTTATAAGAATTATTTTAAAGTAAATAGAAATACAAAATAAACATGTATCTTTTAATAAAACAATTTTTATATGGGGTTATATAAACGATATGTTCAACTATAAATAGTAATTAGAATGTTTAAATTATTTCCTATATCAAGACATTTTATTTAATTACTACTTCTTGGCTACCTCAGAGGAAGCAACGTACTCAGTTTTTTTAGGTATGTCTACCACTGGCTTTATAAGCCTATCTCACTCAACACCTTAGAATAACTACTACAATAGATAAAATTGATCCAGAAGAAGACTAGTATGTGTCATAGTCAAACTAGTATCATATTCTCTCCACATACCTGGTGCATATCTTTTGTACTTTCCAAAGTACAATTAGATACTATTGAATGTTTTACTTGTAGCTCTCTAAGACATAACTAATATTTTCCTACTATAAAGTATATGTTAGAAATATTATATGTTTTACATATCATGGCATATGTGATTGATCAATTTCTGAAGCATATAGAACTCAAATAACAATCTTAATCTCCTCCTATACCCATTCATTTCGGCATGGAGGGATTTATGCCATGTGAAACAAGCAACAATTCTCTATAAAATTGTTTCAACCTATATTTTTCAATACCATGTCACTTTATATGTATGATTGACTAGGTCTAACAAACTGCTAGATCTACCTTAGTATATCCTATTTCCTAGAATGTAGGTTTCTAATTTATGTCAATAACCGGAAAATTACTTTAAACATGATCTTAACTAACAATAAGACCAATATATTTTTCCATATGTTGCTGAACATATTTTACATGGAAATCAATGGCGCTTGCACTAACCTCTAGTAGACCCATGGAAATTATTTATCCAAAATGAATAATATCTGATCTGGTTTCTTACTTAAATAATAATCTCGATTTTTATTAACATCAACCATATTGGAATTTTTTGACATGACCATCCTTTCGAGTTGTGTCGTATAGAGAAATTCCATGAATAGTGGCCATGAAATCCAATTCTCAATAAAATAATCATAAAAATTAGCTATGAGGAGTAAATTTATAATGGATTTAGGCATTATGAATTTTTATAGATAGTTGAGCCCAATTGGTACCACACCTGTTCCATCTATGTATAATCTAACCTGAATACACACTACAGTATTCAAAATAAATATCCCCCTGGAATTTTGATACATTGAATCCATTATTAAATTTTAATTGACATTGTCAATATCATCTGATTTTTCATATACTGCTTGTTAGAATTATTAAATTCACTAAATAATTCATCACCAAATACATTGAATATAAAACAATGACTATAGTTTTATCCTTCTTATGCAGTATGTGTCCATGGAACATTCATCTTCCACATGCACTTGAGAAACTTTTTCCTTTTCCAACTACATGTGCATCTTTAGCATTGACTAAACCCAATAAATTATTTCTCCCACTATATCATATAGAGATGTTAATCCATTTATAAAAAAAATAGTTCATCACTTTACTACAGCATTTCCATATTATGGGTTTATGTAATATTCAAAGAAACAATTAGGACAATTACTTAGACACAAAATGTGTTTAGATAAATGCATGTTTGTTTATATCATAATAAAAAATTTTCCTCTAAACACCTGTCACATTCCAAAATGTATTTACATTATACTATGATTCATATGATATGAATTTTACTTTTATAGTTGGAATATGGTTATGGGATTTTTCCATTATTTTCAAAGAACATCTTGAAATATGATGGATGTTCTTAAAATTTACTACATTGATAATCATTACATCATGACTCTGATGTATAAAATGTTCATTTGGGAATTTATCCACACTAAATTTTTTTTATCAATGTTGAAATATAATAATTATAATCAATCCCTCTTATTAACATCAATTTCGTGTTGTAGATAAAGTAAATCATGTTTAGGAATTACTCCATGAAACATTATATCGATTGATGAATGATTTGTAAAAATATTCTTCGATATGTTGGCACGAAGAAAATCATATCTTCTAATCATACATACATCAATTTATCATTTATTAAATAATTAAATGGATCATTTCAATTATATTTTCTACTAGAATACCCTTCGAATACTTCATTCTCAGAAACTGAAAAAATTCTTAAAGCATTGTGGGACACCTTTATTTATTGAGGATTCATTATCAAAACTAAATATAACTATATTTCCAAAAGAGTTTAGATCTAATGAATCTAAATAGAAAACTAATTATATATTTAATTTTTAGTTTTGGGTTTTCTTGAAAAATAATTATCATTCCACAATTGGTTATAAGATTCTTACATTTTATATTCATCATGTGTTTCCTATGATTCATGTATCACTGAATTATTTGTTGAGTATAAAACATCATAAAAAATTTATTACTAAACCTGGAATAATGTATCCTAGTTTCCAATGGACACATGAGATAAATGTTTTGGATATACTCAATAATAGTTTGACGTAAATCATTAACTTGGAAATTAGAAGTTATTTGTTTCTCACTACTGACTTAGGAATCACTCTTTCTCAGCCACATAGAGAATATAACCAAATTGTTGTAATGTTTTTATAACTTATTTGGTTACTGTATTTCTATAAAAATATTTAATATTAATATTTTATTTATTACCCAATAATTATGTTCAAAAAAATACTTTTATGTGATGAATATTCAATGAAGAAGAAATGGGTACTACCTAATTCAATTTAATTTAATGCATTAAAACATCCATAAATATTATTTCATGATATGATAATAAAATAATATCCTATTTAATAAAAAACATCATTTTATTAAAAGAAGGTTATGAATTTTCCTTTGGATTTACTCTTCCAATTGGACTTTTCACATTTCTCTTCAACTTGTTCTCCAATAAAATAAAATATTTTACTTTATTTTATTTATTATTTGCATGGAAATACTTATCGAAAAGGTAATGAAGTGTTTACACCAAAATTTTCATTTTTTAACAATAAGCTAAACTGGAGTAACTAGGTGAAGAAAGAAATAAGAATGAGATTCCTTTAAATATTGTGATTCGTCTTTCATATTTATAGAAAGCTAGTGTAATTAATAACCCATTCAAATCTTGCGTTAATTTCTCCTCATAAACTTCTTGAAGATGAGACTACATGTTATATCATCCATTTTCTAATGTTTTGACCACAATAAACATCCATGGTTGATGAGAACATAATGACATAACCATCATATGCTTCATACATGTGTGACAAGTATGCAATCTTATAAATTCCTTCTTGAAGTAGTTTTTAACAGGTTTTGGGACACCAAAACCATGAATTTCTCATATCATATTAGTTCGTGTAGGTGCCTAATACTACACATGTAAATTCGTTCTAGTTTTGACATTTACATTTTCCAATGTTTATCGTATTTTATCTTGTGGTATTATATTCGATTTTCTATAAAATTATATATTCATGCATATTGTATGTCTCTCTTGATTACATAACTAGTCATTTTTGATTAGTTATATAATTAAATGTCTCCCACTATTTTTTAAAATTATAGTAAAAATATGTATTAGAATCATAATACTGTATTGCTTGAGTATTCTATTTATAATCATCCTCTATACTCCCCACATATTCTACAAGTTATGGCTTTTCCAATACTCATAGAGTTTAAGGTAGGATTTTGATTGGGCAACCACATTAAATCACGACTACTTAATCTTTTGAGTAAAGTCACATCATCTAGGAATAATAACTTTTATTCCCTCAATAATTGCCTCTAAAATGATAATATGTTATCTATTCCTAATCCTTAATACTACTTTAGTTAAGTCAACCCTTTGTTCTTATAAGAACTCTCCAATAGTAAGAGGCACCCTCAACTATGGCTGACCAAGCACCCCAAACATATGGTTGTGTTCAAATTGAAATGACAGACAATGATTAATGACATAATATTTCTTTAAGGGTTTTTATATTTTTTACCTGATTAAATTAATACATTTACATCAATATTATTCATCTATATTATTACCTCACAACAAAAGATTAATAGGAACACATTCACCACAACTTTATGCATTTTATTATTTATTATTTTATATACATTCCCACCATTATAAAATGTATAAAATAATAAATAAATGAATAAAAAAAATGTACTACTTGATTGGTCTTGAACATATAATATTGGATGATCCATTTAAATTCAATGGAGCAACAATGACCTATGGACATCATACCTGAGTTGTCGCTTGACTCGTGATGCATCTCACCCCCATCCAGTATGCCAGTTTCTTCATCTCGAGTAACACCTCAACATGGAGGTTTCTATGTCATACTCCTTCCTTGTCAAGAAATACTACATTATCTTGGTGGGGTCCACATGGTTTATAGTCTTTTTCCATGCGCATCGCCTTGTCTTGGCGTGGCCCACACTATACATTGTCTTCATCAAATTACAGAAAAATAATCGCATGCAGGAAAGGGGGAATAGTGGTGAAATATAACTCATGTGAATTTAGATTCATAGGTCCTTATACAAATTGACTGGAAATTAAAGGCAATGCACAAACCGTCGTAATTAAATAGTTACAATCAGTGCACACAATTAATATAATTAAATAAATTAAATGTAGACATACATTGGTCGGGTCATTGCTCAAGACCAATCGATATAAATTCAAGCGTTAAAAAATTAAATTGCATTAAATGAAGTAAGATTTTATTATAATTAAATTAAAAAAATAATTAAATTAAAATAATTTCATTATACTCGGTCCCAAAATTAATTTTATTTTAATACAAAAAAATTAAAATAATTAATTAATTTAATTTAATATCAATATGAAATGAATTTATTTCCATGGTACTGAAATAATTATTTTAAACCAAAATTAATATTTTAGCTATACTAAATTAATTTTAAAATTGAATTAAATTAAATAATTAATGTTGATTAATTTTAATAATTGGACGACCTCCAAAAACCTTCTTTGGCTCATTGGGGTTCATGATAAACTGACATAGATCCATAATGGGCCAGAAAAAGCCCGTCCAAGGATATTTTGGGCTAGGAAGGACTTCCTAGAGTCATTTTGGGTTGGGTAGACCTTCCTGGTCCACTTTTTGGGTAAATATGTTCATCCAGAATGCTGAAAAAAGAAAATCAAGTGTATATTTTGGTCAAATCATACTATGTTGAGACCGACCATGACATGAGGATGGAGCAACATTTTATCTAAGATGGGGGGTCGATCCAAAAGAGGTGACTCTAGAAAGATGAGGACAAGGACCACATGAGTGGAGTTCAGCCGAAGGAGGGCATCGCTTTGGGTGTAAGCTCGTTCGATAGCCACGAGGCTCATCAGTGGACTAAGGAAGGCACATCGATAGTTAGTTCACTAGGTAAGAAGGTTCATGTCAGGTGTGGTGTTAGTGTCCTCCAACTGGGGAGTGGAATGAAGCTATCCCTAGAATTGGCTCGAGATGGAGGTTAACACTGCTACAATACACTGGGATGAGGCCACCACAACAAAGGTTCCCTCAGTGTTTGGTTTACTTAAGATTGGAAAAGTAGAGGGAGGGTGCCAGCTAAGGTGTTCAGGTGGCTGAGCAGAGGTGCTCTGACCTCAAATGGTGGATGTGGTGTGTATCCCATGTTGGAACAATATTTTTTATTTCCTGGAAATGGATTATTGTTTTTGTTTGTTGTGAATCCAATTTGGGTTGATCAATGGGTTTTCATGTTAAGTGATCATGCAGTCAATGTGATAGAAAGTATTTAAGGTGGCATAGTTTCCTAGTGTTTTCCAAGTTTTTAGGCCTCAAATTCAGGATTTTGTTTTGGAAAAAAGAAGCTTTTCAACAAAGGTAGTATGTGGAATGATATTTATATGAATAGATCACAGATAATTAAATATGGTATGATGAATGAAAAACCACACCCCAAATAGAGGGAACGGTTCATGGAACAAAAAATTTTATGTGGCCCATGTAAGAGGAACAATTCATGGAGTGAAGGTGGTTTGCATTGAATACTTGCAGTTCAAAGGATGTCATGTCATTCGAGAAAATGATGTATAGTTTTAAGAATCCGTGAAGGGTTATTTTTGTAAAAACGAGGAAATGGTTTATCTCACCCCATAGAGAGAGTGGTGGTATGTGGACCATGTAGGGAATATGGTTCATGGGATATGGATGGTATGTTTTAAAAGAAGATCCATATCAAAGATTTGGTAAATCTCAGTATAGTGGATTGCAAAGATGTATTTTACTATATATGTAGCATTATTCCCTTCATTAGAGTGTGACACTAAGATTAAAAATCTGGGGACGAATTTAGTGAATTCTAGGGTGGAATGTGGGAAGACAACCCTGTAATGTATAATTGGATTAGAAATTAAGATGGAATTTTAGGATGTCCATAATAGTTCACAGAAGTTGGTTGGAGAATATAGTTTAGGGTAGATAGTTTGCATATGATGAGTTGGCCTAAAAAGATGAACTGGTACGTAGGATCGGTACATGGAAGTGGTATATGGAAGAAGTGTACAAAAGTAATATGGGGTATAGTTTGGAAAGTCAGTACGCGATCATGGTTTGTCGAGGAAGTATGCAAAGCACTCTTAGTACGCGGTGTAGTGCGATACCCAGAGGAAGAAGGACGATTCACGAAGGACATGTTCAAAAACAAGAAGTACATGAAATAATAGATTACATATGTAGAGGACAATGGTATTTCAACAGAGTATCTATCTACAGTTGAGGATGTACGGTTTAATTCCAACCAATGAAAGTGACCTTCATGTTAATAAACTGAGTTTAGATTATTCCTAACATAGTGAGCATGGGGGAGTCCAAGAAACGAATTTGAGGGATGCAGTTTTTTATCCATAAAAACTTATCAAAGATGTGTGCCTCAAATAGAGTGATTGTGCCAATCATTCTTACTCCAAAAACAGTTATGATTAATGAACTTGAGTATTACAGAAATCTTATCTAGGTATTCTCCTTGGGCATAGCCCTTAGTGGTGAACCAATTAAAATTGATGTGTCTTTTCATTGCATGTTTTTTTTTGTTTTCTGCTCTTTCTCATTAGACTGGTTTAACAGGTTCCCACCAATGTGGGAACAAGATCCACCAGTTTAAAAGAAAAATTTTACACCATGATTCACCCCTTCTCTCTTACGGTTTTCTATGGTCCATCAACACTACCAGCGGAGGTGGGCAACTGAAGGTGTTGAGGAGGATTATGATGCCATAGAGGTCGAACATCCTTGTTGAAGGTTGTATTCTATATATTGGGGTGGAGGCAGGATTTTGTGTTGTGAGTCTACAAAAGAGGGATACTGGTGGTTTATATATATATTCATCGAATCTTAATACCCGTAAACCAAAAATCAATCAGTATTAAAACATTGAAATGACCATAACATGGTATTTCAATATCATATTGATGAGAGATATATTCTTTTGAGCCATTAATTAATCCTTGTAATTAATTTTAAAAAAAATTATTTTTTCATTGGCTCAAATAATTTACGCACTCTCTATGACACCATTTAAAGGTACCAGGGTCGCAGTGGAAGTCGGTGGGATAGAAATTTGTAAATTTTTCATCATCAAAGTGTTATATTTTGATGTCTCTTATGAACCAAGACCTTGTACGGTCTAAGATCTCGTATATATTAAATAGAGTACAACAATGTAACCCAAAAATTACCATTTTTAGATCTAAAGTCGTGCTCAAAATTTTTATGACATCGACAATAACATCTTGAAGGATCTATATCAAAATCCCTCTAGATCATCCACATGTGATTTAAAAATATGAAGAAACATCAATCCTTGATTTATGATTTCTAGTGTATAGATTCGACAATGCCTTCAACATCTCGACGATGTCCGCTTTGACGTACCTTCTATGTTCAAGGGATAAGTTGATATGAATTCATGGATCAAGATATTATTTCTCTTTAATGTGGGAGAGTATATAGAAAAGATTGTGAAATTCCCTAATACTTAATTAATTTAAAAGTTAATTTCATTATTTGTACTTGATATTCAAAATACCCGGTCAGGTTCCCCGGCCCTTGGAAAATTAAAATCGACAAAATAAAAATTATGACAAACCAAACTATGCCGTAAATATTTTTTATAATTTATTAATTATCTAAAATATATATATAAATATATTACATGATTTACCCAAGTCATTACCTCAACTAGTAAGTCCTTCATAATATTAAACGAACCTGGAATCTCAAAATAGTATTTATTCAATAAATATTATTCTTTGAATTTAATTTACATGAAAACATTAATAATACATATATTAAATTCCATTTATTATTTACATGAATAATATGATTATATTTATCTATCGGTGATTGAAAACATGGAAAACACTTAGAACGTATAGTGGGGCCAACCATGTCCTATATACATATTCAAATAAATAGGGGTATTCTTGAATACACTATTATGTGTGACCCTCTAGGCCCTTATATCAATAGTAGTGAATAATATCCATAGACTAAGAGCTATTTCTAACTACCCATCAAGGTCCCTAAAGAGATATGGATTTTTATAGTGATGGAAACTAACCTATGAATATTTACTATATAATATAATCTATTTGTCTTTAAATATATCATAAAATAGGACACACATTTGTTTCATCACCCTTTTTTATTTATTATTTGTTGATATAACTGGATGGATTTACCTTTCCACTAATTTTGCCAAAGACTTATGAATGTATTAACATCTTGATCAATCATTTCTGAGAAATATTACCTCCTTAACTTGGCACTGAAAAATTATTTATAGACCTTTTAACCAATATTATACCACCATTAACCTACCCAAAAAAAGATACCTCTCAAAAATTTATTATTATGGTTTTTTCATGAAAACAATTATGAAATCAAAAGGAAAAAATTGTAATGATCTCATCCACGAAGGCTAATACAGATATCTACAGATATGAACAACTAAAGACACCCAAAACATGTGGAGTTACTATTGGCAGGTCTGTCATCTTGTTTTCACTACTAGAGGTAACAAAGTGACAACTTCATGAGATGAAGTTACAATTCTTATGATCCCTTAACACATGACAGTCAAAAATATGTTCTGTCTAGTCAGTATAACATATCTATACCAGATGACCATTGTTTAAGATTAATTTCATAGTATCTTGAGGTTCATATTATAGCATGGGATTTACTATAACATTTTTATACAATAATTTATCTATGTCATTACCATTAAAAAGTGGATGCAGAAATATCTACACAAAAATGGTAACAATATGTCATGTATATAAAAATGTATACACGAAATGGTAATAAAAAGTACTATTAAATTTTCATCTAGGGAAACCACTTTTACCAAATTCCTAACTAGGGACATAACTAAAAACAATTTTATAACATCACTACTTGCTTCACCACAATACACAACAAACTAAAAACTTTCACAGAACCATAAAATCCACCAAAAATCACACATAAGGATTATATCAGAATCATCAAATTCCTCAAAAACATGATCAAATCTGAACACATTCTCACAATTCCAAAATTAATTTAGAAAGGACAATAGGTATTTCATCAAAAACATTATGTACACATATACATATAGCATATTTATGAAATCTATTTTAAAACCAATTCTGAACATTTTTCCTACATTCAAACATGAAAATCATTTATACTAACACATAAAAAGAAAGATGATATCATTTTAAAAGCATTAAAGGAAAGTTCGTGCTTCAATGGAATGTACTAGAAAGGAAATGGATAGAAACACTTACCTAGAAAACATGTGGTTGAAATGAAACTCACAAAAAAGGAAGAACCAAGCCGAATAGACAAACCAGACACCCTAATATCAAAATAATTAAACTAAATTAGACAACCCTTATCTGAGGGTTCGTCTAAGAGTGAACTCCACCATGAAAGCCTAATAAACCAAGAATGAAAATATATAGGAGGAATAAATCAACCAAAAAATAAAAAAAAATAAAATTGGAACCATAGAAGAGCTTCAATGGTGGGGGAGAGTAAATAGAGAGGGTATTTGGGAGACCCTAGGTGAACCTAGGTCAAGAAAGGGAAAGAAAAAACAAAATGGGTTATAAAACAATCAGATAAAGATGGGTATTTCACAATTCTTAATGACCTAGTAAACTCACACGATTAGGCATTACAATTTTCAAAAGAGTGCACCAACTAATCACACCCTTCTGGAGAGAATGAGAACCTCTCATTGGATGGACTCATAGTTTAGAAATCATGCACCAACCATGTGATTTGGATCTATAAAATTGTAGAGCCTCCCAACACACTTGATGCACAGTTTCTCCTAACCATGCTCAAGCCATCCGCTATGTCCCAGACCCCAACCCTCTAGCTTAACAGTTTCTCTGTAGCCTTGTATGGTTTTCCCCAAACCATATTAAATGCATGAAAGCGAAACCATGTAAGATGAAATTGTATAGAAAACATCCTCATCCATTACTAGCCATATAATTTACCTCCAAACTGTGCTCACGAATAATACACATGAAAAAAATCCACCAAGAAACTCCAAAAATTAAAATTGAAAATGCGAACTCCACTGGAACCTCAGTCAAATGAACTAGATCCTATAAACGAATAAAATAATGAATAATTCAAATTTAGGGTATATAAATTATCCCAACCAAAAGCAATTTTTCCCCCTGAATGTCACCCTACAGAATGATAAAAAAATTTGATCCCAAACCCGAAAGAAGTGAAATGAAACCACAAACCTCGGGATGACCTTTCACTGCACAATTCACACGCAACAAACTGTAAGAGAACCCACCATGATAGATGTATGAAAAAGGTGGAGGGTTGTTCCCACCACAAGAACCTGAATAGAATGACCAAAACCAAGGGCACACACACAACTTGAAATCAGAACTCCCAAAAACACCCCCATAGGGTGAACAACATAAAAACAAAAAACATAAACCAAAACCCCTGACATAATGGGAAACCCAAGGGAGAAAATCTATCCAAACAATGAAGGAGGATACAAATCATTGATTCCACAAGACACAGACATCTCCCAAGTGAGAATGATTAAGAAATGAAACCAATCTACAATGGAAAACCATTTAAGGATCCAAATTCCTAGATAACAACAATAGAATTACAAGGAAAGATAAAAAACATAACCTTTAAAATGAAAGAAAATATATTTAAACTACCAAGTTGTCTAGATTTGGGAATTCAAATTCACCCCACTCCCATGTAAAAAAAATGCTCGGCCAAACAATCCACCACACCAGCAGTTCTTAACTGCATGTAGATCCTCACATATAGGCTATTGCTGGAGCCCAGATTTCCTAAAATATATTCTTCCCCAATGTATATAGCTAAAAACCACTTATCAAGGATTACATTTCGGGATACTTTATTTGAAGAACATTCCTTTATGAGCATAATGGAATCATAAATGGAAATCCATTGGAGGGTTACCACAAGATGTATTAGAATGCCCAAACATATCACCCTGGAAACATACAAATGAATGGGCCAATGAACTAGAATCTAGAACCAATGAAGAGAACTCCCCATGAAGAGGTTACTCTGATATAAACCCTTATTTAGATAGGTATCCTTCATGAGAAAAAAGAGAATCTAGATTTCCAACGATCACATGTTGCGCTCTGAGACCCATCTCACACAAGAATACCTCATCTAAAAACTTCTTAAAAAACATCCTTTGATGATATAAATGTCTCATTAATCCTCAAAAATAAAACCATAGATGAAAAGTGGAGCTTTCAGATGATCCAATGAAGAAATATCTAAAGAAAATGAAACCAAATCCTTGAAATGGTCAACATTACTCTTGACCATCCACTGATCTTTCTGAAAAATCATGATATCTTACACCTTCCTTATATTTACATCCATAGGTTCAAACCATCAGACGAATGTTGTTTTAGATACCTTCTAAAAAATTACACCTTGAAATGATGATAGAAGAATCACCTTCCACTAATCCATACTCAGACCTTCAAATGAGCTCAGAATATCATGCAATCTCACCACTCTATGAATTACCAATGATATAAAGACTATATCAATTTCATCATTGCATTCCACACCCTCTACCTGATCTTTATCACTATAAAAAATAAGAAAAAAGTCTTGAAGAACCAAATTCCACCACTCCACTAAGAGTCTTGAAAAATCAAACCATTAGATGAAATGTCCTAGAAACCTTGGGGACCATTCTAGGTGGCATACTCTGAATGAAAAAAGAACACAAATCCCAAAATCAAAATTAAACAAAACTCATCCAAAAAGGGAAACCCCAATCCAAAATAAAAACTCATTAACCAATCATTACTAACCCACAACACAAATTTTCTTAAAAAAACTACTTCCATTCCAATTTCAAACCAACTTAATCTAACACCACTTTTTTCAAAATACCAAAATTTGCATTCAAATCCAATTAAACCCCAAAGCCCACTTTTAAAATTAATCTAACCCCAAAAATACTTTCGTTTTTGAAAAAAAATATTCTCAAAAAAATATTCATTTTCCAAACCCCCTCACAACAATGAAGACCAAACCAAACACACAACTCACCAAAAAATACAGGAATAGTGAATTAGTATTCATGCATCATCTGGTGAAATGGTTAGTAGACCATGCCCTAGGAAATCACCGACTATTAGGTAGATATTTGATCATGCACTCAGGCTTCCCATGGGTCACTACTCCCTGTGAAACCATCATGCACACCATCCCACTTACCTTGTTATCCCCAATCAACAAAAACCAGAAACCAATGTAAATAACTCCAATCCCAAACTACCCCAAAAAACATGAGGATCAGGATGAGAAAGGGTTTATGAAGTCCTTCCCATACCAAACTTTTGAGTCTGTACGAAACTAACCTCTAATATACATGATTCTGCAAATAAAAGTGGCCATCTCTAATAGAATTTCATCAAATCCAATCGTTGCTTCCATCTAATTTGACACCCAAACCAGTCTAAGACAAGGCTCTAAAGGTTTTTTCAAGCTTCCCAGGATGATGAGTAGGGTCGGGCATAAAAAATAATCCAAATTGTAATGATTTATTACCCATAAATACTAGGATAAAATGAACTGAATATATCCTATAGTAGGAAACCCATAATAAAATAACAATAGTAAATACATTACCTAATCCATATACAACTGCTGAAAAAAAAGAAACTAAAAACAAAATTGAAATCAGACCAACCAAACTGATATGATATCCACATGAATTTTTTCTCACTATGAACCGCAAGACTAACTAGATCTAAACAAACAAACTCAAACCAATAACCTGAACCTAAAAAAAATCTCTGATCTACCGACACTTAGTGGCACAAGTATTGTGTGAGCATAAACAACACAATAGAAAATCACCACACAGCCCATGAATTTTATTTCTCGAAGTAGTCCACAAAAATATTTTGAAATACATATAAGAAATCGTTTATAAAATTTGAAAATAAAAACATATATTTCCTAAAATCCTTTTTTTCTTTTAAAACAACAGAAACAGAGATTATATTCGGAAAATTATTTTCTGTTCCAAAACCTAATTGCCGAACAAAAACCCAAACTAGAAACCATTATAGATGAAAATAGATAAACATAATTAGAAGGGATGACCACAAACATGCAGTGGAAGTAAAAAAACACACCAAAATCGATCATGGTAATTTCATAAACAATTCAAGATGCGATCCCTCAACATACTAAATTTGGACTCACCTACTAACATATGGTGCATCTCGACAATCAACAACCAATTGACTTATATAAACCAGACAATCCAGTGGCATGTCCCACCAATCCTCTTTTCAAATCTTGGGAGAACCAAACCATAGAAGAAAAGTTGATAAGAAACTCAACCATCTAGATGGTTCTCCTAAATCCCATGATAATAGTACCTACTAAATGGGTAGGTCATAACATTAATGTCTCATAATAAAACCCATATCCACCATGATTTCCAATAACAAACACTGAAACCACCTATGTGATGATCCTCTCTTTAGAGGATTCACTATAGAGGTGTCAATCTCACAACAAGCCATTCACAACAGCCAACCGGGCTATCACAACATATGAGTTTCAAAACCACTTTTCCAAAAATTATAAAATACCATAGAATCCTTTTACATTAGAATCCAAATCAATTTACCAAACCATTTCACAACTGTTTTCCAATACCATGGTAAAACACACCACATGATCAGAATGTTCCAAATGGGCCTCTATGTCATTTAGTTACCAAAAACTACTTCAAAGATGCCAACCATGCCAAATTTTTAGAAACACCATTGAGAAAAACACATTATATCATTTAAATACCAATTAAACCAATTTAAAACAGATGAGAGTTTTAAAAGTTCCATTCGAGAGAGAAGGTTTAAGGAAGTGGAGGAAGATAAAAAGGATTTTCATGGAAATATGATGTTTTTATGGTGGACATCATTTTGAGTGCCTTTATCATTTGTGTTCCCATCCATATGTTCACCCCATGTACGCATGGATGTTCTCGCATCCAATGAAACACTTTAATAATCTATTCTTGATTAGGGAAATACCCAAAAATAATTTTAGAGAACCACCACATGCTTCACCACGGAACACAACAAACCACACACACCCAAATAAAATAATAAATGCCACTACAAATCATACATAAGGATCACCTCCTTGTCATCCCAAGAAACAAAAACATAATAAAATCCTAACACACTCTAAAAATACCCAAAATCATTTAAAAAGGCCAATTGGGATTTTTTCAAACACTTGGGATACACATGTACATAAGCATATTATAGAAATATCATTGAAATCCATTTTGACTAATTTGATTCATGGAAACACAAAAAAATATATACTAACACTAAAAAATAAATATTATAAAAATTTTCAAGCATTAAGGAAATTTAATGTATCAAAAGTATGTTCCAGAAAGGAAATGGGTAGAAACACAAAAATTAATGAATTTTGGTTGCAAAAAAAAAACTCACGGTGAGGGAGGAACTGATCCCAATAAACAAACCACAGACCCTAACATAAAAATAATCAACACAAATAATCCAACCCTCACCCTAGTGTTTTTTCTAAAGAGAAACCTACCAAGAACCCATGAAACTAAGAGTGGATAGAGGTATGAGAATGAAAAAGAAACTAGGACAAAGTCACATTAAAAAACATATAGGATAATCAATAGTTGAGGGAGAGAAAGGGGGGAGGGTTTTCCAGAGCCCCTTAGTGAGCCTAGATTGAGAAATGGGAGGAATCCCTAAAATGGGTTAAACCTAATAGTGGTCAGAGTGGAATTTTAGACTTTGTAATTACCTTGGAAACTCATATAGTTTGGCTGCATGGTTTTCCAAATCAAGAACTATATGTAAAAACCCTTCTAGAGAGAGGGGGAACCTCTCATGAGTGATCCACACTAGTTGGGAAACCATGCACTACTGTGCAATTTGGATATTTCAAATTACAGAGCCTCCCCACATGATTTTCGTATAGTTTCTACTAACCTTTGACAAATTGTGATCTATGTTCCAGACACCAACACTCGATCCATATATTTTATCCTTGGCATTGTATGGTTTTCCCCAAACTATGCTCAATCCATGAAAGTCAAAACATGCATGATGAAATTGAATTAAAAACACCCTCATTCTTAACTATCTGTACAGTTTACCTCCAAACCGTGAAAAATAACCGTGCATTGGAGAAAAATCCATAAGGAAACTCCAAAACTCAAAATTCCAAATCAAGAACTCAACATGAACCTAAGATAAAAGAACCAGACAAATTAAAATAATAAAACAATAGAAAATTCAAGGTCTTAGTGTGAAAAAAACACACGTTATAAGATTACTCAACATTAAGGAAAAGTTATTAGAATAAATAAATCATTCTTATGAAGATCCAATAATTTGGTGTCTATTATTAATTTGATCCAAAGCGAGATAAATCATATTATTAGAAAAAAAACCTAAAAATTGGGTGAATTAGATCACATGAATTTAGCACTAATGGTGGGATGGGAAACTGAAATAGGAGGCCTCAAGAGTCCTAGTCTTATCAATATTCTCCCAAATCACATAAAAACCATCAATTTGGATATCAAATAGAGGAGATCCACCAAAAATAAGAATAGGAAAATGTAGGCATGCACAGTGGACCTCCTGGTTGAATAGGGGAGGAAAATGGGTTAAAACCCATTTATGGTTGAAGGGGAGAAATGTAATTTTACACTTTTTTATTAGGAAAATGGGTTGGCTAACCGTGTGAAGCATGATTTCCAAGAGACACATCCAACATGGTTTGTCTAAATCATGATCCAACCATGTTTTGATATTAATTAGATGACACTAAATGTGCATGTCTGGTGACAGTTTTCCAAACCATGTGAAACCTATGTATCCACCTATGGAATAAACTACAAACCTCTCACATGACTATAACACCTAATGTTCACAATTTTTTAAAAGGTTGTGGAGCCCTCCAAGTCCCTATACCATGTCTCATAGTTTCTTCTTGGAGATAATGATTCCAAAAAACATTATCCCTTTACTAAACAGACCACATAGTTTGTGAAACCCTACACCAATTGTTTCCCTTTTTATGCATCTCTCGAAATATAGTTTTCATATCCCAATTCCCCCGAATCACATTTGAGAACTATATACAACTATGTATCCAAAAAAAAACAAAAAAAATACTTTTATGTGATACAATCCTTGGATTTTCATTTTAAATCATAGTTAAATATTATGACCATCCATAAAATTGTGAAACTAAAATTCCCTTGAAAATATCCACCCATCAAGAACATTGGATGTTACACTAGCATTTCTTCCAAAATTCTCTCAAGATCCCTAGGAAACCAATAGATATTTTTGAATTATTTTTATCATTTTTCGATCATATTCAATTATCATGTTCCAATGTTCAATCTATGATGATTTAATTCATGTTCACCCTATTTTATTGTGGTTTATTATCTATTCTATCTTGGTTCCTCACATGCTATTGTTTCATGATATGAAGGATGATATCATCCATTCATACAATGTTCTTTTGATGTTTTTTGGTGATTTTTTGTGTATTTTTCATGGAGGGTTGAATATTGGGGGGTGGGGGTGATTTGGGATCCACATTGTTGTTTTGTTCTCATTTAAATAATATTGAATCCGTGTTGTAGGGGATTTGTTGCTTCTATTATTTTTATGTGAATTAATAGTGTAATCATTATTTATCTCTATATGTGATGGTGGAATTAACTATAATAAGTATACAAACATAATTAATGAATTAAATGGTTTATGGTAGTTTCTATCATATGTTCTTCCACCATGATAACAGTTTGCATCTTGATTTACTATATAGTGTGATATCAATTTCATGCTTTAGTATCATTTTTTTTATGATTAGGTAAACATTTTAATTTGATACAATGGTTAAATATTGTAAAATTGAAAAATTATTGGATGACTAAAGTATAAAGGAGACATTTTTAATGAATCCATATATTTTTATAAATTTTTGAAAACCAAATGATGCTTAGTTCATGTTTAATGAAATTTAGACTAATATGTGTTGATGGAATTGTATAAAGAACATGAAGCTATAAATGTTTTTTAATTAATGAAAGTGGCATGTTAATGGAATTTTTATTCCTTAAGGTTTGATGAAAATGAAAGTTATACTTGTAATAACTATTTTCCCATGAATGAAATTAGAACACTTCATAGAATATTTTTTGGATTTTGATGCTGAGTTCATACAAGATTTCGATGTCTGAAGATGTTTTATATTGATAAAATTAGGATATTAAATATATTTTATAATTCACAAATATAATTTCATGAAATAATAGAATAACCCCTGAATAGAGTTTAAAATTTTAAATCTGAGACTGTCATTGAATCTTGAATATGAGTTTTACCCTATGTGAAATATAATCTTTTCTGTGTTAGATGTTTTTTAAGAGATGTCACATGAGGAAATAATAAAATAAAAAAATAAAAAAATTTATTAATTTTATTAAATAGAACGTTTAACAACCTAGAACTTCTAGCCTTTTACTTTTCATGAAATCTGATTCTCGAGGAGTGTGTGGGTAGTGTAGGGTGTTTTTCAGACATTTGAGTGAATTCAACAGTGACTCATTTCATCAATTTGTTAAATTTCTAGTTTTCCAACAATAACTCATCCTAGAGGTAGCTCATCATGGTGGTATATCATCATGGCAGTGACTCATTTTGTATTGAATGACTAGTGATGACTCATATAGCGGTGACTAGTTGGCGGCGACTCATCTGGTAGTGAACTGCTATCGGTGACTCATCTAGAAATGTCTCACTAAAAGTGACTCGTAGGTATTGACTCATCCGATGGTTTCTCAATGGAGGTGAATCGATGGAAGCGACTCAACTAGCAGTGGGTGGTGACACGATGGCGGTGACTCACTAGCTATGACTCATTTGGCGGTGGTGATGAATCATTTCCACAATTTTCCAAATTTCCATAATTCATTTGTTTTTCAAATTTCCCCTTTTTATGACTATTTTGATGTCAAATGATTTAAATATAAAAATTAATTATTTTTAATTACATTTCAAAGGCTATTAATCATATAATAAATTTCTCCAATGTGTGGAGGATTTTAAATGGTCAAATCGCATGGTTTTTTTGATATCAACTATTAATGACAATTCTAATCCATTTAAAACATTTTTATTTCGGGATCTAATAATTTGAAGGTAGTGACCTTCCCTTCATTCATTCCTTATTCCTTCTCTTGAGACTATACACACCAAACCCTTTTTCTCATAGGGGTCTTGGAATAAGGTGTTGTAGTTGGTCCGAGTCTCCCCAAAGCAGTTTACTATTATAAGCACACCCTATTTTGTGCATCAAGTTTTGGAAAAAGGATTCTTCCTTCAATGTTGGTTTTTACTTTGTTTCTCTTTATGCATATCATGAGTAGTTTCTTTATTATTTTTAACCCTAATGAAAATGCTTACAACCAGAATATAAAATACAATGAATCAATTTAAATAAAATTTAAAGGGTCATGGGAATGTGAATTTTTATGTTATGATTTTGTTGATTTTATTTGATTTGATATGAAATTATTATCATATGGGTGTAATGACTTGATAAAATCCAAGTTTTATTTGTGGCGTGATTATGGAACAATAACATCATTTTGAAATACTTTTTTTTTAGTATTGAATGGTATCATCATAAAAAATTAAATGATTAACAACATATATTCGATTAATTAAATAGATTTCATAGGTTCTTATAACTTATGTGATAACACTCTCAAAAAAATAAGTAAAATTGAATAAGAACCCACTTTTCTAAACCTGAATGTGTTGTTTTGTGATATATAATGTCATGTGTGGAATTTTCGTGGTTTGTGTGTGTGGAATTAATGTAATGTGTAGTATCTATATTATTATGTGTGTAGATGAAGTGTATGGCATGTAGTTGTATAATTGGGATGTGATGGGTGTGGTATGGTTATACAACATGGATGTGAAATTTGATGTAGATGTAAAGCTATGTGGATGTGGATGTTGTTCTATGGTGTTGTGCTTATGTTTTGTGGTTGGTTCTGTTATATATTGCCAAGTATTAATGGAATTAATATTGAATGTTAATAATTTAAAATGGTAATGTTCATTGTGAAAATTGATGATGTACTATGTTTTTAATGGGATAATGTATACATATAATCTAATGGGTGGGGAATATGAAAGATGATGTATTAATAAAAGAAATGGGGTTTCTAATGAATTTTGATTACCCAAATAAAAGTGGATGATATAGTGGAATTTATTGATTAAATAGAGACTCTTGAAACTAGATTAAATACTAATATATGAATTATGTCTTCTATTTTGTATGTGTGTTTATGTGAATTTAGTTTTGGTTGTGTCAGTGTGTATTTTTTGGTATGGTTAGTTCTTGTTATAAACCCATTGGGTGGGTTTTTGTGCTTCAAATATATATGTATATAAACTGTATGTTCTTGTGATTTTTATACGCTACACGACCTCATCGAGAACTTTGTTCTGACACCCAAATATTCACATAGAACGGTTTCTTTCCCAAACATCCCAGTGGGAGGATGGATGGGTGGACACCCACTCTTACATATTCCCTCTTCTATACCATAGTGTCCCAAGTTTCTTTGGGTGAGTAGTGATATATCTCCCAAGTGTCTTCGAGATTAGATGTTTTGTGCTGTCATAGGTGTCATTGGGATGACATGTGTTGTGTTTTCTTGGGTGTATTCAGGATGAGATATATTGTGTTGGTTGATGGGATGTGTTGTGATGACCCAGGTGTGTGCAGGAATGACTTGTTGTTTTGTGATGGACCAGATGTGTGTGGAAAGGATATGATGTGTTATGACTACCCATGTGTGTGCGGGTGGGATGTGACATGTTGTGATGGCCTAGGTGTGTGTAGGTGGGATACGATGTGATATATTAGGAAAATGTGGGAGTGACAGGACATTTGATGAATGGGAGTGAGAGTGGAAATCAGAAGGAAAGTGGTACGAGGTACCCTAAAATTAATGTAATTTATATTATATTATATTACATGGATGAGTTTTTTGGTGAGCGAGCCTTGGTGAGGATGGTATTATGGTTAGTTTAGCTATTATTTTCTGTTTGGTTTTGTTGTTTTCTCATGGGTGCATCAATATTTTCCTTAAAATTGTGCATGCGAGTCTTTTTTTCTACTAATTTTACATATATTCTCACCCTACATATATAAAACCATTTCTAGGATTCTAGGAGGATTATATGGACAATGTTTGGTATTACTAGCTTGAACCTTTGGACAATTTCTATGTTTCCACTCTAGTTTTTTGGGTATTCACCTGGGAATATTTTTCATGTATTAGTTTTATTTACACACGGATTGTGGGATGATTTTGGTTTTCTTATATATATATATATATCATGGAGTTGATTATGGTTGTTATATCCCGTCCCCTGATATTGTTTCCTTATAAAGGGTAATGCCTCCCATATTATGGGAGGTGTACACCCTTGGTTCTTGCCGCCATGATGGGGCCTAGTAAAGGTGGGACTCAGAGGTCGTTGTCTCCATTTCTTCATTACCAGCTCATGAAGGGTATCTTTAGAGGGAGGGGGCCCTAACAGTGTGGTATCAGTGCTGATGGTTGAGAGATATGGTTGCGTTTGGAGTTAGGAACAGTGATGAATGCATGGTTTAGTTTGGAAACAGTGTCAGTTGACCTTGGTGCATGACATAGGCCAGAGAGACTGGCTCAAACATGAGATTTTAGGGCCCCCATGATCCATTTCATGTACTCTGCGCCTACCAATTGACCAAGTGAGGAAACATTTCTTGTTGGGTAGATACCCAAAAGAGGTACATAAATTATGATGCATTGTGTTCTTATTTGAATTGGTTTACATTTTGAAGTTAAAATGGCTTAAATTAATGATGAAATTTCATGTGATTTTATGAAATTGTAGATTATTTTAATTCTAATAAAATCCATTAATGTTTTGTGGAATTATTTATATAACCAAAAGTAAAGAGTAATATGATGGTTAAATGGCTTGAATTGTTTGTTTGAAAAATTCTTGAGGTTGGAATATTTTATTTACATTTAATTTATAGCATGATTATTAATAAAATGGATTTTTCTTCTTTTTATAGAAATTTATAACATTCCATGTATTTTTTATAATGTTTAAAATTGTTACAAAAACATGATTGGTTTATTTTTTTAAGATCATGTATTTAATTTTGAAAACCCTTATGAAGAATGTAATACTCAAGTATGTTTCACAATGGAATGATAAAATAACTTATTTTGAAATAATAATTGTACGTATTCTAGTTTTTATGTGATCTAATATGTCTCGTGTTTCTCTCCAATTAGTGATTTGTCATGTTCATTTGTTATGAAACTATTATAAAACATGGTTTTGACAATCAAATTATGAATTTTTTTGATAATTAATGTAACACCCCGAACCCTCAATGCTAGAGCTGGTGCATTACTTGTGATATTGGAATGGATAAAAGGAACGAAAATCCCGAAGGAATGATCAGTTTAGTAGTCTTGAAGAAACTAGATACATAGATGTTACTCAAACTACATTGGAAAAGTTTACAAAATACAATACATAACAAAAACTAAAAACGACATCCCCAGTAACTAAATAAAAGTCCTTATCTTCTTCACCTGTTGAAGGTAGACAATGAAAGGGGTGAGATCAAACGCTTAGTATGTGTTGCAAATATAGGAAGCATGAGTACAATAATAAGTGAATCACAATCAAAATGACATAATCAATATGTCATAGTGAATAAATGATCAACTAATTCCATTAATAAATTGAGAATGAAACTGCATCCATAGATTTTGTCATAGTGAAAAAGTCATGGATAATAATAATAACTAATAATGAATTAAGAGAATGCTTATTAATTGGATGTCACATATCTGGATCATGAAACCATAATATTGTAAAAACGGTTTAGTTCTATGGGTAGAAACCCTTATGATTTTTTGGAATCAAATTTGAATGGTTTGTCGCCAAAGTGTTTTATCTCATGAGAGACCCACCAATGCATTGAGGGGTAATAGTGGGCCCCAGCTGCCACTGCATTTCCAAACCATTCCATAAAATTTGATTCAATACAAGAGAAATAAGCCTTTTCAATATCCGTATAGAGTAGAGTATATTTATTTTTCAACATTTCCATAATTAAAATAACATTCCAAATAAACACCGTATGTAAGATGATATACAATTTAGACAACAAACATATCCATGACAAGAGATTATGGATATTTAATATAAATATAATTTCAAATGAAAAGTTATATCATATGGCCAGTAGGTACACCACATAAGGATTATTAGTTGCACAATAAAAAGGTAGTCACAACGAAAATGTAGTTGAGACAACGTACCTTACCACAATGTAATCGGTCAAACCATATGACCAAAACTTATTAACCATCAATTGAATCATTGAATAACAATAAGAGAATCATATTATTATATATCAAATGGAATTACCCATATACCAAAAATAAGGAATAATTGGAGAACAATGTTAATCTCATAGAAATAGATGTGAGATGAGAAACCCTTTACATTATGCTCGAGTGTGATTTTCATTTTTTTAATGACCTAAATAATCAAATTTAGCATTTTTTATTAATATTTAAATATCCTAATATACATTTAACTAGTTTATTATAAACTTATTATGTTCATTCATTGCCCTTTCTATGGGTACAATTGGTTCAATTTTCATGTTTTGGAAGAATTTTCTCCCATGGATTTCGGGGTTCGTTTACTTGTTTCCATGAATGGAAGTTCATTTGAAACATGGTTAAACATCCAGAATTGTTAATACATATTATTAAAGAAAATATTGATATATAAATGATCTTATATTTATTTTGGGTTATATAACATGATGTCAATTCATTAGTTAAAACATTAATAATGTTCGTTTAGATCGTTTTAGTGGTTCTTTGATAATAACAACCTCATTTTGTTTTATAAATATAACCATGAGTAAAGAAGAATTACAGAACCATGGGTGAGTCATAAAATATATATTATAACATGATTCAACCATATAAATGGTTTCATGACCATATTTGAATGAATTAATGAAAAATGAAATCACATCATCTATGAGGTCGGTAATTCGACACATCACATACAATGTTTTTAATTCCTTGAACAAGTGGGGGAAAAGATAAAGATTTGATGATGAATTTCTCATGAACAAGAGAAAATATATAATATAAAATATTCTGGATATTTCATTCCTCTTGGGTAAGAATATTTTAAGAAATAATAAATAAAGAACTCAAAATAAAAGAATAATTTTGAAATCGCTTACAAAAATTTGGTAGCCTAACGGCTACGCAACATGGTTTTTGAAAATATTAAAAACAGAGGGGGCACGGGTCACCTATCCATAAATAAATCATAATATATATTATAACAAGAATATGAAGAAAAATAAGAACATGGTATGGAAACTTGAAAGATATACCACATAAAATAGAACATGAAAGGAAAAAAGAAAGAAATTGAGAATTTTCTTACCTCGTAGAGAAACCCATAGAACATGTAGGTTGGGACCTTGGGGGGCTTGAGGAATCCTTGGGAGGACTACTATGAAGTTAAGGAGGCTATAGCTTCATCGAGGGAGAATTGGGAATGAATTCAATGAAAGGAAGAGTTGGTATTTATAGGAAAAGTGAGGGATTATTTTAATAATTTCCAAGGGACACCTCATGGGTGTTATTTGAAAAACCATGGGTTTTACCATTGTATTTTCCAATGGTTAAAGCCAATTGGGACACCTCACATCTTATTTCAATATACACAAGTCTACCAGATTTATTACATCCTTATTACATCATTAATGATGTCATTAACACACCGGAACTAAAAACTGTATTTTTTACTATTCACTAAAAATCAACTGCCTTAGAAAAATTCCCAAAATTCACACTAACCATTTTTCGATGTGTAGAATTAAAAAGTGAAATCCATTTTTCAAAAATAATTTTATAAATATTATTAATATAATTTTTAAATAAAGTCATAGTTAATTTGAAAAATAACAATCTTAAAGTGCAATTAGTTTTATTTCTCATTGAAAAACTAATTAAGATCTAATTATCTTATTGCCTTAAGAGAATAAAATAATATTATTATTTACTATTCATAAGGGTCATATTACTATTCATATTAATATTCATATGGGTATGTTACTATTCACCGAAAAATCAATTTTGTTCTATCAGACTCCAAATGACTTACTGAACACAACTCTAGATGGCCATTTTTCGAAATTCAAAACATAGAAAAGGGAAAGTTGTGTTTAATGGAGAGATTATAAAATTGTATTCTATATTTATTTTAAAAACCTTGGGGTGTTACATTCTACCCTTTTACAAAAATTCCATCCTTTAAATTCACAAAATATTACCTAATATGATTCATGTATGTCTTTAACAAAAGCTCCCCAGGCTCCCATGTTGCTTCCTCCATCTTATGGTTCCTCCATATAACCATTACAAGACAAGTCATCTGATTTCTCAATACTTTTTCTATAGTATCAATAATCTTGATAGGCTCTTCATAATAAGATATATTTGGCTCAAGTTCTAATTATTCATAATAGAGTACATGTGTTGGGTCTGGCATGTACTTTCTTAACATTGACACGTGGAACACATTGTGGACACTGGAGAGACTTGGCGACATTGCCAAACTGTAAGCTACAACTCCAATTCGGTCCATAATTTCAAAAAGTCTAATGTACCTGGTACTTAACTTTCCCTTCTTACTGAATCATATAATACCCTTCCATGGATATACCTTTAAGAAAACTTGATCTCATTCTTAAAAATCCAAATCCTTCGTTCTTTTATCTACATAGATATTTTTCCTACTTGGAGCTATTTTGATATAGTTCTGGATAATCTTCACCTTTTCCGTTGTTTCTTCAACAATTTCTAGGCCCACGAGCTTTCTTTCACCAACTTCATCTAATCAAGTTGGTGTACAACATATCCTCCCGGATAATGCTCCTAGGGTGCCATCTGAATACATGAATGAAAGCTATTGTTGTAAGAAAATCATACGAGAGTTAAATATTGATCCACATTCCTTTAAAATTATGTGAACAAGACCTAAACATGTCTTCCAATGTTTGAATAGTCTGTTATGATTGTCCATCAATTTGTGGGTTGTAGGCAGTTCTCAAACGAAGATCAGTATCTAGGGCCTTCTGAAGACTTTTCCAGAATCTTGATGTAAAACGTGGATCAAAATCAGAGAGAATCGATAGGGGCACTCCATGAAGTCTCACAACTTCATTAATATATATTCTTGCTAGACGTTCAAGTGGTAGATCTTATCTTATAGCAAGAAAATGTGCAGACTTCGTAAGACGATCAACGATGACCCATATTGCATCGTTCCTTCTAGGAGTCTTTGGTAGTCCCATGAGAAAAGTCCATCGTGATATTATCCCATTTCTACTCAGTTATGTAAAGAGGTTACAATACTATTCCAGGAAGTTTCCTTCCATCTTTCAGTTGTTGAAAACCCATACATATTGACACAAAATCAGCAATCTCTCTAATCATGTTGTCCCACCAAAAATTTTCCTTCAAATATCTATACATCTTAGTGATACCAGGATGTATAGAGAAATTTGAACAATGAGCATCATTCTACAATTCCCTTTTTAGATCAGGTATATTAGGAACACAATTTCTCTTCCCAAATTTCAAAATTCCATCTTCATATACGAAGTCACTCAGTCTCCCATCATTCACAGCTTTAATCTTCTTTTGAAACTCCTCATCATCATCTTGTGATGTTTTTATCATTTCTAGTAAATATGGTTTGACAACCATTTGAAAAAGCATTGATGTTTCACCTTCCATGGTTATTCCCATATCCATCATTACTAGATCTATGAAAATAGGATCCCATTCAACAATCATATTGTTCAAAACATCATGATCCTTTCTGATCAAAGCATTTTCCACCTTATTTTCCTTCCCCGAGTGGTTGTGTAACCTGCAGTCATAATCCTTGAGTAGTTCAAGCCATCTCCATTGCCTCATGGTGAGTTTTTTCTGTGAGAAAATATACTTCAAACTCTTGTGATCAATATAAATCTCACATTTTCACCATAGAGATAATGTATGCATATATTCTAATCAATGATTACAGCAGCTAACTAATGACAATGATTAGGATAGTATTTATCATGATCTTTTATCTGTCATGATGCATAAGCAATAAACTTATCATTTTTTCATAAGGACACAACCAAGTCCTTTCTTTTAAGCATCACTATAATTAACAAACCCATCATTCCCCGTTGATAGAGTCAATATAGGAGCATTGACTAATCATATATTCAGTTCTTAGAAACATTCTTCACAATCTTTTGTCCAAACAAATCTAACCCCTTTACGTGTGAGCTTCGTTAGCAGGTTATCCAATCAGGCAAAATTACACAAGAAACACTAATAATAACCTGCTAAGCCAATAAAATTGTGTACCTTAGTTATGTTTGTTGGTATGGCCCATTCTTGGTTTTCCTTTGTCTATGAAGGATCAACTAGGATTCCATCCTTAGAGACAATATGGCCTAAAAAAGAAACTGACTCAAGCCAGAATTCGCACTTTCTAAACTTCCCATATATATGATTTCTTCTAAGAGTTTTCAGAATAGTTCACAAATGATCCTCATGGTCTTCATAGATTTTTGAGTATACTAGGATATCATCGATGAATACCAAAACAAAGTTATCATGATATTCCTTGAAAACAGTATTCATTAAATCCATGAAAACAGAGGGTTCATCTGTCAGTCTAAAAGACATCACCATAAACTCATAATGCCATACGTGGTTCGAAATGATGTCTTCAAAATATCATCCTTCCTCACACGTAGTAGATGATATCCGAATCGAAGGTCAATCTTAGAAAAGTATTGAGCTCTATGAATTTTGTGAAATAAATCATCATTCCATGGTAGAGGATACTTAACCTTTATTGTAAAAGCATTGATTTCCCTGTAATCAATGCAAAGCCTCATGGATCCATCATTCTTCAAGACATCGAGGATAGGGGCTCCCCATGGAGAAGCACTGGGTCGAATATGTCATTTTTCACTCAAATCCTTTATTTGTTTCTTTAGCTTTACTAATTACAAAGTGACCATTCTATAGTGATTCTTTGATAAAGGTCTTTCATAAGGAATTAAATCAATAGAGAACTCAACTTCCCACTCTGGAGGATGTCCTGGTAAATCATCTAGAAATACATCAATGCACCCATTCACTATGTGCACATCTTCAATTTGAATATTTATTTCCTCTCCAATAGATATATGTTTATCTTCCTCTCTAATTATTGAATTCAATAGAGATAATGGGTTTGGTTCTAGAAAAGAATCAGGTGGCGATGTTTATTCCATAAAGACAAGGGATTCTACACCATTGTCAAAAATTGTAACATTTTTTTCTTGAAATAAATCCTCACATCATAATTTGATAGCCAATACATACAACGAATTATAACAAATTCAGACATGGGTATGATGATAAGGTTATAAACTAAAGAATGTTATGGTGTTTGGAGGGGGACTAGTCGACATGCCTTTGTTGCAATGATACATCCCATGGGAGTTTTGACTGACAAATCATTTCTTAAATCAAATTGGACATATCTAATTTTTTTGGAAAACTGAGAGGATATAAATGAATTCAATGATCAAGAATCAAATAATGTTTTGGTTATGTTTGAGGAAACAATTAAAGTACTTGCCGCCACGTCACTAGGAAATTCAACCTCCATAGCTATAATCGCATAGGCTCTCCCTTTCTCTATTGGATTTTTCTGAGGCATGTTTCCTTGACGCTAAGGACACCCATTTTCATAGTTTCCCATATTTCTACAATTGTATCATTGAATATAATTTAATTGTTTCTTCCCCTTGCAATGACTCGATCGATGACCCTTTTCTCTGCAGTTATAGCAGACTCCCATGACTTTCAAGAATTTCCCGAGATGATTCTTTACAAAGTTCTCGCAAAATGCGAAACTATTTGTTCCCTTTATCTTATTTGGTGCTTCTTCATTTCCTTTGTTATCAGAGTACCGCTTCTTATATTGGTTTCCTTTGAAAAAATTTGATCTAGAAGATTCCTTAATTGTTTTGATGGACCTTGATACAATTTCATCATATGATGAAAAAGATTGAGAAGCTAGTGCCCTTCAAAAACTTAGCTTAAGACCTTAAAATAAATAATTAATCTTGTTCACGAGTCATGTACGTAATCCACGGCATACCTAGCTAGCCTTGTGAAGGTATCCTCATACTCTGCAACACTGCCTTCTTCCCTTTGTTTCAAGCCAAGAAATTTCTCTTCATTTCAGTTCAATGCCCACGAGTAAAATATTTTTCAAATAATATTTCCATTAAAGTCCTCCATTCCATATCCTCTATCTTTTCATCCTCCATGGTATTTTGAATCAGGGACCACCATTTATCAAAATATCCCTTGAGACAATATACTACTAGTAGTACATTTTCATTTTCATTGCATCTTAATGCCATGAATACCTTCTCAAAGGACATGATCCATTGATCAGCAACCACTGTATTAGTTTTCCCGCTAAAAGATGGGGTCTTCTGCTACATGAAATGATCAAACACAGGTGTTTAATGGTTATTCGTTACAACTTGAGTAAGTTGTCCCAATATGGTCATGATTTGATCTGCTCCAACATTGACTGTGTTGAATTTCTCTATAGGGAGATCCCTACCTTGACCAGGAGTATTGATTCCCCTTCTTCCATTATACACTATTTATAAATAATGGGATACACTAGATTAGTTTATGAATCTAAAATAGAAAATAACTCAACATATATTGATATTTTATGCATAGATAATCTTATAAACAAGGTTCCTCTCAGGATAAATTTACCTTAAATCCTTTATAATGGACTATAAAGAAAATATGAAATATACTAAACATATACCACATGAGGGTCATAACCAAGAGAGCATCAAGGCCCGTTGTCATGCACCAGTTCCCATTCGAGTCTAGCTCAAAGCGGTGTTTTTAGGTTTTACCCCTAGATACATCTATGCCAAAGCCGCCTCTACCTGCTTGTATCCAGACAGGGATATATTGCTTAAAATATCCACATAATCTATTACTTAACAAAATACCATGACATTCTTATATGATAATTCTCAAATACTACCTTAGGTATTTGTTCCCTATTATACATTTCCTACTCTAGTTTCCATGTTTTCTATTAAACTTCCTCTGATATAAATTGTAACACCCTGACCCCTCTATGCTGGAGCTGGTGCATTAATTGTCATATTGTCATAGTTAGATGGAATGAAAATCCAGAAGGAACAATCAATTTAGTATTCTTGAAGAAACTAGATATATAGATGTTACTCAAATTACATTGGAAAATTTTACAAAATACAATACATAACCAATACTAAAAACAGAATCCCCAGGAACTCAATAAATGGTCTTCTCTTTATCACCTATTGAAGGTATACAATGAAAGGGGTGAACACAAATGATCAATAAGGGTTAAAAATAGCCGAATCATGAGTAAAATAATAAGTGAATCACAATCAATATGACCTATTCAATATGTCATAGTAAAAAAATGAACAACTAATTCTATTAATAAACTGAGAATGAAACTACATCCATAGATTTTGTCATAGTGAAAACATCATTGATAATAATAATTAATGATAATTAATAAAGAGAATTATTATTAATGGGATGTAATGTATCTAGCACATGAAACCATAATACCGTAAAAAATGTTTAGTGTTATGTGTAGAAACCCTTCTGATTTTTGGGAAACAAACTCGTAGGGTTTGTCGCCAAACTGTTTTGTCTCATGAGACCTACCGATGCATCAAGGGGCTATAGTGGGCCCCAACCTCCACTTCATGTCCATATCATTCTTTAAAAATTGATTCAATAGAAGATAAATAGGCCTTTTCTATATCTGTATAGAGTAGAGTATACAGATTTGTCAATAATTCCATAATTAAAATAACTTTCCAAATAAACAGCGTTTGTAAGTTGGTATACGGTTTAGAAAACAAAAATATCTCTGACATGATATTATGGATATGTAATATAAATATAATTTTAATTTAAAATTTATCTAAAATGGGCCATAGGTACAACACATAAGGATTATTAGGTGCACAATAAAAATTTAGTCACAACCAAAAGGTAGTTGAGATAAAGTACCTTACCAAAATGTAATCGGTCGAACCGTATGACCAAAACATTATAACCAACAAGTGAATAATTGAATAATTTGAATATAATCATGTTATTATATATCAAACTGAAGTAAAAATATACCAAATTTAAGGAATAATTGTCAAACAATGGAAATATCACAGAAATGAAAGTGAGATGAGAAACCCCTTACATTATGCTCGAGTGTGTTCTTCGTTTGTTTTAATGACCTGAATAATCAAATTTAGTTTCATTAATTAATATCTCCAGAACTTCCTATACATTTAAATTATTTATTATAACCTTAATAGGTTCATTCATGGACATTTATATGGGTTCATTTTGTTCAATTTTCATGTTTTGGAAGCATTTTCTCCCTAGCTTTTCATGGTTCGTTTACTTGTTTCCAGGAATGGAAGTTCATTTAAAACATGGTTAAACATCCATAATTTTTAATACATATTATTAACGAAATTATGGAGATATAAATGATCTTATAATTATTTTGGGTTATATACCATGATGATTATTCACTCGTTAAAACATTAATGATGTTCATTTAGATCGTTTCAGTCGTTCTTTGATAATAACAACCTCATTTTGTTTTATAAATAGATCCATGAGTACCAAAGAATTAAAGAACCATGGGTGAGTCATAGAACAAATATTATAACCTGTTTCAACCATATAAATGGTTTCATGACCAGACTTTAAATAATTAATGCAAATTGAAATCACATCGTCTACGATGTTGGTAATTCAACACATCACAGACAATGTTTTCAATTCCTTGAACAAGTCGAAAAAAAGAAGAATATTGATGTTGAATTTCTCATGAACAAGATAAAATCTAGAATATATAGGATTCTGGAGATTTCATTCCACTTTTTTAATAAGAGATGAAGAAATAATAAATAAAGAACTCAAAATAAAAGAATAATTTTGAAATCGCTTACAAAACTTTGGCAGCCTAACGCCTACTTAACATGGTTTTAGAAAATATTAAAAAGAGAAGGAAAAGAGTCAACTATCCATAAATGAATCATAATATATATTAGATCAAGAAAAAGAAGAAAAATAATAACATGGTTTGGAAACATGAATGATATACCACATAAAAGAGAACTTGAATGGAAAATAGAATGAAATTGAGAATTTTCTTACCTTGATGAGTAACCTTTAGAACTTGATGGTTGGGACCTTGGGGCCATGAGAAAACCGTGGGAGGACTAATATAAAGTTAAAGAGGCCAGATATTTGTTGAGGTCGAATTGGTAATGAATTCAATTAAGGGAAGAGTTGGTATTTATAAGAAAAGTGAGGGATTATTTTAATAATTTCCAAGGGACACCTCCTGGTTGGTATTGGAAAAACCATGGGCTTTCCCATGATATTTTCCCGTGGTTAAATCCTCTTGGGACACCTCACAGATTATTTAAAAATACACAAGTTGACCAGATTTATGACATCATTATTACATCATTAATGATGTCATTAACAAACAGAAACTAAAAACTGTATTTTTTACTATTCCCTGAAAAATCAACTGTCTTACTAAAATTCCCAAAATTCACCCTAACCATTTTCCGAAATGTAGAATTCAAAAGTTAAATCCAATTTTCAAAAATAATTTTCTAAATATTATTAATTTAATCTTTAAATAAATTCATAGTTAATTCGAAAAATAACAATCTTAAATTGCAATTTTATTTTTTTCTCATTGAAAAACTAATTAAGATCTCATTATCATATTGCCATAAGAAAATAAAATAATATTATTATTTACTATTCATAATGCTAATATTACTATTCATATTACTATTCATATTAATATTTATATGGGTATGTTACTATTCACCAAAAAATAATGTTTGTTCTATCAGAATCTAAATGAATTACTGAACACAACTCTAGATGACCATTTTTCGAAATTCAAAACATAAAAGGGGAAAAGTAGTGTTTAATGGATAGATTATAAAATTTTATTCTATATTTATTTTTTAAACCTTGGGGTGTTATAATTACCATCATAAATATTGATAATTATTTGAATTTGGAAACCTTTACAGGAATAAAATGCTCTTTAATTTTATTTGATTTCATTTCTACAGTATTGATATAACCATATCTTGTATGAATTTGTTAGGTTAGAAATCCTTGTGACATTTATTTCAAAATTTAGAAAAATGATATGTATGCATTTTGGTAACATGTTGAGACTTAATTTTTTATAAATGATTAAACATATTATTTTATAACTAATAACTATTTTTATGTAATGATGTAATCTTACCTCACATGTTATTTCATGTGTATTTTAAAATGGGAAGCATGTCTAAAGTTGAAATCATCTTTGTGGTAACTACAAAAAGTTTTGTATGCGAGACCTGCACATGTAGAACGTTTGATACATTACATTTAAATATGTACGTAGAAACATGTTATCCTTACTTTATTATATAAACATGTTTTCTTGATCTATAAAATGATTAAATAATTTTAATACTAATCATTATAATGCATGAAATATATAAATATATCATGTCCAATTTTAATTTTTTTTTCCAAAATCATATATTATTAAGCCATGAAATGATTTTATAATTATTAGTTTGATAATTATACGGAATGAAACATAGTAGTAAAACATGTATAGATTTAATTTTCTTCCATAAAGTAGGTTTTCTTGAGAAATTAAATGACTAAATAATTTATCCTAAGCATGATAAGGCATAAAATATAGTAACACAACAAGTGAATTTTTAATATTGTTGTGAGAAAGAATGTTTTTTTGAGCTATGAAATTATTATATAATGTTTAATTATAGAATGATAAATCAGGAAACATAGTAATACAACATATGTATATTTCATATTTTTGTTAGAAAGAATGGTTTCTTAAGATATGAAACGATTAAAGAATGTTTAGTTCGAGAATGATAAATCATGAAACATATTAATACAACTGAAAATTTAATTTTTTTGGTGAGAAATCCTTCTTTCTAGAGCCATGAAATAATTATAGAATGTTTTATTATAGAATGATAAATCATGGAACATATTAATAAAGTATTTCTAGTTTTAATTTTTTTTCCAGAAAGAATGTTTCCTTAAGATATGAAATGATTAGAGAATGTTTAGTTTGAGAACGATAAATCGTGAAACATAGTCATACAACATATGTAGTTGTAATAGAGTTTTAAAAAATCATGTTTTAATTTTATTATTATGATAAAATTTTGTTTATGTAATGTATTATTTTAATTGAACACAACAAATTGAATGCATAATTTTTTCAAATGATGTTGGAATTGTATTTCCATGATAATAATATAAACCCATAATAGATTGTTTAAAAATATTAAACATGGACTATGATATAACATGTGTGTATTTCTTATCTATAACTTAGATGTATGTTAGTTAAATTTAAATTAATGATATTATGTGTCACAAGAAATAACATGAAAATGTCAAGTAATTTTTTGGTTTCATTGTTATCATTCCATTGATGTGTTGATGTTTCATACTGAAAATAGTAGTTGTTGGAAACCATATTTGTGTTTTGATTGTTGTAAATTATACGACCCTTGAAATTATTTCCTGTTTAATATCATGATGCATTAAAATGATAATCACATATATATAGGTAATGAAAAGATTCCCAATAAACATTTAAACGGTGTGAATGTATTGATTTCCAATAATGAGATGAAATAATGTAAGCCCCTAACTAGTTCTGGGAGGTAGAATGTGATTCTTTTATGTGTGGTCATCCTTGTTTTGATTCTTTACATGACATGTGATTTAAAACACATAGCATATGGAGAGTGTAAAAATTGATCCTTAATTGAGACCCATTATACATTGATGTTATTTAAATAGTGTGGAATGGTCAGTACCACCCATGGTGGATAATATCTAGACATGGGTCCACTGATTTCTTGAGTTTTGTGTTTGGGGATTTGTGTGTGATGTTAATTGTGAGAGTTGGTTGGGAAAGTGTGGAGTATGAGATGGTGAAATTGGTTATGTGAAAAAGGGTGGTTTCCAATGGATGGTAAGTTGGTGTGGTGATGTGGATGTGCGGAATTTCTTGTGAACTTTTTCATTGAATAATATTTTTCTCTATGAGATGTGTTATGAAATGGTTGTGATGTGTGTTAGAAAAGATGTGTGGTTGATGGGGTTAGATAAACTGTACATTATGGTAGTCTTATTATGTTGATGGAATACCTCACCAAAAATAAAAGGTTAATCCCTCAAATTTTGTAATAAAATAAAATGGTCACCTTGAAAATTTATGAATATGGACTTGCCTCCCATGAATAAATATTTTTATAAAGCAATTAATGATATGGTATCAATACTATATTGTTGGTTGGGATTATTGCAATTTATTTTATAGTTATGAAATGGGTTTTGAACTCAAATATATGAAGGGATGTAAACTCTATCCTACATCAAGATGCGTTATATTAACACACATGTTAAAAATGCCCAGGATAGTCAGTACCACCCAAAGAGTATAATTTCATGGTACATGGGATGGGTTACATTGATTTGTATTATTTTGGTAGTTGTGTATATATTAGTATGGGTTTGTCATACCTATTGGGAAATGATATGATTTAATTCTAATAGATGTGAAACTAGTGAATAATGTTTCATTCGAAAAAATGGGAAAATTTTCAATAGAAAATATGTCTTATCCAAACACTATGTTTTATTTTGATAACATTACATATAAAATTTCAAATTTGAGACATGTAACATATGATTTCAGAAGACCTATCATGTGTGATGGAAACCCTTGATAGAGACTTCATGGAAAAAATAAAAAAAATTTATTTTTAATAAAAATGTTCTTGAGATGAATGATAGATTGAATAAAAATATTAATAAAATTAAAAGGGAGTGAAATGTTTTCTCATTTGAGTTGGGTTGATTTTAAATGAGTGGAATAGGTTTTCAAAAATTATATATATTTTTGAAATAATGGTCACGGATTTGTGAAATAAAACATTTAAAGGATTTGAATATATTGGGTCGAAGAAAAATGTATTAGAATAAAAAGTTATTTGATTTTAACTTCAGGGTGTTTTTGAAAGGCATGTGCTTGTTTAAAGCTGTTAATGACGAGTTGTATTGAAAATAATTTCTTGATCATAATTTTTAGTATGTATTTCCACATATTTTTTTTATGACCATCCATGTGTACTTGTTCTATTTGCGAGGTATATCCCTTGGGAGACTGTTTTAAGGTATTATGTATATTTTAACTTTTTTCCCATTGTGTATGTTGTGAAGAAAATATATCGATAAACATGATAAGTATCTCATGGGTCGGTTATTCAGAACATCATTATCATTCATTATAGTTTTTTTGGTTCTCATTTATAAACCATTCCCATGGTTCGGTGATAGGAAGGGATATTGGCCTACTGGAGAGTACATAGGAGAGTGAGGCGTCGATGCAAACTCAGTACATAGAGTAGTTTTGAGTTTTCCCTTCCCTCATTTTTTTGTGATGTGTTGTTTGGACATTGAAATTTTATGAAATATGTTTTATCCCATTGATATAATGTGTGGTGTGTGATAACATTCCCACATGAGAAAAATGGAGGACCTAATTCCTAATCAAGTCGCATATTAATAGGATGTGAATAAACCCATGAGGGTGAGTTAGTGATGACCATAGCATATAAAATCTAGACATGGAGGATGCAATTCCCAAATTACTATGTTCTAGGAAGTACAATTATATTGATCAGTTTTTTGTGGGTTTTTATGATTGAAGGTTTGGTTGGTGGCGGTGCTTCATGGGTAATAAGATACATGAGAGTTATCTCGATTGATTTTTTTCAGACGTTTCATCTCTTTTATTCTGGGTTGGTTTTCAATTATTGAGGCATTGAATAGTTTAGGATATATTTTATGTGACGGATCAGAACTTACAGCCTGTTACTTTTCCTAAAATTTTATTCTTGAGGCGTCTGGGGGTAGTTTGGGGTGTTTTTGGCACATGTGACTCATTCCAGTGGTCATTCATTTTCAATTTTTTTTCAAATTTATAGTTTTCCAATGGTATGTCATCCTTGCAAAAGATCATCCTGGAAGTTGCTCATCCTAGCGGTAGCTCATCTTGGTAGTGACTCACTAGAGGTGAGTCGTCTTATGGTGAATCACTAGATGTGACTCGCTCGTGGTGACCTGTCTGGTGGTAGCTAGATAGCGTTGACTCCCTAGAAGCAACTCATTGGCAGCGAATCATCTGGTGTTGGTGGTGACCCATTTCAATCGTTTTCCAAATTTCTAGAATTTTTTAATTGTCCAATTTTTCACTTTTTTACTTCTATTTTGATGATAAATGAGATAAATGACATAATTAATGGGTTCTAAAGATGTTTTAAATGCTATGAATCATATATTAAATTTCTCCAATATCTGAAGGCTTTTAAATGGCTAGACCACATGGTTTTATTGAGATCCAACATTAATGTAAATTCTATGCCATGTCAAATCCCATTAGTTCCAAATCTAATCCTTCTAAGAATGAGACCTTCCCTTCATTAATTCCTTCCCATTTCTCTTAAAACCGGATGTACCAAATCCTTCTCCCCATAGGACTCCCAGAATGAGGTGCCACTTTTGGTTTGATTCCCCTTGGAGAAATTTCCTCCTATATGTACCCCCTATTTTGGTGCAACATTTTTTGGAAAAAGGATTCTTATTTCTAAGTAGGTTTTCCCTTATTCTATTTATGTGTATCATGTGAGATAGATTTATTATTGATAAGCCTAGTTAAGATGGTTTCAAATTCATTAAAAAAGATAATGAACCAATTTAAATCAAATTTAAAGGGGTGGGGGATGTGAATTTTGATGTTATAACCTTTGTTGATTAGATATGATCCGATTTAATATTATTATCGTATGAGTGTAATGCATTTATAAAAACCATTCATGTTAGTGGAACACAAATTATTAATTAACTTTCATTTGAAATCCTCTGTTTTTGTGATTGAATAGTATCATAATAAATAATTAAATGATTTACCACATATATTTTTTTAATTAAATAAATTCCCAGGTTCTTATGGATTTTACGACAACACCCTTAAATAATGAATTGAAATTGTATAAGATCCCCATTTTCTGAACCTGAATTTGATGTGTTATGATATATGATATGATGTGTGGAATTGTTATGGTTTGTGTGTGTAAGAATAATGTAATGTGCAGTAGATATATTATTATGTGTGTGGGGGATGTTGATGACATGTGGTTGTATAGTGGGGTTCTTAAACATGATGTTTTCTATAAAGTGATGTTGATTTGAATGTTAGTCTATGGTGTTGTGGTCATGATATGTAGTTAATTATGTAATATCTACCCATGTATCAAATCAATTAATATTTTAGGATAATAATTTCAAATTGGCATATTTAATGGGAAAATCGATGATAATATGCGTTGATTGACATGTTAATTTCTATATATAAACTAATGGGTTGGAAATATGAAATATTATGTCTTTCTAAATGAAGTGATTTTTCTAATGAATGATGATTACACAAATCAATGTGGCTAATAATGAGGAATTTATTTATAAAACCGAGACTCTAGATAAGAGATTAAAGTCTATTATATGAATTATGTATTGCATTTTTTTGTTTATATGCATTTATATGTGGAAATGTTTTTATGGGTTATGTGATATGGTTAGTTCTTGTTATAGACACATAGGACGGGCTTGTTCATTGTAACTCTATACGTATATACACTGTATTTTATTGTTATTTCTATATGATCCTCACCCTCATCAAGTACTATGTTCCTACACCCTGGTAGTCATGTAGGAGGGTGTATTTCCCATACATCCCAATGGGAGGATGGATGGATGGACACATGCTATTCCCTACTAACTCTTCAAGGTGATAGTGGACCAAGTGTTCTCTGGAGAGTTGTGGCATATGGTCCCCTGTGTATTGGGGATGAGATGTGTTGGTCTATCCCATGTGTCTTTCAGATGAGTTTTTTGTGCTTCCCCAGGCGTCTTCAGGATGAGATGTGATTCGATGACCTAGGTGAGTGTGGGTAGGATATGATGTCTTGAGATAACCCAGGTGTGTATAGGAAATATGTGATGTTTTTTGATAAAACATGTGTGTTTGTGTGAGGTGTGATGTGTTTTGAGGGCCTAGGTGTGTATGAAAGGATGTGATATGTTTTTATGGAAAAGGTGTGTGCAGGAGTGATATGAAGTGATATATTTGGAAGTGGTGGGAGCACCATAAAATTTTCTATTATGGTGTAAGGACGATAAATTAGTGTAAAATTGTTTTTGGGAAAACTATCATCGATGTGATTTATATTATATTTATATTACTTTGATGCATTATTTTGTGAGGTAGCATTGGTGAGGTTGGGTTTTATAGTTATTCTACCTATTAGGTGTTGATTGTTTATGGTGTTTTCTCAGATGTTCATTAGTATATCCTTCTTCTTTTGAATGATATTTTTTGGTTTTCCTACTGAGTATACCTATATGATCACCCTAAGTACATAATGAAATTTAGGATTTCAGGAGGATTATGTGGACTGTGACGTGGGTTACTAGCTCAGACCTTTGGATAGTTGTTGTGTCGCATCTCTAGATTTTGTTTGGGTATTTACCATGGATAGTTTTTCACATATTAGTTTCATTTGCACATACATTATGGGATGGTTTTGGTTTTATAATTTATATTTCATGGAGTTGATTATGGTTGTTACATTCTATCTCTCGATCTTGTTTTCTTATAAAGGGTAATGCCTCCCATATTTTGATAATTTTACCCCCATGGCGGTAGCCGTTAACTAGGGACCTACTGGAGGTGGGACTGAGGGGTCATCATCTACCTTTCTTCATTTCTATAATAAGAGGGCTATCTTTAAAGGTATGGGGACATGATAGACATAATTATCTCTATTATAAACCTCGTTATTCTAATGACCATGGGTTGGTCCCATAACCCTAGAATTTGATAGGATAATGTGGAGGGGATGTCAAAAAATGACAATGTATTAATGATCATGATCAATTTCCAAAAATAAATCTTCTCCAACAGAGTTCATAGACCTCACCAATAATGATGACGTGTGACGACTCATCATCAGTGATTGATCCAACCTGAGGTAAGATGTTGTTTTTTTAAGATTTATCTTTTTTTTGTTATCCCGTGTCTAACACAAATCAATAATTCTAATAGATTTATTCATGAGTTGGTAGTTTATTTATGATTGATGAAATTATTTCCTTAAAATTTATGATTTATATTTCATTGATTATTCATCTTCATTTATTGTTCCCATAAAAATGGATCAAGAACATTTTTAACGGTTCATTCCACTTTCTTGTGTTTTATTCATTTCTCTCCCTGTTATACATGAATTCATCATTGGTATTTTGTTTGGATGGTGATTATCAAAATTACTAGAAAATGATCCTTGTAAAATGAATCCTAGGAACAAAGTATTTATTACCAAAAGTATGGGATCGATAACGATGATACATTTTTAGTGCACGATGATGATGGAGTATTGTGTTCAAATATGGAGATCCCTGATTCCTTGGTATTGGAATGTCAACACATCAAAGTGACAATTGACATATAATGGGTCAATAAGTTGTCATAACAAGGTCAACAAAGATGACATGGCTCAGTCAATCCCATTCCCATGATTATCAGTGGATCTGGTAGTGGAATTGATGGCTAAAATGATGTTAGATAAATCATTGTGTAGTTTCTAATTTCTAGAAAATTCTCAATTACATGAATTTTAGTCTTAATAACACATTCAATATAGTATTCCTTATGCAGTGCAAGGATTTTGGTGCATATAATAGTATCACATGTCATGTGACACGTGTCACACACCCTATGACCTTGTGTTGGTGGATCATCATGTACCCAGAGGGTACACGAGCATTGACATGACCAGGAACACAAGTATGATTAGAGTACATGGAATGAACCTGAGACTCAGTCACGAAAAGGTAAATGGGAAACCCCCAATGTGAATGTGCACAAAATGAAGTGCACAGGTACAAATATACTACACATGCATGACCTAGTACTCAGACATGACCTGGGGCACTGAAAATACCCAAAGTACTTAGGTGAGACCTGATGTACACAAGCATGACCATATGTACCCAAGCATGGTCTGGTGGAATATAGAGTTCCAGACCAACCTCTATACACTTTGTATCCTCATAGGACAAACCATGTATATAGGTAAATACACACCATGAGATCAGGTGAGAAATGCGTAGACCTGGTGTAGACATGACACACCATGTACTCCTTGTACCAGTCATGTATGTTTTTCTAGGCATGTTGAGGCCCTCTAGGTCATTAATAGAAGATAATATCAATTGGATGAGGTCCCTCGATCCTTTTCTATGAGGGTATCGTGTGACATTACAACCATAGAATAATATTTTTATCCCCTCTCTAGGTTTATTCTTAGATAGAGTTTTGATGAATCCCTTTGTGGGGCTTAAGGTGGGATCCTCTTATTGTTATAGTGGGAGCCCTAAACACAACTATTCATTACTTTTGATTACCATATCATGAATACAATTTCGATATGAATTATTATTATCTTACCATTTTATTTTATTCATTTCTACATCTACTATTGAAATATAAATGTTCAAAGATTAAATTTCATATCAAAAGGTTATAGGATATCCCAATAAATAATAAGAAATCATGACACTATGAAATTCATATTAAATATATGTCATTTGGTTTAGATACATAATAATTACTAGACATATTAGATGTTTTAATATAATTTTTTTGGGGGCTCATAAACATTGATACATATTCTTATTATGTTCACACTTAGTGATATCTAGTATTGAGATCAGGAGAACAAAACTGCCAATAGAAACACCACATGGTTTGGGTGCCATTACTTGTTCCTATCTGTGTACATCATTAATGATATCCTGACCCGATATCATTAGAAATTATTAACATTTAATTTCACACTTTTATGAAATATAAAAACCAGGATAATGAAATTGTGTAAAGGTATCTTTTCTTGGGTGTGTCATTGGTGGTATAACATTGGTTGAATAGTTAATAAATGATTTGTCGCTTCTGGGTTAAGGAAGTGATATACCTCAGGCCCCAATTGATATTACCACCAAAGTATTAAATAAATTAATATTATTGAAGTTTATAAAACTTGGCATTGAATTTATTTGTTAAATGTATTTACAAGTTTTAATGTAAATACATGAAAATATTAATTGAATGAATATTAGTTTAAAATATTCAAAGATCCTTTAATATATGCATGAAAAAAGAGTTGAGTTAATGTATCAATTATTATTATGTAATATATATATTATTGGAATGTGATAATAATATATAAGACTCAATAAAATGGTCATTAAATTTCATTTATAGAGTGTTAATTATTTAGGGTATGGGGTGGAAATACCAAATAATCTCTTAACACCATATAAATTGAGGAGGATAGGGAATTCTTATACACTATTAAAACTCTCTCTCTCTCTCTCCTTTTCTCTCTCCCACACCCTAAAGAGAGAGAGAGAGGATCAAGATCTTGGCATTTGGATTGAGATCCATTTCATTCATAGATTTTAAGGTGATGCGGTGTTCATCATAGTGGTGAAGGTGTCATCATATCTCCGTGCTAGCACCTAGAATTCGATGACTGGAGCCTCCATAGTTAGTTGAAGCACATGTGGAAATATAGATGATTTTGGTTTTTGGTTTTTTGAGTAACGATCACAAAAAATGAGTATACAATGAGTGAAGAATCATATCTAACCAGGTATTATATGGTTTTAATTTTGTGCTTAAAACCCTTCAATTGGGATCCTCAACATATACCTGGAAAGTATTAACCAACGATGAAAATTTCATTTCAATCGTATGTGAATTTTTTTTAATTCCATTGTTGGGGCTTCCTCTTAATTACCTGTACCATCACTTCTATCATATGTTCTTCCCTAGGTGTGATTTTTTGAATCATCATGACCAACTTACGTGAACATACAATTACCTACTTAGTAGGTTATTATAGATAGGGTTTGCGGTGTCCCCCATGAGATATTGGTGTGATATCTTATCTATGTATCGATCTATTTGGAGTTTCAGTGTGAACATATTCATTGGAGAGACCTGATGAGCATAACCTATTAGATGAGTGTCATTAGTAATTGAATTCTCTAGGCACAACATAAGTGTTGTATAGGGAATTCCCATGATATCTTTTAATTTAAATCGACTATTAATATGAGATTTATATCAAGGATATGTGACATGATCAATGGAATTAAATAGACAATTAATTAAGGAGAGATAATGTGAGAACCATTTGCAAGATCAACATATATTATTTATACATAATTTAAACAATTAATAATTACCTTTGAAATTAATTATTTATCATTGATGGATATGACAATGACTTTACATTATACCATCATTATGTTGCTAGAATCAAGTATAGATTCCATCCAGCAGTGATTGACATGTGCTACATTAACCTCCCAATGTCACTGTATGAATCTCTAGGTGTCAGCATGGAAGATCCTAATACATGCATTATTCTCCTTTGATCGACTAGATTATCACTTCTATAATAATTCTTTATGATTTAATCAGACTTGAGAGTTGTGGAGGAGGGGGGCCAGTCTCATTTCTTGAGAGTGTTATTAGAGAGGGACATCTCTAGGGATTTGATAGGATTCCCTCTAGATTTCATTGTTTAAAACAAGATTAATCAGCTATCATTTAGAATATTATATAATTTTTTTTATATATTGTTAGTGATTGATATTAATATTTTAATTAAAATTCCTTTTTTATTTCTTCAATCCATGTAGAACCATGTGTCTCTAATAATAACAATAATAATAATTTTATTTTTTGACATCTGAAAATCATCCAAATTAAATTAATTTTTTTATTAAATAATATTTAATATGTATTATTTCTCACGAGACCTATAATCATGGTCTAAAATTCCTTCAAGAATATTTATTAGTCTTGGAATAATGAATATTTACTTAATAAATAAATATATCTACATTATTGTGCAATATATAAGAAAATAGTATATTCGCTGAATAACATATATATATTTAGTAAATATTATATTAAAAAAATATTCATTAAAATAACTGTTGATGGAATATATTGGATCATGTAAATAATAATAATTATTAACCCATGCATGATAATAATATTTATTCATCTTTTTAGATAACGAATAATAATATTGTTTAATTAAGATTCTAGATGCACTTAGTGCCTAACCCTCTAGGCTTGTTTATCCGTGGCATTAGCTGAAGTAGACCAAATTCTAAGGATAACATCTAGTAAAACGCCAGGACTCCCATAGAGTAAAACATTAATTCCACACTAACATAATACATCATACAGATGTTTACTATGTAATATAGTCCCTTTATTGTGATATCTATAATCAAGTAGGTTTCATATTGGTGCTATCATCCTGCATGATCAATTTATCTTTTTTGACATTCTAGAAATATAACATTACTATATAATATCATTTCCTTGAATTTATTTAGGTTATATCACTTCCATCAAAAGGCCTGAGATATTAAATTCAGTTTAAGAATGGAAGGGAAAAAAATCTTTTCTCACATTATTTATTAATGAAATATTACTCGTGATGCACCCTACGTATCCTACTTCACTGTGAATATGAGTTATCATTGGTTTTATAAAACCATAAAATTATGAGACACATAAAATACATTAATAATAATATTAAAGTCTAAGGATCAATATATGCATCCGCAAATATTAACATCCAATGACACATATAAATGTGGATTTCTTAATATCAAGCCTTGTTCTCAAAATATAATACACTAGGAATTACATAGGGAATACACCATGATAGGCGACTCATGATCTTATGAGTATCCAACCCCATGGTCTTGTTATATCTATGTCTCTAAAATTATTTCATCCGAATATAGAATATGTATTTAAAAATAATATTGCGACACTTCTTGGTTCTCATTATAGAGGGGACCCACTACGAACTTTCAGTGTTCCCACTAGTCTTAGGAATTTATCACATACTATGTCTTGAAGAAGAAAAATGAAAATGTGATAAGGAGTTTATTAATAATAAAAAAATATAGGTTATCATAAACTACAAAAAATTTGGTTCTAGGGAACTAACTCTAATTGACTCCCATATTCACTAGAGACAACTACCAACAACCTTCAATCTGATAGCTCTCATGTCATACTCATGATTTTTCTAATAAAGATTATTTAGTAAGGGTTACACCACATTTTTCTCCATTTAATCAATGCTTAATTCAAATTCACCTCTCTGAGAAAAATCAATCAATTTGTAATACTTTCAGAGTATGTGATTGTTCTATTAGTGTGGCCTTGGCTCTTTTGAAAGATCCAACACTCTAGTATTATCATAATAAAATGTGATAAGTTATTTAATAATAGGTACCACATCAAGATCAAAGATAATTTTTTATATCCAAGATGATTCTTTGGTTTCAATAGAAGTTTTAATATACACAGACTCTGATGTAGACTCAGTGATAATTGGCTTCTTTGAACTCTTCCAGCTCACAGACCCCTTGTTGATATTGAAAACATATCCTATCCATGACTTTATATCATTATAATATATTTGGAAACTAGAATTTATATAACCCATGATGACTATCTCTTCATCTCCTCTATGTACTCAGAACATATCCTTAGTCTTATTATATACTTAATGATAACATTAACAGAAGAAAAATGTTGTTTGCCTAGATCAACTTGATATATTCCTACATTTATGAATTCATAGGCAACATTAATTATAGTATATAACATGACATACATGATTGATTCTATCATTGAATCTTATAAAATATTACTCATTATATCTCTCTCCTGTCATGTCTGAGGACACATTTTCTTGAAAAATAATACACCATGTGACACTGGATCCAATCACCTCTTGAACTATTCTATACTAAATATCATTATTATGTAGTCAATGGATGTACCTTGAAATAGTATATTCCAGATCTTGGATCCATCATGAATGATCCTGATACCTAGAATATTGGATGCTTCACCTAATTCATTCAAGGGGAAAAATTAATTTAACATGTCCTTATCAGATTATTAGACTAGTATATCATTTCCGATAATTAATGTGACATAGAAATATACTACTAGGATAATGACCAAATTCCCCCTAAACCACTTATAAACACATGGATTACATAAATTCTAAATGAAACCAAATTATTTTATAGCTTCATAGAATTGAATGTTCTATGACCTAGATTCATTATTCAATTCATAAATTGATATATGTAAAATACATATCATTTTTAAATCACATGGAGTCACAAACCCATCTTGTTGTGTCATGTCATCATCTCCTTAAAAGTTTCCATTAAGAAAATTTGTTTTGATGTTCATCTGCCAAATTTTATAGTAATGGTATTATGGTATATAAAGAGTAATTATGATGGATTTAAACATGGAAACTAGAGGAAACGTTTCATCATAGTCAATTACATGATTCTATTTAAACCTTTTATCCACTAAGCATTCTTTGTAGGTAATTAATATAACTTCCATGTACAATTTTATCATGAATAACCATATTTACCTAACATACATTTCATCAACTCACAGATCAACCAGAACCCAAACATGGTTATGATACATGCCTCCTTCTATCTTGTAGATTCGGACCTCTCTACTATATCCTTATAAGAGATAAGTTCATTATTGTTGACCAATAATGGGTTATCATATTCGGTGACTTGAAACCCATATCTCTGTAATTATATGACCTATTTGGATCTCTTATGTAATAATTGTGTATCAGGAAGAACAGATTACACATGGACCATTATAGTATGTTCATGTACCAACTCTTCTATATCATGAGCATCAACTACATCGATGTAAATATTTCTCACACTATACTTCTTGATGTTCTGATCTCTCTCAAGAAATAAGGCTTGTTTGGAGACAATCACTTTCTTATCCAAGGGGTTGCATAGGAAACATCCCTTTGTTTATATTGGATAACCTAAAATGATACACTTTCAATGAAATTTTACTAATTTTTTTCCTGAGATAGACTTAACAATAACCTCACATCCCCAAACACATGTATGTAAAAAAATGTGTTTTTTTCCACTCCATAACTCGAAGAGAATTCCATTTTCCTCTATAGTTGGTACTTCATTTAATTTATCTTCCACAGTTTATAATGAATATCCCAAAAATTATATGGGAAGATCTACATGACTCATCATTGACATTACCGAGTATAATGAAGTATGATTCCTCAATTCACTAACATCATTTCACTATGCTGTGTAAGGTGTAGTGAGTTTAGAAATAACCCCAAACTCTAGAACATTTTTTATAAATACTTGGTTATTATATTCCCCACCTTGATCGTATTGAAGATTCTTTATCTTTTTTATATGTTGATTCTTTACATTATTCTTCAATAATATTAATCTTTCAAAGGACTAATACAAATACCTCATCAAGTATACATAACTATATCTACTCTAGTCATTAATAAAAGTTATGAATTAAGAAAACCCACATCTAGATTCTATTAATACTATTGTATACACATTAGTGTGTAGAAATCTTAGATGATCTGTAGCTCTTTTAACATATCGAAAAAGTAGTGGTTTGATCATTTTATCTGGTAAAAAATCATGACATCATTCAACTGGTTTTAAATCAAAAGATTCTAAATAACCATCTTGATAGAGCATCGTCAAATTATTCATGTATAAATGTCCAAAATAGTGATTCCATATCTATGTGTCATATGATTCATGTGAACATGATTCATTATTAATCACCAATACTTGGTTTTCATAATTTAATACATCAAAACCATTGTATAAATGTGACATACCATAGAGTATGTTGTCTTTATTATAGAAACAACTATTATTTCCAAATTTGAAAATAAAACCATCTGTATCTAACAATGATAAAAAATTTATGTTCTTGGTAATTTTTGGTAAATAATTTTAATATCATAAAACCAATATGATTTCTATTAGAAATGAACGGTGGTAGTCACCAATGGATAGAGCATCTAACCTCACATTATTGACAACTTGAAAATCCACGTATGCTCTAATAATCATTCCGAATCTATAAGGTTCTTGTATTAGGATACATATATGATAACAACAAGCTACATCAAATATATAATGAGTAGATATTGAGAGATTACACTTGATAATGAATTCACCTTTAGCTACCCCTTGATTTTGGATATAGTTCCTCCTCTATTGAAATTTCATCCCACATGAAAAACATAATGCGTCATTTTTTCCATTCCCTTCCTATGGATATTCCTCTTATTTTAAGGATGGTTCTCGATAGATTTATAATTTTTTTGACTATTAGTACCCTTTGCATTTTTTTTACTTTTATTATTCACCATAAGGATTATGGGTTTGTCACACCCTATATCCTTGTGCACATAGAGAATCAAAGTAATAAGTTTTCAAAGACTCTTCTTATTATTGATCATGTTATAAGTAATAAAAAAACATGATAAGGGATTGGTAAATGAGGATATTATTAGGTATATATGAAACTCATTTAGGAATTTAATCCCTAATATGTCCATGTTTTCAATGTATTTAATAAGCTTGACTACATGAGTCTTATCTTGCACTGACTCTCCATGATCGGTTATAAACAAAGCATTGGATATCTTTTATCTCTCTTGTATCAACTTCTCTTGATAGATATCTCAAAGGTGACACATCATAATATATTCATCTTTTTCATCATGTCTCATTAAAAACACATTGGACATGGATGATAGCCTGAAACATTGGAAATATTTTTATAATTAAAATATTTTTCATATAGAGACAACTCTTCCTCACTAGCCTCATGGATAGGTGTTTTAAGAATAGGGTTTTCAAGAAAATATAATCTCCTTTCTTAGTATATGATAATGCATAATTTCTTCTGTTATTCTTTGAAATTGGTGAAGGTAATAAGGTTATCCTTCTCATGTATGAGTCATAATTAAATTCTTGAAGTCATTTTTAACACCCTTTATTCAAAAAAGAAAAGAATAATTTTAGTAATTTATCTGATAAAAGGTAGATGTATAAATAAATATTTTATTTATTAATCTCTCACTTTTTTATATAATCCCAATATCCATCACCCTTTGGTTTCGAATATCTAGTTTCTTGTACATTATATAGGTTAAGATCCATATTACACATCTCATCACACTGAATTTTTCTTGTTATAAAACATGATGTGTTTTATGTAGGAAATAAAAATTACAAAAACATTAACTCATAGTTCCTTGATATATTGACTGGACTCCCCAATCTGGAAATTATTAAAGTGGATTTCCTCAACCGGTTCCTCTTAGATACAAAAAGTCCTGATTTGGTAGTCAATCCTTGATGTGAACTATATTAAGTCAACCCAAAACATCAAGTTAGAATTCCCTGATTATTGATGTCTCCCTGCCATGGGATAGTCTACAAAATTGAACTATGGTTTTATTTTAACATAATTAATAGAAGTATATACTGACATTATATATATAATTGAGTGGTTTTAACTTTATTCAATGTTTTACTATATTTTTCTCTCTTACATTTCTATTAATATTTAGTAGATTTACATAAGTGATTAAACATGTCATAAATAAAATTTATGAATAATACATTTTATTTTAGTACTATATAGCATGCTCATTAATTCATTAATTCATGTGATCGTGAAAAAAACATCCATAATAAAATAAATATTCAACTTGATAGAAATAAAATAAAACAGTGGTATGATCATGATCATTTTCAAACAATTCATTTATCTATAGAATGATAAACTAACCTTCGACCAAGGGGAAAAACACCTTGAAAAATTTATGGTTTATTTTTTATCATTCCACCTATCTGCATATATATCTCTCTTGGATTGGTTTCAACTTATCTCTAATAATGAACTACCTCTGCTGTCAAGGGAGCTCCATCCATCACATATGATTTAACTCACTCGCATGTGTGGGGAACCAAAATACAATTTAACATGGTTTACATAATAGAAACAATGGTTATTCATGCCCTTACATAATGCGATCAGAGATGACATTAATTTCATCAATTTAATTTAATAATAAATAAATAGGAAACCAATCACATACATAAGGATTTATGATCTATATTATCCACATAAATGTAAGAAATTATGCATATAATAAATAACATCATTCAATTAAAATCATTCTTATTAAAGATACATCACACTCTAATTATTTATTTATCTTCATTAATTGATCAATTATATTACCTTAATTCTCATCCAATTTATTCTTGAGATTATCATCCATCACAATTTTAATCAAATTAAATAAATATTTTTAAAATTAACTATGTACAAAATTGTGTGTTAGAGGAAACATGTTGAGTACCCTGACCAAACTACCCAAGGTGTATTGTATTCTTATATGTTTTTCTCACATGACATGTGACATAAATGAATTATCACAAAAATCATTTTGTGTACTATCAACTTAATGTACATGCAAATCACATCATATTTACAAGCTGTGTTATGTTTCAATGCATGTAGATTAATTAATATATTATAACATATTAATGATATTATTTTTCAAACATTAAAAAATATTAATTAGATATTTAATATATTTATAAAACTCATTACATAGAATTCACTATAAACATAATGACCACATGGAACACATGCTGACATGGTTTATGCAATATAATAAATTTATTTTTAATTATGCATAATTTGGTAAAATTCGTGGAATGTACAATCCATCTACATGATATGTACTCTTCTTACCATCGATCAGTAAAATATGTCGAAGGTATCAATACGTAACCATCCAATATAAAATATTAGAGGACATGTTATGTACATGGAATATGTGGTGTGATGTCTACAAGTTACACAATCACCATTAATGTAGGTTGTGTAAGAGAATACATGACCTGTCTATGACTAATAGAAACCACATCATGTATAAAGGCTACTTGCCTTGTAGTCAGGATGACTGTACGCCATCCTAGCTTCATCAGCACATGGTGTGTACTTAAATATACCACATGTAATAAATTCACATGGATTTAATTAATTTCTAATTAAATCCTTGGATTAGAAAACATGGGTACATGATGTGTACCAATGGGCTATACAACGTGTAATCTTGTGCTATCCAGCCAGAATACTCAACTCCTCTGAATGTGTTCTTTTACTGTTATTCACTCATAAAATTAATTAATTTTATTACATTTGTGATATATAAATAGGATTAATATAATAACACTCTATTCTAATTAATTAATAATTAAACTAGAATAAGAAACTAATGAAAAAAATGAATAAATCAATCAACGATCTTTAAATAATTATAAACAATTATGCAACCACTCAAAAACGCCTTGAATGTTCTGGGAATAGTGGCTAGATAGGGCATTACCAACTCTGTTTTTTATTATAATGGATGACTAATCTGGTATTTTCATCGACGACAAACTTTGTGATCAAATGTATTAAATAAAACATTAACAAACAAGAAAAACACTAGAACCATATATAATATACTCACATATTATTTATAATTAATTTAAATAATTAAGAATTGAATTTATAGATTAATTCTTTATTTTTTGAAGGATTTGAAAATGTATCTATGTCGTACATTCATTGTGTTGTAGGAACCAATTATATATTCCTCGAAGTAGTGATCTACATGTCCTCCACAAAACACGAAACATTGCCGTAGGAATATCTGGGTTCTAGAATAATAAATCATAATTCTTGCATTGTTCACATTTGATCACCCTGGGTATTACTTCAAGAATTATTCCCTTCAATTTCAATAGACTCAAGAGTGGTGATGAAGGAAGATCGATCTATGTTCTTGGGAGCGTTCTTGGATAAATATCTCTCTAGGGTTTCAAGAGAATTCTTTATAAATGTCTCTATTCACAAAAAATAATAATAATTGGATACCATTTAAAAAACAATATAGTTGAGTTTATATATCAAAAGAGATATAAATTCATAATTTAACAAGTTCCCTTTATTATTTCTTTAATCCCTACAGAACACCATGTCTATAATAATATTAATAATAATACTTTTATTATTTATTGACATTCAAAAAGTTTGAGAATTAAAATAAATATTATTTATTAAAATGATATTTAATAAATTTTATTTCTGATCAATCTTATAAACTCAGTCTTCCTTTAATCAGAAATATTTATCAGACCAAGAATTTTGAATATTTATATAACAAATAAATACCACATCATTATTCAACAATAAATAAAAAATATTATATTCCCTAAATAAAAAAGAAATATTTATTAAATATTCTTCTTTTAAAATATTCACCAGAATAACTAGTGATGAAATATATGAGATCAATCAAACATGAAAAATTATTAAACCACATGTGAGAATAATATTTATTGAAAATTTTAGATAGTAATTATTATTATTATTTATCAAAGATTTAAGATACACTTATTGTGAGATCCTATATGCCTTTTTCTTAGTAAAATTAGTTGAAACTACATAAATTTCAAGGTTAGTGTCTTGAAACATTTCTTAAATACATAGATAAAAAAGTTATTGTTGAAAAAACATAATACCTCTTAAGAATTATTACTACGTAATATAATCCATTTATCATGATACCTCTAATCAAGCAAGTTGTATGACCGTTCCACCAACCTATATGCTCAATGATTTTTGATTTGATTTTTGGAAATTGAACATGCTTATAGAATAACATAACCGTGTATTTATTTACGCTTTGTCATTTCCATAAAAGGGTATGAGATGTAAAATTTTGTTAAATAATAGAAGGAAAAAATTCATTATTTCATTATTTAGACCCATTGTATCACTCTGGGAAGCCATAGTTTTGTTCTCTAAGAAGGAATACATGATCTTGAGGTTATGTTAGGATTACAATGTCTTAAATTAGGTGAAAATAATGAGTAAGAATCCACCTCCAAGAATCAAATACATCTTTCATTTATTGAAAGGAATGATATGGTTCTTGAATATTGATTAAATATTAGTTTCACATATATGAGGATGAGATGTGGATATACTAATGATGACATTCCGATTTCATTATAGTCATTATGAGTACTTGGTGATTCCAATATGTGTGACAAAAACCCCAACCATGTTAATGAGACTCATGAACCATATCTTTTAGACATTCCATGATTGTTTTAGGGTAGTCTTCATTGATGAAATCCATGTTTACTCAACATATGAGGAGGAGCACACGAGACACTTGAGGGTAATCCTGAACATACTTTGAGTGTACCAACATTATGAGAAGCTCTAAATGTGTAAATTCCTGATTTAATATGTTTAATATTAGGGACATTTCATCTCATTAGTGGGTGTGGTAGTGGACCAATCGATGGTTGGGGCGGTGTTATCCTGTGAGCTATCTATGATTGTGATAGATGTGAAGAGATTCTGTGGACTAACAGGCTACTGTAGGAGACTAAATCCCAACTTCTCCAAGTTAGACACCTTTGACTAATTTAACTCAGAAGGGGAATCCATTCATATGAATGAAGATGTGAAAAAATAGTTTTCAGAAGTTTTAATAGAGGTTGACATGTACCCCTATCTTGAGACAGCCATAGGAGGGTGTTGAGTAAGTATTGTTCTATGATTCAATAAGGATTAGTCTTGGTTGTGTTCTGATTCATAATCTATCATTTTTTCCTATGGGTCCCAAAAGATGAGCCCTCATAAGAATAACAACATGACCCACAATTCAGCCGTGAAAATTTTGGTCTTTACCTAGAAGATGCAGTGACACTACTTCATGGGTGAGGAGTTTTTCAACTATTCTGACCACAATAGTATCAATTATAACTTATCATAGAAGGATATTAACTTGAGATAAAAATTATGACTATATTTCCTCCAATATTATCACATAGAGGTAGTCAGCACTCTTAGGAAGGGAAATGTGGTGGGAGATTCCCTAAATACGAAACATTGTTCATATATTTTGATCGAGGAATCAGATCAGATAGCCTCAATGAAATTCTATATAGTGGATGTGGTTGTTTTATTTTACCTCTAGTAGATTGTTGTTACCCCACAATTTCAATACCATGTTCAGAAGACATATCATGGAGATATCGACTATAGGACCTTGCATGTTCAGATATCCACCGAGTGTGATCCAAATGGATTTACTAATAATGTGGAGGATTTCATCTTTTTTATATGATAGATGATGTTACATATGACATTGTGTGATAAGGTTCTGAGGTAGTTTCATACATACACCTTGGTGGTATATCCTATTATGAAAATATGTACCAGGACCATTTATGTGAGTTCTTGTGTCCATGGATAAAGAAGTGTGTAGTAGAGTTTAACTATCAATGCATCGATGTCTTCAAGTTAAGGTTAAACAAAAGGTTAAGGTGAGTTTATATTAACCCATTTAGGTTTCACAGTGGAAATTTGGTAGTATATCTATGGACTTCATTGTGGGGTTACCACAGAAGTCTGGAGGACATGATGTCATCTAAGTTATCATAGACTGACTCACCAATTTACCCCATTTTATAGCTATCAAAGTGTAGAGGTTAGTTGAGAGAGTGGGAAGATTTTACATTAAAGAGTTAGTCTAATTTAATGGAGTTATCTCAATGATCATTATAGACCATGATGATTTCGTCATTTCATAGTTATGGAGTGGTATGCATGGGGACTTTAAAACATAGTTCCATTTAAGCATGTTGTTTCACCCCTAAACGGATTCCCAAATTGAATGGACCATTTAGTTTCTAGATGACTTGTTACAATCATGTGTACTATACTTTTTCTAAAGTTGGTAGGATCACCGAACCTTGAGTGCGATTTCATACAAAAAAAACTACAATTCCACCATCAACATGACACCATTCGACGGTATTTAGGGGAGACCCTATCGGACAACACTATATTAAAATGGTCCTGGTGAGTTAGCTCTCATGGGACCATATTTTTTTAAAGAGATGAAAAATATGGTACATATCATCTAAGAGAGGAAGAGGACTTCCCACACCCATCATAAGTCTTATGTAAACCTATAATATAGGCCTTTGGAGTTCATTGAGGGACACCATGTGTTCTTTAGGGTACACATTGATGTGGATTTGTGATATTTGGCTTGGGTGTAAGTGATCTTTATGATTCATTTGACCCTTTTCTAGATACTACATTGGATTAGCGAGGTGGTGTACCACTTGACCTAACAAATACAGTTAGACCGGGTTGAAGATGAATTTCACATGTTCCATTTGAGGTTATATGTGTATGGATCATTGTACAATGTCAACCTATATGAGATAGACAATGAAGATGATGTTAACCATTTAGAGGTAACTAATGCATTTTAGAACCTGTGAGATAATACCCTTATTTGGAAGGTGTTTCCCTTGCGTGAATTCTTGTTAATATCATAAGAACCGCAAGAGACCTTGTGGATGTGGGATACCGAAATGAGATCTTTGTACCCTCACTTGTCATCTATTTTTTTGATTTTAAAGATGATTGTATAAGAGATGGGTTGAATGTAATGAGATTATTTTTTCATTGTAAGACATTGGAAAATAATAATGAATATATATGGATCTAGGTTCTATGTTTATATGATATTTTAGGGTTAGGAGAGGCTCTTTTTGATATAATGAAAATATTAAATATATTATATCATGTGAGCATCATTTTTTTGAAATAATATAACAAATCTAAAAGGGATTGTAAAATTAAAAATCCATGACCTTTTTTAAATATGGAATTTATGTTTTACCCTATTGTTGACATAATCTACATCAGTTTCAAATGTTTTGTTAATGAGTAGTTATGTGTAAAAACAATAAAATAAATAGATTTTTTTTAATGCAGTGAAGTAACCCCCCCTTTATAATCACCATTCTAAATAATATGTATGATTTACCACATGAACCTATTATTTAAGAGGAGAGTTCGATGGATAGATTAAAAAATCAATGAATCAAGGTTCCCAATGAATTTTTAAATGGACATATTCACCAAATGAGTTAGTAATCCATCCTAACGATGAACATGTCTTCCAGTTATTCATTAGTGATCGAACCAACCTAAGGTTGGATGTTGGTTTTTTTGTATTTATCCTATTATTGGTTATATGATGTTAAAAATGAATCAATTATTCCAACATTATTATTTTTGGGTCGAATGTTTATTTACAGTTGATGAAATTACTTTCCCAGAATTAGGGATTGATATTTCATTGATTATTCATCTCTGTTTGTTGGTACTACAAAAATGGATCAATTAGAAAATGAACATTTGAATATTTTCAATCCTCAAGTTTGTATTTTATGAATTTTGTTCCTATTATATGTAAAATCATCATCAATGTTTTGTTTGGCTTCTGAGTCAACAAATAAAATGTCAACAATAGATGTAAAATCAATCCTTGGTACAAAATTTTCATTACAATGGGTTTGGGGTCATGAATGATGATATTTTTGCAGTGTGTGATGATGAAAAAAGTTTATGTTCAGTTTTTGAGATCCCTAGTGCATGATTTTTGTAATTTTGGAATGACGAAGGGGCATCTAATGGCTATTGGGAAGATGAATGGATGAAATCCGGTCATCAGTGAGGATAGGGATTGGTCAATACTAGTTATATGATTAGATATGGATATGTAGGAATAATTGATGGTGGTAGTGGTTTGATAAAACTCATGGAAGAGATTTATAGAAATCCATTTACTACATGTTGTGTAGTCCTAAGAACACACACACACTGTATAGTCCCCCTTTTACCATGCAAGTGTTTCCGTATAGAGAAAAGTGTCACATGTCATGTGACACATGTCACATACTGTCTGACCAAGTTCTTGTGGGTTGACATGTATCTAAGGAGTACACCATCATAGAAACATCTAGGAACATGTTCATGGCCATTGTTCACTTGCACAACCTGATTCTCATGCATGACCAGGTGCATGGGAATGGCTAATAGTGCACGAGCATGACCAGAGCACACATGAATGACCGAATATTCAAACAAATGAAGGTACACGAGCAAAACTCAAAGTACACGTGCATGAAAAATTTACATAGGCATGTCTTGGTGGCACGACAATTGTTGTATTGACCAATACATGTCATGTTTATTCAAATGACACACTGTGTATATGGGGAAAGTCATGTCATTAGAGAGAGAGAGAGAGACGAGAATACCTGAGGAAGAAAAGACATGAAAAGTACTCCTATAAAATGTTGTGTACTTTTTCATGGGAATGTTGAGGCTATTTATCTCTCTAGTTTATATTATTATCCATTGATAGTGGTTTCTTGATCCTATCCTATGAGGGTAAAACATTGATTTATGTCCTTCGAAGAATATTGTGATCCACTATATGGGTTTATTCTTTGAAAGTGTTTTCATAAACACTCTATGGGAATTAGGGTGGAATCCTTTATCATATCTCCTTTTCTATGTGGTGTTTATGGGATCATCGTTACCAACTTACATGGGTGTATGATCTCATTAATAGAAGGTTATTCAATATAGGGTTTATGGTTCCCCCATGAGCCCTGGGTGTGATCTCCTATTTGTGTATCAATATATATGGAGATTTAATGAATGATTATTTTTTAGTGAGAGCCGACGAGCTTGACCTCTCATATGAGTTTCATTAGTGATAGCATTGCTCGTGGAGTGAGATCTCCCAGATGATTGTTACATTGAATCCTTGAGCAGAATCATGTTGATTACAGTATTGTTGAGACCACTTTGAGACTAGTTCTCTAATACGATTATATCTAGTTAATTATTATTATTTTTATGTATCAGATCCTAATTTCCATACATATGTGTTGTTGAAAAAACTACTCTCTTGTTGCATTATGTTTGATGATTTCAGGGTGTCGTAATGTGTAATGTAATACTGACCCATTAACAGGCTCTGCCCACACCTTTCTTGTCTTATGCAGATGAAAAACCATCTGATAGTGTCCTCAATGCACTAGAAATAGGATGATCATAGTGACCTAGATAGACTACAGTTCTTACTAGGTGTTTCATTTGAAATAAGTCCATGTTATCTTAGTAGTTTGAAATATTTTATAGATTTGTTTGGTTTTTATTTGACCCTTTATATTTTCCGAAACATTTTTTACTCTGACGTGGGATAGATTCTATGCATTCATTATGGTATTAGTTGTGATTTACCTTTCAGCATTGTATGGGTATTTGTTGGTGTGTGTGTGTGTGTGTGTAGGTACATTAGGCTAAGGCCTCCCATTTGTGTTATATATATACTCATTGTTAGTTTTCTACCCTTGACCTATTAGATGTAGTCTTGGGTATCATACTCAAATAATTATGATCCAGGAGGTTCTTTGTGGGTCGGGTCAGGACAATTATTGGAAGCTTTTTTTAATATATTATACCCTTTTATAGCTAATTCATTTGGATAATCATAATTCAATTAGGGATTAATGAAATAGTTACATAAAAATTTATAAAACTGGTATTTGGATAAAGTAAAATATTTGGGCCCCTAGTTTTGATGTAAAGACTAAATGCCTTTCATAAGACCTAGAAACCCTATTGACCTTGTTTGTTGTTATCTACTTATCGTCTTCTCTGGATATGAGTCATTATACACAATGTGATGTGAGTATGAGATAATTGATGATTTAGTGATATGTTGGAAGGTAGTCCCAAGTGTTTTGTAGTAGTTAATTATTGTGATGGTGGGAAGCATGGTGATACGCATGAAGTCGTTAGAGAAGACACCAAGTTGATGGAGCAGGCTAATGCTGTGATTTTCCTATTGTTGTGATAAAAGATTGATGTTTTTTTTAATAATCATATTTAAAGGTCAGAGGGATGAGTTGCTTGATTATCTGAATTCTTTTACCCACTACATGGGGAAGATGGTTGTTCATGGTAATGCATTTTATTTTATGGTAGATTACAATTTTCATATAGTACCTATAATTATGGAATGATAATTTTCATCAAATTTTTAAAACCCATGTGTTTAGTTCTTGCTGGATTGAAAATGTTGATAATCTCAAGAATATATGGATTCTGTTGGATTATACCTGGAGGGCATGGATGTCACCTTGATTTCTATTGAAAAGTGAATTTATATTGTTAAATAATTACTAATGAATTAATTATTATATGTTTAAATGTTAAAATTATAGAATTAATTTACTATAATTCATCTTAATTTTATGTATGACTATTGGATATCTAGCTCTTAGTAGTGGAAGTCAGTTTTCTGAGTGATGATAGTTGTTTTTGAGCCTATAATTATATTAATACCCATAGTTTGGTTATGAGATATATTATATCATCTATGTTATGGGATTTCATACTCTACCCCACCCATGTCAATATGTATATTGACTCAAAGTGGACTCTAGTAGGGTCTTTTTTCCATCATCCAGGTTAGTGAGGAACGAATGATTGACTATCCCATAGGCCCCACTCTCTTCTCCTAGCAGTAATATGTGTTGGTATGAATGGTGATTATATTTCCCCATATATGTGTGTGTGGTGAGGTAGTGGATTGTGGTTATTTCACAGATATATCATTGGATATATTAACCTATGGATTATTTTATGTTTGACTTGTACGATCGATAATGGCTTGTGGTATATTACTCAACGTATGGGCGGTGATGGATTTAGTTACAATACAAGTTTTATAATACACATCATACGAGATATTGTGGCTCATAGTAACTACATGATTTCTATATGAAGATGTGGAATGGGATGATGTGATGCATGAGATACGTGTTGTGATAATTTAGCCTAAGTGTATTTGGGATGAATTTCTTTTGGAGAGGGATTCCTCATGATGTACGATACTGAGGTAGAGTCATAGACTAGTGGGGAATAAATAATGGGTAAACATTGTTTTATTATTATACTATATGATCTATTTAATGAATTACTTTGTGAATGATATCCTTAAAGAGGGTTTGAGCTCAATATATCTATTTATATGACATGTTAGATTCATTTATTGTTCTCTGGTCTGGAGTATGATTTTTTTATTTCAAACAGGAGAATCTAGGGAGGATCCTAATGAGTATACTTGTTATGATCACCCTAAATATATTTAAATTGAATTTAATAAAACATTATTAGGTTGAATATCAAGATGGATATTACTAGATCAAGGTTTTTTGGGAGCAGTTTCAACTTTATAGTCATTACCGAGTTTATCTTTTTTGTACTTGAACCTCTATTTATATTTTTACCAATTTTGTATGACATTAGATGTATGTAATTAATATTTCATTTATATTTATTTTTAGAATTTGAATGGTGTTCTTGTCTCATCTCCTCTTCCTGAAGCTCTCTTAAAGGGTAATTACTCCCATTTGTATGTTTGATGTGTACTCAATGATTTTTTCCACCTTGTGTCCTATAAGAGGCGGGCTTCAAACATAATTATCTCCCTTATCTCATTTATGGCCAAAGAGGGGCACCACTAGGCGGAGGAGGTCGTTACAATTTGGTACCAAAGGTTCTGGTAATGAGATAGGATGTAGTTTGGAGTTAGGAACCAGTAATCCCACATGGGTTAGAAGGGGAAAATATTCATCTGAATTTTGAAGGCAATTAAACAAGAGAGACTTGTTGAGACATGAGTATTTTGGATCCCCCTGTGAACTAATGTACTGACCTTAATGATTACTAAGAACAATAAGTGAAGTGATAATGGTTGAGGGTAATATTCCTATGAAATTATGTTACATCATTTTTCTTTATATCTATTTTTGAAATGGCTAGACCTTGGGATTAGTTTATCCTTGAATATATATATATATAATAAATATTCCATGTTCAAGGTTCAAGAGCCTCTAACTGTTTTTTCTTTTATAGTTATGGGTCTAGGTCGACTTACTCATTAGGTTTTCATAGAAGATGTTTAATAGGGGTCATTGTGAGTCCTCTATTGATTAGAGGTCAACAATGATGAAACAAAAAGGAGGAAACCCCAACGGATTTAGCGCTAGCATCTATATACAAATGATGTCTCTGTTTCGGAATCAATAACATAAGACTGGTTAGAGGAGGTGGAAATATCTTTTAACATGATACCAAATCAAAAGGATCATGAGGGTTCATTACTGATGTTGATCCTACATGAAGAAGTGAGGTAGCGGTGGATCATGTTCCTTAGGGGTTGTGTGGAGTCAGAATTATAATGGAGAAGTTCGAAGAATATATCTATGTAGTGTTTCTTTCTTCTACTACAGATTCACCAAGTCTTCATAATATTATTATCCTTCAATAAGGGAGTTACAATGTGTGGGAGTTCAAGATACATTTCTAGATCCTTCTCCATTATGCACCTGACCTGTATCCAGCTGAGGAGGCCATGATGTGGAATTTTGAGGAGGCTTCATTTCTAATGATGAAATTATAGGATACCCCATTTATGTTTTCTATATTTGTCGAGGTGCTATAAAAATTAACTGTTATTGATAGGATGATGACTAGAACTAAAACATCATGAGAGGATAGTCATCAAGAATATTAATAAACAATATCTAAGGCTGAGAATTAACAATTTACTAGATAGTATTTCTGATCAAGAATCATGTATCAGGTGTTCTGCTTAAGGTGTCTCCATTTAGGTAGTTTTGGTAGAGGCAGAAGCAGTAGGATACTCATGATTGGGATTAGTAGATATGAGATGGTGAATATAGAGGAAAACCTCTAGATACACCTCATCAGTAGAGAGCATAGTTTGGCCATGAAGGTGGTCATCATCAGGGATATAGAGGTTGTAGTGAAGGTCGTGTCCAGCTCTATGCTATGGCATTTTCAGAACTAGGAAATTCAGACGTTTTTTGATATATCCTACCCTTGTATTATACAGGGGTTCATGATTTGTTTGATTCAGGAGCTATGTAATCCTTGATTTCAACTTTCCATGTTCATGCTTTTGAATTTGGGGTGAAGATATTTCTAGTTCCCTTTGAATTTTCTATGAAATTTGGAGGTCTATCTTATCTAAATGAAGTATGTAGATATTGTGAGCTCGTTATAGGGAATCACTACTTTTAGGGATTCTTCATGTATTTAAATATTCATCCACATGACTTCATCCTCTAAATGGACTAACTGTATTCAATGTAGGATATTTTGGATTTCCTTAAGATAATTTTGTGTTCTAAGATGATGATAGAGATTATATCATGTTTAGTGTTGAGACAAACCCTTAAATGAGTCAAAGGCATCATTAATCCTTATCATCATTGATATCCAATATGATGATGAGTTCATCAAATTTTCAGCCGAAGGTGTCTCCCAAGGTTTTATATGAGTACCTCCAAATTTTTCTTATGGTGGTTGTGTAATTACCCCCTCAATGAGAGGTTGAGTCTAGGATAGAGCTATAACCATCTGTTTCTCCTATCATGACATCTATGTATAGGATGACGCCTTTTGATTTTCAATATCTATGAGTACATCAAGATGATCAGTTGTAGTGAGGATTTTTTCGACAGAGTTTGTCATCTTGGTGGTGAATTTATTTTGTTAACGATGAAGATGGATGGAAGTCTTCATCTATGAGTCGATTATCATTTCATGAATCAGGTGATAGTAAAGAACAACTATCAACTTCCAAATATTGATTATTTATCTGATCAGATGAAAAGATCAAGTTTTTTCTCGATGTTCAATCTAATTTCAAGATACCATCAAAAAGGGTGAATAATGAGGTTACTACAACGATCAAATTTTGATATCAATATAGGAATTACGAGTTCAGTGTGTTGCCTTTGGGTGAGATGAATACTCTATTCATGTTCATGGGTTTGATAAACACAATGTTTTGGTAGTTTTTTGGATTTTTAAGTGGTTTTTATTGATGAAATCATGGTGTACTTGGAATCTGAGGAAAAACATATAGAACATCTATACTCAATTTTAGGAGTCATTTTCCATTAGAAGTTATTGGAGAAGATGTCAATGTTTGGGTTTTGGGGTCATGAAGCTCGATTCATGGGGCATATCATATCCTATATGTGATTAGTTGTAGATATAATAAAGATCAAGACACTCAATTCATAGGAATTCTCTTAGATTGTTATAGAGGTGTGAAGTTTCTTTGGTTTTGTAGGATATTATAGGTGGTTCATAGTTGATTTCTCTTAGTTTATGACTCTTCTTAAGGCTTTGAACAGGAAGAATCAGGGGTTCATGTAGACTAATCATTGTCCGATATATTTTGAGTACTTGATGGAGTATAATGTTAGTGCATTGGCTCTTTATTTACCATAAGAGGTAATATAGTTCAATTTTTTTGTGAGGATCTATGTCTTTGTTTTGGCTATGTTCTAATGCAATAGAGATTAGTTATTTCTTAGGGGTCTTGAATGTTATGTCTCTATGAGTGTAACTATTCAACCAATGATATTGAGTTTAATGAAGTCATTTTTCATTGATGTCATGCTGAAATAACCTCATGGATGAGTCACCACGACAAAATCACGATTTAGCGGCAGTTTTTAAAACCATCGTAGAACATTTCGCGGTAGTTTAAACCACCTCTATATGATTTAGTTGTGGTTTTTTAATTTTTGTTTAATTTTTGTATAATTTTTAAAAAAAAATTAATTTTTTTTTAATTTTTTTAATTTTTTTATCCATGCATGCAAATCCCATGCCCATGCCCATGCCCATGCCCATGCCCATGCCCATGCACATGCCCATGCCCATGCCCATGCCCATGCCCATGCCCATGCCCATGCCCATGCCCATGCCCATGCCCATGCCCATGCGCATGCCCATGCCCATGCCCATGCCCATGCACATGCCCATGCAATATAAAGACATACTGTGTTTGGTGAGATTTGAACCCCTAACCTCTTGGATATTTTTCAAAGACATTACCAATCCAACAAGCTCGTCATTTGGTTAATAAACAGAATTTTATATACTAATATATATTAATTGAAAAAACAAATAATACATAAATAATAGATATAAACTCAATAATAATAATTAATAAATATTAAATATTAAATACTAAATAAATATAAATAAAAAATATTAAATATTAAATATTAAATAGTAAATAATAAATAATAAATAAATAATAAATATAAATATAAATAAATAATAAATAATAAATATAAATAATTAATAATTAATGAATAATGAATAATGAATAATAAATAATAAATAATAAATAATAAATAATAAATAAATATAAATAACAAATAATAAATAAATATAAATATTAAATATTAAATATTAAATAAATATAAATAAATAATAAATAATAAATAATAAATAATAAATAATAAATAATAAATAATAAATAATAAATAATACATAATACATAATACATAATACATAATACATAATAGATAACAAATAATAAATAATAAATAAATTTAAATAATCAATAATCAATAATCAATAATCAATAATAAATAATAAATAATAAATAAATATAAATATAAATATTAAATATTAAATTTTAAATTTTAAATAATAAATAGTAAATAATAAATAATAAATAATAAATAAATATTAATAATTAATAATAAATAAATAATAAATATATATAATTAATAAATATAAATAATTAATAATCAATAAATATAAATAATAAATAATAAATATAACTAATAACTAATAACTAATTAATAATAATTAATAAATAATGAATAATAAATAATAAATAACAAATAACAAATAAATAAAAAATAATAAATAATAAATAAATATAAATAATTAATATATATAAATAATTAATATGTATAAATAATAAATAATAAATAATAAATATAAATAATAAGTATAAATAATAAATAATAAATAAATAATAAATATAAATATCAAATAATAAATAATAAATAATAAATAATAAATAATAAATAATAAATAATAAATAATAAATAATAAATAATAAATAATAAATAAATATAAATAATTAATAATGAATAATAAATAATAAATATATATAAATAATTAATAATTAATAAATATAAATAATTATTAAATATAAATAATAAATAATAAATAATAAATAATAAATATAGATAATAAATAATAAATAATAAATAATAAATAATAAATAATAAATAATAAATAAATATAAATAAATAATAATAATAATAAATAATAAATAATAAATAATAAATTATAAATAAATATAAATAATTTATAATTAATAAATAAAAAATATACATTTTAAATAATAAATAATATATAAATATAAATGATAAATTATTAATAAATATATAATTAAAAAATAATAAGTAAATATAAATAATAAATAATAAATAATAAATAATAAATAATAAATAATAAATATAAAATAAATAATAAATAATACATAATAAATAATAAATAAATATAAATAATAAATAAATAATAAATTAAAATAATTAATAAATATAAATAATTAATAATTATAAATAATTAATATTAAATAATAAATAACAAATATAAATAATAAATATAAATAATAAATATAAATATTGAATAATGAATAATTAATAAATATAAATAATCAATAATAAATAATAAATAGTAAATAAATATAAAAAATAAATAATAAAAAATAAAAAAAAAATAAATAAGAAATATAAATAATAAATAATAAATAATAAATAAATATAAAAAATAAATATAAAAAATAAAAAATAAAAAATAAAAAATAAATAATAAATATCCAATAACAAATATTATTAATAATAATAATATTTTATTATTAGTACTAATAGATAATTAAAAATAAATAATAAATAATAAATAATAAGTAAATATAAATAATAAATAAATAATAAATAATAAATAATAAAGGTAACACATGAAAAAGTATGAAAAGACGTGGTAAGTGATGAAAAATCATGAAAATGCATGAAAATGGATGGAGAAGCATATGAAGAATGAGGCATTCGAAAGAATGAGAATGCATGAAAGCTCATGAAAACTCAGGAAAACCCCTTAATAATTCAACATAATCATCATAATAACCCACAAAAACCCATTGATAAAGATAACAAGTCATGGAAACCCAAATAAACAGTAATAAATGGAGCAACCGTTAAAACCCGTCAAAACGGTCATAAGGAGACAAAAACATTGGACTTACATTAACGAAGATAACATATGATCCGAGAGTCCGTTTGAGATCCGCAACCTGTGAAATCAAATATCATGAAACAATCTTCGACCTGATAGGTGAAAGAATCCGAATGGACAGGCGGATCTGAAGTTATGACCATTTAAACAAAAGCTGACGGGGAACAGGTGCTAGAAACGAGGCATCGAAAAACATAACAAACCTAATACCCACTAAAAAGACCATAAAATATGATCCAGGAGTCCATGTGGGTGTCGCGACCAGTCAAACTGAAGCTCATGGAATGAGCTATGATCTGGTAGGTGGAGGTGTCCAAACTGACACGCAGATCGAATGTTATGTCCGTTTGAAGACAAGTTTGACAGGACACCGCTGACAGAAACAAGGTTTCAGAGGCCTTCGGAGGGGTATTTGAGGTCGAAAAACACGATATAAGCTAACTTGTGCCAATCTACTGCAAAACTCTCTTTGCTAGCTTCGATTTGATATGTGGTAGAGCCCAAACGGACACCCAGAGCGAATGTTATGGCCCTTTGAAGTTGGAGAACTTTTTTCAACATTTTTATAACTCTAATATCTTATGCACCTTACACCGTCTCATGGTTTTGATTATATATGCCTCTAGATCTCTTCACGATATTCTATTTTACTTGTCGTGGCGCTCCATCAGACGCCCGGATCAAAAGTTATGGTCGTTTTAGTAATTTCATGTTTTCTCGTGTTTTTTATTTTTTCGTTTCATTTCACTGTGGTTGTACCGAAACCGCCGCTATATTGCGGCGGTTTACTAAAAAACCACCACTAAACCTCGAAATTTTTTTTTTAAAAAAAATATGGCATTTAGCAGTGGTTTTTTCGTGACAGTTGAAAACCCGCCGCGAAAAGGCGGCCCGAAACGCCTTTAGCGGCGGTTTTTAAAACCACCGAGAAAAAACCGCCACTAAACGACAGTTTTCTTGTATTGATTGTTTTGTATATTTTTACTGATTATAAGAGCCTAAGGTACATCTTCTTCTAATGTGACCCAAATTTTTGACAGTAACAGTGGATGAAATTATTGAAAAATTATGATTTTGATATTTCATATACACCGAGAAAGGGTAATGTTATAGTTTATGTTTTGAGCATGATGTTATATAGTAATATCATTCGTGAATCCGGAGATTCTCAATGAGTGATTGAAGAATTATTAATTATGAATCCTAATATTGGATAGGTTGGTATCGTAGATTATATTTTCTAGAAGATAGTTTAGTCTTATTTTTTGTAAGAGGTGGGTGATTCCAATCTAGGGGATTCTATGGTGGATAATTGGAGGGACCATTTTTATTTTAGTGATTCCATTAATGATTGGTCTAAGGATGAACAATACCAGGTGATTTTCTAGGGATGACTATTCATCCTTTTGGTTGAAAATTAATTTTTTATTTCATAATCACATTTTAGGAAAAAGTTGGAAACCTAACATGAAATCATACAAGAATAAATATAGATCAAGACAACAAGGAATTGCCCCTCCCTATTGACTATATCATTATGTCAAGCCTCCACCTCACATGAACATAGGACAAGCTATCCCATGAAGGCTTGCACAGTCCTGGTACCCATGGAAAAGGCAAACTTTATTATTCTTACAAATCCAAATTTCCATGCACGATGAATGCTTCAAACATTTTATCCCCATCTAGATGTGATCATTGTAGAGTGCTAGATGCATCCACCTTAAAAATAAAAAATAAAACCAAAATATAAAAACTGACTTAAAACCGACCCAATACATATTTAAAAAATTACATTGAGAATTATTTAAATTCTAAAACCAAAATATCATGAAAAGACGTCAAATTGAGAATCGTTGTCGATTTCATTATGCTGGCCGCTCAAACTCACATCCCAAAAGACCATGAAGACAATTGCACTGCTCCGCCTCGAAGAGAATAGTGGAATACTTGAACTAGTGTAGAGAACCAATAAAATAGAGACAACATGAATCACTAGTGATACCACATCACCATCACCACTATCACATCAACTCAAGCATCCCCATCTTCAGAAATACACAAAAAAATAGTTTAGGACATCCATGTCTTCCATTTATATGGAAAAATCAAAAGGTGTTAATGGGGAAATATATGGATTCAACCACGAAAAAAATCCATCACCAGAACGATCATTAAGCCACATCCTTGAAGCACCCCTCCTAAAGAACTCTTGAACGAACACACAGACAAAAACTGTCGCCCCTACAGTACATATCCTCCATGGACTCTATCTGTCATACCATAACAACAAGAATCTTGGAAAATTGTGAGAAATTGAATAATCCAACATAGTTAGAGAATGGATACAAAGATGAACAATACCACTAGACACCACCGATACTGCTATAAAAATAACTTTAATCCAACCATATGCTTTAAAGCCACATTGTGACCGCTGTAGAAAGAAGATGAAGTTGACCCAAGCCGCTATGCATCGTCAGACCAGATGTGACCCCATGCAGAAAAAATGAATCTACAATGTCGCCAAAATCCAGATCTGACCCACTTCGCCATGTAAAAAGCCAATCTGTCCAAAGATGGTGTGCCATGACTGAAGGAAAAGGTAGATCTAAAACACCGAATGAATAAACGACTAGATATACACCTCGCTATTGCAAATGAACCCAAAATTTGAAGCCGATTCCCATGGAACCCTAGAAAAGGAACCGCTAAACTGAGATGAGAGTTGTGGCCTGATACATGACCCCCTTTTCCTCCTTTTTAAATTGTATGAGACGATTCTCTGTTATATCTATATATCCTCCATGGTGGTACATCCTGGAGTGACCAAGATGTTTGAGCTCTTAGAGGGATGTTTGGTGGCCTGGGTTGAAACCTGAAGTTTTAGAATTTTTTCCCCAATGTTTGGTCTTCCATAAGGTGAAGGCAGAACACTATATTCATAGTGGTTTTCATTATCCATTGGATGTTCCTTGTAGAAGTGGGAGGATATATTAATGAACTTCCACTACAAAAAAGGACCACTGTATAAGGGGTTATTTTGGGATTTATAAGGGGTTATAACCCCATTTAAAGTCCTTAGTGGCAGTTTTGAGGAACCATCGGTAATGTTCACGCCTACTGTTAGTAGAGGTGGTTTAGAGGAAGAACTGGTAAACATTGGAGGAAGTTAGTGGTGGTTTAATTAGAGGAAGAATACTATATTCTCAGTGGTTTTCTTGAGCCATTTGATGTTCCTTAGTAGAAGTGGGAAGATATATCATTGGATTATTACAGTTTTACCTCAAACCCAAAGAGACTATGATAATATATTGTTAATAGTGTACCATTTTACAAAATCACCCCACTTCATTGTGTCCAACTATTCAAAATCGGTAGAGGTTTTGATGATGTAGTACTTGAATAAGTGGTGAGACTCCACGGGGTCCCAAGGATGATCATCTCTGACTATGATCCTTGTTTTAAAACCAAGGTATAGAGAGGTCAACAACATGGTTTTATCTCTCATTTATGCTTGATCACTACTTGTCATCCAAATATGGATGGTCAGACATAGAAGACTATTATTCTACACTACTATACAGAAAACCCAAAATTCAATCCATCAAAAATGTCATCAAATGGGATATTTAACTCAAAAAATAACATTTACAGGTATATTGAATATTTATTATTACATGATAAAATTTATATTGTATCACTTTGTATGATGAATGAAATATTCATTTTATCATTATGTAGGATGAATATTTCTTTTTTTATATGATGATTACTTTATTTTATGGTAATCTATTTTCTTATGGTGTTTTTTAATTAGTTAATGTTTATTATTATTAGTGTTTATTTTTTATTTGATATCCATCTCATGATCCGTTTTTTGGTAATTAAAGTGTTTCAAATGTTTCTAGTTTCAATGGTGTTTCAAGTATAATATAAAATATTGGTTTCAAACAAATAATGAAACACTTTTATTATCATGTGTAAAAGAATGATTGTTTTAAAAGAGGGTTTCATACCAGAGGGTTATTGATCAATTATGGTATAAAATGTAAAAAATAATAACATATGGGAACAATAAAAGGCCCACAAACCAACACACAACTATCTAAAGTAAAGGAAAATACAAATCTAAAATTAAATTTCATGAACACCATTATAGTAAGTGAAGTGTGAAAATGTGAAACATTATCATTAAAATATGTATGTGAAGTGTTATCCTTTTCAAACATTTGGCATTCATATTTTAACACTCATGTTCCATTAATTTTGTAATATGATGTCATATATCTACTATTCGAAAAATAATTGGACAAATACATACAATCCAAAATCATTTTAACACTTTTGTTCAATATTTTAATAGATATTTATGTATCATAAAACATGAATTTATGATTTTAAAAATAAAAGTATATATTTTAACACTATAATTATATTTATTAACTATTGTACAAAAAAATTCTAGTACCCAAAATATATATATGTTAAAAAAACATTAAATATCATAATGAATTGAAGAAAAGGGATAAAAAAGGATATTTCGTATTAGAATTTGTAAGTCAATGGTTAAATTTTGGAGAATTAGTGTTAAAATCAACTTTGCATAATGGTCTTATTATCAAAAATATCATAATAAATCCAATAGATCACAATCTTATTATGATTTTAATGAGAGAACATTATAATAAATTCCATAGAGTTGGTGAAATTATCACATTTTTTAAATTTAGAGTAACATAGAATCAAATTTTCAATTTGAATTAATTTTAAATAAATTTAATAGAAAATTATTTTAGTAATTTTAATGGATGAAATCAAAATAAATTTTTGAACTATATATCCACAACTTATAATTTAATAATGCCCAAATATCCTTAGATCCAGACTACTAATAACATATTCATCTATAACACTAAATTAAATTAGTCTCCATAAAATTGAACCATCTTTATAGTTTGATTCTTTCCATAGATTTTCCTAATGTTTTTGTATTCAATATCTCCTGACTGAGAGAAGTGACATTGGTGGTGTTCATCACCAGACAATAGTTTAATAAAAAAGTCCAACATATAGGTATCGTTTATCATTACTAATTTATCAAGATACATTATTTGATGCTAATAATAGTATAGTATTTACGTCCATTACACTAGTCAATGATAGGTTCTAAGTATATATTTAAGGCAAACTCAACAATCATTCCTTAAAACTACTAATATACTCCTTTATATCCATCTACCATAAAATTTAAAAAGTACATATTTACAAATGATAAAGGATTCATGATAAAAATTTTATCAAATATTGAATCAATTTTCTTATGTACTTCCCTGGTATGTGTGAATATTAACATAAATTTTGTAAAATAGGGATAAGAAAACCAAGCCAATCCATCCACAACTAGAGTGATGAAAAAAATGAATGAAAAATGGATCAAAAGAAGAAATTCACTCACTTGAGATGGTAAATAAATCTATATTTATAGAGTTAATTTATTTTCATATGGATAATGAGGATATGTTGTGTACATAAATTGGTTTTTTAGCCTGAGATATGAGATATTCTTAATTCTAGGTTCTGTAAATTCAATAATAATGGTTTTCATTATTTAATTATCATTTTATAAATATTGTGGTTTCTTGTCACCATGTTATATCAATATCCATTAATAGGGAACAATAATTATAATGCCCCAACCCCACCTATACAGAGTCTGTTCATTACTTCGTAACATTTGTATGATCATAAAAGATCAAGTCTCGAAATACTGATTAGTTTAGTAGCCTTGGAAACACTAGATACATTCATAAGTCTTTCATTACATCATAAAGTAAAAAAAACTATAATAAGATGGTCTTTATATTCCACACTCATATCCCTTTCTGCCTATCTCTGCAATTCATTCATAAAATATATCTTCACATCCTGGAATATATTAAAACATTGAAAGGAGTGAGCTCATATTCTTAGTAAGGATAAAAATATAGAGGAAGCGTTCATAAATAAACATAAACATTTAAGGCAATGTATAACTAAAACAAAAACCTTTTAAACTTGAATTTCAACATAATATGACAAAAGTAAAATGAGATAATGCAATTTAATTATTCACATTGATATTCTACTGGTCGAATAATCACATGCAATATCAACAACCACTTTCATAATGATGGAATGCATAATTCCAGACTATCATAACCATGTATCCAAGGCCTCATTCCAAGACCAAAAATAATATTTTGTCAAAGCCTCATGCAAAGACATTAGTTTGTCTCATGAGACCTACCGATGCAATTTTTTTAGAAGATACTTACATTTAAAATTGCTCAAATATACCCCATTGTTTTTCTGAAAACATTATGCAAGATTCTGAAAACAAAATAACTAATTCTGAGACTGCTTAACTAATTACAGGCCATGATAGGTCCACGCCCATTCCCTTCCTGTCTACCATACTCGAGAGGCGGATTTTATGAAAACATTTTTAAGTATGCGTTAAATACATATACATTTGCACTGGATTTTCATATATTTGAGAGAAATATATCTCTCTTTTTTTTAAATCATTTAAAAAAAGTTATTTCGTGTATAGGAAGCCGAAACTGAAATAATGGTCATGGAGGCGGAGAAGTCGTTGTCGCCGCATTTGTAAGACAAAACATTCTTTTTTTCATTTATTAAAAATGCTTCATATAAAAATATTCCTTTTGAATAAATGTAAAATTAAAAGGTGATTATACACCATATAAAAGAAAGTTGTCTATAAAAAAAATATGCCTTAATGAATGGATATTGAGATGAAGTCCCTTAAAAAGATCATTTTTTTAAATAGAATATATCTATTATGTGTATTAACTATTTGTACACATAATGAATGTATAAATACAAGATAGGACATAATAATATCATGACATAATTTGAATGTAGGAGATTAACCCAAAGAATGGATATTGGGTTAAGAAGTTCCCTTACAAAGAACATTTTTTTAAATAAAATAGATCTATTATGTGTATTCACTATATGTACACATAAAGAAAGTGCAAATACAAGATAGGACATAATAATATCATGACATAATTTGAAAGTAAGAGATTAACACAATGAATGGAAATTGGGTTAAGAAATTCCCTTTCAAAGAACATTATTTTAAATAAAATAGATCTATTATGTGTATTAACTATATTTACACATAAATAAAGTACAAATACAATATAGGACATAATAATATCATGACATAATTTGAAAGTAGGAGATTAACCCAAAGAATGGAAATTGGGTTAAGAAATTCCATTACCTCGTGTCTGACTGGATTCGATCGTTCTTTAATCTCCTGAATAATAAACTATAGATAATTTATATTTGATTAAGATCATTTTTCATGTTCATTATTACTTTTATATCACTTATTACCATGTTTTTAACATTATGTAATTATTTAAGTTAATAACGGTCATTTTGTCGATCATTGGTACTTGAGTCAAAAATAAACATCTTATAATTACAAGTTGTCCATGTGGTGAAATATCCTTTATATACAAGATTATATTAATGATGTATATATCATATATATCATATATATCAATTATATACATAAATTCATAATATTATGTATCATTTAGAGGTAAGAAATGAAATGCACCGTTCATGGAGACGGTAAGCCGTATGTATGCATGAATGCTAATTTCATTTCTATTTCGTATTTAATGGAATGAAATTGTAATTATATAAAGTTATAATATAATTAAATTATAATATAATGTATAATACCATTTAATCCATCCTTTATACATCCCACAAATGGCATTAACAATTCAAATAACTTTGAGGGGGCGGTAGTCCGCACTTTCTAAAATGTAATTATCAAGTTTACCCCTAATGGAAATCATAAAAGGTATTCCATAAATGAATAATACAGAATCATAAGGAACACAAAAACATATTATATATCATATATAAAAATATTGTCATCATAATGGCCACCATGAAAGGTGTTAAAAGAATATTGAACAATCATCGTTTCGTGAGGCAGAAATTCACCAACAACAGAAATAGTATGTTCTTTAACCATTAGACGAAGGTGTGTGTAAGTTTAAATAAAATCCTTCTCATAACAACATCTTATTATATTTAATATTCTTTTTTTGTTACAAAATAAAGGAATAAAATGATTTTATGGGGTTCGAGAAGCGAAATAAAACATATGAACACAAGATACAACACTACCTTTAAAACGGGTAACTCTTTTTGATTTGAGCCAAAGGCTTCCTTGGGAAGAATTATGCCCAAAGTGTGTCTTCTAGGAGTAAGGGAGGGAAGTTAGTAGAGTATATGGTCAGATGTTGGCCGAGCCAAATGGCTTGAAAGTGTGAATAAGGTGGTAGTGGTGGGGGCCTTTTATAAGAGGAGAGGAGGGGCACTCTTGGAAAGTTATGAAATTTTACATTATTATGAAATTCTTTTTGGATTTTAAAGGTCCCACAATGATAAATTTCTAGGATAAGGTGATAAGGATTATAAATCTATTCATCGAATAGGTTTTTGACAAATGTGAGTCTTATATTTTACATTATCATTTCATTTTATTTAAATCGTTAATTAATGAGGTAATTGCTGTATCATCATTGTGTCATCAAAAATTTAATTTATTTAAAGTCAAAAAATTATAAAAAAATTATCATGATGTAGGAAATATTTTTATATATCTAATGAATATTTATAGTAAAATATATTACTTGTATAACCCCATTTAAAAATTGATTTTGTAAAACAACTCATGTTTGTGACATTTTTATTTTTACATTAACTAAACAGTTTTTAATGTCATTTTCCTACCAAAGTTCCTCCATGGGGTCCCCAAGTTGACCGATGGATTGTATTGGTCGTCCATGACTCATCCAATAAGGGTAGGACAAGTGTAAAGTTATTTTCATATTTTTATAATATCATTTTTACCTTAAATTTCACTAATTACCTTTAATAGCTATTAATTAATCTTAAAAAGTTACTATTCACCAAAAAAATATTTTAATCCCATTGAACCACATTTTACTTATTAATGAAAACTATTTATTTTAGATTTTTGAAAATAAAATCAAATAAGTTGTAATGTTTCATTTAAATGAAAAATCAGTTTTTTAACTACCACTTAGTGGTTTCACTATTCATCAAAAATTGATGTTTTTCAGAACAATGCCAAAATTTCACCCTAAGCTATAATTGATATTCCAAATTCCAAAATGATGTCTATTTTATGAAATTACAAACATATAATTTTCATTAGTTAATTTTATAATAAATTCCCGTTGTCACAACAAATAGCGTGTTTTTAAGAAATAATATATATCACAAGATTGACAATTGTTTATGTCCAATTTCAAAGTAAAACTAATTATAATGAACACCATTGGATAAAATGGTAAAAATATATTTTAATTATACTTTAAAACCTCTCAATAGTATAATTTATCACTATAAATTATTTTTATTAAAAAAGTTTTTTTAAGTATTTTTCACTATTCATAGAAAATTGGATGTTCTCAGAAAATTAAAAAAAAATTCAACTTATGACATTTTTGATATTACGAATAAAAAAATGAGGTCCATTTAGAAATATAAAATTTATATAATTTCAAAATGTGGGTATTACTATTCATAACTACTACTTTGATTAGTCGCGGTGTGTTAGAATCTCGAACTTGCGTACAATGCAAGCTATAACATTATTGAAAGAGAAGTGTATCGTGAAAGCATGGGGTGTTACATTCTACCCCCTTCAATAAATTTCATCCTCACAATTTGAAAATGTTCTTCAAAAATAAATGGTTGAAAATATAAAATACCTTCGTGGAAAACCCACATAGAAAATAGGGTTAATAAGAATATAACATTAATAGAAAGAAAGAGAAGTACAATGGTCACCCGAGATAGCCCAGACTAGGATTCTATGAAAATATGGATATGGAGGAGAAACAAACCATCAAGGTCTGATGGAGATTTGTAGGAAATAGGATTAGGAGAAATTTTAACTACAAGAAAATCACAAACTTGTGATTGGTTAAATGATAATTGATTCCCCAGTAGGAACAGTTAACTGACAATGTTTTTGTTTTATGTTACCTTTCATACAGTTGAGGAATTTATTTAGGAGAATTAATAAGAATGTAAGGAAATATACATACTTGTTATGTAGACTTTCATTCTTTAATAAATGTTTACCACAAACCCATCTTTTACTCAAAAAGATAATAGAACTCAAAAATATTATATTTATCCTAATAGTATAAGGTTCCAAATATTAACAAATACCATTTAGATTAGGAAAACTATTTGTAATAACCAGGGACTTATTATAGGCTAGTGGTAGGTAATAAAGGTTTATTGCACTATAGTTGTGGGTTCGATTCCTATAGCTTTGACCGATGCGACGGGTTATCCCCCAACCTGCAGGTTGTCCTTTTCCTAAAAATATAGTATTATAATATTCCAAAAGTAATCTTCAGAAATGATTTAAACTTAAGCAATACTATTCAAAGTTCAACTTAATCCATCCCAACCTTTATAGTTATCCAAAATACCTTTGTCCAGACATTCTCTAAATGGTCTCTTAATTCCAAAATCAATTTATTAGATTCCCCAAACAAAGTAAAGTTTCTCTTATTGTCAGATACTAAAAATATGATTACCTGCATCATATAAAAACCTTAATGAAACAACAAGTACTGCAGTATAATCCTTATATATATATATATATCACATTATCCTTATAACCAGAATATAATCCTTGAGTCCAAAAGCACCAATACATTAATTATTCCACTTCAACTGTAGTAATAGCATAATATTTTCCTTGATCCCTTGTCCTTTTCTGAGGTGAGTTTCCCTGATGCTTAGAACATTCATTTTCATAATGCCCAATTTTCCTATAATTTTAGCATTCAACATTGATATCCTCTTTCATTCCCTTGAAATCATGAGCCTGGTGACCTTCTTCTCCACACTTATTAGAAACTCCCATTCCTTTTAGGCATGTACTGGAGTGATTCTTCCCACAATTATCACATAATGGTAAATCATTATTTCCCTTTTTCCTTTTATCTGTCTCTTGTTCCACCGTTCTCTTCTTCTCTTGCATTACTTTATTGTCATAAGACTTAGAGAATTCCTTTTCTGTCTTGATATCACATGAGAGAATATCTTGGTATGACGAGAAGGTTTGTAAAACTAATGCCCGACAGAGAAATGGTTTTAAACCATAAAAGAAACTATCGATCTTACTTATTGGGTTACGTATATAATCTGCAGCATGCCTCTCTAACCGTGTAAAGTTAGACTCATACTTTGCAACATTCTCATCCTCCTTTTTCCTTAGACTCAGATATTGCCTTTCCATATCTGCTCAATGGTCACGAGGAAAGTATTTTTCTAAGAATATATCTTTTAACTCCTTCCATTACATATTTGATACATCATCATCTTCCTTTGTGTTTTGAATCCGCAACCACCATTGATCGGCATCTCTAATGAGGTGGTAAACTACCATGACAACATTCTCCCTTTCACTACTCCCCAAGGCATGAAATATTTTCTCCAAGGAATTTATCCATTGCTCTGCTACTAAAGTATTTTTACTCCCATTGAATGTTGGAGGTTGTTGCCTCATGAAGCGGTCTATCATTGATCCTCCATGTTGCGGATCAGGGTGCTCCATACGAGTAATGTTAATATTCATAAACTCAGTTAGTTTTCCCAGTATGGTGATAATTTGATCAGCACCAGTTGTATCTCTAGCTCCACAATAATTATCTTGAGCAAGAGGGAAATCACTACATGGAGTGTGCACATTGTTACGGTTCCCATTCATCCCACTAGGCGCCATTTCTGAACAATGGCATAAACTACATTAGTTTATGAATCAAAATACATAATTCCATACTTGTAAAATACTTAACATAAATTGAATGATTTATGGATATAATCCATAATCGTAAAAAAAATGTTTTATTTGAGGAAGTATATACTCACAATCCCTTCATAATGGTTTGTAATGAAAAAGAGAATTATCCTAAGCCTATCCCCCGGGAGTGTCGTAACGAAGTGTGCAGCAAGGCCTGTTGTCATGCACCAGTTCCTGTTCGAGTCTAGCTCAAAATGGTGTTTCGGGTTTTACCTCTAGGTACATCTGTACCAGAGCCGCCTCTACTTGATCGTATCCAGACAGGGATGTATTGCTCAGAAAAATCACAAAATCTCTAAAATAACAAAATTCTAGGATTTTCTTCTATACTAATCCTCAAATTCTATCTTATGGCTATGGGCTCTAATCAGAGTTTATCTAAATATAGCTTCCAAGGTTAGTACTAAACTACCTCTGATAGCAACTATAACGCCCCGACCCCGGTTACCCGAAGTTAGTGCATTACTTCATAACATTGGAATGATCTTAAAAGATCAAGTCCCGAAAGACTGATTAGTTTAATAGCCTTGGAAACACTAGATACATTCATAAGTGTTTCATTACATCATAAAGTAAAAAAACTACAATAACACGGTCTTCATAGTCCACACTCATAACCCTTTCTGTCTATCCCTGTAGGTCATTCATAAAATACTTCTTCACATCCTGGAAAATATTAAAACATTGAAAGGGGTGACCTCAGATGCTCAGTAAAGATAACAATATAGCAGAAGCTTTCATAAATAAACATAAAAATTTAAGGCAATGTATAACTAAAAAAAAGCATTTTAAACTTGAATTTCATCATAATATGGCAAAAGTAAAATGAGATAATGCCATTTACTTATTCACATGGATATTCTACTGGTCGAATAATCACATGCAACATCAATAACCACTTTCATAATGATGGAATGCATATTGCCAGAGTATCATAACCACGTATCCAAGGCCTCATGCCAAGACCACAAATAAGATTTTGTCAAGGCCTCGTGCCAAGATACTAGTTTGTCTCATGAGACCTACCGATGCAATTTTTTTAGAAGATACTTACGTTTAAAATTGCTCAAATATACCCCAGTGTTTTTCTGAAAACATTATGAAAGCTTCTGAAAACAAAATAACTAACTCTGAGACTGCTCGACTAATTACAGGCCATGATGGGTCCACGCCCATTCCCTTCCTGTCTACCACACTCGAGAGTCGGGTTTTATGAAAACATTTTTAATCTTGTGTTAAATACATATACATTTTCACTGTATTTTCATATATTTGAGAGAAATATCTCTTTCATTTTTTTAAATCATTTAAAAAAAAGTTATTGCATGTAGAGGAAGCTGAAACTCAAATAATGGTCACGGCGGCAGAGAAGTCGTTGTCACCACATTCGTAAGACAAAAAATTCTTTTTTTCGTTTAGTAAAAATGCTTCGTATGAAAATATTCCTTTTGAATAAATGTAAAAGTCAAAGGGGTTTATACACCGTATAAAACAAAGTTGTGTATAAAACAAATTATGCCTCATAGAATGGAGGTTGAGATGAAGTCCCTTACAAAGATTGTTTTTTTAAATAAAATATATCTATTATGTGTATTAACTTTTTATACACATAAATAAAGTACAAATACAAGATAGGACATAATAATATCATGACATAATTTCAAAGTAGGAGATTAACCCAAAGAATGGAAATTGGTTTAAGAAGTACCCTTAAAAAGAACATTTTTTAAAATAAAATAGATCTATTATGTGTATTCACTATATGTATAGATAATGAAAGTACAAAAACAAGATAGGACATAATAATATCATGACATAATTTGAAAGTAAGAGATTAACCCAAAGAATGGAAATTGGGTTAAGAAATTCCCTTAAAAAGAACATTTTTTTAAATAAAATATATCTATTATCTGTATTCACTATATGTACACAAAAATAAATTACAAATACAAGATAGGAAATAATAATATCATGACATAATTTGAAAGTAGGAGATTAACCCAAAGAATGGATATTGGGTTAAGAAATTCCATTACCTCGTGTCCGACTTGACTCGATCATTCTTTAATCTCCAGAATAATAAACTAGATTTAATTTCTATTTGATTAAGAACATTTTTCATGTTCATTATTCCTTTTATATCACTTATTACCATGTTATGAACATTATGTAATTATTTAAGTTAATAACGGTCATTTTGTCGATCTTTGGTAGTTGAGTCAAAAATAAACATCTTATAATTACAAGTTGTTCATGTGGTGAAACATCCTTTATTTCCAGAATTATATTCATGATGTATATATCATATATATCATATAAATCCAGTATATACATTAATTCATAATATTACTTAACATTTAGAGGTAATAAATGAAATGCAACGTTCATGATGACGGTAAGCCGTAAGTACGCATTAACGCTACTTTCATATCTATTTCGTATTTAATGGAATGAAATTATAATTATATAAAATTATAATATAATTACAGTATAATATAATGTATAATACCATTTACTCCATCCATTATACATCCCACATATGGCATTAACGATTCAAATCACTTTGAGGGGGAGGTAGTCCGCACATCCTAAAATGTAATTATCGCGTTTACCCATAATGGAAATCATAATGGTGTTCCATAAATGAAAAATACAGAATCATAAGGAAAACAAAAACATAATATATATCATATATAAAAATATTTTCATCATAATGGCCACCATGAGAGGTGTTAAAATAAGATTGAACAATCATCGTTTCGTGAGGCAGAAATTTTCCATCCACAGAAACAGTATATTCTTTAACCATTAGACGAAGGTGTGTGTAAGTGTCAATAAAATCCTTCTCATAACAAAATACAATTATATTTAATAAACTGTTGTTGTTACAAAAGAAAGGAATAAAAAGAGTTTAGTGGGTTGGAGAAGCAAAATAAAACATAAGAACACAAGAGAAAACACTACCTTTAAAACGGGTAACTCTTTTTGATTTTAGCCAAAGGTTTCCTTGGGAAGAATTATGCCCAAAGTGAGGCTTTTAGGAGTAAGGGAGGGAAGTTGGGAGAGTATTTGGTCAGAGGATGGCCGATCCAAATGGCTTGAATGTGTGAATAAGGTGGTAGTGGTGGGGGCCTTTTATAAGAGAAGAGGAGGCACACTCTTGGAATGTAATGAAATTTTACATTATTATGAAATGATTTTTGGATTTTTAAGGTCCCACAATGATATATTTAAAGGATAAGATGATAAGGGTTCTAACTCTACTAATCCAATAGGTTTTTGACAACTTTAAGTCTAATATTTTACATTATCTTTTCATTTTATTTAAATCGTTAATTAATGAGGTTATTGCTGCATCATTATTGTGTCATAAAAAATTTATTTATTTAATTTCTAAAAATTATAAGAAAATCATCATGATGTAGGAAATCGTTTTATATTTTTAATGAATATTTATATTCAAATAATTACTTGTATAACCCCATTTAAATTTTTTTTAGTAAAACAACTCATGTTTGTGACATTTTTATTTTTACATTAAATAAAAAGTTTTTAATGTCATTTTCCTACCAAAGTGGCTACATGGGATCCCCAAGTTGACCCATGGATTGTCTTGGTCATACAAGACTCATCCAATAAGGGAAGGATAAATGTAAAGGTATTTTCATATTTTTATAATATCATTTTTACCTAAATTTCACTAATTACCATTAATCGTGATTAATTAAACATAAAAGCTACTATTCACCAAAAAAATATTTTAATCCCATTGAACCACATTTTACATCCTAATGACAGCCATGTATGTCAGATTTTTTAAAATAAAATCACATAAGTGGAAATGTTTCATTTAAACGAAAAATCAGTTTTTAACTACCACTTAGTGGTTTCACTATTCATCAAAAATTGAAGTTTTTCAGAACAATGCCAAAATTTCACCCTAAGCTATAATTGTTATTCTGAATTCAAAACTGATGTCCATTTTATGAAATTCCAAACATATAAGTTGCATTAATTAATTTTATAATAAATTCCCATTATCACAACAAATAGCGTGTTTTTAAGAAACAATATATATCAAAAGATTGACAATTGTTTATGTCCAATTTCAAAGTGAAATTATTTAAAATGAACACCATTTGATAAAATGGTAAAAATATATTTTAATTATAATTTAAAACCACTCAATAGTATAATTTATCGCTATAAATTATTTTGATTTAAAAAGTTGTTTTTAAGTATTTTTCATTATTCATAGAAAATTGGAAGTTCTCAGAAAATTACAAAAAATTCAACTTAGGATAATTTCGATATTACGAATACTAAAATGAATTCCATTTTGAAATATAAAATTTATATAATTTCAAAAAGTTGTTATTACTATTCATAACTACTACTTTGATTGGTCGCGGTGTGTTAGAATCTCGAACTTGCGTACAATGAAAGATATTGAATTATTGAAAGAGAAGTGTATCGTGAAATCATGGGGTGTTACAATAATATAGTGATAATTTAATATGTAGGATCCATTTTATTCTATTATTGTGTTTTGTATATGTTTAAATTGTTTCTCATTATATTTTTCTATAATAATTTTAAATACTATAACGAACATGGAGTAGTTGATATTAGTCCTATGATCTAGCCATTATTTTATTTTACATTGAAAATGAATTAAAATTAATAAAATTTAATGTAATTTAATAACAACAATTGGTAATTAAAATTTATTAACGTAATGTTTTATATAAATAAATTTTCATAGATTACATTCTTTTTTTAAACATCAGACCACATTTTTGACTATCTAATTAGATTACTTAACCCCTTCGCTTGTATAAAGAAAATATAATTTATATTTACAAATATATATTACATTATGTTCTATACACATATATATATATATTAATTAACTAAATGGTATCATTTTATCTCGTTTCCTAGTGAAACTCTTCATACATACTATGTGGGAAATTACATTCCTCCCACAACTAACTACATTTCTCATAGAATTCACCTAAAATAATTATATCTAAATAATTATTAACATGTTATAAATATAGTGTTTTTAATCTACTAACATATCCACTAAATTTTTTTCCATTTCATTACTATTTATTTAAATTTCTATGGACATGAATATAACATTACGCACATAAAAAATAGGACAAAATATATAAATAAAGAATATATAATTCATTATATTATTAATATACTAATAAATACTATTCAATTAAATCATATAAAAATATGTAATTAAGATATTAACTTAATATAACTATCAAACAACTCATTCCTCCATGATTATTGGACATGTCTATAGTTAGAATAATGAATGGGGGAGGGACATCACCTCACATGCCAACTGTTGTCGAATCTTCTCATAGATGCCTACAATATCCCTGATGGGTAACCCATATATTATATGTAAAAAAAATACTAACTATACAAATTACAACAGAAAAAGGTAATAATAAAGATTATGCACCTCAACACTTTACAATCAATCCATCTGTGAATGAAAAAACATATTAAATTCAAGTCTCGTATACACCTCCCTTATGACATTAGATTATTTTCCAATTATGATCAAGATGAAGCACGATCATTAACAAGAGTATCACCAATCTTGGGCTATAAACCAAAGTTAACCGTGATTCATTATTAACGAAACATCTCATGATTACCTATTTATATAACATAATCTAGATAAGGTTGTTCTTGATTGTACAATTATAAAAATAAATTAAAATGGGGTTATGTGTGTTCCATTTGGATCAACCTTAGACTTATTTTATTCATTTATTTTAATTAATTATTAATGGGAATGGTATAATAAATTTATAAACATCAATTTCTTCTATAGTAAGTATATATTCCATTGGATGATTAAATGGAAATGCATTCTTATCATATGAAAATTATTATACAAAATCTACCATACACATGAAATTTTTATCACTAAAAATATTAGATGTCAATAAATTATAATAACATTTCATCTAAGGTTTATTTTGGATTCTAGATATATAAAATAGAATTAATTATATGGGTGACCATTTTTATATTTTGCGTAAACATATAATGAGTGTTTTACCATATCAAGATTGGACATTAAGTGATCTAAAAAAACATTTTCGATTTTGGGATACAAAGATAATTGATGGGTTTTAGGGAACTTGGTTGAATAATTATGTTGTTACTAAAAAACATAAATTGTTGTTGGGTTGAAAAATATAAAATTTTGTTTTCCTAATTCGGTATACTATTTTTTATAAATTGAAAATTGGTGTTTTTAAAAGGACTATTATAAATTTTTAATCAAACAATGGTATAAAATAACATTAATTAAAATACTTTATTGAAAAAAACCCTAAAATGACTAATCTTGTTATAATAAAGGGTTTTGATAGAAATAGAATTGCTGAAGATAAAGAATGTGGAAAAAATATATTCTATAAGACACAATTTAAAGAATGAAGTCAACCTGGTGATTTATTAAACCACTGCTGACCAACCACCATTTATTCCTCATCTTAGTCACCACACTAGTATTATTCTAGAATTTAATATATATGTTAAAAATTGCTTGTCCTTTCAGTTAATGAATTCACTGACCATATAAAACCAATAAATTTAAACTAAATCATGAATGTAAAACCATAACCATCCCATGTATAAATTTTATCGATGTGATACTCTCAAAATTTATCAAATTAGCTAGGAATCATGGCCCATACAATAACATAGTAAATTATGTACTCCCTAAAAATGACTACCCTCTTCACAGCTTATCAATCATTGATTAATCCTAAAACCATTTTTTTCCACGAAATATTTATTAGAAATAATTCTCACTAATTCTAATAGACTATCTACACATCTCATGATAGATTTTTGGGATGTTTTGGTACTCAAAACCACCACTATCCAAACCACCCAAAATATACTACCATTACTCAAGAATATCAACATATATTCCTCAATCATAATAAATATAAGAATCATATTTTTAATCCCAATATCATTTAAACTATGGACTCTATATCATCCCATGAGAAGACCACAATTTATAATATTGTACAATTTAACCATGTAGTGGGATACATTTCAAATTCATATTAAAAATTATAACAAAGATGTTTTATAGGAATGGAAATAAATAAGTTACATAATTTGATAAAAATAAATAATAGTATGAATACAATACCATCAGATTAGGTAATTAAAATTATGGAAATCTCAATAGTGATCAAACTATAGAACAGTGGCGGTCGGTGAGGTGAGGTTGTAGAGGTTATCGAGCCAAGGGTAGTAATGGGGAAGTGGAGTTCAATGACATATGAGGAGCAAAATTGACTTAGTGATGGTATTAGATTACTTTGTTAGTGCGAATGCTAGAGAGGTGAGGGTATAAATAGATGAGTATAGGTCAATGATAGAGTAAGACCAAAGACTAAGGTATCGACTGATTTCGGTTAGTAAGGTAAGTAAAATTAAGGGGGTTTAGAAACACATCGTAGTGGTTTTTATAAAAAACCCCAATAAATGTTATTTAAGAATGATTTTTATTTAAAATGATACTAAATACATGATTTAGAGATTATTTTTAAAAAAACTAGTGAAAAAGGTGGAAATACTAATTTAGTGGATGTTTTTAAAACCACATTTAAATACATATTTTCTTATAGTAAGGCACACATATGGTAAATTACCTCACTATATTAGACTCAGTGAACTAGGTTGGGGTGTTACAAATAGTTCAATACAACAAAACATGTGAAGTTAGTGAAGGAGACCAGAATGATGTATAAGGGAACATATAGTCTAATGAAACGACATAGTATAATACCAAACTTGTTGTAGAATGAGTGATCTAATTATGAGGAAGAAACCTAGGTAAGGAATATGGATCTTGTTGTTTTATTTTGTGTCTGAAATAAATAGAATGATTAAAAAATAGAAATAATCTAATTAATTGGATTTAAATGAATTCCATATCATAAGATTATGGAGTCTTTTTATTTTTATAGAGATAGCTAGTGTGAGTAACCCTTGCGTAGTTAAGGAGGAAAATTTATAACAAGATGCTTTGGTTGATCATTGTATGCTTGATCCTGATGAAGACAATTCACAGAGGAATACATTATGTGATTTATAGATTTATAGATTTTTGAAATATTATAGAGCTAAATTTGATTAAAATATAGAGAGTTTATTGATGGAGATTGATATTTCTATCAATCTAATCTATATGACACATTTTTTAGACTAGGAATCTAAGAGAGATTTTTGAGGCAATGAATCCTAATAACCATTATTTTGGAAATCAAAATAAACCTTTTAATTTATTTAAAAATATGTTTATGTTATATTTTTTAGTTTTTTTTCTTGATTTAAAATCTGGTGAAATAAATTTTACACCAATATTAAGATCACTAAATGTTCAATAACTGTAGTGGTTTGGGATTAATTTCATTAGAAGATGTAGAATAATTCTGAAGTCATCAGAAGATAATGGAGCTTCTTCTGATGCAACTATAACTGACTAAAAATAACAAAGATTTGATCCATTGGAGGTTTACTTATAAATTTCACCACATATTTGTGAATTCGGATGGAATAAAATATGGAATATCAAGAAATATTAATGTTTCTGATATTTTTGAATTTATACAACCCATTTTTACTATGATCAATTTTGATCAGTATATTAGTTTTCTTTTAGAGTATTATTTTCATAGAGATATTTTCAGTGATATTTATATTTATAAATATTCATAGTAATATTTGAATGTATTTTTTTTTATTTCCAATAATTTTGGTTAATGGATTTTTGGTATAAAAAGGCAGATCTAGGATTTTCTAATCCAACTTGATCGATGGTTTATGGTGATATAAATAATAAGCTATTTTTGATTATTCAAATTGAGGGATCCAGATGATATAAAGATAGATTAACCTTATGACAGGTTTAATTATTCAAACATTTTGCATTCATATTTTAACACTCATGTTCCATTAATTTTGTAATATGATGTCATATATCTACTATTCGAAAAATAATTGGACAAATACACACAATCCAAAATCATTTTAACACTCTTGTTCAATATTATAATAGATATTTATGTATCTTAAAACATGAATTTATGATTTTAAAAACAAAATTATATATTTTAACACTATAATTATATTTATTAACTATTGTACAAAAACATTCTAGTACCCAAAATATATATATGTTAAAAAAACATTAAATATCATAATGAATTGAAGAAAAGGGATAAAAAAGGATATTTCATATTAGAATTTGGATGTCAATGGTTAAATTTTGGAGAATTAGTGTTAAAATCAACTTTTCATAATGAGCTTATTATCATGAAGATCATAATAAATCCAATAGATCACAATCATATTATGATTTTAATGAGATAACATTATAATAAATTCCATAGAGTTGGTGAAATTATCACATTTTTTAAATTTAGATTAACATAGAATCAAATTTTCAATTTGAATTAATTTTACATAAATTTAATAGAAAATTATTTTAGTTATTTTAATGGATGAAATCAAAATAAATTTTTGAACTATATATCCACAACTTATAATTTAATAATTCCCAAATATCCTTAGATCTAGACTACTGAAAACATATTCATCTATAACACTAAATTAAATTAGACTCCATAAAATTGAACCATATTTATAGTTTGATTCTTTCCATAGATTTTCCTAATGTTTTTTTATACAATATCTCCTGACCAAGAGAAGTGTCATTGGTGGTGTTCATCACCAGACAATAGTTTAATAAAAAATTCCAACATATAGGTATCGTTTATCATTACTAATTTATCAAGATACATTATTTGATGCTAATATCAGTATAGTATTTACGTCCATTACACTAGTCAATGATAGGTTCTAAGTATATATTTAAGGAAAACTCAACAATCATTCCTTAAAACTACTAATATACTCCTTTATATCCTTCTACCATAAAATTTAAAAAGTACATATTTACAAATGATAAAGGATTCATGATAAAAATTTTATCAAATATTGAATAAATTTTCATATGTACTTCCATGGTATGTGTGAATATTAACATAAATTTTGTAAAATAAGGATAAGAAAACCAAGCCAATCCATCCACAACTACAGTGATGAAAAAAATGAATGAAAAATGGATCAAACGAAGAAATTCACTCACCTGAGATGGTAAATAAATCTATATTTATAGAGTTAATTTATTTTCATATGGATAATGAGGATATGTTGTGTACATAAATTGGTTTTTTAGCCTGAGATATGAGATATTCTTAATTCTAGGTTCTAGAAATTCAATAATAATGGTTTTCATTATTTAATTATCATTTTATAAATATTGTGGTTTCTTCTCACCATGTTATATCAATATCCATTAATAGGGAACAATAATTATAATGCCCCAACCCCACCTATACAGAGTCTGTTCATTACTTCGTAATATTTGCATGATCATAAAAGATCAAGTCTCAAAATACTGATTAGTTTAGTAGCCTTGGAAACACTAGATACATTCATAAGTCTTTCATTACATCATAAAGTAAAAAAAACTATAATAAGATGGTATTCATATTCCACACTCATATCCCTTTCTGCCTATCTCTGCAATTCATTCATAAAATATATCTTCACATCCTGGAATATATTAAAACATTGAAAGGGGTGAGCTCAGATGCTCAGTAAGGATAAAAATATAGCAGAAGCGTTCATAAATAAACATAAACATTTAAGGCAATGTATAACTAAAACAAAAACCTTTTAAACTTGAATTTCAACATAATATGACAAAAGTAAAATGAGATAATGCCATTTACTTATTCACATGGATATTCTACTAGTCGAATAATCACATGCAATATCAACAACCACTTTCATAATGATGGAATGCATAATGCCAGACTATCATAACCATGTATCCAAGGCCTCATGCCAAGACCAAAAATAATATTTTGTCAAAGCCTCATGCAAAGACATTAGTTTGTCTCATGAGACCTACCGATGCAATTTTTTAGAAGATACATACATTTAAAATTGCTCAAATATACCCCATTGTTTTTCTGAAAACATTATGCAGGCTTCTGAAAACAAAATAACTAATTTTGAGACTCCTTAACTAATTACAGGCCATGATAGGTCCACGCCCATTCCCTTCCTGTCTACCATACTCGAGATTCGGGTTTTATGAAAACATTTTTAAGCATGCGTTAAATACATATACATTTGCACTGGATTTTCATATATTTGAGAGAAATATATCTCTCTTTTTTTAAATCATTTAAAAAAAGTTATTGCGTGTATAGGAAGCCGAAACTGAAATAATGGTCACGGAGGTGGATAAGTCGTTGTCGCCGCATTTGTAAGACAAAACATTCTTTTTTTCATTTAGTAAAAACGCTTCGTATGAAAATATTCCTTTTGAATAAATGTAAAAGTCAAAGGTGATTATACACCATATAAAAGAAAGTTGTCTATAAAACAAAATATGCCTCAAAGAATGGATATTGAGACGAAGTCCCTTAAAAAGATCATTTTTTTAAATAGAATATATCTATTATGTGTATTAACTATTTTTACACATAAAGAATGTATAAATACAAGATAGGACATAATAATATCATGACATAATTTGAAAGTAGGAGATTAACCCAATGAATGGATATTGGGTTAAGAAGTTCCCTTACAGAGAACATTTTTTTAAATAAAATAGATCTATTATGTGTATTCACTATATGTATACATAATGAAAGTGCAAATACAAGATAGGACATAATAATATCATGACATAATTTGAAAGTAAGAGATTAACACAATGAATGGAAATTGGGTTAAGAAATTCCCTTTCAAAGAACATTATTTTAAATAAAATAGATCTATTATGTGTATTAACTATATTTACACATAAATAAAGTACAAATACAATATAGGACATAATAATATCATGACATAATTTGAAAGTAGGAGATTAACCCAAAGAATGGAAATTGGGTTAAGAAATTCCATTACCTCGTGTCCCACTAGATTCGATCGTTCTTTAATCTCCTGAATAATAAACTAGAGATAATTTATATTTGATTAAGATCATTTTTTGTAACAGCCCAAGATTTTATAAAAAAAAATATTCTTTTTAATTTTATTAAAGTCTTGTGTTGTACGCTACACCAAAAGGAGCTTGCACAACACGCATCCTTGACTTGCCTTGCATTACACGCAATCACGACCTTCCTCGATAGCGTGTGTAATACGCAATACCGAGTTTCACTAAACAAAGATATGCTATTAAAATATTATTAAAACTAGCCGTTATGAATAGTAATAACCACTTTTTAAAACTCTTTAAATCTTATTTTTCAAAATGAACTTCATTTTTGGATTCGGAGTATCGAATTTAGCCTAAGGTGAAATTTTGGTACTTTTCGGATAACTTTCATATTCTGATGAATAGTGAAAATTACTAAATTATAATTAAAAACAACTTTTTTAATCGAAATAATTAATAGTGATAAATTATTAATTTGAGTGGTTTTAAAGTATATTTAGAATATATTTTTACAATTTAATACAATGTTGGTCATTGGATGTAATTTCACATTTAAACCAGACATAATCAAGTGTCAATCTTTTGATAGATATTGTTTCTTAAAAACACGCTATTTGTTTTAACAGCGGGATTTAATTATAAAATTAATTAATGCAAATTCTATGATATTAATTTGGTAAAATAGACTTCATTTTTGAATTCGGAATATGAAATATAGCTTAGGATGAAATTTTGGCATTGTTCTGAAAAACATCAATTTTTGATGAATAGTGAAACTACTAAGTGGTAGTTAAAAAAATTAATTTCTTCATAAATCTTAATTTTACCGCTTCTGTGAATGGAATTTCAAAAATCCGAGAGACACGGTTGATGTCAGTAAATAAAATGTGGTTCAATGAGATGAAAATAATTTTTGGTGAATAGTAACTTTTTACTTTTTTTTACCACGGTTAATAGTAAATAGGGTAACTAAGGGTAAATATGATATTACTATTACCCTAACACATGTCCTAATTCTATTGGATAAGTGTAATTCGACCAAAAACAACCTGATGAATATAATATGGCCATTTAGGTCCACTTGGATTAGATTATGACATTTAATATTATATTATTTAATGAATAGTTAAAATAGTTAAAATCAAAGTTTAATAACTAAAACATTTTTAATATGGGGTTATACATAAGATAAATTCGACTATAAATATTCATTAGAAAGATAAAAAGATTTCCTACATAATGATATTTTATTTATAATTTTTAGACTTTAAATAAATTAATTTATTTATGACACAACGATGATGCAGTAATTATCCTTTTAAGGAAATATTAACATAATTGATGTTATAAATGCTCAAATGAATGTAATTTGAGACTTTTTATGACTTAAACTAATTTTATAGGTTACTATGATATATTAATTTTGATTTAATCAACTTGGTTCGAACATATAATTCTGTTATGACTTTCACAAAAATCATATATCAAATAGTGTCAAAATTGACACAAAATAGTTTTTAAATAAAATATTATATTATTAATTGTTATTTTATTACTAAAAATCTAAGGTTCGGCCAAATGACTTATATAAAGATATATTTATTAATAATATACAATTTGGGGTTCGTTTGGCATGTTATAGTAAGTGTATTAACCATATAGTGAAAGAAAACAAAAAGACACGGTAAAAGTTAAATTATTTAACTTAGAGTTAAATCTAATTGATAAGGTTAAAATAATAACCTAAACTTGTCTAAATCCTATTGGTTGATAGGATTTCGACCCATCCCCACTTTAGCTTCGAAATAAGACCCTTTGGAACCATTATAAACCGATTTTTACTTTAATATAAAATAATATTTTGAGATATTCCTAAGGTGCCCCTCTCCTCCCTTATAAAAGGACACCTCCTCTCCCTCCTCCTCACACCAATTTGAACACTCAAGCTCGGCCAACCCCTGCCAAAATCTCTTCTCCACTTCCCTAGAAACATCCTAGAGGTTCTGGTCTTCCTCAAAGACCAATTTTAGTGCCCTAAGAGGAGGTCTCAAAGAGGCGCTTCAAAGAAGAGGTAATTACCGTTACCAATTATTTCATCTTTATTTCTTCTTCCACTTATTCTTATTAGGTTGTTTCATTATGAAGTAATAACATCAGTATCACTCATATACTGATATGTTATTATAAGTATGAAACAACCCTATTTCACCATCTATCCATCCTACGGAAAAAGAAATCACTGCGCATGCGTACGTACGGAATACCGTCTCCACGCCGTGGTGTAATCTATTTTCCACCACCACCTTACATGGATGGGTATAATGGTGTAAAGAATAACTATACATAGTTTTTAAAACATCATATTGATTCTGATATATTGTATAATCCACTCCGATTCAATTCAATATTTATGAAAATGATATCATCGCTCGTGCGTACGTACGGACTACCGTCTCCATGACGCGATGAGATTCATTCTCCATGTTAACCATTTAAGAATGATTATAAAGTATATATAAGAAATAATAATGAAATATATGACATTATAAAGCTACTGGATTATGTATATATAAATATATGTATGTCATCTACTTACTTCCATTTCAAGACAATAAGGAATGGAAAACAGCGTTTATGCGTACGTACGGACTACCGTCTCCATGAACGATGTTTTTCATTTTATTTATCTATCTATTATATATATATATACTGAATATATATGATATATAAATCAAATTTTATATTCTGGAAGTAAGTAAATCATGATATAAGTAATAATAATGTCAATAACAACAAGTCAAAACACCTACGATAAAAGAAACGATTTTACCCAAAACGCTTCTTTAACATGGAATTTACAAAAGAACGGGTAATATAATGTCATAAGTGAACCATATATGATATCATAACAATGAATATGATTCTGTAATAAGTCAATGACATTATTTAAACCATTATACAGGATCTTCGGACATGTACAAAGCAAATCGGACCTAAGGTAAGGGAAATATCACAATCTCATTTTTATCCGAGATTGTTTATTCGTAAGTATTTACTGGGCTGTATATTATCATCCACATCCATGTTCCCTCAAAATTTAATATCGTTTCCATCGACTTACAATATTTTAAATCCAATTTTACCCTTCGGTGATTTTTTAGTAAAGAATATGAAAGGAATCTTTTGTCATTTTTTTCGTACGAGGTACTTTTTGACTTTTCCGACAAAAGAACGAGAAGAATGTTTTTTTTAACTTATACGGCATGAATGGATTTTTAAAACATTATTTCAAAGAAGCTTCCTTTACAAGTTTTCATGTTTCTTTTTAATCAACTTCTTTTATTTTAAAGTTGTATGACATGTTATGAAAGGAAAAATGTTTTTGAAGAAGAAAGGATATTTTCCTCAAGAATGGAGTTCAAGTGATTTTCAAAATTATTTTCCATCTATGATAATAAAAGGGTTCTGTTTTTATCCATATTGTTACATGGATATTGATTATGTTGTGATGGAAACATTTTTATGAATTCCTTTATCTTATATGAATTGTTTTATGATGTCATGGTGTTTAAGAATCCCATTTTTATTACATGGGTTATGCGATGAATTATGATTTATGATTATGTGGCACACATAAGAAAGGATTCATTATAAGATGGGTGGGACCTATATCTCCCTCCAATGAATTGGGTAAAGATTTTATATCTCATGAGATAGACAGGGCTGGAACGGTAGGTCATACCGGTTCAGTGAAACAGGACTGAAACGAGGGTTACTCGATTCAGAAAGGGACTTTGTCCACTAAGATAGTCTTGGCAATTAGTCTTGACTAACAAGAAATGATTCTCTATGATTATGTGTGTATGCCACAAAGTTTCATGTTTTAAGTTATGATTATTGGGATTACTTTTTCACTGCCATGATTTATCCCATGATTATGAAATTATGCTCTCTTTTGCAGGTTATGATTTTCAAAATGTTATGTTCTTATGAATATGATGTGATTGATATTTATTTTTTTTACCCTTACTGAGCATTTGAGCTCACCCTTTTATGTTTTCTTTTCCCCAGGATATAAAGAAAGATTTTAGGTAAAAAAAAGGAAGATCTTTATGGGAGATTTTGAAGATCTTTCACCACGATTAGAAGATTATAGTCCGAGTTTCCAAAGACACTAAAATATTACGGTCCTTGTGTGTGTGTTTTTGTAATGTACTACGTATTCCGCAAAAGTAATGTAATGTCAATGTACGTCAACATACGGGTCTCTACAGTTGGTATCAGAGGGAGGTTTAGTCAACCTTTGGAAACTTGGATGCGAAAACGTTAGTGAGATCCCTAGAGATATTTCTACGGTATGTCTAGGGATGTCTCTAAGGTTAAGTATACGTATAGGTTATAGTCCTAGAATTGCTCTAACGATCATAGAATTAAACCTAAGATGTTAGATATTGAAGGTACTCCCCCTTTATTATGTTTTTTTCCCTAGCATGATTTTTTCCTCTCACACTATTCATTTTGGGTTTTAGAAAATGGCTGGAAACAAGATGATTCACGATAATGGAGGATATGATGGACAATGGAATGATATTCTTCATGAGAAACCAAATGAAATGGGATTTGGAAGTCCAAAGATCATTATTATGTCGAATCAGCAATCTCATAATATGATCAATAAAGTAAAATTTGGTAAGTTTCCTGACTCGGCTAATAAGAGAAAGATGGAGTTTCATGATGATCATAGAGGAAAGAAAGTTCAATTTCCCCTATGTAAATCATGTGGGAAGAGGCATCAAGGAGAATGTTTCAAAGGAACTGGAAGATGCTTTGGGTGTGGAAAAGAAGGACACAAAGCAAGTAAGTGCAAAGGAAAAGGTTCGGTTAACACCATGGATGAGGATAATGGTATTGCTACGACATCAACAATGGTTAAATGTTTTAAATGTGGAATGTGCGGGAATTATGCAAACCAATTCCCTAAGGGAAAGTCTCATGAAGATAATCAGTATGGTTGTATGGGAAGTATTTATGTGGATGATGATGAAGAGACTACAAATGATATGTGAGATGAAAGAATTGTTGAAGCTCGGTCAATGGTTTAAGAATGTAGTGGAATGATTACATGTTTATCATGTGTAATGTTGTATAAGTAATCTCATGGTATTGTAGAATAAAGAGACATGTAAGGATTGTTACACTGTTGTCTGATTAATGTTACCAGTATCCATGAAAGGTTATTCAGATATTTTTGGAATATAGATGATATGCACATAATAAAGGGATAAGGAGAAAATTAAATGTTTGATAGTATTCATGAGCTCATGATTGATATGAGGATTAAGTGATATCATGGTTTGAGAATATAGAATTTTTAGGATTTTGGTATGTGGAAAGTGTTAACTTTTAACTTCATTCATGTTTTTACTAAGGTTCAATGGGTATTCAAAAGAATACATGATTAAGGTCTTTGAATGTTTGGAATATGACCATCAAAACATATCTTATGATATATGGGGATCAACGATGGTATTAAATCGCTCGTAATCGTTTTCACTATGTTATGAGAGTGGACTGCAGTATTATGGATAAGCCTAAAGATTGAAGTGGATTATGTTGGACATAAGTGAGTATTGTTTAGGGATAGAAGTTTTTTTTCGATATTATTGATGGGATGTTATAGTAATGTAGTTTTAGAAAAAGGACAACCTGCAGGATGGGCGACAGCCCATCGCTTCGGACAAGGCTGTGGGAATCGAACCCACAACCGAAGTGCGACTGGCCTTTATCGCCTACCACTGGCCTATAGGAAGTCCCTGTTTAGTAGAGACTAGTTTTATTATATTAAGCAGTATGATATATGTAGTATAAGTCCATTTTAGGAACCATATATGATTAATCTCACTATAGATCGACTTATACATATAATTTTTGCTAACCTTTTGTTTGAGACAGATGGAATGACCCGTCATTCTATCACATGATCTGCTAACACTTCATGAATAAAAAATTCAACTTCATTTATTTAAGAGATGATGTGGAAATTGTTCAAGGCACGAACAACAGTGAGATTGTACCAAAATAAAGTAAGTATTTATTCTAATTCAAATTTTCAACTTTAGGGAAATGATCTTGAAAACCAAAAATGTTGTCCTAGTGATCTTATACCTGATGAATCAGATGGTACCTTATATCATCACAAATCTATGGATTTGTGATTACTGGCTTTTCCATAGCCATGTTCTCTACCACTCTCCATCAGAACATGATGGTTAGATTTCTCTTCCATATCCATATTTTCACCTATGTGGAAACCCAATGATTAGTTTATTTGGGTAACCGTTACGTTTCATACTTTTGTTTTTAAAGATTGGTTTTGATATTCCTTTTTACGATGTGGGTTTCTATTAAAGAAACTTTCGAATAGTAAACCATTTATAACCCCGACGAATTTCGAGGGCGAAATTCATTTTAAGGGGGGTAGAATGTAACAGCCCAAGATTTTATAAAAAAAATATTCTTTTTAATTTTATTAAAGTCTTGTGTTGTACGATACACCAAAATGAGCTTGCACAACACGCATCCTTGACTTGCCTTGCATTACACGCAATCACGACCTTCCTCGATAGCGTGTGTAATACGCAATACCGAGTTTCACTAAACAACGATATGCTATTAAAATATTATTAAAACTAGCCGTTATGAATAGTAATAACCACTTTTTAAAACTCTTTAAATCTTATTTTTCAAAATGAACTTCATTTTTGGATTCGGAGTATCGAATTTAGCCTAAGGTGAAATTTTGGTACTTTTCGGATAACTTTCATATTCTGATGAGTAGTGAAAATTACTAAATTATAATTAAAAACAACTTTTTTAATCGAAATAATTAATAGTGATAAATTATTAATTTGAGTGGGTTTAAAGTATATTTAGAATATATTTTTACAATTTAATACAATGTTGGTCATTGGATGTAATTTCACATTTAAACCAGACATAATCAAGTGTCAATCTTTTGATAGATATTGTTTCTTAAAAACACGCTATTTGTTTTAACAGCGGGATTTAATTATAAAATTAATTAATGCAAATTCTATGCTATTAATTTGGTAAAATAGACTTCATTTTTGAATTCGGAATATGAAATATAGCTTAGGATGAAATTTTGGCATTGTTCTGAAAAACATCAATTTTTGATGAATAGTGAAACTACTAAGTGGTAGTTAAAAAAATTAATTTCTTCATAAATCTTAATTTTACCGCTTCTGTGAATGGAATTTCAAAAATCCGAGAGACACGGTTGATGTCAGTAAGTAAAATGTGGTTCAATGAGATGAAAATAATTTTTGGTGAATAGTAACTTTTTACTTTTTTTTACCACGGTTAATAGTAAATAGGGTAACTAAGGGTAAATATGATATTACTATTACCCTAACACATGTCCTAATTCTATTGGATAAGTGTAATTCGACCAAAAACAACCTTATGAATATAATATGACCATTTAGGTCCACTTGGATTAGATTATGACATTTAATATTATATTATTTAATGAATAGTTAAAATAGTTAAAATCAAAGTTTAATAACTAAAACATTTTTAATATGGGGTTATACATAAGATAAATTCGACTATAAATATTCATTAGAAAGATAAAAAGATTTCCTACATAATGATATTTTATTTATAATTTTTAGACTTTAAATAAATTAATTTATTTATGACACAACGATGATGCAGTAATTATCCTTTTAAGGAAATATTAACATAATTGATGTTATAAATGCTCAAATGAATGTAATTTGAGACTTTTTATGACTTAAACTAATTTTATAGGTTACTATGATATATTAATTTTGATTTAATCAACTTGGTTCGAACATATAATTCTGTTATGACTTTCACAAAAATAATATATCAAATAGTGTCAAAATTGACACAAAATAGTTTTTAAATAAAATATTATATTATTAATTGTTATTTTATTCCTAAAAATCTAAGGTTCGGCCAAATGACTTATATAAGGATATATTTATTAATAATATACAATTTGGGGTTCGTTTGGCATGTTATAGTAAGTGTATTAACCATATAGTGAAAGAAAACAAAAAGACACGGTAAAAGTTAAATTATTTAACTTAGAGTTAAATCTAATTGATAAGTTTAAAATAATAACCTAAACTTGTCTAAATCATATTGGTTGATAGGATTTCGACCCATACCCACTTTATCTTCGAAATAAGACCCTTTGGAAGCATTATAAACCGATTTTTACTTTAATATAAAATAATATTTTGAGATATTCCTAAGGTGCCCCTCTCCTCCCTTATAAAAGGACACCTCCTCCCCCTCCTCCTCACACCAATTTGAGCACTCAAGCTCGGCCAAACCCTGCCAAAATCTCTTCTCCACTTCCCTAGAAACATCCTAGAGGTTCTGGTCTTCCTCAAAGACCAATTTTAGTGCCCTAAGAGGAGGTCTCAAAGAGGCGCTTCAAAAAAGAGGTAATTACCGTTACCAATTCTTTCATCTTTATTTCTTCTTCCACTTCTTCTTATTAGGTTGTTTCATTATGTAGTAATAACATCAGTATCACTCATATACTGATATGTTATTATAAGTATGAAACAACCCTATTTCACCATCTATCCATCCTATGGAAAAAGAAATCACTGCGCGTGCGTACGTACGGAATACCGTCTCCACGCCGTGGTGTAATCTATTTTCCACCACCACCTTACATGGATGGGTATAATGGTGTAAAGAATAACTATACATAGTTATTACAACATCATATTGATTCTGATATATTGTATAATCCACTCCGATTCAATTTGATATTTATGAAAATGATATCATCGCTCGTGCGTACGTACGGACTACCGTCTCCACGACGCGATGAGATTCATTCTCCATGTTAACCATTTAAGAATGATTATAAAGTATATATAAGAAATAATAATGAAATATATGACATTATAATGCTACTGGATTATGTATATATAAATATATGTATGTCATCTACTTACTTCCATTTCAAGACAATAAGGAATGGAAAACAGCGTTCATGCGTACGTACGGACTACCGTCTCCATGAGCGGTGTTTTTCATTTTATTTATCTATCTATTATATATATATATATACTGAATATATATGATATATAAATCAAATTTTATATTCTGGAAGTAAGTAAATCATGATATAAGTAATAATAATGTCAAGAACAACAAGTCAAAACACCTACGATAAAAGAAACGATTTTACCCAAAACGCTTCTTTAACATGGAATTTACAAAAGAACGGGTAATATAATGTCATAAGTGAACCATATATGATATCATAACAATGAATATGATTCTGTAATAAGTCAATGACATTATTTAAACCATTATACAGGAGCTTCAGACACGTACAAAGAAAATCGGACCTAAGGTAAGGGAAATATCACAATCTCATTTTTATCCGAGATTGTTTATTCGTAAGTATTTACTGGGGTGTATATTATCATCCACATCCATGTTACCTCAAAATTTAATATCGTTTCCATCGACTTACAATATTTTAAATCCAATTTTACCCTTCGGTGATTTTTTAGTAAAGAATATGAAAGGAATCTTTTGTCATTTTTTTCGTACGAGGTGCTTTTTGACTTTTCTGACAAAAGAACGAGAAGAATGTTTTTTTTAACTTATACGGCATGAATGGATTTTTAAAACATTATTTACAAGAAGCTTCCTTTACAAGTTTTCAAGATTCTTTTTAATCAACTTCTATTATTTTAAAGTTGTATGACATGTTATGAAAGGAAAAATGTTTTTGAAGAAGAAAGGATATTTTCCTCAAGAATGGAGTTCAAGTGATTTTCAAAATTATTTTCCATCTAAGATAATAAAACGGTTCTGTTTTTATCCCTATTGTTACATGGATATTGATTATGTTGTGATGGAAACATTTTTATGAATTCCTTTATCTTATATGAATTTTTTTATGATGTCATGTTGTTTAAGAATCCCATTTTTATTACATGGGTTATGCGATGAATTATGATTTATGATTATGTGGAACACATAAGAAAGGATTCATTATAAGATGGGTGGGACCTATATCTCCCTCCAATGCATTGGGTAAAGATTTTATATCTCATGAGATAGACAGGGCTGGAACGGTAGGTCATACCGGTTCAGTGAAACAGGACTGAAACGAGGGTTACTCGATTCAGAAAGGGACTTTGTCCACTAAGATAGTCTTGGCAATTAGTCTTGACTAACAAGAAATGATTCTCTATGATTATGTGTGTATGCCACAAAGTTTCATGTTTTAAGTTATGATTATTGGGATTACTTTTTCACTGCCATGATTTATCCCATGATTATGAAATTATGCTCTCTGTTGCAGGTTATGATTTCCAAAATGTTATGTTCTTATGAATATGATGTGATTGATATTTATTTTTTTTACCCTTACTGAGCATTTGAGCTCACCCTTTTATGTTTTCTTTTCCCCAGGATATAAAGAAAGGTTTTAGGTAAAAAAAAAGGAAGATCTTTATGGGAGATTTTGAAGATCTTTCACCACGATTAGAAGATTATAGTCCGAGTTTCCAAAGACACTAAACTATTACGGTCCTTGTGTGTGTGTTTTTGTAATGTACTACATATTCCGCAAAAGTAATGTAATGTCAATGTACGTCAAGATACGGGTCTCTACATTTTTCATGTTCATTATTACTTTTATATCACTTATTACCATGTTATGAACATTATGTAATTATTTAAGTTAATAACGGTCATTTTGTCGATCATTGGTACTTGAGTCAAAAATAAACATCTTATAATTACAAGTTGTCCATGTGGTGAAATATACTTTATATACAGAATTCTATTAATGATGTATATATCATATATATCATATATATCAATTATATACATACATTCATAATATTATGTATCATTTAGAGTTAAGAAATGAAATGCACCGTTCATGGAGACGGTAAGCCGTATGTACGCATGAATGCTAATTTCATTTCTATTTCGTATTTAATGGAATGAAATTGTAATTATATAAAGTTATAATATAATTAAATTATAATATAATGTATAATACCATTTAATCCATCCTTTATACATCCCACATATGGAATTAACAATTCAAATAACTTTGAGGGGGCGGTAGTCCGCACATTCTAAAATGTAATTATCAAGTTTACCCCTAATGGAAATCATAAAAGGTATTCCATAAATGAAAAATACAGAATCATAAGGGACAAAAAAACATAATATATATCATATATAAAAATATTTTCATCATAATGGCCACCATGAAAGGTGTTAAAAGAAGATAATGCCATTTACTTATTCACATGGATATTCTACTGGTCGAATAATCACATGCAATATCAATAACAACTTTCATAATGATGGAATGCATATTGCCAGACTATCATAACCACGTAGCCAAGGCCTCATGCCAAGAACACAAATAAGATTTTGTCAAGGCCTCGTGCCAAGACACTAGTTTGTCTCATGATACCTACCAATGCAATTTTTTTAGAAGATACTTACGTTTAAAATTTCTCAAATATACCCCAGTGTTTTTCTGAAAACATTATGAAAGCTTCTGAAAACAAAATAACTAACTCTGAGACTGCTCGACTAATTACAGGCCATGATGGGTCCATGCCCATCCCCTTCCTGTCTACCACACTCGAGAGTCTGGTTTTATGAAAACATTTTTAATCTTGCGTTAAATACATATACATTTTCACTGGATTTTCATATATTTGAGAGAAATATCTCTTTCATTTTTTTAAATCATTTAAAAAAGTTAATGCATGTAGAGGAAGCTGAAACTCAAATAATGGTCATGGCGGCAGAGAAGTCGTTGTCACCACATTTGTAAGACAAAACATTCTTTTTTTCGTTTAGTAAAAATGCTTCGTATAAAAAAGTTCCTTTTGAATAAATGTAAAAGTCAAAGGGGTTTATACACCGTATAAAACAAAGTTGTGTATAAAACAAATTATGCCTCATAGAATGGAGGTTGAGATGAAGTCCCTTACAAAGATTGTTTTTTTAAATAAAATATATCTATTATGTGTATTAACTATTTATACACATAAATAAAGTACAAATACAAGATAGGACATAATAATATCATGACATAATTTCAAAGTAGGAGATTAACCCAAAGAATGGAAATTGGGTTAAGAAGTACCCTTAAAAAGAACATTTTTTTAAATAAAATAGATCTATTATGTGTATTCACTATATGTACACATAATGAAACTACAAACACAAGATAGGACATAATAATATCATGACATAATTTGAAAGTAAGAGATTAACCCAAAGAATGGAAATTGGGTTAAGAAATTCCCTTAAAAAGAACATTTTTTTAAATAAAATATATCTATTATCTGTATTCACTATATGTACACAAAAATAAATTACAAATACAAGATAGGAAATAATAATATCATGACATAATTTGAAAGTAGGAGATTAACCCAAATAATGGAAATTGGGTTAAGAAATTCCCTTACCTCGTGTCCGACTTGACTCGATCATTCTTTAATCTCCAGAATAATAAACTAGAGTTAATTTCTATTTTATTAAGAACATTTTTCATGTTCATTATTCCTTTTATATCACTTATTACCATGTTATGAACATTATGTAATTATTTAAGTTAATAACGGTCATTTTGTCGATCTTTGGTACTTGAGTCAAAAATAAACATCTTATAATTACAAGTTGTTCATGTGGTGAAACATCCTTTATTTCCAGAATTATATTCATGATGTATATATCATATATATCATATAAATCCAGTATATACATTAATTCATAATATTACTTAACATTTAGAGGTATGAAATGAAATGCAACGTTCATGATGACGGTAAGCCGTACGTACGCATGAACGCTACTTTCATATCTATTTCGTATTTAATGGAATGAAATTATAATTATATAAAGGTATAATATAATTATACTATAATATAATGTATAATACCATTTACTCCATCCATTATACATCCCACATATGGCATTAACGATTCAAATCACTTTGAGGGGGAGGTAGTCCGCACATCCTAAAATGTAATTATCGCATTTACCCATAATGGAAATCATAATGGTGTTCCATAAATGAAAAATACAGAATCATAAGGAAAACAAAAACATAATATATATCATATATAAAAATATTTTCATCATAATTTCCACCATGAGAGGTGTTTAAATAAGATTGAACAATCATCGTTTCGTGAGGCAGAAATTTTCCAACCATAGAAACAGTATATTCTTTAACCATTAGACGAAAATGTGTGTAAGTGTAAATAAAATCCTTCTCATAACAAAATACAATTATATTTAAGATACTTTTTTTGTTAAAAAAGAAAGGAATAAAAAGAGTTTAGTGGGTTGGAGAAGCAAAATAAAACATAAGAACACAAGAGAAAACACTACCTTAAAAACGGGTAACTCTTTTTGATTTGAGCCAAAGGTTTCCTTGGGAAGAATTATGCCCAAAGCGAGGCTTTTAGGAGTAAGGGAGGGAAGTTGGGAGAGTATTTGGTCAGAGGATGTCCGAGCCAAATTTCTTGAATGTGTGAATAAGGTTGTAGTGGTGGGGGCCTTTTATAAGAGGAGAGGAGGCGCACTCTTGGAATGTAATGAAATTTTACATTATTATGAAATGATTTTTGGATTTTTAAGGTCCCACAATGAAATATTTATAGGATAAGATGATAAGGGTTCTAAATCTACTAATCCAATAGGTTTTTGACACGTTTAAGTCTTATATTTTACATTATCTTTTCATTTTATTTAAATCGTTAATTAATGAGGTAATTGTTGCATCATTATTGTGTCATAAACAATTAATTTATTTAATTTCTAAAAATTATAAAAAAATCATCATGATGTAGGAAATCGTTTTAGATTTCTAATGAATATTTATATTCAAATAATTACTTGTATAACCCCATTTAAATTTTTTTTAGTAAAACAACTCATGTTTGTGACATTTTTATTTTTACATTAATTAAAAAGTTTTTAATGTCATTTTCCTACCAAAGTGGCTACATGCGATCCCCAAGTTGACCCATGGATTTTCTTGGTCATCCAAGACTCATCCAATAAGGGTAGGATAAATGTAAAGGTATTTTTATATTTTTATAATATCATTTTTACCTAAATTTCACTAATTACCTTTAATCGTGATTAATTAAACATAAAAGCTACTATTCACCAAAAAATATTTTAATCCCATTGAACCACATTTTACATCCTAATGACAGCCATGTATGTCGGATTTTTTAAAATAAAATCACATAAGTGGAAATGTTTCATTTAAACAAAAAAATCAGTTTTTAACTACCACTTAGTGGTTTCACTATTCATCAAAAATTGAAGTTTGTCAGAACAATGCCAAAATTTCACCCTAAGCTATAATTGTTATTCTGAATTCAAAACTAATGTCCATTTTATGAAATTCCAAACATATAAGTTGTATTAATTAATTTTATAATAAATTCCCGTTGTCACAACAAATAGCGTGTTTTTAAGAAACAATATATATCAAAAGATTGACAATTGTTTATGTCCAATTTCAAAGTGAAATCATTTAAAATGAAAACCATTTGATAAAATGGTAAAAATATATTCTAATTATACTTTAAAACCACTCAATAGTATAATTTATCACCATAAATTATTTTGATTTAAAAAGTTGTTTTTATGTATTTTTCATTATTCATAGAAAATTGGAAGTTCTCAGAAAATTACAAAAAATTCAACTTAGGATAATTTCGATATTACGAATACTAAAATGAAGTCCATTTTAAAATATAAAATTTATATAATTTCAAAAAGTTGTTATTACTATTCATAACTACTACTTTGATTGGTCGCGGTGTGTTAGAATCTCGAACTTGCGTACAATGAAAGATATTGCATTATTGAAAGACAAGTGTATCGTGAAAGCTTGGGGTGTTACAATAATATAGTGATAATTTAATATGTAGGATCCATTTTATTATATTCTTGTGTTTTGTATATGTTTAAATTGTTTCTCATTATATTTTTCTATAATAATTTTAAATACTGTAACGAACCTGGAGTAGTTGATATTAGTCCTATGATCTAGCCATTATTTTATTTTACATTGAAAATGAATTAAAATTAATAAAATTTAATGTAATTTAATAACAACAATTGGTAATTAAAATTTATTAACGTAATGTTTTATATAAATAAATTTTCATAGATTACATTCTTTTTTTAAACATCAGATCACATTTTTGACTATCTAATTAGATGACTTAACCTCTTCTCCTGTATAAAGATAAAATAATTTATATTTACAAATATATATTACATTATGTTCTATACATATATATATATATATTAATTTACTAAATGCTATCATTTTATCTCGTTTCCTAGTGAAATTCTTCATACATACTATGTGGGAAATTACATTCCTCCCACAACTAACTACATTTATCATAGAATTCACCTAAAATAATTATATCTAAATAATTATTAACATGTTATAAATATGGTGTTTTTAATATACTAACATATCCACTAAAATTTTTTCCATTTCATTACTATTTATTTAAATTTCTATGGACATGAATATAACATTACACACATAAAAAATAGAACAAAATATATAAATAAAGAATATATAATTCATTATATTATTAATATACTAATAAATGCTATTCAATTAAATCATATAAAAATATGTAATTAAGATATTAACTTAATATAACTATCAAACAACTCCTTCTTCCATGATTATTGGACATGTCTACAGTTAGAATAATGAATGGGGGTGGGACATCACCTCACATGCCAACTGTTGTCGAATCTTCTCATAGATGCCTACAAAATCCCTGATGGGTAACCCATATATTATATGTAAAAAAATACTAACTATACAAATTACAACAGAAAAAGGTAATAATAAAGATTATGCACCTCAACACTTTACAATCAATCCATCTGTGAATGAAAAAACATATTAAATTCAAGTCTCATGTACACCTCCCTTATGAAATTAGATTATTTTCCAATTATGATCAAGATGAAGCACGATCATTAACAAGAATATCACCAATCTTGGGATATAAACCAAAGTTAACCATGATTCTTTATTAACGAAACATCTCATGATTACCTGTTTATATAACATAATCTAGATAAGGTTGTTCTTGATTGTACAATTATAAAAATAAATTAAAATGGGGTTATGTGTGTTCCATTTGGATCAACCTTAGACTTATTTTATTCATTTATTTTAATTAATTAGTAATGGGAATGGTATAATAAATTTATAAACATCAATTTCTTCTATAGGAAGTATATATTCCATTGGATGATTAAATGGAAATGCATTCCTATCATATGAAAATTATTATAAAAAATCTACCATACACATGAAATTTTTATCACTAAAAATATTAGATGTCAATAAATAATAATAACATTTCATCTAAGGATTATTTTGGATTCTAGATATATAAAATAGAATTAATTATATGGGTGACAATTTTTATATTTTGGGTAAACATATAATGAGTGTTTTACCATATCAAGATTGGACATTAAGTGATCTAAAAAAACATTTTCGATTTTGGGATACAAAGATAATTGATGGGTTTTATGGAACTTGGTTGAATAATTATGTGGTTACTAAAAAACATAAATTGTTGTTGGGTTGCAAAATATAAAATTTTGTTTTCATAATTCGGTATACTATTTTTTATAAATTGAATATTGGTGTTTTTAAAAGGAATATTATAAATTTTTAATCAAACAATGGTATAAAATAACATTAATTAAAATACTTTATTGAAAAAAACCCTAAAATGACTAATCTTTTTATAATAAAGGGTTTTGATAGAAATAGAATTTCTGAAGATAAAGAATGTGGAAAAAATATATTCTATAAGACACAATTTAAGGAATGAAGGCAACCTGGTGCTTTATTAAACCACTACTGACCAACCACCATTTATTCCTCATCTTAGTCACCACACTAGTATTATTCTAGAATTTAATATATATGTTAAAAATTGCTTGTCTTTTCAGTTAATGAATGCACTGACCATATAAAACCAATAAATTTAAACTAAATCATGAATGTAAAACCATAACCATCCCAGGTATAAATTTTATCGATGTGCTACTCTCAAAATATATCAAATTAGCTAGGAATCATGGCCCATACAATAACATAGTAAATTATGTACTCCCTAAAAATGACTACCCTCTTCACAGCTTATCAATCATTGATTAATCCTAAAACCATTTTTTTCCACAAAATATTTATTAGAAATAATTCTCACTAATTCTAATAGACTATCTACACATCTCATGAAAGATTTTAGGGATGTTTTGGTACTCAAAACCACCACTATCCAAACCACCCAAAATATACTACCATTACTCAAGAATATCAACATACATTCCTCAATCATAATAAATATAAGAATCATATTTTTAATCCCAATATCATTTAAACTATGGAATCTATATCATCCCATGAGAAGACCATAATTTATAATATTGTACAATTTAACCATGTAGTGGGATACATTTCAAATTCATATTAAAAATTATAACAAAGATGTTTGATAGGAATGGAAATAAATAAGTTACATAATTTGATAAAAATAAATAATAGTATGAATACAATACCATCAGATTATGTAATTAAAATTATGGAAATCTCAATAGTGATCAAACTATAGAAGAGTGGCGGTCTGTGAGGTGAGGTTGTAGAGGTCATCGAGCCAAGGGTAGTAATGGGGAAGTGGAGTTCAATGACATATGAGGAGAAAAATTGACTTAGTGATGGTATTAGATTACTTTGTTGGTGCGAAGGCTAGAGAGGTGAGGGTATAAATAGATGAGTATAGGTCAATGATAGAGTAAGACCAAAGACTAAGGTATCGACTGATTTCGGTTAGTAAAGTAAGTAAAATTAAGGGGGTTTAGAAACACATGGTAGTGGTTTTTATAAAAAAAACCAATAAATGTTATTTAAGAATGATTTTTATTTAAAATGCTACTAAATACATGATTTAGAGATTATTTTTAAAAAAACTAGTAAAAAAGGTGGAAATACTAATTTAGTGGATGTTTTTAAAACCACATTTAAATACATATTTTCTTATAGTAAGGCACACATAAGGTAAATTACCTCACTATATTAGACTCAGTGAACTAGGTTGGGGTGTTACAAATAGTTCAATACAACAAAACATGTGAAGTTAGTGAAGGAGACCAGAATGATGTATAAGGGAACCTATAGTCTAATGAAACGACATAGTATAATACCAAACTTGTTGTAGAATGAGTGATCTAATTATGAGGAAGAAACCTAGGTAAGGAATATGGATCTTGTTGTTTTATTTTGTGTCTGAAATAAATAGAATGATTAAAAAATAGAAATAATCTAATTAATTGGATTTAAATGAATTCCATATCATAGGATTATGGAGTCTTTTTATTTTTATAGAGATAGCTAGTGTGAGTAACCCTTGCGTAGTTAAGGAGGAAAATTTATAACAAGATGCTTTGGTTGATCATTGTATGCTTGATCCCGATGAAGACAATTCACAGAGGAATACATTATGTGATTTATATATTTAGAGATTTTTGAAATATTATAGAGCTACATTTGATTAAAATATAGAGAGTTTTTTGATGGAGATTGATATTTCTATCAATCTAATCTATATGACACATTTTTTAGACTAGGAATCTAAGAGAGATTTTTGAGGCAATGAATCCTAATAACCATTATTTTGGAAATCAAAATAAACCTTTTAATTTATTTAAAAATATTTTTATGTTATATTTTTTAGTTTTTTTCATGATTTAAAATCTGGTGAAATAAATTTTACACCAATATTAACATCACTAAATGTTCAATAACTGTAGTGGTTTGGTATTAATTTCATTAGAAGATGCAGAATAATTCTGAAGTCATCAGAAGATAATGGAGCTTCTTCTGATGCAACTATAACTGACTAAAAATAACCCAGATTTGAACCATTGGAGGTTTACCTATAAATTTCACCACATATTTGTGAATTTGGATGGAATAAAATATGGAATATCAAGAAATATTAATGTTTCTGATATTTTTGAATTTATACAACCCATTTTTACTATGATCAATTTTGATCAGTGTATTAGTTTTCCTTTAGAGTATTATTTTCATAGAGATATTTTCAGTGATATTTATATTTATAAATATTTATAGTAATATATGAATGTATTTGTTTTATTTCCAATAATTTTGGTTAATGGATTTTTGGTATAAAAAGGAAGATCTAGGATTTTCTAATCCAACTTGATCGATGGTTTATGGTGATATAAATAATAAGCTATTTTTGATTATTCAAATTGAGGGATCCAGAAGATATAAAGATAGATTAACCTTATGACAGGTTTAATTAGAGGGTTTATGGGGATATAAGGACAAGTGCCATGGATAAAGTTGAAATATCCTCCTTAAATTTTAGATAAAATTTTGACATTATAATATTCTTAATGGGATATTTTTATTTCAATCTAGTGATTTGCATTTATTTAATTATATGTTGTGAGTTTTTTTTTAATTTTACATTTTCACATTTTTATTAAATTCCAACACCCAGAATCTCCACTATTCATAATGAGTTTATTTTTAATTATGCTGCATATATATCCCTTTATAAATTTTTATCTATTTATTATTTTAATGAGGTTTTTTAAAATTTTTCATATAATTAATTTTTTTTGTTTTTACTCTTCTAAATTACAACCAGAACAAAAGATCTTATTTTTTTTCAATGTACACCTCAAGGTGGATAAGAGATGAAATTTTTATTTTAGAAGAAAACCCACCCTTTATAATAGTTTAAATTGTTTTAGATATTTGAAATAATGATTCATATTAAAGAATATTTTAATATAATTTTTTCATGTTTTCTATTTGTTTTCTTGAAATTATCTCAATTTTTCATCTAAATTTTGTTGTGTTATAGAATAATGATTCTCTATTATTTTTTACATGTTAGGATTTCTAGTTAGAATGCTAGAGAACATGAATACTAGAGAACCACATATTTTTTTGGAGATAATTATGAGCACTAGTGTGATATACTGAAGACATCTTTTATAAATATTTTTGTGGATAACATTCTTATGATAACTAGTGGATACAATTTTTTTAGAAAGAGGTTGTACATTTTACCAATGAACAATAACTTTAATACCAAGTAAATTATATGGTTTAAAATACTCTCTTATATTTGATTACCATAATCATTTATAGTAAAATACATTCTTCTTAAACTACTAACATAATTTCGACGATGTTGGGAATTACTAATTTTGTAAACATTAAAATTTATCGACATCAAAGGAACTATGTTTTATGACAACTTTCAAGAGTTTTATTTTCTATGTAAAAACTCAAAATTTTATATATGAAAATTCCCATCTTATAATTATGTAATCTAGTATAAATGAAATTGAGAAATTAACTAAATATTTTCATCTTAAATTAATAATAATAATTTAATCATAAAATAATCCAATAAGAATTTAAAAAATTATATTGGGATAAAAATAAAAAATAAGATAATAAGAATAGTATAATTTAGATCTGGTCGATCAACTAGAATGACCACACTCACAAAAAATGTTGCAGAATTAAAATATAATGTTAATAATAAAATATTCATTTAAATGATGAAATTATATATATCTTTGGGATAATATATGTGACTAATTAATGGATTGATAGGTATTTATAAGAAGTAGTAAACCCATATGACTGTTAGAAATATGGCTTTTGGAATAGTAACATTATTGTTGGAATAGTAATGTGACAATTTAGAATAGTAAACTAGACATTCGAATAGTAACCTTACATTTGAAAGCATAATGAAAATTTAGGTATCTTATAAATTAAATAATGATATATTTATATAGTTGAATAATAAAATAAATGTTTTAAAAATGATAAATTAAGTGTTGATATTTTTGTGAAACCTAAATGATTATTTACAATTTTATAATTAATATTACGATTTAAAATAAATTTTATTTTAACAAAATAGAATCATAAATTATTTTTTGTCATTATAACTATAAGTTAATTTTATGAAATGTTAATTAATTTTTCAAAGTGTCATAAAAGCAGTTATAATTTAAAAAATTAGTATTTTTTGAATAAACGATGATTTTAATTAAAAATTAAATATCTAGAATTTATAAAATTATCTTCATAAAATTGAGTCAATTTTTAAATATAAATTACGAAAAATGGTTTGTTTTAATATTTGGGATTTTTCAAAAATAGTTGATTTTTTTGGTGAATAGTGAAATACAGTAATATAAGGTATTTAGTAAATACATGAATTTTTGTGTCATGGGTTATGTATGGATTATGTATACACAAATTATTTCTAAGTCTCATGAACCATTCAATATATTTATTCATTGGAATCAAAACTATCGATAGTCATGATCCAAAATAATAAACTAATGAATAAAATAATAAAAATCACCTCTCTCCCCCACTTATAAAAACCATCCCCACCATCTCTTCTCCTCACACCTTTTAAGATTTTGATATTTATAATATTCTACAAAATTAATCTATCAAGACTCTTCCCCACATCCTGGTTTTTGGTCTCTCCAAAATACCAAACCCAAGTTCATTAAAAATGTTCTCAAGGAGACAATATTAATGTGCTAAAATCCTCAATCATTCTCTATTAATTTCTTTTATTTTATTATACACACCTAATATCCTCTATACGAAGTTACATGATAAAAATATTATCATAAAAACAACATAAATTTAATTTTTTTAATTGAATATATATCATCAAATCTCTTCTCATCCATTTTATTCTAATAATTGAAACATCATTCGTGATGTATCGAATCACCGCCTTCAAGGATGATGAGTTATTTTTTCATTACCACATTAAAGGCAGGTCATAAAACCATTATAATGGACAAAAAATAAATTAAAATGTATATTATAACTTGTCTTATGTTCTATATTTAATATATATACATAATATTGAATAATAAAACAAAAGTTGTTCGTGAGGATCAAAAACCCGCCAAAACAATATAAACATTATTCATTATAAAATTTTTCTAATGAATAATCCTCAAGTAACAAAAATAAAATGATATATGGGAATGTTAAATTTTTTTAAAGTGAATTAATACAATTATGTTCCACTTCTAGTGTTATTCTTTAATTTTATAAGAATATATATAAATATAAAAAATTAAACTGACCATCATACCATAGAATGAACACTAACCGAATGATGATATTAAACACTATAACTCAGTTAATTATACATAAATGAACATAAATGAATTTGAATAAATTAAATATATGTATAATATGTTATGAATTATTTAATTAATGGATCTGACTTGATTATCCAATACATTATGTGCAACCGAAGAACATATGCAGACAAAAGTTAAGCGGTCTCTCCGAAACATAGAATTACCATTGGGATACAATTTCTTTTTATTTGGACAATTTTATATCTTTATTATTCTTATTTAATTATTCTAAAATATGTGTATATGTTCCAAAATTATTTTTCCAGATCAATTCATTTTTCTTTTGTGGGGAAATATTTTTTTTAAAATGGTCCCTTCTCAATTCCTCCTGATAATCAAAAGCTATTAAACGGAACTTCCCCATTTCTTACACATTTTCACTTTCACTCCATAAAATATTTTATGAAACCATTATATTCCTAAAATAAATAATTTTTAATGAAAATATATTATTTTTTAATTTCTATTTGTATAAATACAATATTTCCTTTTTTTAAAATACTCGTTAATATTTTCCCTTAAACCGTAGTAAGATGACTCATTTTTAAAGTACCCTAAAGACTGATATTTACGTACTAACATCAAATGGACATAATTATTCTTGAAATATTATTAATTTTTACTTAATTATTGTTTAAAAATAATTTATATCCCTTATTCCATGTTTTAATTTTTTTATCAACTCTTGTATTATGCCTTGTGAAATGATTACAATACCCAGTTACTTCCATGAATAACACTTATGTTTATCACATATGTTTAATTCATCCTATGGAACAGATTTGAAAGAAAATGTTATAATGGGTACACCGAGATATTTCTCTAATTAATTGGGTAATATTTAGTCTCATTAGACGTCATGTGTGAGATAATGGAGTAAACCCGATCAATTATGGGAATTTGTCCGCCTTGTGATATAGACATGGCAGTTAGCCTCGACTCATGTTTATGACATGTAATGTACTTCGGGCACATTCATATTTTTCCTTGATCACATGATTACATGTTATATATGTTATGATTCCACATTTCTATTCATGTTCAATGCCTTTTTATGTTATAATGTTATAGCTTCTAACTCATGTGCTATGATTCATTCCTATTCTTATTCCCTTACATTGGTTTTTAACTTGTCCCGTTTGTCTATGTATCCCCCATGTTATCCTATATAGATATCTGATTCCAATGTAAGTCATAATATCATTATAGAATATAAATATAATGAATTTTTTTTATATTTTCATGTGTCCAATTTTATATACCAAATATTTCAAAAACACTAGACATTATAATTCAAGGTGTGCCTTGATGGATAATTATGCTTAAAATAATGTAATAATAATTCTAGAAATCTATGGTTACTATAGTTAGTATCATAGAACGGTCTTGTTATTTTTTTAGATTAGTACTAGAAAACGTAATTAAGAACCCTTGGTATTATTATATCACCATAGATAACCAAGGATTAAACTTATGGAAACATATGTTAGGATATACATTTCATTTATAATTATATCCTTCTAAATTAAGAGATTCCTTTCTGTATACTTTTTAGATATGTATTCAATCCCTAGAATTCTATTTTATTTTTTAGTTAATTGTGGGAAATATGAGAAGTACCCTCCCTTGTTTTCACCATAGTATATAGACTGAAACGTACAGGGAGAAATTTCATAAAGGGGGACGAATGTAATGACCTAGAATTTAATCAATGGAAATTTAATTCATTTTATTATTTAATTTAGTACAAATCACATAGTCAAACCAAATAAATATTACTATCATAAATTAAGAATGATACATTAATCAAAAAATAAACCAATAAGAATTCCAAATATTAAATCGGTTCAATAAACATAAAATAATATAATTTGAATCTACTCGATCCACTAGAATGACCACACTCACAAAAAAATACATTAAAATAAAAAATAATGTTTAAAATTAAAAATTAATTTTAAATATTAATATATAAATGACCTTGGGAATATATAAGTCACCGATTAATCAAATAGGTGGTATTTATAAGTTTTAAACCCATATGACTATTAAAAATATGACTGTTGGAATAATATCTCCAAAGTTGGAATAGCAATGTGACTATTATGAATAGTAATCTATCCATTAGAATAGTAACCTCAACTATGAAATTATAAATTAAATTGATATGTCTTATAAATGAAATAATGAAATATTTATATCATGGAATAAGTAAATAAATGTTTTAAAAATGAAAGCTTAAGTGTTGGTATTCATGTGAAACACAAATGTTTATTAAAAAATTTATAATGAATATAATGATATAATATAAAACTTAATTTATTAAAATATATTCATAAAATAATATTATTTTTTATTATAATTATATGATAATTTTATGTGACCTTATTTATTTTTTCAAAGTGTCATAAAATTAGTTATAATATCAAAATCGGTGTTTTATGAATAAAAGATGATTTCGATTAAAAATTAAATTTATATTATTTTAAAAATTATTATCATAAAATTGAATCCATTTTTGAAATATAAATTTCAAAAAATCGTTACGTTTAATTATTTGGAATTTTTTAAAATATTTGAATTTTTATTGAAAAGTGAAATGTTGTAATTTATAGTATTTAACAAATACATGATTTTTTTAGTAATGCGTGATGTATGGATGATGTATATACCAATTATTTATAAAATTATTGATCCATTTACTATATTGTTTCATGGTAATCAACATCATTGACAATATTGATCCAAAATAATAAACCAATGTATAAAATAATCAATTACACCCCTCTCTCCCCCTTATAAATACCACCCCACCCAACCTCTTCTCCCCACACCTTATAAGATTTATCTCTTGAATATATTATACCTAATTAATCTTCCAAGACCCTTCCTATGTCCTAGTCTTTCTGGTCTCACTAAAAATTCAAACCAATGTTCCCTAAAAAGGTTCTTAAGGATATGATATTCAAGAGGAAAAATCCACATTCTTTCTCTCCTAATTTCATTTCATATCTTGTCCTCCCATCCCATCCACTATCCAATGTGACATGATAACTCTAGTATCAATAATATAATATAATTTTATTGTGTTAATGTAATATATTTCATCAAATCTCATTTCTTCCCTTTTATTCTAAAAATGAAAACATTTCATGTGATGTGCTGATTCACCACTTTCTTGGATGATGCATTTTTATTTTCCATTACCACATTCAAGCATGGTTATAAAACCATTATAATGTGTAAAATGGATTTTCAAATTTTTATTATAAGATTTTTTTTATTTTATAACTAATATATATATACATAATATTAAATAATAAAACAAAACAAGTTCATGATGATAAAAAACCACCTAAATAATTTAAATATTTTTCATTAACAACTTATCATATGAATAATAATCATGTAAACAATTTATATATGGGAATATTTTAATTTATCTATGTGAAGTAATACCATTTAATTCCACTTCTAGTGTTTCTATTCCACTTGACAATAACTTCCAAAATTTAAAACAATTAAACAAACCATGAAACCATGAAACGAATGCCCCCGTAACAATAAAATTAAACTCCATAACTCATCTGAATAGAAACAAATGAACATAATAAAATTTTAATAAATAAAATATATTTTAAATAAATATTAAATTAATTAATTAATTGACCAAATTTTATTATCGAGAACATTAAGTGCATGTGTAGAACACATTTGTACATAAGTTAATGAATCTTTCCAAGCCTCTAAATTACCTTTGGGTTACGCTATATCTTTATTCACACAACTATATCTATAAATTATTATTATTTAATTCTTCTAAAATATATTTATATGTTACAAAAATATGTATCCAGACCAATTCATCCTTCTTTTATATGTAAATACATTTTTGAAAAGGTTCCATTCTCAATCCCTCTCGATAAGAAAACCCAATTAAAGGGAACTTCCCCATTTCATTACAATTTGGAAGTACACTCCATAAAATATTTTAAGAAACCATTATTATTCTAAAATCACTCAATTTTTAGGATAAAATATCATTATTTTATTTCATATCTTATAAAAACATATTTTTCTTTCATTATTTTAAAGACTCTTAAGTATTTTCCATTAAATTACACTAAAGTGGTTTGTTTCTAAAGTGTGTTAAACACGATTTTTGACATATTCACTTCATTTGGACATAATTATTCATGAAAGATTTATATTTGTTTAATTTATGATTTTCTAAAAATAATTTAAATCCCTTCTTACATGTATACTATTGTAATATTCTCTCTGCTTATGCCTTAAGAAATTATTAAGATGTGCATTTCCTTCCACGTGAAACCCTTATGTTTGATTCTTCATGTGAAACACGTATGAATTAACATGTTATGATCAATGAGCCTAGATTGAACTCTAATTTATTGGGTAATTCTTAGTCTCATGGGATTTCATGTATGGGATTAGGCAGTAATCCTAATCTATTAAGGGAATTTTTCCATTCTGTGATATAGTATTCGTAGTTTGCATTGACACATGCTTATGTAATATTATGTGTTGATTCCATGTTCCTATTTTTACATGATCAAATAATACAATGTTCAATATGTTATGATTCTATATGTTTATTCATGTTCAATTACTTTTTATGTCATCATGATATTCCTTCTATCTCATGTGGTATGATTTATTACAATTCTTATTCCCATGTTTGGATTTTTAGCTCATCCATTTTGTCTATGTATTCCAAAGGTTATCCTATGTAGATATAGGAGATCAAAGTAATTTTGAAACTCATTATGGAGATTAATATAATTATTTTTTATTATATATTTATGTTTTTAATTTTATGTACCTAATTTTTTAAAGTCATAAAACATTATAATACATTCTTTTTATTTATGGATAACTATTATTAAAATCATTTAATTATATTTGGAATGGGCTAAGGACACTATATTCTACATGGAGATTATTTGTCTCAGATTTATTAAAAAATTTATGACTATTGTGAATAGTTTTAAATTTCTTAGTTAGAAAAAACAATAAGTTCATTGACTAGTTGAAAAATTTATAGATATACTTTTAAAAGAGAGGAATTATATGTGTAAATCTATTAATTTTAGAAATCAATAGAAAAATATAATACTTCATGAACATATTAGTAAACTCATACAATATATGAGTAGATTAAAAATATATGATGAGAAAGATAAAAAGAAGAATGTATTTTTATTTGTGTCTACACTATGTAATGTTTCATTCAGAGTTATAAATCCAATAGATAATACTAAAAATTAGTTTAAATGTTCATTGTATTTAAAAAATTATGAATGTAGTAAAGAATATCTTTATTATTTATTAAAGAGAATGAATAGGATGATCATGTATTGAAAATTATGGTACAATATTCAGAAATATATAAGAGAGAACCATGAGAGGTAGGAAAATTTAAATGTTATCTATAATAAATGTAAGAAGAATGTTCCTATAAGACCCTATTTCTTGGGACTAAATATGAATGATATAAATTATAGTATACCTTATAAAAAAATGGGAATAAAATTTTTGAATCCTTATAGACGTGAAGGATTGATGACAGAGGCACAACTCTTGATAGATTATTGGGAATAATGGTAATTATAGTCATAATATTGATTAATTATATTTAAATATTCCTAAAGACGGGAAATTTCTTCTAAAATTGGTAATGGGGTAATTTCATAAAAATTTAACTTAAGATTTTACATTTTTATACTCAAGATGATGGCTATTGAAAATCATAATATCTTGGAAAATATTATTCATTTTATTAATAATATTTCAATTAAAAAAATATTAAATGAAATTTACAAACATATAAACAAATGGTGAGATAAGAAACTCTTTCCAAAATATATAATGAAATGTTATAGATTAATTTTGATTCTAATGATGGTATTTTTATGTTGATAATATAATGAAAAAATAAACTTCAATTTTTTTAAATTCATGATAATTATAGATTAAATATTGATAATGTTCAACTTCTATTGACCAGAATTCTGTTTTCCAGATAAATATGAAATTAGTGGTCTGAATAAGCCGTTGTCTAACATTAATTTTGGTAGTGAAATTTTTAATAATATTTTTAAACAAATAAAATCGTCTATAAATTTCAATTTTATTGGTAATAAATCTAGTAAATGTAATTTTTAGTAGAAATAAAGTATTCCTAGAAGTGTACACTTTTATATAAAATTCCGAAGAGGTGGACACTAAATGTTTTTTTAAATAATTTTTAAACTATTGGTTTTCAATAATGTTGTACTTCAATGATGAAATTGTAGATGGAATTTAGAGGGGCTCTCCCTAGAACTCCTAATGGTGTTCTTTCATTATATTCCATGATGGAAAATATTGGTCCTTTTTGTTCTACCAATATTCCCTCAATGAAGGATGGAACATCTTTAATTTCTTTCAAGGATGATTCTATTTGATCATCCCCATTTCTAGATAATTCTCGGAAGAAGAATAATTGTTCTTACAATCTAAATAAAAATGAGAATCTTATGTTGTATAGAGATCTATCCTTGGCTCACAAATAATGTACCAGTTCATTTTCTAGACACTTTGATGAAACTCCTTTTAGGAATTACACTTCTGGGTGTATTATGTTGATTGTATTTCTATATTTGGTTGAACAAAATCATTCAATCATCTCAAAATGGTGCCCCGAGTGTAAGAACTCGATTATTTCTCAATTGTTGTCAAAACATGGAATCAATTTGTGGATGCATGAACAACTATGAAGCCATATGATTAAATTCTGGGAGTTTTATGGGTGGAATATTTATTTAGTCATTAAAATTTTTTATATAATCATTCTTTCTCCTATTCTATAGATGAGATCTTGGGGAGTGGGTCTTTTCCCTCTCAAAAATGGGTTTCCTCAGATCCATGATTGGGATACCAATTTCATCCCAGAAAATGTTGTAAATATAATTATAATGGTTTGGATTAGCGTCCTCGGTCTAAGCTGGTATCTATGGTATCCAAAAATTTAATGGGATTTTTTCCTCTTTTTTAGGGATTCCAATTAAATTTTACAAAGAAACAAAACATGAATGGTTTGGGAAATATTATAGGATTATTGTATAGATCGACAAGAACCAGACTCTCATTGATACAATTTATCTTGTAGATTATGAATTTTGATTCTAGATGAGTATTGAAATTTAAAATGAACTTAATTTCTATAATAAATTCCACAATAATGGGAAAATTTCTGATAAATTTTATATAAATATATATTTTTCGATCTATAAAAATATAGATCATGGTGATTAAATGTTAACGGTCAAATAATCACATATATGCCTTGCTAATGAGGTAGTAATCATTTCTAATGGAGGTAAGAATCTCATTCCTTCTTACTTTTTTATGTGGATTTGTATATAGATCAAATTAGTACTAGTACACAACTTGGTATTTATTCAGTTTATAGTGTTGCTGCAAATATCATGCCACAATATGGGAATATTTAGATTCCAATTTCTTTTGGTATTGATGATGAATCCTTGTCATTTCACCTTGAGAAAAATTCATTGGAGGAACCCAATGTAGGTTCTGTAAAAATTTCTCTTAGGTTCAATGATAGTAATGTTAGTGAGGACTCAGAATGTGTGATGGATGAAAAAAATGATGATTTGTTCAGTAAATATGGATACTTATTTGGATTCACCATCGCTTCTTTCCATGTATTTTAATTTTGGGTGAAAATTTAAAGAAACAGATAGTTGATTCTACTTTATCCAATAAGGTTCTACACTTGGAAGCCAGATCACTCAATATGGATCAAAACAAGAGGTTACTACAATTAATGCAATACATGTGAGTTATTCTCTAGTACTTAAAGATACTTCTAAGGATTCTTCTGGTCTTGTTGATGATGCATGTTATTAATGTAATATTTATGGTAATTTGAGTGTGCATATTCTTTTGGATCTACCTACTATTCTTTATAAGGATTTTAATATTGGTGAAACTATAAAGAAGAAGTTAGATGATATTACTTCATCCGAGAATGTTTTACAAATGGATGCTGGACCATGCAATGTGGCCCAATAGGAGGCTACTACTCTTAATGCTATTATGGCGGGTTATTCTCTAGTTCATGCACACCTTTCTAATGATTCTACCGGTCTTGTCGATGAAAAATAATCTTCATGTAATATTTTTGGTAATGTGAGTAACATTATTGATTCAATGATTGATACTGGTTTCAATAACATCTCTCATGAAGAGTCTGGTAGTGGAGTCTCTACAACTAGTTTTAATTTATTTTATTTAAGAAGTAATGCTTCCTCTTCCATTCTCACAATGAAAGGGTTGTTTTCAAAGTTGAATATTTCATTTTATGATATTTACATACTAGAAAAAGAGAGGGGACCAATATTATTAATGCTTTATATGTTTTTCATGATTCGTGGAATGAAGAGAAAATCTTGGAAGCATGGAAGTCATCCATGTGGGAGAGATCATCATGGATGGAGTAGAAGATGATATTATTGATGGGATACAATATATATCTACTGACTATTTATTTTGGGTAATATTCAGGTTATAGAGTAGTAGCTTTGTTTTTGGTGTATTTTCATGGGGTTTTAATTTTTGTATGGGATATAATGCCTATTCTTACACCGCTTAAATTTTCAATAGTTTATAATAGGCCTTCGTTCCCTATCACTATTTTTCAAAACAAATTAATCTATTTCAAAATAACTAAAAAATGTTCAGTATAAAATAGTTATATAGATGTGAGCTACATAAATATTATTTTTAAAGCATTACCGAACCATGGAACGTTTTGGTACCAAGAAAATAGTATTAATATTATTAAGAAAATGGGATGAGTATTAATAGTTGGAATTCTTATTACACAGGATGTGGTTCTTCTCGACACATGAAAGAAGATGAGTCGAACTTCCAAAATGTGAAAATTTTAAATGGTAGATGAGTCACTTTTAAAGACAAAACACATGGTTAAATCATCATAATTTACAGTATTTATTTTCTTTGTAAGTATTTAAATTCTAATGTTTTATATAATTTAGAACTTATGAAAAACCTTATTATCATAAAACAACTATGTGATGAGGTTTATCATATAAACATTGAGAATGATAAATGTATTGTTCATATTTTGGGATGTACTTCATTCTATCTTCTGGTCGAAATGAAAATGTTTACATACATAAATTAAATTATCTTAGGAATTTAAATTATCCATTTTAATCACTTTTATATATTTCTCTTAGATTTGGAATATAGGTTTGTGTCACTATAATAATCAAACATTAGATAAAATTTCTAGAAATGTTCTTGTTATGTATTTACCAAAAAATAATATTAACTCAATCAGTGTTCCTAAGCTATGTAAATGTGGTAAGAAAGACAAGTCTAGTTTTAAAATTATAAGTGATGACTGAAATTCAAGATCTTTATAGTTGGTGAACATGTAATTATTTTGTTCTATAAAACTGGAAGCATTGGGGGAAAACACTATGTATATTCCCTTATAGATTATTACACTAGATATAATTTGACTTATTTTCTCAATAAAATATATGATGATTCCATTAACATTAAAAAATTTGATTTTATATTAAAAATAATAGAATTCAAACTTAGATTACTCTACAGATTGATCATTTTTGTGGTTTTGGAAATTCATATTTTGAAAATATTTTGTATTAAAAATGTATTACTCTAATTTTTCAGCAATAATAAATCCACAAAAAAATGGATTTATTGACCGAGTGGATAAAATTATTTATAAAATGACTCTAACAATGTTGAGTTATTATCTTATTTCTAATTTTATTTTGGATGAGGATATATTTATTATTTACACTATAAATTTATTTTTAGTTCACCCCTTTATTAAATAAAATAATTATGAGTTATGGACTGAATGAAAATAATATCATTTATAAATATATATTTTTGGGTCTAAAATACCCATTTAAATACTAAATATCAACTTCATAACTTTTATCCAAAATAAAATGAAGGAATTTGTATTAGCAATTCAATAACTAGTATTTCATATATAATTTTTAATAAGTTATCTACAATTTTTGAAGAAATATGTCATGTAAAATTTTATTCAACTGAACCTTATACATTATGTAAACCTTAGAAAATATTAGATTATATATGAGGACTTAAAAAATATCTCTTTTCATTTAATATAATTTAAACCGAAAACATCAATATTGGATCACGAGGAAGTTAGTTCAACCGATTTTCAATATCATGTAAGTACATTAATGGAATATACACAAGAGATAGTTGAAGAACAACATACCTTTTCAACAATGAACTAGAAAATAATTAAAGACATTACCACTAATAATATCATTAGCAATGTGAGTTAACTAGAAAAAAAATGAGACTCCTTTAAAAATTAAAATGATTATTGTGCATTCATATCTCAATTTAAACCTAAAATGGAAAATTACGTCTTGGGTGATGAAATTTGGATAAGGGCTATGTATGAAGTGATTAATCAATTATAATTAAATCATATTTATAATTGATTTAAATGACATAATAAACATACTTTTCTTTGAGTAAAATTGGTTTTTAGAAGCAAATGTAATGAAGATGGAATTATCAAAATGAATAACGAATGAATTGTTACTAAGGGTTATTCTAACGAATAAGGTTAAAAGAAATCAGGTTTTTGTGATTATACCTTTTTAATATTTTAAATAACATTTTATAATTTCGTTGCAGAGTTGGATTGGAGTTTCAGTTAATTTATAGCCTTTAATTTGATATATTAAAAATATTAATTATTTTAACTCACAAGAACACACATATTTTTTTAAATAATGGACTTTCTTCTTAATAGAGTATCATATTGGAAAGCCTAGACCATCCTTGAATAAAAAATGAGGTGTTTTCCCTAGAAAACATATATGTTTTGTTCATATCAGATCTTGAGTTGGGGCACAACCCTTGGTGAATTAAAAGGTGAAATAAATAAATATATATTTAGTTAATTATTTGGAGAAACCCTAGAAAAATATCCATAAAATGACATTTATAAAAATATTAAATGTTATCTATATAAATCTTGAAGAATTGGTAGAGTTATTCACATAGAGGATACCTTAGTGGAGATACATGGAATTGAGAATTGATTACGAATGCGTTAGAAGGTACCCACATCTACAACAAGTATGATTCTCCATCATCGATAGATCAGATTCTAAGGATGGGATTTTTTAGTGGATTTAATCCCCATTTATATATCATTGTGAATAAATATTAATTCTTGAATTAATTTAATCTAGAATATATTTTTTCCAAGCCCTATTGATTTTGAATATCTTTTGTGATGTTTTCTAATAATTTTTTTTATTTTTTATAACCCAGTTTTTGTGAAGATTTGTTGTTGACATGATTAAAAAGTTTTTGAAAATTCATATAATGAGTTTTTTATGAATTTTATATAAGTTTTTAATGTTTGTTAATAAGGATTTTGTACTGTATTAGACTCGATTAACTCATATGTATCCATACCTAGTTTTCCACATGGACTCAAGCCCATCTCCCCATATTACATAGGTCACCGACATGAAGAGTGGGCCTAGAAAATGTTCATTAGGAGACTATTACCTCATGTCTAAGTGGATGAAATTGTATAAATAAAAGTTTTTTAACATAGAAAACATAATACTAAACCGTGAAAGAAAAAAACATCCTGATAAAATAACTGGTGGCGATAATATCAATCACAAGAATAAAATTATTATCATGTCATGGGAAATAAAAAAGGGGGAAAGGGTACATTCATATATATAATTATATAAAAAAATAAAAATGGGTAAAACCATGTCCACTAGAATCATGATTATATGTTCGGTCCTCTTATCTTGTATTCTATCCTAAGCAGGGAAATAAGGCATCCACAACTAGATGCTTCCCTTTATCCCTACCTACAACCATGAGATCCGTTTGGGTACCAACTGACATACCTATCATGTTTTAATATATACTTTGTCTTCAACTAAAAAATTTATATTAAATCCATTTGGATTATATAAAATTATTTTTGTGCATGTATATTAATGTATGAAAGAATATAAACTATAAATAGGTCAGATCTAGTTCTTAAAGGACACCAGAAAGACACTACATTCATTTTCCTAAGCCACATGATCTCTAAACATGTGACCATAGAAATATATATATACATATATGATATATATAACCACATTTATAGCCATAAATATATATATATATATATATATATATACTACTATCCAGGACCCAAGGATTAACTCAGTCATCCATGTATTGTATTATGAATCTCATATAAAGTCTAGGGATTCCATGCCTGAGTGTCATGTATCAAATGAGTCTCAATGACCGTGTATCCCAATATGGGACATCATACCTAGCTATCACATTAATTAGGGACATCATGACCATATATCAAATTTCATTTGGGACATTATGCCTATATATCACATTTAATTTAGGGAACCATACCCAGTTATCACATTTACATGGGATGCCATCCCCATATCTCACACATATATGGGACACCATTCCTAAAGATCACATGTGTACAGGGAACCATTACTAAGTATAAAATTTTTTTGGGATTCCATGCCTATAAATCATATTTGTATAATAATTTTGGTCATGCATTAGAACATTAAAAAGGATGAATTATGATTTATTTAACAATCCATTTAACCAAGGGTAATAACCATACTTCACATGAATTTTCCATTTAATAAAAGTGAACCATTAAATTGGGTGGTAATAAATTCAACTTAGAAGTCATGTTTTCTATATAAACATTTAATAATTAAATGATTAATTCATAAGTAAACCCCTAAGAGGTGGAAATTATCGAGTAAGGGTACCTCCGACCATGAGGAAGGTTACATGGGACATTTATAACATGGGTAACCATTTATATAAATGATATTTACAATTTTAAGGAAACACATTGAAATTACATCACGCAGTATGATGAAACATGATATAAAATGAATTGTATTTGAGAAAAAAGTTTTATATTACCCACCATATATCTGTAATGTTCTCCTCTTTGGTTTTCTTGATTTAATTCGGGGTAATATTGAAGAAATTGAAATATAGTAAAATTACCTGAAAATAGGTCATATTAGCTCACACCATAATATCATCGAATATGGAAGAATAAAAAATTAAAGTTTAGAATAGTAATTAGATGCTTAATATTGGTAATTCAATGAAATCTATGGTGATGGAAGCCAAACATAGATAAAAAACCAAGCTCAAAGCCTAGGTTTGGCGGAAGATATTAGACATCCACACCTGGGAGAGGATCTGCGTGCGAATGAGGATGAAAAAAGTGGATAAAAAAATTATTAAAGGTAGGGTAAAATAGTATTTACACATATATTATGATGTTCAGGGTTTTCCCACATGGTTTTCCAAACCATGTTCCAACACCTTGGGTTTCAATAGGTTATGTGGCACTACAGGTATGGTGTTGGGCCCATGGTTTGGGAAAACCGTGAAACACCTTACAGGTCATGGAAAATCCCTATATAGCCATGTGGTCTAAAGTAAATGATTATAACTAACCATGATACCCTCTATAGTTTAATACATCACCCTTATGGTTGAGTATCACAGTTAGAACTAATTGTGCACTAACTGTGCGTCACAGTATGTATTTCAGAAATTTTGAGCTTGGAACTCTGAAAAAGCCCCAAAATATCATGAACTTCTTCTAGCATCATAATAACCTCAATTGGGATAATATAAGGATTTAAAATAGTAATTAAATAGTCTGTAACTCATTTTCAAAACAAGGTTCTTATAATCATCCCTCCTTAATATAACACGTCCTCAATTTGTTAATCCTAGGGTTAAAAAAGATCATTTGAGAATAACTCGGTCAACTAATCACATACATCAGTTCTCTCTATCAGGTGTCGTATTTTACATATTTTTTCAACCAAAAACACATACCATAGGATTTGACCTACCTAAAATATCATTGGTGCTCAAATCCATAATCTTGATAGGGTACTTCTTAAAGGAAGCATTATGTCCCAATTCAACATCTTAAAATTAAAAAATATGAGATTGTTTTGAAAAGTAATGTTGAATTAGAGATACATGGAAGATGTCATGCATGGAAAAATACAAGGGAGATCTGGCTAACTGATATTCTAGTTACTTGAATTACTCTAGGTACATGAATGGCCTGATGTAATGTGGTAATAACTTACCCTATCCCTAAATCCATTTATGACACATCCTAGGAGAAATTTTTTGAAAGACCCAATGTCCCACCTCTAACATTAGGGTTCAGTGGGTCCCATAAGCATAAGATTTATTTCTATATTTATCTATAAACATATGATCTTGGATAAGTTGTACATGCTCTCATGTCTCTTGAACGCGACGAGCTCCAAGTATTAATGCCTCACTTGCCTCGAGCAAGTACAAAGGTGAATGACATTGGATACCTTATAAGGCCTCATATAGTTCCATATAAATAGTTTTTTGAATTCCATTATTATAGGAAAACACATTAAGGGTTAGGTGATTCACCGAAGAACCATTAAAATCTAGGTCACATGTTGTGAGCATGTCCTCTAAAATCTTAATCGTATGCTCAAATTTTCCATCAAATTGTGGGTGGAAGGATGTGCTCTAAAGCACCCGTATCCCAAGGAACTTTTGCAACCCCTTCTAGAATTGTGATATAAACTGTTAATCCCTATATAATATGATATAATAGGGAAAACTATAAAGATGTAAAATACATTTCATTTAAATTCCCCCATGCTCATATATTGGAAAGGTTTCTCCAATTGGTAGAATGTGGTTGACTTTGGTAAGCTGGCTAGTGACAACCCATACTGCCTCACTAACTTGTGGTGACCTAGGTAAACCTATACCAAATTATATGATGAAATTAATCTATTTCCACTCAATAATTGGAAATGTATACCAAAGAACTATTGGTTGCTGGTGTTACCCCATTACCTACTGACAAGTGGGACGTCAGGTGTTAAAAAAATTCTATTTCTGCTTTATACCTAGACACCAATATTGACGATGTATGTCTCAGTATATCCTTGCAAGAACAAGGTGAACTAAAAAAACATATTCATGATATTCCCATATCAAATCCACCCATATTTCTACAAGAACCCATATTCATCCATGAACACTAAATATTTCATCCATATCAATAACCCAACTAGGCGGTGGGTCCTCTTATGAAACACACCCCCATAGGACTAGGCCCTCAAGATATGATAACTACCTCATCGTCAATAACTACAGAAGTGAAGAGGTCAATTTAACGGATAGAAGGATATTCTTCCCATGTGCCTCATGGAATCCAATGTGTATCTCATAAATCAGGGAAATCCACTTCCAATAAATACAATCATCTTGAACTGTATTATTTTGAGTCTTCTGTTTCAGTACATCAGCCACAAAATTACATTTCTTATGTATATAATCATGATCTATGTTGAAGGTATGTAAGTATTGAACCAACGTTCCCTGCCTAAGACTTATTTCATATTCTGTGAAGATGTATTTGAGGCTTTCAGGGAACATAAATACAAAAAAATAATCTCCCAGCAGATAGTGCCTTCAAAGTGTCAGGCATGAACCAAAACCGTCAACATAAGGTCATGCATCATGTAATTATTCTCACACCGTATTAGCATCTAATACCCATATTCCACGAATCAATATCCCAACATCTAAATATTTCCAATATTGATGCATGCTCCATCACAATAAATGGTATAAAATCACCCCTCCTATGTATGAAAAAAGATAGGTGCAAAAATCAATATTACTTTCAACTACTGAAAGGATACCTCATAGGCTTCATGCAATGAGAACCTCACACCCTTTTTATTCAATCTTGTGAGAGGCACTAATAGGTGTGAGAAGTCCAAAATTATGTGCCTATAATGAAAACCATGCCCTAAGAAACTACATATATCAATGAAAATATTGGGATATTCCTAGGAAACTCTAATTCTCCCCTTATATGGGTCAACAAATATTTTCTCCTTTTAGATGATGTGACCCAGGAAGTGTACCTTATTAATCTAAAATTTCTATTTTGTTAGATTAACAAATATATGGTCATATCCTACTGTATTCAACAAAATTTGATGTTTTTTTCATAGTATTGTCGATTATGAAAATACACTAATTTATAATCCATGAAGACTACCACTAATGAATCCAGATATGGGTGGAAGACCTGATTCAATAGATCATGGAGACTGAATGTGTGTTCTTCAGACTGGACTACATGAACAAATCTTTATACAAGCCATATATGATATGACATTTTATTGTGGTATGTTTGATTGTGTAACACACACAAAGTGATATCCTGACCTCAATGAATTCATGTAGACACCACTTTCTCGCAAGAGATGGTCTAAGAGTTCATCTATACATGTCAATAGGTAAATGTTCATTACCAAAATCTAGTTCACTTTCCCATAATCCATGAATAATATGAGGGTATTTTAAAACATATTAGTGAAAATGATAGGTGAACCCCATAGCGAAGTACTAGGTCATATAACACCCTTAGATTCCAAGTCCCCTAACTACTTCTTGAGCTCTTTTTTCTCTTTAGGAGCCATCCTATAAGTAGGAATGGTAGCTTGTACTACTATGAGAAGTACCTAAATATTGAACATTATCTCGTTTATTGGAGTCAATAAAGATAATTACTTAGGGAATATACCCCTTAAAGTATCCAAAAAAAGATTTAATTCATACATTGTGTTCCCTAATCATTCATAAAAAGACTAGCCATATGGGCTATCAATCCTCCCAACTCATTATCCTCCGGTCTATCATGAATTGTTTAGACATCCCATTCACCAATATAAATATAAGTACCAACCTCAGGTGATGTGAAATAAAACCTCCAATGATAACAATCAATGTGATATTTGAAATATACTAGCCAATACACCCCGAGTATGACGTTGAACCCCGACATATCCAGAATAAAGAGGTTACATAAGAAACAAAACCCACATATCTCAAGGGAGGACTCCATGAATTATCATACACTCTATTATTAAATATATAACAGTTGGTTAAGATTTATCACACCAAAAAATTACTCCATGTTTAGGGCCATACATTCTATAATTCTCACATACATGAAAAGTGTGAGGCACATGTATCAAATAAAGTAGAAACTAAAGAATGGAATACAAGAATATTAACTATAACTATTAAAGGAATGAGACACTTCTCTTCTGGGGTGGACTACAGTACATTGATATTGATAGACCTGTATCCATGATATACATCATGAATACTTTGGGAATGTTCTCTATGTGAGAGCTACATATCTAGATCATGTCTCCCTTAGCCCCGACCACCTCCTCAGCTTGATCAGTTGGTAGTAGTACAAATAGATACCTAGTGTGTTGTTACTGATTCTGATCTTGAAGGTGGACATGATAAATATCCTCTCCCACCACGAATAAATGGGAATTTTCAATTGAAGCACTGATGATTCCCTATACTTCTATAGCCTCAACATTCAATGGGATATCTAGGACCCTAGGGTTTTTTAGTTCATGTATTTCCACAATGGTGAAACGCCAAATATTTATTAGCAGGGTACATCTGTCTACTGCTACCCACACAAGAAGAATTGAAGGGACATATCCTACCACATGAAGAACCCCTTCCCTATATTGGCACAAAAATTCACTAGACTATACCATTACCTTCCCTCATGTTCTGCTCATTGATGAAGACTTGATTCACTATCTTATAAATTATGGTCAACCACAATAAATTAACCATATATTGGATTCCATAGATAATTCCGACCTCAAAACATTTTGTTGTCGTCAACTCATCAATGCTAATTATCAGTGTGAGGCACTAATGTTTTATGAAATGAGTTGAACACTCCATTACAAACATAGCTCTATGTTTTTGGTTCAAAAAATATCTTGTATGGTCTTATATCAATGTATATGGAAATATAAAATATATCAACCAATAATTAACACACATGGATATTTCAACATTTTTGTTGAATATTCATCACTTTACAAAAGTACATGTCTGAAGACCATAAAAGTTTAGTGTCTTTTGAAGTCCGGAAGAATAATATTATATCTTATTGAATGATCTTCAACATCTTCCATAATAATATTCCATTTTAGGAACCCAACTTAATAACCTTTTTTCATAACACGGAGAAAGGAATCATCAGAATGGGGTGAGAGGAAATTCCTAGAAAGGGTAAACATGGTATATTAGTAAGAATAACATGAGAATAAGTGTATAACAACATGATAATAACATAAGAATATAATAACATGTATATAAAATATCAAAATAAATACTCATTTATCAAATATTTAATGGTCATAAGATATTAATCATAAGATATCCATGAGAATGATCCATGAAATCAAAACATAGGAATAAGAAGTGAAATATACTGCATACACAAAATCTTGTAAAACCATTCCCTATAAGTCAAGGATCATTTCTAGAAATTATCTGGGAACCTTATGGGAGATACACCTACTTGGAGGGACACACCACCATCCATATTCACAACCATTTCCATATAGTGGATCACCTTATACCTTATTCATACTGTGGATCAACCCTATTGACTTGTTCCAATCAGTTTATTATGATATATATCTTTACCAAATGAATTGGAGGGATATTTAGGTCTCACCCATCATGTAATATATAATAGGCCCACAAAATGTTATCTATTCCACCTCATCATATAACATATAACAGGATTAACCAGTTCTATTTGGGCCACCCCCTTATGTAAGCTATAATGGGATTACCTAAAGCTATCTAGGAAATTCCATCATATAAGTATAAAAATATTACCTGATACTATCTTGGACACCCCATCATATAGGTTTTAATTGGATTATATGGAACTATCTCATCCACCCCATCATATATGTTGTTTCCATTAACCACAAAATGAATAATGTATGAAGCACTTTCATATCCTCATAAAAACATATAAAAACAATTATTATTTTATAACTTGATTATCTAATTGAAATAAATGTCTTTCATATCAATATCATTGAAATGTTATTTGAATATAGAAAAGAAATGGGTTCTATAAAAATATCATTGATATAAGTTTTCCTCCAGGAAAAGAAATGGGATCCATAAATTTTATACCATCAAATCATAAATAATTTAAAAAAATTATATGAATGGTATCCTTGGATAATATTCCTAGTAATGAATAATCTATATCAAATGATTTCATCTTAGATAGAGAATGACTTTGAAATATCACTTGGAATAGTTCTTAAGGAAAATAAACTTTCTTTGGAAATCATATAAAATTTTTCAAAATCATTTTCTTTGAAAAACACATTGAAAAATTATGATGTAAGCCTTAAAAATCATTTAAAACAATTATTGAGGAAAATATCCTCTCTTATTTGAAAAAAATATTATTAAATCATAATCATTTTGAAAATATTTTTCTTTTGAATATAACCCTGTAAAATTATAAATTAATCTTTAGAAAACATTGAATACACTTTATAAAACTATATAAAATTTTAAAATATTGTTCCACGATGATGAGAGAAAAATATCATATATATTTTTTTCAAAACATTTTTATAAAACATTGTTTTTGAATAAAAAATATTTCCGACCAAAGTGAGAGATAAAGTCATATTCTATAAAAACATTCCTATAATTATTAGGTAACTAGTGGATACCAAATTTACCATAAAGGTAGAAAAAACTATTTTAGTACAGGTATGTATTGGATCCACATATATATTAGAATAACCCTACAAACACGTACATTCTAGGGAGGATTTTCTATGATTTAGAAAACATTATCACTGATTTAAATTATGAAACTAAAATAATAAAGTACCTAATAGAATTGTTGGTATTAGAGAATGAAAAAAAACAAAATATTTTAATGAATAAAAATAATGTATATGGGTAGATCTTAGATTTTTGTTAGGTATAGAATGGATGTAATTGATTTTCTATGAATTCTAATTTCACTAGTTTAATAGGTATCCAATTAATGATATAAGTCAACAAAATAATTCACCAATTTAATCAATAAAAAATTTCTTGTATAATTCCAAATTAACTTATAAGACCACTATCATTATCACTCCAAGGAATAATATTGTCCCAACATTGATAATTTGTAGTCATTAATGTCGATAAATATGAAGAAGAAAATAAGTCAATAAAAGGAACTCTCAGATCATAGAAGTAGTTTATGAATTTAATGACATAAAATTAAATCCAATGCATCCCAAATAACATAACTATACTAAAACAACAAAAGGTTTATCCTTTCTTTAATTCTAGGATATCAATGGAAGTTTAATCATAAATTGGGAATTGAAGAAATAAAAAACAATAAAAAACGAACACTCCCCCATTCTGTGAGAAATTTCAAAATTGATGTGAATAATTTATCACCGTGATAAAATGGTATAAACATGAAAATAAATATAAAAAAATTGAATAAAAATAATAAGAAGAACATTTATTATGAAACTAATGTGATTGAATAAAATAATTTTATAATAAAAATAGAATATGAAATTAAACAAATTATAATGTGACATTAAAATAGAAATTATGACACTTAAAACTCAATTAATTTACAAAAAATGTTTAAATAGTAATATTATGATACTAAGGTAGATCATATTCAAATAGATTCATTCCCCACTAATTTTGAGATTCAAAAAAAGGGTGAGAAAAAAAGGAAATTGGGATCATATAATGTTGACCAAAAAATTCATCCAGATCCATTCCCTTTTTTTCATTAAAATATGGAATTTAATATGGGATAATATTTGATGGTTATATAATATAAATATCTTCTTATAGGTTTCCTCAAATATCTTTAAAAATTTCATCCCAATTAGACCTTCTATTCATATTTTATACTTTAAATGGTGGGAGGATTTTATTACCCCTGGAATCTGGTCTATAATTTAATCCTAATATTGTGCTTCATTGATTTCATTAAAAAAATTCAGAATTCGATATTGAAACTTTTAAATTACATTATCCCTATAATTATTTATATATACAGATAAATTTTCAACATCATTAGGCTTGAATTTTTGTGTCAACATTTATTTCATGGGCCTAAGGCCGAATATGCTTTGTCCATAAATTTTTTCATCCATGGAAAAAATATCCATATTCCATTTTGATTCATAATTTGATCCTAAAAGAAAAAAATTCTCAAACGAATGTTATCATTAAAATGACAAAATATCAAATTTTATTTATGAAAATAAATTATTCAACATGCTAATGATTTATTGATCCCAATTTGAAATTCTTTAAACATGATTGCACATGTGATGAGAAATGAAGCACAATTATTAAAATACACTTAAACCAGTGATTATTGACATTGAAACACATGAGAAAATAATAAAACAAAAATATGAAATTTAAATTTCCATTAAAAAAAATTTATATACAATTATAAACAAAATAAATCATGCCAAAAAATATTGAAACTTATAAAAATAAGTTAAAACAGAGTAGGTTCACAAGCATATCCCAAACCCAATAACATTAATTTTTTTTAAATAAATCACAAAATATTATCCAATTTCAATTAAGTATGATTATGTGTTTTGTCTTAAAAAGACATAGGGTTTATTTTATTATTCAAGGGGAAACAAAGTTTAGCACTAGGTTGGAATAACATTAAACCTTAGAATGATTATCCAATTTTAGTTTTTTTCCTTTTATTATTTATTTTTATTATTTTCAATTTTTTAAAAACATATTTTAGTTGAAAAAACTATCTCTATGTAATAATCCTATGGATTCATAATCCCCAAGTGTTGAACACCACATATATTGTCAATTCCATGCTCAAAACGGAGATTTAAAGCCTAAATCTTGGTATTAAATAAATGGAGTCATGATCCCCAAGTGCTGAACACCAAAAATTTGAAAAAAACATTACTTTAAATATTAATTTTTTTAATTTTTTGGATACTAAAATTATACTAAAATTGAACCTAAACCCCATGCTATAATTAAAGTGACCCAATAACTAAAACATACTGTAAAAATCCAGTATACATTCATTATGGGATTTTTATTAAATCAATGAAAAATTTTATTAATGAAAGATAACATCAGATAAACACACTTTCCAACAACTATACTCAAGAATTTAAGAATTCATTAACATCGTGTTATAGGCATTCAAAATAATTTTACATTCATTTTTACTGATTGAAAACATGCATTAACACATGAAAAGATATATTGATTTTTTTCATTAATTTTTTTTTCAAAATCACATATGTTTTCCCCGAACATAAAATGACACTACCTTTATTGTTTGAAAGAGAAGAGAATATAGAGTTAAATATTTGGAAGAAAGAGGTTGTTGTTGATTTTAATTTAAATCATGGAACAAAATAACCTAGTTTGAAGTTGATGACCCATCAATAAGAACCAGATAGCATTGGATTCTTGTCACAATTATACATCTGAGGGATAATTTAGGGTCAGATTTGACCTCTGGAAGTCATGTATTTCGTTTGAAAATACATAACAACATCATCTATTAAATCTCATATATAAAATAAATTATATTACATTATAATCCCCATGGGTCTTCCCTCAATAAAAAAAATAAAAAACTAAAAGAATATATATAAAAAACACAGAATCGAAGTTTCCTCCCAGGAAGTGATTATTTTCATGTCGTTAGCTTTTCTTGGATCCCCCAACATATCCAATTTTGACTTTCAAAATTTTGCGGATGGAAATTGTCATCACTTCTAAAAGTGTGTGATTGATTATCCTATGGGATGGGGATGAAGGTTTCAATATTGATTCCTAAAAAACCATATATGACCCCATGAAAGGGATAATCCCATGAATATATAAATGGGTCCATCCAATTAATTTCCTAATATTACATAGGATATTGGAGATAATTTTCTCTTTATTATATTCAAGAGATGTTGAAATGATGACATAATGTTTTTTATTACCATCTGTGATGGAATACATGAGATAAGGTATGTGGACCACAAATTTGAGCTCTGTTTTCTTAACACATTTAGAAATATGTTTGGACATAGAGTAGAAATAGGTTTCAATTTCAATGTTTCTTAATAGAATTTTATCTATTTGAATAGAAGTTTCAACATCAAAATTTTCGAGATGATTGTTAGGAATGAGTATGTGACAAATGTTTGTGATTTACCCCCAATGTTCCATTCAGTGGGGATCATAAAAAATCACTATTAAATCCATATATAAGATATTCAATCCATGGATACTGGTTTCTCTAATGTGAATATAGAAATCCAATTTTAGCATGATTTAGACACCTTTAAATGAATCCCTTTTGTTTTATAGTATGACATTCAACATTCCCTAACAAATTAAATTTATTTTCCATCTATTATTTTTCATATTCAAAAAAATGGTTCTTTATTATTTTCTTGTGATTTTGAATCCTCTGAGGGTTTGAGAATTGATTTTACAATTCTTACATTATATTTACCACTACTGGAAATAGTCACATCATGGATTTTTCAGGAGAGGATGGTTTGTAATCATATTCATCTATCAATTTTTAGTAAGGGACAACCTGAATGGGAATGAGTTCGGTAACGACCCATAATTTAATTAATGGAAATACCTATTTATCTAATTTAATGTATATTGATGTAAAAATTTTATATAAAATGTCAACTTCTTTGGTTTTATGTTTTTCTATTTTAAAATACTTTTATTAATTGTGACTGTTTCTAATATAGACATTGAACATTGGTCACAAGATTAGTATAAATATAGGGCTTTAACAAATCCAATTTACTCAGACAAAGGAAGTAATGCCGTCATCCAGTAGATTTTCCCCATAAGAAGTTCATTTTTCAGAGATTGTAAAGGAGTTTGTGTCTTTGGGATTTTCTCTTGACCAATCCCAAGCCGAGCATGAATATGTTAAGCTCGAGCATGACTTCCTACGAGAGAAGTGGATGTTGATAGATATTACCACCCAAGCAATGTTATCTGAGCCACCCCAAGAGTATGTCACCATTGAACACCTTACTCTTCGGTCTTATGTGGGTTTTATAAGGGGTATGTAACAAGACCCTAGTACTATGGTTATGTAAATAAATTTTATAGATAATAATTAATATAGTTTCATTTTATTATTGTTACCGTGTAAATAGATTTTAAATCACAAATTGTATTTTTACTTAATATTAAACTAAGAAATCTATTTTGATGAATTAATGGATTTTTAAATTAAATAATATTTTAATAAAAAAATATTATTATTATTAAATTTATTTTTATTAATTTTATATTATCATATAATTTTATGAATGCAATTGTAATTATTATTATGGTCTGAAATACATTTTTGTCAAAACGCATTAATTTTTGATAAATATATGTTTTTATTTTAAAAGTAAAAATTAACATATTTATAAAATTATTTAGATAAAAATAATATTATTTTTTGAATCAGGATTTCAAAATTATACAATAGTGAAATTTCATAATTTCATGAGACGGTCAAATGTTTGGGTAAAAATTAAATACCGTTTAAATATATAATGTGTTTTATGACATCATAATGACCCAATAGTGATTTAATAAAATACTATAAACTTTTTTTCATACAATATATATTTTACCATAAAAATAATGTGATTTTGGGTTTGATTTATATTAAAAATCTTTAGTCAACCCTTCATGACTTATTAAACATTTTGTCTTTTTAAATTGTTTTCCTTGTGAGTGTGACTCAACTCTATATAAGCAAACCCATTATTTTAAGAAGTTTGGACTTTGGAATTATTTAATATTTTTTTCCACTTCCCTTTTCCAAAAACCATGGGCCTAAACTATGAGCAGTTTTTCGGTTTGGATTAGTTTAATGTGAGGTGTTCCAAACCTAAGTAATGAAAAATTCCTTCACATTTCCTATATAAACCCAACCGAGTTCCCACTTCCTCCCCATTCAAAGACTTCGGAGTTCATCGAAGCTCTTACCGCCTCTCTCTATCATCCTCCCAAGGTTCCCCAAAATCCCAAGATGCCTCTCTCAAGCCTCTCTCATGCCTTTAGAAGCACACTTCCACATAAGGGTTTTTCGTCATTTCTCATTTTTTCCAATATTCTTTAAATTGTTACACCCTTTTAATTTCAATTATAAATTTTTGGGTATGGTTACTCACCTCCACCATACTTTCCTCTTTATGAATTAATTATGGGATACCCATTTCTCTCTCATTAAATTCCTCCCATGTAAACCTGTTACTATACTGAAATTCTGAAAGGAATATCTCTCTCGTCATTTACATTCAAGCAATTATTTTGTATCAAGAATCAAAATTCGATTAAATTTTTTGGGAAATTTATCTATATGACCCATTTACTATCCATGTCATGTAAATAATATGAGACACCTCTTTCTCTATCATCAACCATTTTGATGATTTCTTATGTCACGTCGTTATGCTGCCGAAATTGAACCACACTTTACCAAACGAATTTCATTGTGTAGTGAATACGCTGCCCATTTCTTTATCAGGGGTATTCACCTTTATGAAAATTTAATTATTGTTTAAAGACTTTCATGTACATATTCCACATTCATTGATCATGGAATAAATTATTATGTTGAATTATTCAATGTTTTATGATGCATGTGGCACACTTATGCATGAAATGAAATGTTTAAGAAGGGTGTGCCCTTATAGCGCTCCCATGCATTGGGTAAAGTATAGTATCATGATACGTCATGTGAAATGCATTTTAAATCATGATAATTAATCTGAAACGAGTGTTTACTCATGCTTCATGTGCAATGAGGGTTTACTCATTCTCATTGTGTACTGAGCCTTGTCTCATGCTAATTCATTGGTAAGTGTTGCTCCCACATTTCCATGTTATGATTATCATGATTTATCATGCCATTATGTTTATTCTTCTCTTGTAACATATTGATATTCATATTGTTTTACATGTATTGTATTCATCATGTTATTCCATGATTATTCCCTTGCTGCGCTTTATAGCTCACCCTTTTTTATGCATGTCCTGAGGTTGTCTCATGCAATGCTAATTACGAAGGAATGTAGTGGTCATGTAAATGATGTTTTCAATAAAATGTAGTATTTCATGTTTTAAGTTGTTATGTAATGATCTTAAGCCCAAAATACACTAGACCTCTCGATCTTCTATGTCGTATCAATTGAAGTTTATGTAATACATTTTGTTTAATTGTGTAATAAAAATCAGGGTTGTCATAAGCTTCATCATTTCATCAATGATTTTTAGTTTTAATATCAGTGAGGGAAATTTGAAATTTATTTTATCCATTTTCAGATAAAAATTAAGAAGTTTTTGGATATTATACTAGATAGATGTTTTAAAATCATGGAATTCCCTAAATATGATATCTTGTCACCATCCTTTGGATAGCTGGTAATTTGAACATTAATCATTCATTATCCAAATGATTGTACATTTCATTGAGTGTAGGGATTACCATTAAGGGTTGATCAAGGAAATTGCCTATGTTACGGGATTCCAGATATTAATTTACAATTTTATTCAATTCTGTGGAAAATTTGGGATAATGATGAAGATACTACATTTTAGTAGATAAAAAATATGGAATTGAGATTTTCAAGACATAGAAAAAAAATAAATGGGATAATATAAGGGAAATAGGGGTGTGAATAGGGAGTTTTAGGTGAGAAAAGGATTTCAGTGTCTATGATAACATACATAGGTTTCTAGAAATAGTTCGAAAATTTGGGGACACCCAAATTTAACCTATAATTTGAAGTGGTCATTGTAGTATCGGTAGGGATTAAATCCATATATACCTATTATGAAACCTGTAATCACATTCATTTTATGAAGGATTGGTGATGAAGTGTCATACTGTCTTATTGATTCCAATTTTGAATCTAAAATAATAATTTACCTAAGAGAATGGGTGGTATATATGAATGTAAAAACTGATGATTTTAATGGATAATGTGAATGGATATAAGTTGTTCCTAGGTTTGTGTTAGGAATAGAATGGAAGTAATTGTTTTTATATGAATTTTTCATTCACTAGTAAAATTGGTATCTAATCAATGATATATTCATAATCATCAATCATTGATTTAATCCATAAAACATTTCAGGGATAATTACCAATTACATTATAGGATAACATTCATGATAACTCTAAGGAATTAGATCTTAATAGTACCCAGAATATGTAGTCATTATAGTCGAAAAAGATGGATATGGAAATATGTCAATGAAAGGAACTCTCAAACCATACAAATAACATAATAATTATAAAAATACATCCATCTCATATACAAGAAACTCCCTATAATTAAAACACAAAACATGTATCCTTACATTGATTATATATTCTCAATGGAAGGTGGAAGTCGATTTATAATGATGGAATTGGGGAAATAAAATACAATGAAGAACAAACACTCCACTGTTGTGTAAGAAATTTCAGAATTGTTGGTTTGAATAAATTCACACATTCTTTAAAAGGTGTTAACATGATAATAAAAATGATATAAAAATTGAATAATATTATGAAGAATAACTTTTATTATGAATCAAATTTGACTGAAAAAAACATGATAAAAATTGAATATGCCCTTATAAAATGAGAGCGTAAAAGTACAATTGAATGTATAAAACTTCCACACCAATTACTTCACCACAAATTCCATAAATAGTTATATTAGGATCCTAGGTTCAATCTAGAGTTAATAAATTATTTCCCCATTATTAAAAGAGTTAATAGGATAGTGAGAAAAAATAGAAATTGTACTCTTTTAATGTTGACAAGAATTTTTTTCCAGATTCACCCCCTATAAGAACTAAAATATTTCATTTAATATAATATAATAATTGATTGTTTTATAAGATAAATATCATATTTCCAATTTTCTATAATACATTTTAAATTTTTTTTCCAAATTGGATCACCCATTCAGATGACATGCTTGAAATAATGGGATGATTTTATGGGCCATGTAATCTGGTATATAATTTAATCCTCAACCTGGGATCCCAAAATCTCCTTGAAAATTTTAGAATTATCACTACCAAAAATTTTAAGAATTGATCTCTTTATTTTTTCTTATCTAAATATAAAAATTTAACTTCATTAGGATTGAATTTTTGGATTCACTTTTATTTGATATACCTAATTCCCCTTATACTTTTGCTAGAAATTTCCGCATCAATGGCCAAAAATTCTCATCATCCCTTATGATTCATCATTGGATACTAAAATAAAAAATAATTCAACAAGGGTGATAAATAAAATCCCAAAATATAAAATTCAAATAATGATAATAATTTATCAAAAAAGTATAGTATTTATTTTGAATAATTTTAAGGACATTGGACATGATTTACTAAGTGATGAGAAATGAAGTTCAATTAATAAAATACACTAAAACCAATGATTGTTGACATTTAAATAAATTTAAATTAAAATACAAATAATGAACTCTATCCTTTATCAGTGGAAAATTAGTACCATATAGAGAAAAAATGGTACCATAACATTAATATAGAATGAATTTTCTAGAGGGGAAGAAACTTGAAATGAGTTTTGGTGATATAGATCATGATATTTCATCAATGGAAGCATAAACAAAAGCAATACCAATAAATGATGAGATTGACTTTATAAACTGTTACTACTTTGGTAACATTGAATCATATTGCACATGAAATTATTAATTTTAATTATTCTAAAAACAGCAATAAATTATTTAGATTCAAGATATAACATATATAAGGGATGCTTATACACCATTTAGAATAATATAGGTTCATAACATAATGTGTGTATCGAAGAAGGTAAATTGAGACAAAAGTACTTTACCGATTTGGTAACTCTTGACCATAAACACCTAGAAAGATAGATAATATAATGTATATGTGAATACTAAAAAATTTAAGGAGAATAAAAAATATTACATTCATGGATATTGTATACACCACACAAAATAAATGAGCGGTGAATATTACTTAAGTCTCACAAAAATAAAAGTGATACTAGAAATTATCTTAATACTTGAGTAAATTTCAAATTATGATATAGTTAATATAATAATATAAATTAAATCTTTGAATTTAATTAAGTAAACTAAATTAATAATATAAAATTTAAAATGGTATAATATACACCACACAACAATAATAAGTGTATAATATAGCGTATTTCTCACATCCAATCATGCTGTATAATTAACATATATTTAGTATAAATATACCAGAGAACCATATTCGTAAAAATCATACAAAATATGATTTTATTATGCCATTATATGACCAATTTACATGAAATTAAATGTTAATGTAACATTTTATCTTAATAAACACTTCGTTTTTCATATATGCTTTGACTTGTTGTTCATGATACTATCACATAGTTCATAATTTACTTCTTTAAATAATATAATAAATTATTTAAATATAATATATATATTAATAATTTAAATATTTATGATAATAAATAAATGATATATATATATATATATATTACATCTAATACATGATACGTGGAAGCTGTAGGTCATGCGTATACAAGAACATTGTTTCCATTTTATTATCATATTTAAAGAGAAAGTAAGTAAATGAAATTAATATATACATATATTATTAATATATTAGTATTATTATTACAAATTTATCATATAATTTTAGTAAACCCATTATTATTACATTTCAAGAAAAGATTGAACAAATCACATCACCTTGAGGAGGCGATAGTCTACATGTCCACAAATGATGTTATTGTATTTCCACAAAAAAAAAACATGATTTTATGTGTTATATAATAATTATATATTCATAAATAAATCATAAATATCATATATATATATATTATTAAAATATTAATTTAATCATTATTCCCAAACTTGAAAGGTAGTAATGGATGAACAAATGACATCGGTTCGCGAGGTGGTAGTCTATCATACACACAAATGATAATTGCATGTCACATTTGATAGATATTTGTGAGAGTATGGATCATAACCTTTACATAACAACATATTAGTATATTTCTTATAATTAGGTTATTATATAATCATTATATAAGAATAATTTATGGTTTGGAGAAAGAAATTAAAAAAAAGTTTATACTGATATATTTTACCTCTTCTTTGGTTAATTCGTTTTGGTTTTCACCAAAGGACTACCATGATTTCCATTATGACCATAGTGAGAATTATACAATGAGAGTAGGAATTTTTTTTGCTTATTTTCTAAGGTTTGGTATGATCCATATGTCTCTAGAGTTGTGAATAAGTGGGGGGGGGGGGGTGACTGCCCTTTTGAAGTGCAAGAAAAGTGACATTCTTGTAAATATAAAAAGGTAAACAGTATTAGGAGGTCTCCAATACATAATGTACTTCCAATAATGGCAATTTTTTATCCAAGGGATTATATGGTCTGAATAATTCCATCCAATGGCTTTTTGACATATTTATAGGTTATTTCTCCCCTTAAGTTAATGTTTAACCACTAAGTAAACATGTTTTTACCTCTATCACTATAATTTTAATTACTTTCACTAATATTTTTTTTGTCAAAATTAATATGACCTTAATAAAAATTATAAATTTTAATAATTAAAAATATTCAATCCATTTTTTAAATAATTAACAATTAATTGGATCTAATTAATTTAAAATTGACCCCGTAGATGAGATGAGACAACTGGTTTTAAAGTGAAAATGTTAAAAAATTTGAAATGTTTTTATATGAAATTTCAATGTGAAATTGATTTACATGACCTAAATTGTATTAAAATATGTATAATTTATCTAAAATTTTTTTAAAAAAATTTATAAAACAATCTAACAATGTAAATTAATTAGGTGACAATTCAGTTTTCAATTAAAATTTACTAATTTTCACTGTTCATCAAAAAAATTAAATTTCTCATAAAAATACAAAAAACAAATCCTCATAGAAATTTTGATATTAAACATTAAAAAATAAATATTGTTTTTTAAAAAAACTATATAATTTTCAAAAACATGATTTAATATATGTGTTTTATTAAAAGGCTGTAAAATTATCTTTAAGGAAAAAAAATATCATTATGAGTAAAATTGGATTTATTCTTATCTCTTTTATAGAAAACACATAAGATTTATTTTAAATAGATTAGTGAAAAATAAATATATAGATATATATATTTCATTAATATAATATATAAAAAGTGTTTTATTTAATTAGTTATGGTAAAACACTTTTGATTTCAAAAATATATTTTTCCAGAAAATGTTTTACTATATTTTCAAAAGGGTATTATTCTCATTTCAAGTTAATTATTCACCAAATAATTCTTCTAATATAAATTTTTAAACCCTATTTAAATAATTTAATTAATCTTAATCATAAATGCCATTTCAATGGGTAGGTGACAACTATAATAATAAGTTAATAAATATATTAATAATACATGTTAGTTTTCTAAAACTAGGTCTTGTTTTCCACATATGTTATTGAAGGAAAAATTAATTATGTACAAAAGAATCCAAAAATGGTGTTGCATGTTCTGAAATACAATCTATGTTTTTCATGTAGCACAGTCTCGTCCTGGTATTTTGTACAAAGTAAGAACAACTAGGTTCTTTCGTATAACACACGATTTATTTTGTGTGATGTGAAATGAAAAATATCAAACGGATTAAATTTATTCTATATAAATTCACAAAATCTCATTATGTTACACTATACCCCCCAATTAAATTATTTTATCACTTTAAATTGAAATGGGTTATCAATGGTTTAATACTTGAAATCCCCATTCATAGAAGCCCACATTGTAAAAATGAATACTAAAACTTCCTTTAAAAAGTAATGTTTGAACCATAATGGTTACCCAAAGTAACTCATAATTATGTTTCCATGTAGGAGAACATATTTTGAAAGTAAAATAACTAACATGAAGGAGAAATTTGACTATTAGGTTTAGATGGAGATTTATAGATAAAATATTCAGGAGAAAATTAATGATAACAAATCTATAAACCAAAGGTTCTTGAAATGGATCCTTAATATCATCAGAAATGATTATAACAAGAAACCATTTTATTTAAAGAACCATTACCTAAAGTTTATGTTTTTTCATGAGAATATATTCTTACTTTATTTCAGTACGATCTTAACCATTTTTGTGCCATCATAAATTTCAACTTCATCCCTAATTCCATGAAATTAATGTGAATTTCTTATTCTTGAAGCATCAATGGATCATGAAATCCACAAATACAATGATCAGACATTCCATCAATCTTTATCATAAAAAATGGTGAGAAAATTTTATACAATATGAATAAATCATTATATGGCGAGATAATACTTTGATCTCTCATACATTCTTCAATGTTTACCATAAAATATTATATAAATGGTTAACATTATAATACATTCAAAATAATAATCTCCAAAACTTCAGAAATAAGGTCACTAAGTTTCGGAAAAATAGATTATCATTGATACATATTATATCACAAGTTAGCTCTTGTTTATCACATAAAAATCGCGTGAATACCTTCATTATGTTTTCTCTTAAAACTTGGTAACAACCTGAATTACCATAAATACTTATTGAAAAATTCTAGGATTCATTATTCTAATTTTTATTGGATACATTCATAATTTTTTTTAAAATCAATCCATGATAACATATAATACATTTCAACAAACCAATGATCAGTTCCATAGTAATTAGTAATATGCAATTAACTTTATCCATATTAATAATATATTTATACAAGATAAAAATAATATGCTCAATATCAGAATCACGTGAAGGTTTACATTCACTTAATCAAAATATCACTTTTACATTAAATAACATCTCTATTTCTTAGTCACCACTCAACATTTCATTTTAAATCATTGATGTAAAAATATACTAAAAATAATTATATAATTTATGATTCATAAAACATAATCATTTAATTCCAAAACACATACAATTCAATCATCCTTCTTTATACATAATTCATTACTAAAGCTCCTTCATCTTATTACTTAAAAACTATTACCAATAATATAATATATGAGTCATGTATTATGGTTACTAAATATAAATTTAATTGCGCTTCTTACATTTAATGTAAATGATACTGTTAGAACATACCATACCTTTCACATGGTGTTCACATTTTCTTTAACCTCAACAATATAACCAATAATCGTACAATGTTACTGATTCTATTCATGATATTTACACTTAGGACACCGATTTTCTTAATGTCCATACATTCCACATCTAAAACATTAAATTTTACCCCAGTTCTTTCTAGTTCCAGTTATTGAATAAGACAAAAAATCATTGTGTGAGAGACATTTATCATAGAAGAAAATCACATAATCGTTAAAAATTACTTATATGGTGTCTAAATCATGAATTCTTATTTTATATATATGAAACCGTAGGAATACCATTAGATATATCACTCGATATATCCTTACAAATATCCCAAGGGACCCCACTAATGTTTTCTCATCCTAGTTTCCAATTTTTGGAAGAACCATCCCATTAATACCAAGTATAGTGACCAATGTGTAACATACATGGATATTACATCATATTAGATGAATAATTAAAACATTAAGAATGAATATTCCCATGGTAAATAACAATTTATTTCCTTTGTAACCATAGAGACATAAATTATATCTTATTGAACGATCTTCAACATATACCTTAAAGATCTCCTCCTTCAGTAATCCTGCATAAAAATAATTCTTCACAACCTGAAAAAAAACATAATAAAGGGTTATGATTATATGTTGAGTAAGGTTAAAAATAGAAAGTATGTAATCACAACATGAGAATAAGGGTATGTGGATATGATGGTAACATTAATAGACCAAACCATATATATCATATATCAAAATAAAAATTAATGGTGTAAATATTGGTTGTTCATAAGATATGAATCATAAGATAATCAATAGAATAATCCATGAAATAATAACTTTGGAATAATAAATTAAATTTTTATCATGCACATAATCTTATAAAATTATTCACTATAATTCAAGACTCATTTTAAAAACATATCAAGTAACTTCATGGGGGATAGATATACTAGGCGTGACACACCACCATCCCCAATCACATCCCATTCCTTATAGTGGGTTAGGTTATACCTTCTTCCCATAGTGGATAAATACTATAAACTTGTTCAAATCATTATTTTTTTAGATATAAATCTTTACACAATGAATTGTGGGGATATATAGTTCCCACCCATCACATAAGCTATAACAGGCTCACATGGTGCTATCTAGGCCCCACCTTTAGATAATCTGTATCGGGATTAACTGACACTATTTAGGCCACTCCATCGTATAATATATAATGGGATTACATAGAACTACTGGTCCACCCAATCATATAATCAGTAATGGGCTTAATTAATTCGATCTGGGACACAACCTCACATAAGTTGTAACAAGTTTAACCAGTTCCATCTAGGACACATTATCATATATGATGTATCTATAAACTACAACATAAATAATGTAAGAAGTGCTTTCATATCATCATAAAAACCCATAAAACCAATTTTTCTTTCATTACATGATTATCCCATGGAAAATAAATGTGTTTACTATAAATGTATTTAAAATTTTAATAGCCAGTTGAAAAGAAATGAGTTTATAACAATCAATATGAAACATGTTTTAGCCATTGAAAATAAATGAGCTCCATAAAAAAATTTCCTTAAAAAACTAAACAATTTAGAGATATAATATTAATATTATCCTTAGATTATATCACTAATAAATCATAAACTATACCAAAGGATGAAATCATAGATGAAGAATGAATTTTAATTATCACTTATAATATTTAATAAGAAAAATAACCTTACTTTGAAAATCATTAAATAATTTACAAAATACTTTTTTAGAAAACCACATTGAAAACATGTAATTTAATCCTTAAAAATTATTTAAATTTTTTTTGAGAAATATATCCCCACATCATTAAACAAACTCCTTAAAGCATTAAACATTTTGTAAACCTTTTTCTTTTGAAAATAAACTGAAAACATATAAAAGAAACAATTAAAACTTTTTGAACCACATTTTAAAAAATAATTCAATTTTATAATCCATTTCACTGAAAATTAGCTTAAATTAATTTAAAAAAAATCAAACATTATTCAAAGTCATGGTCATTTAATAAAACATATTTTAAACTAAAGAGGTAGATAAATTCAAATTCTATTAAAACATTAATAATCATATTATGTATAAGAGTGTGAAAAATGGTACCATTACATGAAGATATCATAAATAAGAAGATAATAATAAAATTAAAGATATTTAATTAGATATGGATCATAATATTACATTAGTGAGTGCATAATAATAAATAATTTCGATAAACAAAGATATTATAGAAATACACTATTTATAATTTGATAACTATGAATCTTAATACACTAGGAATTATAATACTAAATAAATCTTAATATCTCATGAAAAATGTTATATTCATGATATAAAATATCAATAGTTAGTATATATACCTTATAGAGGAATACATGTGCACAATATGGCATGTGTCTCAAAGATAGAAATTTGAGACAAAATTACTTTATTGATATGGTAACTTTTGAACCATAAACCACGTGAATTAGAGACAACTAAATGGAAAAATAAATAATAAAAAATTTAAGGATAAGATTCATATAAAAAATTTATGGTCAGTTGATACACCACACAAAATAAATTAGTGGTGAATAGGGGATAAGTATAAAAAATTAAAGTGAGACTATATATCCCCTTACTACTTGAGTATGTTTTGAATCACGAGAGCCTTGAAATAATAACATCAATTGAAAATATGAATATAATGAATTAAGTTAAATTAATTATATGACAATTCATATGGTAGAATATACACCACAAAATAACAATAAGTGGTTAATATATCATATATATTTCATAGATATAAAAGTGAGGCAAGAAAACCCTTACCTTAGGTGTTTAATTTCTTCACATGAATTCAATACTCATGTATATTAAATATAAAATTATTATAAATTTAAAAAGAACCATATTAACAAATATCATTCCATATATGATTTTATTATTACTTTATATTAGTCATTTATTAAAAATTTCATGTTAATGTTTAGTTTCAGGTAATAATCTCTTTGTTTTTCATATATGTTTTGACTTTTTATTCCAGATCCTCTTATATAGATTATGATTTACTTATTTGAAAAATGTAAAACATGATTTAAATTGAATATATATTAACTATATATTTATTTTTGGTAATCTATAAAATATTTAAATATTAAAGGAAATACATTGTTCATAGAGACGGTAGTTTGTACGTACGCTTGAACGTTGTTTCCATTTTCTTATCCTATTGAAAGAAAGAAATTAAATTATAGACACACAATCACACACACATATATACATGTTATCATTCCATTATAAATATTATTTCATATATATCATATAAATTTACTAAACACATCCATAATACATTCCATATAATGTTTGAATTAATCACATCGCTTTGAGGATGCGGTAGTCCACATGTCCTCAAATGAAGTTATCGTATTTCCAAAAAATAGAAAACATGATGTTATGTGTTATATAAAAATTAAAGTACAATAAATATATCATAGATACAATATTTATCATATCAAATAGTAATAAAATCAATATTGACAACCTTTAAAGGTGGTAATGGAAGAATGAACAACATCGGTTCATGAGGTGGTAGTCTTCCATACACACGAATAATGATTGTGTATCCTATTTGATGGATGCATGTGTTTGAGTGTAGATCATACCTTTTACATAAAAAAAATAAGTATCTTAAGGACACTTAGGTTATTATATTATCATCTAATAAAAATAATTTAGGGGGTGGATAATGAAAGAAAATAAATGTTTTTGTTGAAGGATGTTACCCCTTGTATGGGTAACTTCTTTTGGTCTGCACAAAAGGACTAACATGGTTTGATTTCTGCCAAAAGTGAGATGTTTCTGATGAGATAAGTGAATTTAAGATATTATTTATTTATTTTTCTTATGATCCAATGGTATTTATAGGAGTGAATAAGTAAGGGAGTGGGGGGGGGGGGGTGAGTGCCCTTTTATATTGGAGGTTTAGTGACATTATTGGAACTATAAAAAGGTAAACACTATTGAGAGGTATATATTATATAATTTGCCTAAATTTATGGTTAAATTGTTTTATAAATTGTGATAGAAGGTTTAAATATATCCATTAAATTTATTTTTCACAAGTGTATGGGTTATTTTGGCCGTTATGTTAATGTTTAACCACTATGTAAACTCGTTTTACCTTAATTTTTGTGATTAATTTTAATCACTTTCAGTAATATTTATTTGTCAAAAAATTAGTTTAACATACATAAAAATATTAATTATTCTAATTTAAAATATGGAATCAAATTTTACAAATTATAAACACATCAGAATCATAAATTAATTTAAAATTTATCCTGCTGACGAGACGAAAAAACATGTTTTTAAAGTAAAAAATCATCACAAGATTAAAATGTTTTTATATCCAATGACTATTTTAAATTGATTATAATAAAATATATTGTATTAATATTTGTATAATTTATATAAATCTTATTTTAAACCAATTGAACTATATAAATTTATTTTTGTAAAATTCAATTTTCAATTAAAATTTCAATGGTTTTCACTATTAATCAAAAAATGAAATTTCTAAAAAAAATTCAAAAAATTAACCCTTTGTAAATTTTGATATTATTATTTCAATAAATATGTTTATTTTTTCAAGTAAATGTTATAAATTTGTTGATTATTATATTTAAAATATTTTATCTATTTAATGGCATTAAAATTACCTATTAGAAAATATATATATCTTTATGCATAAAATTGGATTTATTCTTATCTCTTGACTAGAAAGAAACAAAATATGAACATTAAATAATTGAATGAATATTTAATATTTTTATATTTCATTAAAAATTTTATCAATTTTTTTAATAAATTTATTGATGTAAAACCTTTTTGATTTTGAAAATATGGTTTTCTCGAAAAATGATTTATTAGATTTTCAAAAGGGATTTATTTTCATTTCTAGTTAATTGGTCACCAAAATAATTCTCACTATATAGATTTGTAAACCATATTTTCATAATTATATTAATATTACTCATTATATTCGTCCCAATAGCTTAGTGAATCCGATAATAATTTTTTAATAATAATATTAATAGAACATTTTATTTTGGAAAACTAGGTCTTGTGTGTCACACATGTTATGAAAGTAAATCATATTTGTGTGTAACACCAGATAAACATAGTGTAACGTGCACCACAAAAAAAATATATTTTTTTCATGTACCATAATATTTAATTGGTGTTGCATATAATGAATTAATAACATTGTTCTTTAATATAACACATGCTATATTCAGTTTTGCATAGAATGAAAAATATTTAAAAGATTAAATTAAATTAGTTCTTTTTCAAAAATTCTCACATTTTTAGAAAAATTAATAAAATGTTTTCTACAAGACTTCTAAGACCATACCTTGATGATGACCAGTATAGGTAATCACATCCCACTAATGCTTTACATAATCATGAAGAATATCGGCCATGGGATTTACCATACTCACCAGAAGAATCTCTAGGTTTTCGATGATCGATCTCATGGCCTGCTGTCATGAACTACTAGCATAGGGCCCACCATGCCTAAAAAATGTAGATAGATGTTTCTGTTATAATTCTAAAACAAAATATACCATATTATTGGTAGGTCTTGGATAACCTTAAAAAGACTTCATACATCATTTTATTCTCTATTGGAACTGATCATTGATTCCAAAAGTAGGAACAAAAGGTGGTGACCCAAGTGGAACTACTAGAGGTAATTTTTTCTGGATTAGGGGCCACAAACTATGATTCATGATCATCTCCTTCTTCATGGAACATGAATCAAGGATTTCATGTTTTTATATCTCTACAATATTTTATCACACAGCTACTATAGGATTCAACAGCTGACAAGATGAATGATATCTGAACAGGACATGTACAATACTTCTTATTAAAAAGCTCACTCATCTATGATTTATTCAAAATCTTGGTATAGGTGATCAGAAAGACCAAAATGGGTCATAAGAGACACTCCCTATTTTTGACTATTAATGTTGGGTTATTATTAAGGTCTCACGTCACTCAACAGAGGTCCTAGTATATGGAGTGTCAATTGAATGGTATAGTGGAAAACTCCATTTACATTGAAATTGACATACCAATTTAATGGTAACAATTTTTATTGAATAATTTAAATTCATGTAAGGTATTATTCATTTAGTAATATATATATATATATATCACAATCCAAAAAGTAAAATAACCATTTCATATATATGAAATCACATACTCCTTATAAATTGATATTACAACATCTTCTAAATACAACTTGGACTTTACATGTTTCATAATGTAATATTTCATGTAAAATGATTCAATTAAATGAATCACAATTCTCAATTAATATAATTACATGGTTCATAAATTAAAATTTCAATTCATATAAAAAATTAACTAAATTTTAAACCCATGTGACCTTTGATCCATGGCTCAAATGTTACATAATTAGTTAATTAATGTTTCATAATCAAGATAAATGATAAATCCCTATTTAGGTTTATTTATGAACTTTAATTAATACGTTTATTCAATCCCGACAAGAAACATTTTTGGATTTCCAGAAACACAATTTCATGAATTTATAACAATCACAAGCATTACAGGAAATAAAAGCTACGAGCTATACATATATGGAATTGGATAATTAATGACATATGAATCCGTAAGTGTCTCTCATGATGAATGAAACACTACCTCCTTACCATACTAGTCCAAGGGTAACAATATTCCATTATAAAAATAAGAATAACAACACAAAAAATCACGTGTTTCATACAATGGTGAAATAAATACAACTATAACAATCAAAAAAAATACTAATATCCCATCCCATGTAATTTTTTTTAGGTTTACCTATATGTGGGTTAGATAATACCATGAACAGGATCATTACAAAATTGTTACATGTTCATAGTATCTTATCTAATACTCAAATATTAATACCATAGGAAAAGAGATCTGATACAAATTTCTGACATCCGACATCTGGTTTACTCATATGTAACTAAACGTAATTGAAAAAATGGCCTCTAGAGTGCTTCCACATACCCTAGAGGCTATCGACTAGCTGTGAGGGACTAGGGTGCGTCAATGGGAAGACGATACCCTCAATTCAGAGAGAACATTGTATCACATATAATAGGTAATTAGTGAAAATAATATAATCATGAACTGTGGAATCATACAATATCCATAGAAAATAAAATTGTAGAAAAATTATAAGTGTAAAGAAAAAATAATGATCTTGTCGTTCTATATAAAAATGTTAGTAGGGGTACATGAATATATATCATTCTATAAAAAAAATAAAAAAATAGGAAAAAGATATTTTCACTAGAATCTAAAGAATAATCTTGGTCCTCCAATCTCATACTCCACCCTAATAATACAAATCATTCATCCACAACCGGATGGTTACCTATGTACTTACATTCATCCATAATATCTATCTCAGTACTAACCAATGTACCAAATAGGGTGTGAGATATACTCAGTAGGCCACCAAAAATAGTGTCTAGTAAAATCCAAGAAATTCATATAAAATAAAAAGTGTGCATGTGTAATTATGTAATAATAAATATAATCTATAATCCTACTAGATCTGGTTCCTAAAAAACACTAGGAATACATTATATGATTTAGGCATACCCATGTGATATCTGGACAAGTGACCATATGTATATATATATATATGGTCTATATACATAGTGACATTTATATCCACACACTCACACACACATATATAATTATATCTATATATATAATACTACAGACGAGGACCCAAGGAATAGCTCAGGCATCCATTGATAGTAGTAGGAATTTCATAAAATGTAATGGGATGCCATTATTGGGTTTCATGTATCATATGAGTCTCCCTTCAATTTTATAAAAACATGGGATTAAATGCCCATTAATAACATCAATTAGTGATATCAGGCATGTATATCACATTTTATTTATGGAATCATTCCTGAATATCACATTTCATTTGGGACACCATGCCCTCTTTTCACATTTTCACATAAAATCATACACTTATTTCACATTTATATGGTTTCCATGTCTGAGGATAAAATTAATGTGATTATCTATTACTAACTATAAAAAATATTTGAGACTCAATTCCCATAAATCATCATTATACAATAAGGATGGTCTTGCATTCAATTGGGTGGAATTCAACACCACTTAAAAGGTGGTGTGGCCCTTTAAATATTAAATAATTAAAGGGGAATTACATTACTAGGCCATAAGAGGTGTCACATGTCGAGGTGGGGGACCTCCATCCATGAATAAACGTACAAGGAGTATTTTTTAACATGGTTAAAAATTTAGATAAAAGTAAATAACAATTTTAATAAAATGCTTGGAAATTACGGAATGAAATATGATGGGGCATGTTATAAAGTGACTCAAATATAGAAAAAATTTACTAGACCACATACCTTTTCTTGGTAGTATTTTATTTTTTTTATATGCTTTAATTTGGAAAAAATTGTGATAAATTGGAAAAATATAAAAATTGCCTTAAAATAAGGAATATTAGCTCACACCAAAAAAGCCCTAAAGATTATAGAAAAAAATAAATGAATGAATTGGAATGAAATTATTAATTATGGGAATACAATTCAATTGATGGTGAAGGAATCATAACTTAGCTAAGGAACCTAGAGAAATCCCAAATGAGAGGAAGGTTGAAGACTCCCATTACTATAAGAGTACATTAACATTAATGGAGAGGAAAATGGTGAGAAAACATTAAATTAAGATAGAAAAATGGTCTTTTAACATATTTTTTTGAGGAACATGGTTTGGCCGCATGATTTTTAAAATTGTGTGCCTAAGACATGTGTAATTAGTGGTAAAATGGAACTTCTGGTGCAACCCAACGTGCACAGTTTTGGAAAACCATGAAGCCACTTCTAGGACATAGGAAGGACCAACACAACTTTGAAACCAATGGTTGATAGTTATAAATAACTATGAATCTATCTACAATAATCTCTAGCACCGACATGGTTGAGTCAGACAATTAGAAATAAATTTCCACTAACCATGAATCTTAACATGTCTTCCAAAATTTGGTTCTTCTAGATCCAAACGAGCCCCATAATCTCCTGAATTTTTCTATAGCCTCTTAAGAACATCAATTGAGATAAAATAAGTGTATGAAAAAAAATTAAATGGTTTTTTTACTCAATATATAAACATGGATCTTACACATGTTATGAATGTTTTGTGTGAAAATTTTTTCTATAGTCATTAGAGAAAGAGAAATTTAGAATATAATAATGTTAGAAGGTTTCCATAATTTTGTTAAAGAACATTATAACAAATTAAAATGATATTATGAAATCCAATCAAGTTACTTACATCATAAAAATCTCGTAATACATTTTTATGTTTTTAGATGATAAGGAAACTGAAATTTTTTTCCTGATGACCTCCCATTTTATGGACAAAGGTTCAACATCCAGATGAAAATTACAAGAATAATTTTCTATATTAATTTGTTGTAATAATATATCAAATTTAAATGTTTCTAATAATATGGGCCATCTTTTATGATTGTGGATGTAAAGAGAAGTGAAGTTGAGTTCATGAAAAATGTTGCCAAACAAAGAAAATGATATTTTTTAACAAAATTCCTAAATAGACTTCTAGTATGAGGATTTGTTGACTATATATGTTTTATAAAGTTTTCACAAAGGAAAATTAGTAATGAAAATTGTTAAAAATATTTTTAAAATGTATTTACATTTTCATTATATATATAAAATACATATCATCAGAAAAACATGATCATATGGAAGGCAAGATGTTATTTCTTCTGAGATTGTCCAATTTTGTAATATATGAATATGTTTGAAGAATCATATGACGAATTAATGAGATATGATGAAGAAGATAAAAAATGAAGAAAATATAAACATTGTATATATGATGAAAAGTCAATATTGGTTTCCAAAGAGATCGTTTATACCATTTTCAAATAGGAAATGTTTAGTTTTTGGATGTGTGAAGTTTAATATTTATAGTGCATTTAAGAAGTACTGAAATTGTTACTGGAAAAATATTTCTCATGAAACTAAAGTATTTAAAAGTTGATAATAAATGTATTCAACCATCATTAGTATATATTGTGTGGGTCAAGATCAATAGATATCGGAAGATTAATTATCTAGATAGATTGTTTGTATTAAGTTATCAAGTAGAAATTTTTGATGATATAGACTATATAATGTCCTAATATTAAGAATTAATGAAGTGTGTTGAAAAATTTAGAATTTCCATAAGTAAAATAAGTGATAGATATTGTTTTTATAATGAATCCATTGGGGAGAAAATTCATCTCGATGAAGAAAAATATATATGTGGAGGTATGTAATCGAAACAAATGTTCATTGGAGGTTTGCAGACAAAAAATTTCTAGATGATGGGTTTTGAGAATCATTTTATAAATTTGTAAAGTCCATAATATGATGATGATATTCTTATTTTTAAATGGTTCCTTATGAAGATAAAATGATAATTTTTAATAAGTTATTTATTGTATTAAGTTATCAAAATTTATCAATGTTTAGAAATTCTAGAGATTTCATTAATATTTGATAAGTTTCAAAATGGTTCTATATTACTATAGAATATGCATATAAAAAATAATTTAAATAATAAATAAAAATTCTCACTTTTTCTACTTCTGGATAACCTATATAAGTTGGTTAAAAAGTACAATATACCTGTGAATAAACAATTTAAAAAATATGAAAGGTTGAATGATTTGTGTCAAATGTGAGTATCCAGATAAATATCATTGTTTGGTTGATGAAAATTTACATAAAGAGATATTTTTGGCCTGAATCATCATATAATGTTTCATTTTCGATAACCATATAGAGGAAGATTATATAGAGTTTCTTAGAGTAGTTTTTTTGTTATAGAGTTATTAAAATGGATAGAATAAAGGATTTGTATCAGGTGTAGTTTTATTGATGTGAAAAATAAAAAAAAATTACGAACATTGGAACAATAGAGGAACACATATCAGATGAATAAAAATGGGCATAGGAAAATCAGACAGACATTCTGGATGAGTTTTTCTACAATAGAATTTAAAAAGAATCATGTCGTTTATTGTGTCTCAAATTTTGTAAGAATAATTTACAATCCTATGGGAGATAGTGTAATATTACATATCTGTAGATAAAAAGAAGTCTATTGGGAATTGGATTAACATTTGTATTCAATTATTTCTAATAGTAAAATTTTATAGACCCACCTAAGTGTCAATGGAAAGGATTTATATTCCTACACTAAGGTTGAACCTTGTAAGTCTTTCATGTCTTGTTTACATTCCTATATTATTTATGATTTTGATATTTGTTATAAAATATGATAAGAAAATAGCTCCAAAAAGTAATAGGGGTTAAGATTCATAAACATTGAAATTTATAAAATATCAACATTGATTCAACCCCTATTATTGATTCAATAATCCTAAGGAACGTCAATTGGTATTGAACAAAAGGTTCCACAGTTCAATCCTTATGAATGAAAATATCAATTCCCTCAAATATAGTGGCATTACAACATATGAATGAAAAATATTTCATGGTTATAAAAATATAATGATACCATGTATCCTATAATTAGGCATAGAAGATATTGATGGAACAAAAAATTTCTTTCCATCCTTTATAAAACTACTACTATGAATTTTTAAGATAAGTTAAATATTTAGGTTGAGGTAAATTTGGAAATGATATTCTAATGTACTTTTCAATATATGATTTCCTGATCGTGATGGGTATGAAAATAGCTAAGGAAACATGGGACAAACTCAATATTATCTTTTATATAAACAAAAAAGTAAAATAAAAATTGTTAAAAATTTAGTGAAGTAAGTATGATGATATCTAAATGATAGATGAAGAAACAGTTTATGAGTGCTTCACTATAGTGAATGTAGTTTTGTGAAAAATCATTGGATTTTTATATATCTTATTATATTCAATAATTCTGAAGAAACGCATGAAAATCATCTTTGGTAGGTTTGAATCTAAAATCCTAGCCTTAGAAGATAAATAATATTTATCTCTTGATCAACATTATAAATTTCATTTTGCATATGAAATGGAAAAATCCTATGCAATCAAAATGAATAATAATTATGGAATGGATTTTAATTATACAATAATGTTGAAAATACAAGATTCTATGAATGATAATATTTTTGATTCGAATGATAAATAATGAGATTAAATGAATGAAAAGATCATATATCTTATATCCATGAACTATTGGATAGGTTAATGAAATCAGGGATGAAAAATTCCAATCATATATTTTTGGGTAGAGGAATTAGGAATTTTCATATGAATTGACCCAAAAATAATGTTGGTGAATAAGAAGATTATTATGAAGGGAAACATTAATGGAAGAAGTTCAACAAAACATACAAGAAAGATAATAATATCCCTGGGGGTAAGAAAGATATCATAGAAAATATAAGAAGCATGTTGAGAGATAATGTTGAATCTGACTCAAATGATAACATTTATTCAAAAGGTAAATGTTCATAAAATCCAAAAATCATATTTGAAAATGTTGAAAAAAAAGGAATATTATTCAGAAAGTGAAGAAAGATGTTATGAGTAATTATATAGATAATATCAGGCAAGATCATAAATTTTTTACTCATACTGATCAAAACAAAAAACTAAATAAAGATGTCAGAATGTTGGTGAAGGAGAGAAGAAACAACAACCAAACATTGGATGTACATTATTAGGAAGATTATTATATTTCATATGTTACAAAACATATAATGGGAGTAGTTGAATGGAGAAATATGGTGGATGATCTTAGTAAGAAATTGGCATCTAAATAATAAGATGTTTATATATCTTAATTTAAAAAACATGGGGTTGAAAGTAATTTTATATTGATAAATAGAAATTTATACAAAGCTTTAGAAGTAAAATTGAATCATCTCTAGTTGTAGAAGATTCTCACTCCAAGAATCAGGTGAAATATTCTCTTATTAAATCTAAAGGTATATTTTATTTTACTAACATTGTAGGTGTTTAGAATAATGTTGGGAAATCCATGATTGATAAAGGACGTGAGAAATATATCACATAAACAATTCTTGAAAGGTATCCCTAGTATAGATTTTCTCTTCACCCATTAAGAAAAAACAAAAATAAGTAATGAGTCTCGAAAAATACTATATAGGGAATGACATATATTCTATATAAAATAGATATTAAATGAGTTTTTTTGGTGCTATATAATTTTTGGTCATAAATATTACAACTACTTTTACAACATTTGTCCTTCTGTAAATAAGATTTAATAAAACGGGTTTAATAGTGGAAATAGGGTGAGTAAATTAACATAGTTGGAGGAATTTGGGAAAGGAAAATATCAAGATGTTAGAAAATTTGAAAGTAAAAATAAATTAGGATAACTAGTGGATGTTTCTGTGAGATGTGACCAAATGGGTCACTATGTTAAAGAATGTATAACATCCCTTCTAGGAAAATGTTCATATGGTATAAAAGAAAAATATTGTCATAAATAAGAATTTTAAGAATGATAATTTATTGTTGATACAACTCTGAAAGTATGAAAAAGGAATAAACCATGGATTCATTATATTGGGGTTTCCTCACAAAGGAAGAGTGATATAAAACAATTGAAAGAAGTTGAAAATCCTAAAGGAGGAGTAGTTACATTCATAAATGATGGTTCCTAAAAAATCATAGTAAAAGGAACTAATAAAGTAAAAGTTAAAAACTAAAATATCAGATAGTTTTATATTTTAATAGGCTCAAACATAATTTATTATGTGTAATATATCATTGTGATGATATAAAATAAGCTATCTTCTACAAAGATTCATTTATCATAAGAAGTGAAGATGATTGTAAATTCCATACCAATGTAGAAAGAACCAATTAAAAATATATTTTAAATAGGATATCTTTTTATCTACTTTTATTTTAGTTCTAAAGATGAAAAAAAGTATTGGCACTATAAGAATGGGCATCTTGGGGTGAGAAAATGAAAAACCTATCCAAATTAGTTTCCATAAGAAACATGCCGATGTTGAAGAGTAAATAATATGATTTTTTTGTAACATGTAAGAATAGTAAAATGATTGGTAAAAGTCATTATAAGGTTGAGATATAATCTTCCAGACCACTTGATCACATTTAATCAGATCTTAATGGGATGATGAGACAATAATCAACAAAAGGTTATTTTACTTTACTAAATTTATTGATAATTTTACTTGGATGGCCAAAATTATTTTTATGAAGAACAAATAAGAGGCTATAAAAATGTTCATATTTTTTAGAATAGAATTTTAGAGAGAGATGGGTGTTTTTATAAAGATGTTATGAACTTGAATTATAAAAGAATTTACATGAAATTATTTTGAAACAAGGTTAAAAAGTAATGGAATCAGTCATCACCATAGTTCTCGATACACACCTAGAAAATTTAGTGGTAGAAAGTAATAACATTATTTCACTGGAAATGGGAAGAATTATGCGGGAAGAGTATAAAATTTATATGTTTATATGGATTGAAGCTATTAGTACTACTATACATGTATGATATAACATTTTTTAAATGCCAAAATCCAACATAACTTCCTATGAAATTCTCTGAAACCAAAACACATCCGTGAAATGTTTTAGGGTTTTTGAAAATACCTATCTATTAATGATAAATAATATAGATCTTCTAAAATTCAATAAAACATTATAGGAAGGAATATTCATAGCATATTCACCAAACATAAGAAGTTACAGATGTTGGAGTAAATTATTAAAAAATTTGTGAGATTCTTTTGATGTGGAAGTTGTTGAAAATCCACATCCTTAACTGTAGATGTTGAAAAATTTAAGAAGATAACATTAAGACTTCAAATTAGGATAATATGAGGTAAGATGAATGTGATTTAAAATAGGTAAATGAAGATATAAAATATTTTTCTAGTGAAGAAAGTGATGTAGGAATAAAAAATCTAAAATATCATTCCATATAAAAATATATATAATCAAAAAATTTCATTGGAAGATAGAAAAAAATAGTTAATTTTAGAAGAATGATGAGATTAGAAAATATGATATCACATATCTCATAGGTTAAACAAGGATCCGTTTTAGAGGTTATTGAACAAAAATAATGGGTCCAATCAACAAATCTAGAGTCAAATAATAGTTATAAAAATAAAAATTGGGAAACTTTTCTACGTATAGATGGAAAGAATATTATTGTGAAAACATGGTTTCACAGATATAAGTCAAATAAGAATGTATATGTTTCAAGAAATAAATCATAACATATGTGTCGAGGTGATTAATATATTGAAGGTTTGGATTTTGATGAAACTTTTTCCCCTATTACAATATTGGAAACTATCTGAATGTTCATAATAGTGGATACATATATTTTCTACATTTTTTATTTTATGGATGTTAAGTCATCTTTTTAAATGAAAACATTGAGGAATAATATTACATTGATAAAAAATATTGATTTTTACATGAAAATATGAAAATATGATTTATATGTTGAATTAATCCTTATATGGGTTAAAATAGACACTATGAGCCTAATACTCTAAACATTATAGTTTCTTAAAAAGTGAAAATTTTTGTAGGAAATTTTGAATCAAAATGTATATATTAAAGAGTTGAACATAGATACGATGACTTTTATTTTTTACATTGATGATTTTTTTTTTCAGGTGATAAAGAAACTTATGTAATGAATTTACTAAATAAATAAAGACAAACGATGAAATTTCTCTACATAGAGAATTATATTCTTTCCTGGGCTTAAAAGTTTTACGAAAGGAATGATACATCTTTCAATATCCTTAAATGTATTCAAGAGGATCAATATAAAATTGATTCATGGAATATTCTAAATAATTTTCTACTATAATTTTAGTTTTTCTAAAGATGAGTAAAGATTATTTTGTAAATCAAAAATATTTATATTAGATGATAGAAAGTTTTCTATATATTACAGCATAATTCCCTAATATTTTATATACATTTACTTTGTGTTCTATATATCAATTTCATCTAAATATATAACATATTTTGGACAAAAAACATTCTCAGGTTTGTTAAAGGAAAAAAGCTAACATAGACTATTGTATAAAATAATTTGTGATATTCACTTGCATGGGTACAATTATTATGATTGGGCTAGAGACAACAATGATATAAATTTAACATTATGTGGAAAATTTTCTTTCATAAATTTTATTGTAAGATGAAAAAGTAATAAAAATAGTTTAGTGACATTAATATATTGGAAGCCTAATATTTTTTCACTATCTATGCTTGTACAAAAATTATTTGGATGGAAGTATAGTGGGAATATTTGAATGTGAATGTTCTTACACCATTGAAGAATCATTATGATAATCTATATGCCATTTATCTTTTGAAAAATACTGAAAAATATTCAAGGTAAAAACACATTGATATAAAGTGTCACTTCATCAATGATAATGTTTGTTTTGGAGATGTTATTCTTGAATATATTTCTCTAAAATATCAAATTGATTATGTTTTCACTAAAGAAATGCCAAATAGATATTTATGGAATTATGTCTAAAACTTCATGTTTATCCTAACCAATGTATTTCTAAAATTCTCATGAAATTATTCACTATTCGTTGGATTATGTATATAGAGGGGGATATAAAGATAAAACTTTGTAAATGTTTTTACAAGTCATTCTATAATGAATTTGATGTTGTATTTATCATAAAATGGGGAAGAGAATAAAATGGAGAGAGTAAATATAAAATATTTTAGGAGAATATCTTTTCATAACCATAAAATTTATTATCAATAAGGGATAAAATTACTTCAAATAATTACCTTTCCTAGTAGTGCGGTTTTAGGACATTCTCTTTCAAAAATTCTGTGATTTGATGAAAATGTTGAAAATGATTTATGAAATTTTGTTAACAAATTATTACAATAAATTCATTTGGGAACATTAAAGATAGTTTGTGATTATTTTTTTGAAAATATTCGTATTTATTGATAATTCACTGAATTTTAATAATGTTTTTAAAATACCTAGAAATTTCCAAAATATTATTGAAAGATTTATGATAGGATATTGACGGAAGTTATCAAATTTTTTTAGAGACCTTGTTTTGAAATTTCGGTGATTTTTTTTGATATAATGTTACTGGAGAAAGAGAAACTAAAAAAATGTAAAGTAAGAAGGTTTCAATAAATTTTTAAAGAAATTTATAACTATTTCAGATGATGATATGTTGTTCGATCAAGTGCATTATATCATGAAAATATAATGATACAAGAAGAAGTTTATAAAAGGGATGAAAGTAAAACTATTTTCCAAATGAACTTCCATTAGATATACAATGGATTAATTTATAGATGAAATTTATTAAAAAATACTTATCGAAAATGTTGTTATTGGAAAAGTTGGAAAGGTTATATTATTGATTAGATGGATCTGATATGATGTTTGTAGAAGTGGAGAGAAGTAAATTTGTTGTACAGACAAATGTTACTAAATGTATAAAATGTGAGACACCATAAAAATATATTATATGGACTTATTATATGAAGAGTTACTAATAGTGAATATTTTATAATGTTTATAGAAATAGAAAGTAGTGAAGAACATCTGTCAATTGATTATTGTTAATAGTTCATACATTTTTATTATAAATATAAAATAAATATCATCATAAAAAACTAATCATAAAAAAGAGTATAAGTTTTTTCTAGATCTTGTGTAGTTCTGTAACATGTGTAGAATTTTGAAGATGCATTTGTAGAATGAATGTGACTGGTTTAAAATGTTTAAAAATTAGAGAAGTTAAAATTTTATATATTGGTGAATAATAGATTAAATAGGTTTCTAGACAATGTTTTTGTACTATTTTCAAATAAAAAAAAGTTTAGTCACATGATGTATTAACTTCAAATTTAGTAGAGTTTTGAGGAAGTGTTTATTTTGATATCGTCAATATTTTTTGTATGTAATTATAGTCTTTAAATGCTTCAATAATGTAGTCAAACAACTTAAGTATGTATTCAGTGGGTCAAGGGCACTAGAAAAAGGCATATTTGTTTTCTATATAGGTATTTATATGAATTTATGAAGTGGAAAATATTTATGATATAGGCTATATAATGTTGTATATCGAATAAGTAATGAAGTGTGTTACTAAAGATATAATGGTTGTTAACCAAAGAAGATATAGATAGTGTTTTTCTAAAAAAGACACAAAAAAAGTTCATTAGGATTGAGAAAACTGGTGAAGTTGTCCTATGTAATCCAAAAAATGTTCAGATGAGGTTTTGGAAAATAAATTTCCAAAATATGATTTTATGAAAACATACATAACTTTGAAAAGTCCCTATCATGATGATGTTGTTCTGGTTTTCAACTGGTTTGTTATCAAGCTGAAATGTGAATTTTTTAAGAGTTACATTGGTGTTTATACAATTTTTGGAAAGTTGTTAATGATGTAATATTCATGAATATTAAATAATATTAAATAAAATTTTAAAATACTCTGGAATTCTTGAGAAGGATTTAGTGAATGGGTTTTTTTGCAGGAAAATGAAAATGAGTTCCCACCTTTTCCACTTTTAGAGAACCTATATGAATGGGAGAAAATATACATTCATCTTTTTATTAAAAAAATTTATAAAATTTAAATGATGATGGATTTGGGTTATATGTGAGTTTCTTACTAAATATTAGTTTTAGGTTGAATAAAATTTCTGCATAGAGATAGATTCAATCTTATGAATTAAGAAGAGTTTTAGTTTAGAGAATCATATTGAGGGAGATAATAAAGTGTTTCTGAGTAGAATTTGTGTGTCAATTTTTTTTATTAAATAGAAAAAATTTAGGACATTTATCAGGCATAGTTTCAGTGAGGTTCAACTGATAAAGAATATCAGATATAGTTACCCCTGATGGAAACATACCATATAGAGAAAGAATTATAAATGAAAATCTGGCAGGAATTCTAGATGAATTATTTTGGATCATTATTTAAATAATTCACACCATTTGATTTGGATAATATTTTTTAAGAATAAATTTTAAACAAATTGGAGTTTAAATTAAAATACATAATGAGAGAAAGAAGGAGTCTCACAAGAGTATGATCAAAAGTTGTATTCACTTATTTATAATAGTTAATATTTATAGATCTAAAGGAGTTTTCAATGAATGGATGTGGGTTCTCACACTAAGGCTGAACCTTGTAAATCTTTCATACCTTGTTTACTTTTCTATCTTCACATGATTTTGAGATTTGTTATAAAAATTAAGAAAAAATTAATCTAACATGTTTTAGGGGTTTTGTTTTATAAAGACTGAAAATTTTAATATATCCCCACTTATTTAAACTTTTATCAATGGTTAAATGATCTATACAAAAAGAAAATTTATTTTTTTAGACTAGTGATTCTGGTATCATTAATTCTGGAACACGTAATTATTTATCAGTTTATTTAGATTCATGAACATTATATGATTCCTGATCATTTGTATCCATTTTTTGTTCTCATTTTAGTTTTTTATAGAATCCTCTCACTCTTCTTGTTTTCATCATCAATATTCAATATTCTCTACTTATTTGACCCTTTCTATGGACTATGTCATTAGGAAATCAATTTTTTTTTCCATGGATCCTAATTGGGGTTCAATATTAGAGATTATGGAATGATGAAGAAACAAGAATGGTGAATTGAAATTAGAAGGAGGAATGATAAGGGTCACTTCCTGAACCCAGACATGTGGGAAATGTGGGATAGGATAGAGGTTTGATTTTTTGATGAAAGGAGGATGAAATATATTCTATAGAAAAGAATTGATAATAGTCAGCCTGTTCTATAGGGGTTTTGGTGGAAATCACAATGATAGTGTTTCAAGTAGAGAAGACTCATGAGGAATCAATCTTTCTAGAAATTTTCTAGTTTATATTTTATGTTGGTTGTAAAAACACACACCGTGTGTCTTGTTGATGTTTTTCTAGTGTTTTTGGGTAAGAAAAATATCACACCACTATGTATATGGGGCCATAATCTATATGACCCATGATTAAAGGACCAACATGTATATGGTTTACACACATAGAAGCTCAAGTATCCTAAAATTCCAGGTGGAGGTGCCAAATGTTGTGTGATGTCAAAGGAACGTGAATCTAGAACTTGAGGCACATATTGCGGTCCAGACATAGTCCTACACATCATGTGACTAGACTCAAATTCCATATAGTTAGACTTTTGGACAACATATAGATTGGTGGTACATGAATGGTCTATCATCTTTGGGAAACACCCATTTTACACTTTTTTTACATCATGTAATTCCCCTTTTTCAAAGATTATGTCATTTGAGCGGTCTTTTAAGAGAATGGATCCACATGGGATTCAGTTGGAGGGTCTATGATCACATTAGAAAAGGTTAGGTATCCAACCTATAACTTGTTTTTCATGATTTTTTATGTACAGGTCGATCATATATATACTCAGGTATCCCCCATATGGTATAGGGTTGTGATCTTGTATTCTTAATCCCAATATAGTTCTAGGTATCCCATGACCTATATCCTCAGAATGTGATCCCCTACTGTTGGATAATAAAAATAGAGCCATGTACCTTATGTGGCCGATGGAATGATCCAATATGTATGACTTGATGTCTGATGGGGTTAGATACCTCCTTGAACCAAGACTGTGATTCCCTATCTGTGAGTTGAATCCCTTTACATGATCTTTCTTATAGTGTGGCGTGTCATAACTTTCAGTGTTTATAGGGAAATAATATGGACTAACTTTTCATAATAAGACATGTGAATCCAGATTAAGGATGTTGAAAATTTTAATGGATGTAATTTATGAGGCCTTATGTAATGGCTTAAATACATCAATGATCATATATAGATTCTCCCTTCTTTACCCTCAGGTTTGTGGTTTTGGGTTCACTGTCATTTATGATTTACTTCTTGGTGATTTCAAGGTTTTCTAAATGGTATGATTATACAAACCACTATATAGTATCAGCCTACAAATTTCATGTATTATACATATGCATTATTGATTTAATGATATTTATGTAGACCTGGCAAAGGATGTTCATAGTTTTACTTGATGGTCATGGAAACTAGATTGTTGGTATAATGGTGGTTGTATGCTAAGATTGTATTATCTCATATGGTTAAGTGGGACATACCTTCTGATTTTTAGGTTTTCATTTACCCTATTTACTTTGATTATATACTAACATATTATATTCTGAGATGTAAGTGATTTCATTTATTTATTGTCTTAGTTTTTTACACTTTATAATTACTGTTGTGGGACTGGGGATATGTGTGCATGTATAGAGGCGCAATAGGGTAAGGCCTCCCTTGAATGTAATATGATTACTCAATAATTATAACACAGAACATTATATTATAGTATTTTAAAATTTTCTTTCAATGAAACTATAAAAAAATTCACATTTTAATTCATCATTGTAAAAATTTCTAATCCTATAGGATGAATAACGAATTTAAACTCATAATGTAAAAATAAGACAAGAATTATGTTTTGAAATTTTCCTTTGGAAATAATGATTTATTAATAATTGAAAATGTAGTATTTAATTATTACCCCTTTTATTTATAAATTTTATTTATAATATTTATAATTAACCTTGTATTGATTGTAAATTTTATAGAAATGATGACAATATCATTTAGAGGTAAAAGGTATGTTTTTCGGAAAATCATTTTTAAGTGCATAATGTTTTTCTATTAAGGATAATAAAAATTATCCATAATAATGAATTATAAAAAATTAAATGTATATAATATATATGAAAATATATGAATTTATATTCATATATTTATTATTACTTTTCATAGACTTATTTTAAGATCATATTATGCTTGATAAATATAATTTTATGAAAAACCATTTTTCATCATGTTTTGTGGGTTTATTTTTATATTATTTACATCAACTTATAAGAATTTGTTTTGGTTAAATTATTTCCATATTTGAAATGATCATTTTCTTTTTTTAAGATGTTAAATTTCATTTTTGGTCTTTTGGAATAGTAAAAATTTAAAAAATTGGTTTTCATGCTTAATTTAAAAATGGGTTTATATGGGTGATAAACTAATGTGATAAGAGTCTAAATGGATATAAAACATTTCTAAACCTAATAGTTGAGTTTTTTTACCATAAAATTTTCACCTTAGAATATTTTTCATTTTATATTCATTTTTTCAAGAAGGTGACTATACTATTTTAAAACATTGAAAAATTACAAGTGTGATGCTCAACTGACATATAGAAGGGCACATCCTTCATTCAATTATTCAATCATCTTGAACCATTTATCTTTATAAAACCCAAATTATATCTATCTCAAACCTATTTATCTACAGTATATAGTATAATGTTTTTCCAAAATACCAACCCCAGTGTCCTTAAGAGGATATCTAAATGTGACTTTTCAAAGAAGATGTGATCATCCTAACCAAACACTTTGATTATTAAGATTCTTTTACCTCATTCAATAATGTACTTATTATTAAAATATAATAACCCTAATATATATAATATAATTATATTATATTATGTTTATGGAATAATATTTATCTATATCATCCTCCATCAAATGTGGAATAAAACCATCACTCGTGTGTATGGCAGACTGCCGCCTCACGAACCGATGTAATTTAATTTTCTTTATCATATAACATGGATATTAATAATTATAGAACTAATGAATATAAATTAAACATAATAAATAAGAAATATTATATAATTTAAATTATCATCTTCTACTTTACCCTTCCACCCATAAATGAATGGTAACTTTGCTCATGTATACATGAAAACTACCACCTTCACGAATTGATGTGATTCATTTACATGTTTTATTTTTATTGATGATTTTAAATATGTAAACAGTTAATATAAAAAAATTTAAGTCATTATTAATGTTTCGTATATGGTAGAACATTTATCAACACACAAGAACCGAAACTTCCATTACAAAACATGCGTTATAGAACCAAGTAGTTAACACCCGAATCAATGATAAAATTGAATGATTACAAATGAAAAAGTGATATGATGTTTTAAAAGGATTATATATGATATTATAAATATAAATATAGTTCTTTTATAATTTAATAACACTTATTGAACCATTAAATATGAGGTTAAAACATTTTCAATAAAATGGAGGCACGTAGTAAGGGATGTTAACTCAATTTCCATCCATTATGACATATTTTTATATTATGAACCTATTTTATATTTATAATTTTATATAATAAATATTTGATTTATTTAAAATGAATATTTATTTTTCATGTTAATTATAGTTTAAATTCATCATTACTCATTCAAGGGGTTATAATTTAAATGTTTCTAAAAAGGTAATAGTTTATTTCCAAACCTATTTTTTTGGAATTTCTTATACATTGGTTTGATGAATATTATAATCTATCCTTTATAAATTCCACATATATTTATTATCCTATATATATATATATATGGATTTTAATATTTTTAATCTACCATTTTCTATTTTTTCACATCAATTAACAAAATAACAGTTTAGATGAAAAGTTTATCTTATTCCTCTTTTGGATCAAGATTATTTTTATTCCATGTTTATATTTTTAGAAATTGAATTAAAAAAGTAATTATATTTACTCCAATTATTTCGTAATGAAATTTATTTAATAAATTATGTTTTTAATTTTTTGAATGTGATATTTCTAATTTTCTTCAAAATGGATAATTATGAATTTCATTATGAAAAGTCAAAAGGTGTGTTTATTTTTAACATATAAGAATTTAATAGATTTATTTTGTTGGTATAACCATTTTACACTATTTAGATTCTTCTAAATTATTTCAATGGATTTATATAGAAACCTATTTTATTAAAACATATTTCAATGTTATTTTTTCAAATTTATCAAATTCTCTTAAATAATTTTTTTGAGAAAAGAAAGCATTAAACCCTTACTAAAAAATAAGTTATAATAGTCTAAAGGGGAGAATTTTACATTTGTATCTATTGAGATTATTGAGAAAATCCTCAGCAACTGTGGTCGCATGCACACCGGAGGCTTCAGGAATACCTTGGTTTACAAGTCTATCAGCAAGAGAGTTGGCTTTATGATAAACATGTGTAATGATAATGTTCTTTGAGGCAAGAGTGTCAAGACATTTGATCCATTTCAGAGTAAGTTTTCAGGCAAGATGGATATGATTTTTTCTAAAAGCATCTATAATAGTAGTGGAGTCACTTTCAGACCAGATATTACTCCAATTTCTAGGATGAACAATCTACACTACTTTAATAAGTTCCATCATCACAGATTCAAGGGTAGTTTCATGACCACAAGAGCCACAAAATCCATCAAGCAAGTCACTATTATGATCACAGAATGCAATAACATATCCAGATAGTATAGGGTTTCCCTTTGAGGCTCTATCAAGGTTGCATTTTATCCAACCTGCAAAAGGGGGAGTCTAGAAAATTTCCATGGTTCTCATAGGTTTGGGGAAATTACCTGAAAAATGAAGATTTCTCAAGATTGAAAAGTCTTTGATAGAGTTATGGAATTTTTCAATGTGGAACTGATTTTCACATCGGATCATTGCTAGAATATGTGAAATGGAATCTTTATGATTGAAAGTAGTATTATCATTCCTGCCTTTATTTTTTCCACTCCAAAGAGTATGATAAGTTTCAGCACAAGCAGCAAGGAATAGATAATGAATTTTCTTGGAACTAAATTCTGCTGTGAATAAGTGCAGAAATTCTGCATTGTTGTTGACATGAGGTATCAAGATGCCGAATAGATCAAATATAATGATCCAGAGAGAAGCAGTATATTTAGAGGAATGAAATAATTGATCCTGGTCATCATTGTGTTGATAACACAAGTAACAACTTGTGTATAGAGAGATACCAACTTTTTTAAGGTTGATGTCCGCTGGAAATGTTTTAATGTTAATTCTCCATAAAAGAGTGAACCGAGAGGGATTGACCCATTTTCTAAAATGTTAAAGAACAATGGAAGAGTTTCCTTGAATTAAATGTTTATAAAAGATTTTAGAATCAAGCATCCCCTTTATAGTTGGTTCCCAAACAATGATATCATCTGAATTAAGGAAGTCAAAAGAATTGATAGTTTGGACAATATGAGAAGGCATATTATTGATATGCTCAAGATGATCACAAATAGAGGCATCTTAAATACATTATTTTATTACAAAACCTATATATCTCATGAATTGATGGCCATATTTAATCTCCAATCAATTTTAGGGAAATTAAATTTATAATTAAACATTCAGTATTTTATGATCAAATTTCATTAGATATTATATTTACCATCAATATCCATGTTTTTTATCTTGTATATTATTATTTGATAAACCATTAAACATCTTAATATATGATGTTTTATTTTTAAGCTTCTTTTATTGAATATGAAAATATAGATATTTTATAATATTTACTCATTATATATATCTATTGAAAATGAATTTTATTTATGAATTAAATTGATTATACAATATATGAGGAATTCATTGGACATACTGTGAAATGTGGGTCATGGAATTATATATCCCCTCAATGCATCAAAATATATAATGATAAAAAACAATTGTCTAGCAGTATTAAATGATTTTTTAGTGTGTATATACCAATATACATATGATTTCTTGGAACAAGGCCTTAATAATAAGATATCATGATGTTTGAGATCATGAAATCCAACATTAATCATTTCATTCATTAATTATTTTGTTATTATTATCCATGATATTATTTTGTTGATTTTATTCATGGATTCATTGTTTTCTCATGATATTTACTATAAGGCATGTGTTATCAGTTATTTTCCTTTCCATATTGATTATTAATTATTTATTCATGATATATTCAGCTATTCTTAACCCTCGCTATGTTTTTGAGATCACCCTTGTTTGATAATTTCCCCAATATATGAATGAGGAATCTATGAATGATATTCTAGGATTCATAATATTTATTTTTACTATGTTTTATATATTTTTTCCAATATAAAAATGGATACATATATGTATTTGGTTCTTCAAGAATACTAAATAGACCAATACTAGGTGATGTGATCCTATATATCTAATTAAATTGTAATAAAGTAGGCACCAACTCTATGTCACTATATTTGGGGTCATTACACTACTACTCACAAGCCTATGGACTATTAGAGGTTGTAATGGGGTGTCACAATTGTCTTATTGATGGCAAGGTGACCCCAAGTCGTTTACGTCATTATAGAGTGGTATCAGATCCTAGGTTATCCTAGGATAATGTTTAGAGATAAAATAGATGTGTGGATTCATTTATGATTTAGGTAAATTTTGTAAATGTGTCCTTGAGTTCAACTTTCTGTACATAGAATAAAGTGATTACAATAACTAACATATCTATTCAATGGTATTTTGATAAATTGCATGATGAATCAGTATACTGAGACACTATTTTTAGGGGAAAATGGTACCTACTTAATAAAAAAATGGGGTGTGGTTTACATGTCTTTCTAGAGTCAGATCCCCGTATATTCTACTTCGATCGTGGTACATCATGACTATTATAGGGTTCCTCTAGTAGATAGACATCAATATTTCAATGATAATATCAGAATAATTATTATATTAGTGTTGGATCCTCAAGAAATTGAAAATAATATGAGGTGTTCCCTTTGGGTAGACAATGTTTGTTACGTCCACCCATCGAGTAGTGAGCAGACTTGACACCTATATTATATGACTTCATTTTCCCTTAAACTATACAACATATAATTATAATAGTCTTAGATAATCATTTGAATATAATAATAATTCTTCATGGGATCTAGAGGTGGAGGTTACCTAGGATCTTGGGTGAGGACGACCCGAAGGTAGTAGATGACTAACTAGAGTTAATGGACTCAGTGTTTTTTTGGGTCATACACCTCCCAAACAAATAGTGGAACTTGCAGATAGAATTTTCCATGGTATACTAGGACATTAGGGTATATTAATGACTTATAAACTTGAGTAAATCCATTCCTAGGATGGGTTAGAACTACCCTTATGAGAGGATTATTTCTTAGTGACACTGTGATTGGTTCATAAAGATGAGCTACATGATTTTTATTAGGGAATAATGTACATGACTAAGTATACACCAAGTTTTACTAACCTAACATGGTTTTATCTTAACATGGTTTTTATGATTACTTTAAAGAACATATGTTCAATAGGGTGATTTATAGGGGCGTTTGAGCAGGATTATCACCTCTCTGTATCACCACCTATGTTAGAGTCATAAATATGCCCTATTTGTCGATAACCTTTTGGAAAAGCATTTGAAGTCAACAGTTGTTGGTTGTAGTCATCCATGAGTTAAGACCTCAATAGAAGGAAACCAGTAGTGGGATTCAAGATTATACACCTAAGATGCTATTAGGTACAGTCTCATACAAGAATATATGTGTCTTAGAGTTCACAAAGGGGATCTAGACAATTAGGTGGAAGGCATTTCATTCATGTGACAATTTTTATGATATTTAGTAGGACAACCAGACCCATTAGGTAGAAATGATAGAACAAGCCCTGGATTAAACAACATGTTAGAGAAAGAAATATTACTAGTGACCTCCAAGTGGCATTTGGAGATATCCTCTAGAAGATTATCATGGATTTAGAGTTAGAGGAGCGGCATGAGGTGGTCGGTGTTATTACTCGCTTCTACTACCACTACCTCCAGGTGGACTATGATAGGATAAGAGGGTTGGTGACTAGGGTGAGGAAAATTATTGGTAGTTAAGGATTTTGACTTATAGGATCTTGACATGATTTGAGATGATATACGTATTCTTCACCTTAGAAATATTTTTGGATGTCATAGGTGAAATCTATCACTTCACAGACATATCCCTTGTTCTAGAACATGATATTCCGAAGGATCTTCTAGCCTGATCATTATGGCTGGAGATTCCAACTAGAAGGAATTATATTATCATAATTTTTATAATTTTTTTGACTTTGTAGATGGTGGATATAATTTATAATGGTATATATTTATAATTACAATGATACATTATTATGAAATTCATCATATGGACTATATATCCACTTTCCATTCCCATATTGACTTTTTGATAGTAAATGAAATATTCTCATATAGATGGGTTGATTTTTTCCCTTAACTAAAAATAATAAATTATAATCAGAGAAGGTTGGTCTCATGTGCAGATGTTTACAACCAATTTTCCATTAGTCAACTTTCTTGAATTTTTGAGTTGTATACTCAATAGATGATTGATTCCCTATATTGTTAAAAGAGTTCCTATATTTTATCCTCAATGACATACCTATTTTACCTCCTTATGAACAAGTCAACATCTATACTAACTTGAATCCTAAAAATAATATAATATTTTTAGTATAATATCATATATCCCCTAAAGATATTTTAGATATGAGTCTGTAGTTAGAGAACCTTTTGAGGATAATATTTTTGAGACCTAGGATGTACCCCGATGAAACTCCTATATTATTCTCTAATATGGCATATGGGATCCTGATTTTGTGTCTGGATTATCATCCCCTAAATCAAGTGACCATCAATAATAAGCATCCATTACCTAGGACTTATTACCACATTATTTAGATGAAATGGGAAAGGTGGTTCTAAATGGTTGACCTCATGTTAAAATATCAATAAAAATGAGTTCATGATGAGAAAATATTTTAGATTAAATTTTCATGCCGCTATAGTCGCTAAGAGTACTTGGTGATTAACTATAGTGTGATAAATACCCCAAATATGTTTATGGTACTCATGAATAAAATCATCCAACCTTCCATAGATATGTTTTTAGTGGTCTTTATGAATGAAATATCGATCTAAATAGCATTAAAAGTAGAGCTTTCAATGTATTTGATGATGGACCAATACATACTTTTAGGGAATCTATGGTTTGTTATACTATTTATGTGTTAGTTCTTGATTATAGTGGTCTAAATTATTGGACATGTTATCACATAAAAGGTATAGGCTATAGACCCATAAAATATGAAGGTAGTGCTTTCTTGGGAGCCACCCAAATGTGTGATGGAGGTGAAAAGTGTCCTTTGGATGGAAGGATGTTATATGATATTCCTGCAAGATTTATCCAGCATTTCCACCGCTTGACCTCCTTGACCCAAAATGGGAATCATTATATTTAGGCCAACGAGCCCATACCCAGGTGATAAGGGATCTTGGTTGGCATACAAGAGACCTGGGTTCCAAATTGGGTGGAGGCGAATGTTCGGGGTACTGTAGCAGTGATGTAGCAGTTACTGTTCCGCACTGTAGCAACCAGAAATATTCACCTAATTTGGGCCTTCGAGCCACTGGTTTGGGACTATGGGTCTCCAAGGTCTTCAAGTCATCAAAGGCCTTCGGGCCACATGGACTTCATGTCACATAGACCATGGAGTACCCCAGTTCACACAGAACATGCCCTAGAAGAGGATCAGAGCATCATGTGTAGCAGCCACCAGATGAAGAGCAAATAGGATTGGAAGAATGAGAGGGTATGGCAGCCGCCATCGGGACCATGCACCGTGCTGCTTTGTACGGGGCAATGCTAGTCGATCAATAATTCAAGGTGGGGAGCTAATGTGATAAATGATGCAAGACACTAGGGATGGGCAGTTCTGGTGGACTGGGCCTACGGGTCATGTATGGTCATGGTATGCCCCTGGGCCTTCAGGTCATGTATTGTGGGCCATGTAGGGCCTTGTGCATTGGGCCTACAGGTCATATACGGGTTCCCGTTCAACCCTTATAAGGGTGATTATCTATAATAAAATAAAAAAAGTCCTTCGGGCCATTCAGAGGAATCTTTTTATTTAGTAATAATTATTTTTGACTTTTTTTGAGGAGTTTTAATATAGGTTGACTGGAACTACAATATTGAGGTTTTCTAAAAAGGGTGTTGAAACATAGTGTTATGAAATTCTTATAGATTCGTGTTTAGGTGTGGGTTGATGAAGAGGAAGACTTTAATAGCATACAAGTCATGGGAGATGATACCCCACTAAAAGAACTACACAATCCATGACCTAAGGTTGATAGTTGTGGGGTTCACCTTGAATACATGGGATAACTACATTCTCAGTGAGTAGTTTATTGTTTATTATGACAAAAAAATATCAAGTAATATTTACTAAAAGTGATATCAACCTTATGAATAGGTGATGGATAGATTTCCTACACGACTAGGAATTTGATATAGTTTATACCCCTAGAAAAGAAAATGTGGTGGAAGATTATATTAATTGGAAATATCATTTCTAGTTTCAAGGGGAGGAATCAGGATAGTTAGCCTCAATAGATTTATCATTGGTTGATGAGGGTTGAAAGATTCCTTTAATCAGTGGTTGTGAGACCTATTATAGTTAAATTCATGAGGTAATATCATGTGATAGATATTGATTATTATACATTTCATGACTAGATATTTATAGGAAATTCTCTAATGGATTCTCCGATGGTGAGAAGAATATCACCCTCTTTCAAGAAAGATTTGTAGTGTCAGTCATTATTTAAGATAATGTACATAGAGAGATCCATTAATATCACTTAGTGGTACAATGTAGAGTTTCAAATATTCACCATTACCTTTCAAATTAGTTTTGGGGGCCAAATATAAAGAGGTGTAATTTAGAGTTCCTATCTTGATACCTAAATTTTTAGAAGGTAAAGGCCCTGTGCTAGGATCCAGGAGGTTTGACACAACCACTTGTGGAACCAGAATAGAATTTTTGTATCATATATTGACATTTAAAAGACAGAATTTAAATTCATTGTGAGAGGCCACAATTATTTATGAGTGATCTAGGAACGACTCACTAATCCTTTCCAATTTCTCGCTATCCATGAGAAGAGTTTGGTATAATGATTTTGTTTCTTGTACATAAAATAGATCATCTAGATTCATAGATTCCCCAAATTACTTTCATGAATCAGGATTCTTGATTCATGTCCTAATTGTGGATATATTCACAGGAGGATTTCAATACCCAATTGAATATGATTATGGTGTTCCACCCTCAAAATAGAATATCAGACCGAGAATAATATTTAGTTCCAAGAGGAAATGATCCATATTGAATGTTGTACTGTGTCCCATGATGGGAGGATCACTTAAAATCAGTATAGAATTCATAAAACTGTAGTTATCAAAATAATATTTGTATATAGCATTACAATTACATTCATGGGAGACCTTACAGGGCACCATCGTGCTTGTCAAAATTGTGAGAATTACTAATTATGGGGTCGATAATTGTTTATGATACAATTCATATGGTATAGATAATCTAGGAGTGGATCAAGATAGATCAAAGTAATTAGAATTACTGAATAGACTTGTGATTTAGGACTTCTGTGTTTACTAATGGAGAACATGTCTTCTTGGAGGGATCAAATTGGGGTGGGTTATAGAGATTTTATTGGTGTGGAAATCTATTTCCAAGGATCATCAGCCCATTCAAAATTCTATATAGAATTAAAGAGTTTCTATAGATCCTTGGTTTACATTATAGTTGGACCAAGTTCATGAATTCTTGCATGGGCCATAGTTGAAGAGATTCATTGACAATATATCATACTTTTTTGACTTAGGAGAGCTATAAATTTATGTTTGATATATCTTTCAATGTAATTAGTGGCCATCATGGATAATATGAATAGAATAATTCATGGGTGGAAGATTCAACTTTTTTGTTTTTATGGCAACATGAGAATCTTTAAGAGAGATCATTGGGGTGGTGGAACCAGATGAGAGGTGAGTATCCCAACATATTTTAGTAGATCCATATTTTTTAGATAAAAATATCATATGGTGGACAGATTGTAAAGACACTTATTTTTTTAATTAGTCCATTTGAATATTATATATACTTTTCAATAGATTTTCATGGAGTGAGCATAGTGTTCTGGACATTTTATAGCCCCCATGACGAAATATTCAAAATTTTCATGATATGAACCACTATCACCCCACTTGGACCAATGGTTAGACATGAATGACATCCCAATACCACATCTAATAGTCTTGGGTCTAGAGACTAACACTTATTATACATATTACACACATGGGAGGAATTATACTATAAAACATGTATGCACACGCAACATGATCCTTTGTGAAATTAGCCAAGGTGATAATAATAAAAAACAACTACAATATGTAAAGACATGAAATAACCTATAGGAATGCATTAGAGTACAGTAGTTATGTCCAGTAGGATAAATGGTGTAAAGCACATTTCCAAAAAAATGGGTCCCAACCTAGTTACTGTTAAAATGGGAGAATCAAGTGGGAAACCCTCGGATGATCTTCCACAACCAACCACCGAATTTTGTCACTACCAATAGGTACTAACTTGATCCATCAACATTGGATCAACAAAATCCACTATATATTATGATGCCATATTCATAAGATATGAAACAAGTGGGAAATCTGATGTAGGGGTGAGTATATACACAAAACATGTAGGGTAACACAAACAACATACTAAAATATTAAAAGTAATGGTCAGCTCAACTCATGAGACAAATAAGAGAAAACTCAAAAGGTATATATTCTCAGAGAAACCGATTCAAAGAGTGATCGGGGAACTATATATTTATTTCCAGTTCGCAATCGATGTTCACTCAAAACTCCATACATATTTATTTTCCTACTTCTAGTAGCCCAGCATAATCTCCACTAGATCCCAGTGGGACCTTGCACACTGATAGAACATTATGGAATGGGCATGCTAACCCAAAAATGGTGGATGATCCATGCCTCACATAGAGCTTAATGTAGAGGGGGGTACCACTCTACATATATGAGACCCACACATTAGTGTTTGTATGGAGTGGTTTCATCCTACCTATAATAGGAAATGGGGGAACCACCCCCTGACATATGTGTTCATTATGGGGGGTTAATAACTCGATGTCTCTCACTACTAAAAAAAGGGAAAGGGAGGCACCACATTTTATTAGTGCTAAGACAAAAGCTTTGATAAAGGAACCCTTTATAAGTTCCAATGTTTTGGCACTGATAATGTCATTGTTTATCAGCACTTTCTTATTAGCCCTTATAAAGAGTACGCTTTATAAGTCCTAAAAAAAGCACTGATAAATGCTTCCTTTATCAATGCTAAGATTTTAGTGCTGATAATGAGAACTGATAAAACCATAGTCTCATATTTTATAAAATATTGTGCACAATATCCTCTATTTATCATGCCCTAAAGCCCTCACAGTGGTGTACCCATACGAAAACTCTCCCCCCCAGGATCTTCTCTTTTCTGGAGCACCTATGCTAGCCCTACTCCTTCTCCTCCCCTAAGAACCCCTTCCATGGATCGTCCTCCCTGAAAACCCTACTTCCTCTTCTCCGCTGGACTCCCTGAAATCCCTAATCCTCTATTTCTCAATGGTGGCAGCTCCTACCATGCACCTCCCCCTCACGGTCGCACCTTCTCCTCCCGACATAGTGCCGAAGGTTCCCTGACCGCTCGATGCTTCTTCTCTCCCTCTATCATGGCTAAGATCTACTCTAGGTATGTTTCCCACTTATCCTTTTAGGTTTATTTTTGGTGGATAGGTTTTGTGAGAGTTGTTTTCAATAGGGTGATGTTTGGATTCTTCCACATGATCGCCACTTTTAGATTAGATGATAACTAACATAGAGTTATAACAAAATATGTCACGAAATCACACACATAGTGGATTGTTTTTCTTAGTTAGGAGATGATTTGAACTAAAGTATGATTTTTTAGGATTCCCCATGGGTCCTTATGATGTTTGAAACTAGAATTTATTTTTCACCAAGTGTCATATGTATGAGGGTTTGATATTCTCCTGCAACCTTAAGCTAGACCTTGTTACACATAAATATTTTATTAATGTTGAGAGTTTTTTCCACATCCTTCTGGTGGGTAAATCTATACAGGAGGAAGTGGTATTTTTGTAAACCCCTTCATGAATAAAGGGTTTTGATAGTACCCACCTCATTATTAATTGGCTACACTTTTTGGGTGTCATGATGTGCTGGTGATTGTGTTTATGGGGAAGGTTCTATTTACGATTGTGTTTATGGGGAATGTATACATTTGGATGGGCCTCATGGGGGTTGTTATATAGGGAGTCTAGAGTAATGGAGAGGTAAATAAAATTGAGTAGGAATAGGCTGTGAGATCTGGACTTGGGTTTGGTTTGGGATATCTCTCTCTCATATTGTTGTATTTTGTTTTCTTCCTCCTCTGTTGTAGATATCTAGCCATTTTCGAAATACTTAGTGTATGTTCATAGTTGTCTTTCATTTATGTAGGTTGTTTTTTGATAGTTACAAAAAAGTGTGTGACACCATTTATGAAAAATGTTTTTGTATATGTGTTTATAGGTTCTATAGTTTATGTTTTACATAACTTATTGAAATGTTCTCAGAACTGATCACATTTGATTGGGTATAAGGCTATGTTTGACAACACTTGGAGTTCATCTTGACAAAACATATTTATAATTGTTTAAATAGATTATCAATTATAATAAATGGTATTGTATAAGTTTTTTTATCTTGGTTTGTTGGAAAGGTGATAATATAGCACATTTTTATGTAGTTTTCTTCTGAAATTTAAGCTTCTACTTTTAGTTTAGATAGTGGTATGAACATGTGAGAATTTTTATTTGGGCGGTTAATTATTTTTAGGATTGTGGGATTTTTTTTGACTTTGATCAATGGTAACTTCCACACATCTTTCTATTATGTCAAGGATAATTTAAGGGTGATTTCAACTTAGTGATCCTCAATGACTTGTTGTTTCTATGTGCTAGTCTAGAAAGTGTTTTTCTTGAAAATGGGGAGACACCATGCACTTCATTGGGTAGACGATGATTCTTCTATAATACCTATTATGGGTATCAAGGTTGTTATTTTGAATGGAGACTTCTCCAATAAAAAAACTACCCTTGGGGTGTTAGGACAATTGATTTTTGTTAAGTACACCTATATTATGTGGAACCCGATTACGTGAAGGGGGTTGAATTTATTCTTAGGATATTGTAAATGTCTTTAACATGGTAGGATTGTATTTTAGCTCTTTTTATTAAATCCATTAATTTATGTTGATCAATTCATAGATCGACCTATAGTGATTTGGGGGAATTCAACTTGTAATACTAATCTTTGGATGGCTATATTAGTGTCCTAGGATAATGCCTATGGTTTGAGTTGATATCATAATGTTTGAAGGTAGTGATATTCTGGGATGTAGGGTTAGCAGCACCCACCCACAGTAGGTGTGTGATGCAAGTCTCATCTCAAGCAGACACTGCCATTCATAGGTTCCTCAAGGATATCCCATTACACCATGGAATTTAATATGATTGTGATTGGTATATAAATATCACATTTCATTTTCTTAACATTCATGCTACAATAAAAGAGGCAGTCAACCAATATCCTAGGCAGAGGAAGGAACCTGAGAAAATAAGGTATGTACAATAATAAAGTGATGGAGGAGATCGGGGAGCAGCATGAAGTGGATGGAACTTTTGTTTGATTCAACTAATTCTACCCCTATATAGACTACTCTTATATTGGGAAGTTTGTTGTTAGAATCTTAGATAGTGGTAGTCAGCAGAGTCTTTTTACCAGGAGGCTCTATGAGTGTGTGGAGGCACGATCTATGTTCGTTATACTTTTCTTATAGTACTATTAGAAATAGGTACAAGAAACACTTTCTCCTAATTATTTCCATTATTTTCTTGGTATATAATAGGCTCTATTGATCCTTATTTTTATAAGGAATTGGTTATGTTCTACTATATTTTGAAGTCTTCTTTTTTTATTAGAATCATAAGAACTAATATTTTAGATTCAAATAGGATGGAGATGAATGAATATTGGATGGATACTAATCATATAAGAATAGAGTATGAGAATGGAGTGAAAGATTTCATCAAGTTTGAAAAGGATCTCACAAAGGATTCTTCTCAAATCCTTTGTCTATGTTTAAATTGTTGTTATTCTAGAATAATTACTCCAGGGGATTTGGAAGAACATTTGATATGTCACGGAATAGGTCGGAGTTATAAATGATGGAATAAACATAGAGAAAAAGTGAATGTTTCTTCTGGATAGGATAAAACTGCGTTTTATGGATCATCAGATATGAATACAAATATAGACAATGAAGAAGACTATATAGAGGATGTGATTATAGATGTTAATGATGAAGAAGATCGTATTTAAGAAATGACTAGAACAATTGAAGATGAACTCTGTGATTTCCAAAAATTGTTTGAGATGTTAATGAGTTTTGAAAAGACGCCATTGTATACTGGTTGCACTAAATATATAACATTGTCAGCTATACTTAAGTTGTATAAATTTAATGAAGACAAATGATGGACTGATATATGCTTTACGGAACTACTTGATCTCTTGAATGACATGCTCCCGGAAGATAATGAGCTCCCAAACCACAGATATCAAGCTAAATGAATGTTACGCTCGATGGGTATGATTTCTGAAAGAATACATTCCTTCCCAAAAGACTGTATACTATTTCTCAAGGAGAAAAAATCACTTACAGAATGACCAATGTGTTGTACTTCTCGATACAAGAATGATGAATCCATTCCTATTAAAGTTTTGTGGTACTTTCTAATCATTCCATGGTTTAGGCGTTTATATAAAAGTGAAGAAAATGCAAGAAAATTGTCATGGCATGCAGATAAAAGAATTAAAGATGGGAAATTATGTCACCCGAACGACTCTCCTCAATAGAAGATAATTGACCATGAGTATCCTAAAAGTTCAAAATATCTAAGAAACCTTCGTCTTGTGTTATCTACATATGGAGTGAATCCTTTTGGTTTTCAAACCATCACTCATAGTAAAATATGTGAACATTGTTTTTGGTAAACCATTTTTTAAAAACCTTACTAAAATCGATTTGAAAAAGAGAACAGTTTTTTTTTGAATTACCACACATGAATTGTTTGTACGTCAGACATTTTTTTGATGTGAATCATGTGGAAAAAAATGTATGTGACAATGTTATCGAAACATTGCTAAATGCCCCTAGAAAATCATAGGATGCAATTGAAGCAAGTTTCTACATGTTTAACATGGGAATATAAGAAGAGTTGGCTACCGTGAAGGGTGAAAATCAAATGTTTCTTCCTCCAACTACTTACACTCTTTCTATGGAGGAGAGATATCAGTTTTGCAACTTCATAAACAATTTAATAGTTCCAAAGGGTTATTCATAAAATATCAATAACATTGTGTCATTGAATGATTTGAAGATAAAAGGTTTGAAATCAGATGACTGAAATGTTTTGATGTATGATTTAATTCTTATAGATTTACGTTGAATTTTCCCAAGAATGTCCATAATATGTTAACCAAACATTGCATCTTTTTGAATACTTTATGTAGCAATGTTTTAGACCTGACAAAATTTCAAGCTATGGAAGGAGAAATTTTCATCATATTATGTGAATTAGAAATTTTCTTCCAACCATCATTATTTGATGTGATGGTTAATTTGATGCTTCACTTGGTGAGAGAGATTCAAATTTGTGCTCCAAAACACTACAGATGGATGTACCATTTTGAACTGTATATGATGTTTTTGAAAGGGTATTTCAAAAATCAAATTTGGCCAGAGGGTTGTATAGTGGAGCAATATATTGTTGAGGAAGCCATTGAATTCAATACCGAATACCTATCTGATGTGGAATGCATTGGTCTCTCAAAATCTTGTCACATTGGATGCATCAAGGGTGAGGGAATTTATAGAAGAAATGTTTTGACAATAAATATTACAGATCAGAGTAGGCCCACCATTATGTTTTTCATGACAGTTGGTACGTTGCTTCATATATTTAAACCCAAAAATAAATTCTTATGTAGTTGAATCCATCAAGGGATGAAAAATGGATATCAAATACACATAATCACCAGTTTATAGGATGGTTTTAGGACCATATATTTAAGGAGTTAGATGAAAATCTGAATTCAATTTCATATCGACTTCGATGGCTAGCCTCCAGACCAAGTGATTATGTATTATCTTATAATGGTTATGTAAATAATGTTTATTCATTCTATACAGATGATCATGATGAAGATAGTACCATGCAAAATAGTGAACTTACAATTTGGGCTAAAGAGATGCATGTTTCTGGTAGTATGGATAGAAATCCAATTTATTAAAATATGTCAAACTTTGGCATTATCAAAAAAATATGGGAGTTATATTATATGACATTCCAATTGCTATTTTTTCAATGCAAATAGGTTGATACCAATATTTTTGTTAAAATAAATGAATTGGGGTTTGTGAAATTTGATTTTAGTAAAGACGGGTACAATGACGAATAGTTTATAATGGAATCACTAGTGGTACAATTATTTTAGGTTCTATATCCGGCAAACTGAAAGTGGTTGATTGTTATATTATCATCCAAAACTACTAAGGGTCTGATGAAAATTCAGTTGAGGATGATCCTTTCAGTGGTACATCACAATCATTTCGCAGTGGTCCCAATATAGATGATGTTTTATATGTTAGAGGAGACCACAATGAATGGATTTGGATAATCGATAGAGGTGTGAAATCCCTTCAGCCTTTGAAAAAAATATAGAGAGTTCAATAAATGGGTTATATTTTGTTTGTAATATATAACTTGTTATCTCATGTTATTATATTATCACTACTGAATTTATGTAATGTAAATTAACTGTTCAACCAATTTTGCAGATAATGACTTCTTCACGTTCTAGTGCTCCTAAACATGAGGCAGAACAAGTCTCTCTAGTTGTTGTTGTTATTGCTGCTGCAGTAGCTTCTCACAGTACAGAACTAAAACAAGTTTCTGAACATGTTGATGCTCTTAGTGTTGAGGTCCATTTACCATCAACACATGGAATTGCTATGATTTCATATGAACATATAGATGATGTTGATATTGATAAAATGGTCGGGGATGAAGGACCGACATCTCAAAAAAAATAGGGGTGTCGTAGTTTGATGGTGTTATCCAAAGTTCTTAAGGTGAAAAGGAAAGGTCTCAAATTTGATGTCGGATGGAATGCACGAGGACCACATGTGAATCCCAACAAGGCTATGTTTAGTAGTTACTTTGGAATTGTCACTGGAAATGCGTGCCGATTAACGTAGATTCATGGGACCATGTTGTTTCTGGGATAAAGGTTGTGATATGGGAAGAAATTACTTTAACATTATGATATTATTTATTTAATTTACTAGAAAATAAAATAATGAAACAATGTCTTAATCTTCTCAATCTCTTTCAAAGTACATTTATAGTATATTATTCACACAAGAATTATGTACTAAGGATTGTAGGAAGGTGTCAATGAGGTTTTCACATTATTTTAACAAAATTTCACCTGAAGGATTCTAAAGTTAAAATAAACCCACAACCACCCCTTGTCTATGCTCACCTGTTATCACAAGAAGCATGGGACAGATTTATTGGCCGTCGTGGAGGTCAAAAGTTTCAGGTACATTGTGGATGATAATACATTGTTTGAGGAAACATGTATTCGTAACTTTGATTGTGAATATTTCATTTATGAAACAACAACTTTGTACTGAAAATAATGAGCGTGCGTCAAAACCAACATACCCATATTGTAAAGTAAGGATGGGGTACACATCACTAGAAAAGAAAATGGTACGTACATTAAATTTATAGAAATATTGTTAGGTTACAAGAAACAACAACATAATTATCTTTCTATATTTATATGAAGATTGATTATTCTAATCCAAAGACACTTTCATCCCATGTCATGTGCTATGGAAGGAGGAACATGTGAATAAAGAAGGAATTCTAGTAGAAGAAAACAAACAAAAGTGTTGGAAATATGTGAAGTATGACACGAAAAAAATATTTCTATTAAATTGATATTACATAAAAATAATTAGTTATTTTCCTATATCCGAGAGTCATAGGAATCAAATACACCTCTAGAAGATGCAGAACTATTATCAATGGCTTTGAAGCGGCTAGAACAATACGGTCGTGTCAGAGGTGTGGGGTTTGGGGGGACAACCTGATTATATTATGAGAAAAGAAATGGATGATAGAGATGAAAAAATGAAACAAATGAGAGAAAGAATAGAAACTCTAGAAGAATGATTTCAGTGGAAGGGATAGTTACTAGAAACTTTTATGGGTTGGAAGCAAGGAGAAGACACAACTCAGGAACAACCAGCGTGTGAAAATCTCCCCCCACCCCCACCATCTTTGAGGTGAGCCATTCCCCTCAAAGAACTATCTTAGCATTGGTAATAAATATTCTAATAATTGTTCCCATGAAATGTGAATCAAACAAACACTGATAATTTTCCTATACTGATCCTCTATAGGGTGATAATGACTGTAATTTATATCTGTCAAAACCCACTTATCACCTTGTAGCGAGGGCTATAGTGTTCAACATCCCAATGGAAATGCTACATAATAGGATACTTCCGAAAGATCATATGAAATTGATGATTACTTTGGATCATGATCCAAATGAATAGCTACATATTCTACTTGATGATGATGATATTCATGTAGTCGAAAAGGTTATTGGGACATTCATTGCATGTCCATCACAACTTGTAAGAGTACATGTGGACAAAGAGATATTTATTTCCATTTTTTCCAAGATATACCTTTAAAAATTATTGAAAAAGAGGTCTAAACCAATGAATGTTATTATAGATGGATAAAGGGAAGGGCTGACAAGAAATGTCATCTCAAAAGCATCTAAAGGATCAACCAACCAATCCCAAAGAGCTACTGAAAGCACAATAACACCACCTGTTCTCTATCGACATTTACAAGCATTGAAGACTCATGTGGATACAAAGTTAAGATATTGTAGTAGTCATATAGTGGTTTTTGAAAATAATATATATGGAGAGGGAATTCAAGATTTCATTTCTGCTGAAAATGTAAATTTGATCCTTGAATACGGTTGGCTAGGCGTCACAGTTTAAAATTTATATACGAGGTATGTTTTCATGAATTGATTATCTAAAAGATGATATAATGTGAAAATCATGACTAAATGAATTTTATATTATTGATAGATGTATATATGAAAAACAGTTGAAGGAATTTTCCCGTGAGCGAAAATTTGGACTCGCTAGTCCTCATACCACATCAACACAAAAAACAAAATTTGAGCCATCAAAAAAGGATGAAATAGTAACAGCTTGCTAAAAAATTTTGAAAGAAAGATTACTGATGACAATCTCTTCATAATACCAACCATGTAGGGTTAAAGCTATACGATTAAATCATATAAATTATATGTTCACTTATTTTATTATTTATTCCATTTTTGGTTTTTAGGCAACATTGGATGGTAATTGCGTTGAACTTGGATACTCCAAAGATTTATTTTTTGGATTCAATGCAAGGATATCCAAAAAATCGACCACACATGATAGAGTTTGTGAATCTTACAACACTACATCCTACGTTTTAGGTCTAAACATCAATTAATATAATTTATATTATCTTTTACTGGGGATTCTGTTATGATATGGCAGTGTATCATTATTTTTTTAAAAAAAGGAATGAGGACAAGGGATAAACATAATGAGGCGAGCAAGTACTACGTCTGAAAAAATATCAGGGTATATATAATAAAATTCCACTATCTAAACACATATCAATATAATTTACTTATTATCCTAATTATAAATTTCTTTGCAGTATCCAAAACAAAAAAAAACGATAATGATTGTAGTTATTATGTTTGTAAATTTATGAAAGATATCATTTTTAATCAACAAACTAGCATCCCTAAAGAGGTATTTTCAAAAACAACGTCTATTTCATTTAAATTATTTATTTATTATTTATTTATATATTTTACAATACTAAAATGATTTTCAAAAAGCCTCACACTCACATGAATATATTGACATGCTTAGAAATGAGTGGACCACATTCGTGATGGAATAATTGTACAAAAATACCATGAAGATCTGACATGGGGATGTGTACAATTGGCGGTCATTTTTGAGAGGGGTTAAGGGGATTAAAAGATGAAATATTATTGTATCTAAATTTTTATAAGAAAAATGTAATTGTTATGAAATAAAACATCCTTTATCCAATGCGTCATTTTCCCATTTTAATAGATGAAATGCACCTGCAACATGCAAATATGATGAACAACTTTTCTTTGGGCTTTGGGTAAGAAAGAATAATAAAATCTCCAAAATACCTTCACATCTAACCAAAAACATTTGTATTGTGTTGATACATTATTTGAATAATCCATGGATCATTTGTGATGTGTATGAGTCAACCACTCTTCAATCTGAGGCACATTGTGGCCAATATAACTCAAAGTGTCTATATTTTGTTTAAAATGAACGAAATTTTAAGTAAAAACAGCAATTGGCATACAAAAATCTGAAAAAAAGAATTCATATTGTGTTGATACATTAGGGGAAATATCTATGAGTCATTTTTGACGTGTACGAGTCAAACCCGCCTAAATCCAAGGCACGTTGTGGCCGGTATTAATTAAAGTGTCTCTCTTTTGTTTAATATGAACCGAATTTTAAGTGAAAACAAAATCTGACATATGGAAATACGACCAAATGAAATAGAATTGGGTTGATACTTTAGGAAAACTATACATGGGTCCTATTCTATGTGTAAAATTCAACCCTGCCTTAATCCGAGGCACGGTGTGTCAAGTATCACTCAAAGTGTCTCACTTTTGTTAAAAATGGACATGAGTTTAAGTGAACACAACAACTGATGTATGGAAATCTGACGAAACGCATTAGGGTTGTGTTGATACATTATCGAAATGATCCATGGGTTATTTGAGTTGTGTTTGAGTCAATCCTACATCAATCCAAGGCATAGTGTGTCCAGTATCACTCAAAGTGTCTCTCTTTTGTTTAAAATGGACATAATATTCAGTGAAAACAAAAACTGACGTACGGAAATCCAACCAAACACATTAGTACTGTGTTGATACATTTTTAAAATGATACATGGGTCATTTATGACATGTATGAGTCATCCCATCCATAATCTGATGAATTTTTTGGCTGGTATCACTCAAAGTGTCTCTCTTTTGTTTAAAATGGACAAATTTTTAAGTAAAAACAACAACTGACATACAGAAATCTGACCAAACACATTATTATTGTGTTTATACATTAGGAGAATGATACATGGGTCATTTTTGACAATTTAAGAGTCAACCTCTCTTCAAGATGAGGTATGGTGTGTCCGGTATCTCTCGAAGTGTCTCTATTTTGTTTAAAATGGACAAAAATTTAAGTGAAAACAACAACTGACTTATGGAAATCTAACCAAATGCATTATGATTGTGTTGATACATTAGGGGAACAATCCATGGGTAATTTGTGATGTTTAATAGTCATCAACTCTTCAATATGAGTCATAGTGTGGCTGGTATCACTCAAAGTGTCTCTCTTTTGTTTAAAATGGATAGAGTTATATGTGAAAACAACAACTAACATAAAAAAATCCATCCAAAACCATTCTAATTGTGTTGATAAATTATTGAAATGGTACATGGGTTATTTTTTATGTGTATGAGTCAACCCCTCCTTAATCCGAGGCATGGTGTGGCCGGTATCACTCAAAGTATCTCTCTTTGGTTTAAAATGGACAGAATTTTAAGTGAAAACAACAACTGACATACGGAAATCCATCCAAAAGCATTCGGATTGTGTTGATACTTTAGAGGAACAATCCATGGGTCATTTTTGAAGTTTATGAGTCAACCCCGCCTCACTATAAGTCACAGTGTGGTTTGTATTACTCAAATTATCTCTCTTGTGTTTAAAATGGATGAATTTTAAGGGAAAACAACAACTAATGTACATAAATCTGACCAAACATAATCATAGAATTATATTTTTATTCCAAAGGACCAAGGGAAAAGGGACACATGCGGACCCAACTAAGACATAGGGGGTCGAAAATAGTGAAGACCAAGGTAATCCCCTCGTATCAGATTCACCCCCTCAGGTTTGAATCTAGAGAAAGTATTAAGACAAGAGACATTGGAGCCTTGGGTGGCCAGAGAGGCAAGATGGTCCGCAACCTTGTCCTCCTCCCTCAAAGTGTGAGAAAGACACATATTGCTATTGATGAGGGTTCTACACCTCCTGATCATGTACACTATCGCTCACGGAATGTGACCTTTCCCTTTCATGGCTTCATGGATTATCTTGGAGTCTGTTTCTACATGAGATAAAACAATTTTCCGCAACTTACAATGATTTAAGCCTGTGAGTACAGCCATGGCCTCCACTTTCATAGAATTTCCTGGGACATAGTGGGTTGTGAAGGCTAGTATAGCACTGTCTTGGGAGTCTCGGATGACCCAACATCCTCACATCTCCCCCGCACAAAAATAACTGTTAGTATTGAGTTTGAGGCCATTGTCAGGGGGTTTCCACCGCACCCATTTGCCCTACCTGATGAGGGGTTGGGCCACCGGAGAGATCACTTGGAGGATCCTCAGGGAAGGGGCATCCTTCAATCCACTATAGAGATTCACTAGGTAGGTTAGAAGACATCTTGCTTGGATAGCGATGGTCCTCCCTATTGACGATGACCCCACATAGCGCGCCTACTTACGAGTGGGCCACAGGCTCTAGCAGCCCGCGTTAAAAATGATTGCACGAGCCATCCTTGCCTTGCTTTTTCCATTTGTTCCCTAGAACCAACGGTGTGAGAATGGGCCATCTTGATGGTCTTGGGAGAAAGCAGCAATGAACCTGCCGAAGTATCTCCAGACCTCCTAGGACCTTCCGCCTTCAAAGAAGATGTGGTTGATGATTTCTTCATTCTTGTTCCTACAGCACTGGAAGCACGATGCCAGAAGAATACCTAGTTTTTTGATGTCGTCATCCATAGGGAGGGCTTGGTTTCTCATTCATCAGTAAAGGAAGTTTTATTTTGTAGGTATCTTGCTGCACCATAGAGTCTCATTCCATTCCTCATGAAGATCATGATAGGTGAAGGTCCGGTTAATGTCCCTCTTCATGAAATTCCCCATAGTATAAGGGGAGAAGACACATTTTTTCAGGATCATCATTAAAAGTGATTAACTCATAAGTTTCAAACTGGTTTTCATTCAGAACAGCCTTGATGAACTGTGGGTACGTGTTTTCCTCCATGAAAGAAATATCCGGGGTTGGACATCCAGGGTAGCCATGCACTTCTCCTGCCCCGTTGTAGTGCCAAAAACGGATGTTCTTCTCTCCAATAACCCATCGAGATTGCATCTGGAGGCTCGGAATAAGGGGGAGGATCTTGGCCCAGAGCGAGGACCCATGGGTAGTCACCATGTCCACACTACTCTTAGCCATCTGTGACATTATTTTCCCCCAAAGCGACTATTATTCAATGACACACCATGCTATTTTGGCATGCAAGCCGAGGAGCGTGTCGCTTAAGCTTATAACATTGATCCAACCCTCACCTATGGGTCTGGCCATCTTGTCCCATGAAATCCAATGCTTTTTCCCTTATGATAGAGTGCCCCAAATAAATCTGGCCATCACCTTCTCAATCGTCTTGACGACTCCCTTAGGTACATAGGTTGATTCCATTGCATGCACTGGGATAGCAGACAATACACTGTTCACTAGAGCTATCCATCCCCCAAAAGAGATGTAGTGATTTTTCCAGTTAAAGACCCAACTTGTAATCCTTCTTACAGCCTGATCAAAGTCATGGATTCTCAATCTTTCTGAGATGATTGGGGAGCCAAGGTACTCCATTGGAAAGGAGCCGCGCTGCATGTCGAGCCTACTGCATAGATGAGTTTCCCTTCAGGAAGTGCATTTGTTGGAAATATAATGGCTGCTTTTGGAGTTGGTGATTTCCTGGCCACTCCAATAGTAGTACTCCTCCAGGATCCAGTTTAGACTACGGGAAGATCATTTACCATCATTTGAGAAGATTATCATATCATCCGCGAACATTGAGTGAGATACTAAGGGGAGGTTTTGTTTTCTACGGAAAGAGAGGATTCCCCCACTAGAAATTGCTTTGTTCATGAGAAGGCTAAGAGAGTCCTACATGAGGATGAAAATACATGGAGAAATGGGGTCTCCTTACCGAAGCCGACATGTTGCCTTAAAAAAGTCATGGGTTCTCCCCATGAAAGATACCATCATCCAAGATGAACTGAAACATCTGAACAAGATATCAGCATCCCCGGTGGAGAAACTCATTCTCGTGAGTACTCTGTTAATAAAGCCCCACTCAATCCTTTCATAAGCCTTTATCATGTACATCTTGACCTCCATGTTGGAACCATGGGTTTTCATGTTGTATCTCTCAACATTTCCTATGCCAAAGCGATGGAACCTTGGATGGAGCGGTCCCTCACAAATCCATGTTGTTCCATTGAAATCCAGCGGGGTAGGTATTTGGATAGTCTCAAATTGATTGTGCAGGCCAGGATTTTGTAAGGAAAGTTACACATGCTAACATTCCTATAGTCGATCATGGAGGAGGGGTCCTTGATCGTTGGTATCGGCACCAAAGTTGTAGCGCTAGACACCCTCGGGAGGGTTACCCCTTGTAAGAAGTCATGTACTACATCCACTATGTCTCTTTTTACTAGGTCCCACGATGCTCTGTAAAAAGACCCTGGAAAACTAAATGACCCCGACGCACTATCATGGTTAAGGTGCAAAATCGCCTCTTGGATTTCTCCTTCATCTGGTAAATCCTCCATCGAGATGTTTTCTTGAGTGGATACCTGGCAAGGGATAACATCCCATAGTCCATCACTGCCGCTAGGATATCCATTCAGCATCCTTCCATTCAGGCCATCTAGGAGTTCCTTGAATGTCGTGTGTTCCATCGCCCCGACCACCTCCCTGTCATCGGTGTAGGAAACATTCTCCAGTAGGATATTAGGCTTATTAAAATGTTTTTTCTCCCTGTTGCATGCATGTAAATATGCTGAGTTCTTATCCCCTTCTCAAATCCATTTCACCCTTGAGTTATCCCTGGCCTTGCGTTCTTCCAAAAGGATCATCTCCGCCTGGCTGATCTTTTTCTCTGATAGAGTTGCAAAGATCTCATCGTTCCAGTTCTCCTCCTAGCTGATTTTGTGACGTTCAATATCTTTTTTGAGCTCCTCGATATTTTTATCCATATGGGGTAGACCTTTCACCCATGCCTTCAAGCAAAACTTGAGCCTCCTTAGATTGTTATGTAACGCCACCGAAGAGTGTCCCTGGGTCGGGCCTACCCATGTCTCGGACACCAATTGATGATATCCTGGAATGTGAGTCCAGTGTTCCGAGAACCTGAACCTACTATTTTTATCCTTCCAGGGAGAAAGAGAAACAAGTAAAAGAGAGTGATCAGATATTCCGCGTACTAGGTGATTGACTATGGCATTGGGAAAGCATGCAATGTCATTCAAATTAGCCAAGAAATGGTCCAGCCGGCACCAGCATCGCCTGCTCCCTTTTTGGTTGTTGCACCAAGTGTAGCGGTCACCAGAGTACCCCATGTCTTCCAGACCATTAGCCCCCATGAACTGGGTGAAGATCATACTCCCTTTCCAAGGGAAACCTCCTCTGCCCTTTTTTCGGCGGGGTCCGTGATGGTGTTTAAATCTCTGCCAATGATCCAGGGAAGTTCTCCTGGGTCAATGTTGCTAAGATCATTCCCCAGTGACTCCCTCCTTTGCATTTCAAAACTCCCGTACACAAAGGAAACTAAGAAAGGTGTTGTACCATGACTCACCTTCGCTGTTATGAATTGGTCACCCGCCTATACCAAGTCCACTGTTGTTTCTTTATTCTATAAAATCCAAATGTGCCGATTCGTAGGGTCTGCATGCATGGATGCATGCATCTTGATTTTCCGAGTGAACTCTGAGAGTTTAGTAGGGTTTTTCTTCTGTTCGAGGATGGCCACAATGTCTTCCCTGTTCTTCCTAGAATCTGATGCTATGAAATCCATTTTCATTCGCGCCCCTAAGCCACAAGCATTCCAGATGATCAGCGGAATCATTGGGCAGGGTGAGGCCCGGCTTTGGCTCCAGGCACGATGGTCTCTGTCGGATGGGAGAAAGAACACTCCCTGTTTTGATTTTGCATATTTTTTTATCGCAACCTCATTCATACCACCGAAGATGAGGGGGATAGAGATGGAGAAGAAAGGGCCCTACAAACAGGGGGCTTGGGAGGGTTTTCCCCTCGCTGATCTAGGAGGAGTGATCGAAGGGGCTTCATCTTTAGGAAACTGAGGAGGAGGAGAGCTAGGAATCCCCTCCCGAGCGGCTCAAAAACATCATTAGAATAGACCGCATTCAAACTTGAGGGCAGGAAACTCCGTCGGCCACCAGGCCCCTAGAGCTTGCCACCTGTTTCTTTTAGAAAGGACGCGGGATCTAGAGAGAGAAGACCCGGGGCCTCTAAAAAGCTGGGGGGAATCCTCAAAATGTGCTCGAGAAGACAGCCCTCTGAGAGAGCTTGGGAAGGGTTGAATAGAAAGTCCTCAAGACCATTCAAGAGGGGAGAGGAGACCCGAGGAACAAAGGGAACGGGATCTAAGCTGGAGGAGGCTGCACTCATTGGTGAGGAACCAGGGAGGGACTCACTTTCTATGAATAGATCCATGGGGGGATTTCCCGTAAGATCCTAAGACTCCAAATGCACTACTGAGGGGGACCCAACCGTCGGTACTGCTTGAACAGAGCCATTGCCCTGAGCACCTATAGCCTCCTGCCGACGGGGGCCTGGGGGCTGTTTCCTGCATACTTGGGGGTAGTGGCCTTAGAGAAGGCAGTGAGGGAAGAAGGAGGGGAAGACAAGAAACACAACCTCTTGGAGCCACTTCACCTCATCCAACACCTTCAACCTGATCATGTCCAGGACTGGGAGGGAGAGATCCATATCCACGCACACCTAAGCTACAGAAACTTCCTCACAGCACCGTGTGCAGTCGTCCATGCAGAGAAAACCACCCATAGAGTCCCCAATGACTTTGAGGATGCCGCCATTATGAAAGGGGAGAGGGAGTCTGGGTAGGGAGACCCAATAAGCAGCAAGGGGACTTTCCCTACCCTTATTAACCTCCATCAACCATCGGGACAAGATGAACTGCCATCGACCAAAGATCCAGGGGGCCTTGCACCAAGCCTGTACAAAATCCCCTTCTGAAGCAATCACCAAGAAGAACGAATTCCGGTGAACCGTAGATATGCGATCCAGGACCTGCAGCCCCCAGGAGTACACAAAATGTTTGAAAGAGGAGAGAGGAGGCTTCCCAGAACCAAACTACACTACAAGGTTCCACATCAAGCAAGCAAAAGCATCAGAAAATCCCTCAATCAGAACCTCCACCGACAAGAATGAACCCTCCTTGGACGCCCAAAGAGCATCCAGTCGAACATCCGGGATGCAGGACACCTGATTGCCACCAGACAAGGAGCCAAGCACTTCCTCGAAGGGTGCGGGAAGCCGGGCCTGGGGATGGGGGCAGAGGAGAGCCTAGGGCAGGGGGAAACCAGCCGCAGGGGGAACGGGAGTAGGCCTAGGGGCTGGCTGGAGCAGAGGCTCCACCGAGGAGCCAGCACCACGAGGCCTAACGGTCGACTCAATTCGAAATCCCCCTGGCGCGTGGAGCGCATTCTTTTGTTGGGCGGAAGACATTCTACAATTATTCCCCTCCATATAAAAAAATTCTGACCAAACACATTCTGATTGTGTTGATACTTTTGGGAACTATCCATGGGTCATTTTTAATGTGTACGAGTCAACCCCGCCTTAGCACGAGGCATGGTGTGGCCAGTATCACTCAATGTGTCTCTCTTTTGTTTAAAAAGGACAGAATTTTAAGTGAAAACAACAACTGACACATAGAAATGTAACCAAACACATTCGTATTATGTTAATAATTTCGAGGAATGATCCATGGGTCATTTTCGATTTATACGAGTCAACCCCGCCTCAATCAGAGTCATGGTGTGGCCGGTATCACTCAATGTTTATTTTTGTTAGAATGGACTCCCCAACCTCCCGGATGCCCCCAACCCCCAGGACACCCCACCCACTGGACGCCCCACCCCTCCTTGACACCACCCACCATCTGGACACCCCCACCCCTAGACATCCCCACACCCATTGACATCAACCACACACCCCTGGACACCACCCCACCCCCTTGGACATCCCCACCAACCCCTTAGACCGCCCAACCCCTAGACACCACCCCATCCTCTAGACATCCCCACCCCTCTAGACACCCCACCCCTGGAAATCCGCCCAACCCTCTGGACATCACCCCAACCCTGGACACACACCAACCCCCCTGGACAGCCCCCACCCATTCTAGACACCACCCCACCACCTGGTCACCCCCACCCCCTTGGACAGCCACCCCCACCGCCTGGACACCCCCACCCCTCTAGACACCCCCATACCTGGAAAGCCCCGCCAACCCCCTGGATACCCCTGGACACCCCCACCCCCTAGACACCCATTAACCCCCTAGACATCACACACACCCATCATATACATCACTGCACCACCTGGACACCCCACCACCATAGACACCCCACCTCCTTGGAAATCCACCCCACATCCTAGACACCACCCCACCCCCTGGACAACACCTCACCCTATGGACACCCCAACACCTCTGGACACCACACCCCTAGAAATCCCCCCATCCACCTGGACACCACCCCTTTCCTAGACACCCCCATGGACAGTCCCTCTGAACCTGGACAACCCCCACCCCCAAGACACCAACACACCCCATTGATGACACCCCCAACCCTTCTAGACACCCCCACCCACCTAGAAACCCCCAACCCTAGACACCCCACCTCTTTGGACAGCCTCCCCCACCACCCTAGACACCACCCCACCCCCTGGACACCCCCACCCTCTATAAATCCCCCCCCCCCCCTCAACACCATGGACACCGCCACCCCCATAGACACTCTCGTGGACTACCCCTCACCCCCGTTGGACACCCAACCATCCCCCTGGATGGCCCCCACCCCTCCTCGACACCACCCCACCACTTGGACCCCCACCCCTTAGACAACCCCACCCCCAGGGACATCCCCCACCACTCCCTAGAGTTCACCCCACCGCCATGTTCAACCATATCCCCTTGGACACTCTAATCCCCTGGACACCCCACCCCCAATACACCCCCACCACTTAGACACCCCTACACCTCTTGGAAAACCACCACAAACCCATGAACAACCCCCTAAACCCGGGAATTTTGAATTTAATTCTTTATGTATTTAAAATAATTTATAAATTATGTGTTAATGGTGTATGGGTATACTTGTTGTATGGGAATACTTGATAAAATTACCTTATGAATTATGTGTTAATTTTGTATGGGTATACTTGATGATATGCTGATTTATTTGCCGATCTTGTTTGGGTGTGCTTTTACAGATTTTTATATTACAAAAGGCAGGGCATTTATCAGCACTTTTTTTTTTGCGATGATAAAGGGAGCCCTTATCAGTGCTCAAAAGGTTCTAATAAAGGACACCATTATCAGTTATTTTTATAGAGGATAATGGTATCCTTTATCAGTTCATTTTGAGAGCTGATAAATGGGACCCCCCCCCCCATTATCAATGCTGAGATTTATATCACTTTTTCAGCACTGTTAAAGCCCGTTTTGAGCATTGATAAAGCCCAATTTTGTAGTGGTGTCTCTAATGATCAAATGTGAGTCTTGAACTCAACTATCTGATCTGGAATGATTGAATGACGTACACCACATCATGTCATATCTATGATGTCAAAATTAATGCCACCATCATTTCGTGTGTGGAACACTTCTCATAATGGACTACTAATATGTCCAAATATGAATTAAAAAGGATATAAAATGATACAACATCCCATAATATGTATACAATGTTTCATATATTTTATGTGTCATGTTGGACTACTCCATATACTCTATTTTAAATGGATCCACTAGTTGAGTAGGATACACAAGTTATGGTCGATATACATGGTATATAGGCCACATGGAATTAAAAGGTGTGTACTTCCAAAAAATGGCTTGGATGCACGACCAAGGTAACATGGTTCGTGGGTTTGAAAAACATTGTGTGATATTTATATAATTCCAAAACCCTAGTTGTTGTGGGATCTAAATCACATGATGTGTTTTCTTCAAATTTATATTATATGCAGACTATGATTTTGTAGCATACATTGTTTTTTCCTCAATTATTATCATCTCCATCAATTTCACTATCAAACATTACTAAAACTCCACCCAAGTCTCTAATATCAGATGAATATTCATCCAAAATCATTTTCTGGTCTTTGATGATCGTAAAACAAAACTTCTGGTGACCCGCATCTGATCTTTGTAACTTATCATCTCTAAAGAGGGTAATTATCCCTAAACCCATCATCCAAAATTTGATATTACACATAAACCCATCTACAATATGCCAATCCTAACTTTTTTTAAAAACTATCCCAAATCCACAGGTTCGATCACACTAAAACCAGTACGGTAAAGTTGAATCATCGACCCTATGGGCCAACGATGAATAACATGAACAATGGTGAAGGGAGAGGAACAATAACAATGTTACACTATCATTTGACATTTTTATCCTGACCAATGATTATAATCACATCAACTAAAAGTGTCAAATAAATTGGTTCAATAAATACATTAATCAGGGTCACTAACAGTAATTAAACTTTTAGGTCATACGAAGAACAAGATATTGGTTATTAATATTATATTTAATCCATGATCAATAATCAATAAAATTAAGGATTAAATTAATAAATATTGATATCTACTTTGAGAATTGATCAGTAGATGGTGAATAGAATGTTATCTAGATAAGTTGATGAAGTTTACACTATGTTCGTCATTCGTCCAATGAATATCCTCAACACTTGATCATAGATCCATGATTTTAGTATATCTATCAACATCAAGACCACCATGGTCTCCCTAGTCCTCCTCTCCAATATCTCAATGTTTTATGCCTAACCATGTATATTTTTCATAGCAGCATAGTTATAGAGGTGACACTATGATTTTTGATATTTAATAAATTTTAGAAATTTATTATTTATGTTTACTTAATTCACTATCTAAATTTTACACTATAATAGAATTTATAACATTATAAAAACTTATATAATGCCTAGGGTAAACCCCACATTCATAATTCAACCGTGGTATCATATTTTTTATTGAGGTTTTAATAAAAGAAAATTACATTTATTCTAAAATGAAACTTATTAATGATTTTCAAATAACTAATTTTTTTAACATGGCTACCAGTGTCTTATAACACCCAAAATCAAGAGTACTATGAAATGAATTATAAGATAATTTATATCAAATTTTAATGTTTTTAGATCTGAAAATTGTAATGTTACCCTCTCCCCTCCTTCCCGGATTTTTCCTTTGATAAGAAAAAACATAATTGATGTGGTGAGGGTATTATGTCTGCACATGACACTCATTCTACCATGACATATTAGGGATATTAATGTTCCACTAAAGAACTCACACTAGAGGGGTTACTCAACAACAAAAGATCTAGTCCTACAAATTCTAAATTCCATTGATTGCACTAAATGGGTTCATTCATCCTCAATGCCATGTTCTCGTAGTGGGTGTAAGGATAGGTGGTAGGTAACCTCACCAACCCTACTCAGAATCTATAATGGTCCATTTAACCTTAAGGGTATTATAATAACTTGGCGAAACCTCCAAAAACCTCATCATGGTATGACCTCCAAGAACACATGGTCTCTTTTTACATAGTCCATGAGCCTATGATGTTGGTCTTCATAGTATTAGTTGTCAAATATTAGAGGACTCCATCTAATGTTGGTTTTAAAAAAATAATTTTTCATTAGTTTCACTGGCTCTGATACCATGAGTGTTGAAATTCCAATTTATACCTTATATTTTTGTAAAATATAATTTCTCCCATACAAGTCATTGAATAGATCCATAACAATAGTGGATTAAAAATATATTTTTATAATAACCCACTAGAGAAGGAATATGATCCACCAAACTCAGACAAATTTCCATTGATAGTCCATCCATGTTATATTCCATGAACACAAGATGTTAGGTAAGGACTGCTAAAAACCATTTCTCTACCTCAACTTTATGATATGAAAAACATCTATAAATGAACTTCGTTTCATTTCATTACATACTTGGCCATAAAAACTATCTATGAAAATCTTAATATATCTTATCCACTCTAGGATATACAATCAAAATGGGAGGTATGAAACATCTTCATCCTCATAAAATAGGGAAACTAGAGCCACTTTATTTTATTAGAAGTTTATTATGTGATAATTAATATTAAGGATACCATTAGGTGCATCTACAGTAGATATATGGTAACACCAAACATCATAGTTGATTCCCCCTAAATGGGTATCTCTGACACACTTATGAAATAGTGAATTCATGACCATTACTTGATATAAATTATATCATATCTCTTGTTACCAAGGTTAGATATAATGATGCCATATACTCCATCGCCTCCTCCAACAAATGAGACCATAATTTCCTACTAAGGTAATCATACACAATTCTTACCATTCCAGAAGTATATAACATTTTTAAGTAATAATAGTGAATGAATTTCAACCAATGACTCAGTATCAAGTCCTAAAAATCTCATCAGTAGTTCTCAGTATAAATAAAATATCATCTATAGGGAGTTTGTATAGCCAGATGAGTCAATATATGAAAGGAGTTATCCAAAAACCTATAATAGTAACCATACAATCAAATAAAACACTACACCTAATTCATTTTCATTGGGATCTTTCCAAAATAACACTACCTATATCCTCAAGGGTTCAACAAATACTATAATATCTGAAATGACATTCCCCAATAAGTGTAATTCATTAATCAAGAATGTAAATTTTGAGATCTTTCTATAAAACATCTCTTATCTAGTATGCCTATGTCCATCTTCAGGTGACATTCATGACCCTCCTCTGAAGTATGGTAGGTGATAGTTACATTGATAATTAATACAATTAATTGTACCAAAAAGGTTTGGGTGAATCTATTTATAAGTCATATGGACATAGTGGGAGAATTTATCACACCTAAATTCTTCAATATGAACATATAATTCATGTAGTGACATCATAATTCAATATGTTGGATTTCCTCCTCACAAACCCACAATTGGTGATAACTATACCTGAGGCCAATCTTCCAAAACCACTTTTCACCTTCCATTCAGCTAAATAGATCATCAATTCTCAACAAATGGGGTATTTATTATAAATCATTACAAGATTCAATATTCAAAAACCAATACAAAATATCAATCACACATCAGATTTCTTTGAGAAAAACACTAGACCTGTCCCAAAGGATATGATAGGTCTGAAAAAACCGTTATCTAAAAGGACCTCCAAAATTACCCTTAGATCCTAAAGATTCTTATGTCCATATGATTCTTTATAAAGGATATCTATGTGGATCCCATGTAAAGGAAAATATAAAAGGAAATCCCCAACAATAGAGGATGCCTTGAAACAACTTCAGGGAATAAATCGATGTATCGTTAAACTAATACATGAAACTAGGTTCCCAAAATATTTTCCATGCCATGGACAAAGCTCTCCAGTTGGAGAGAGATGGGATGAAGTTCCCTATACAAGATCCCTTCTTGGTCGTCAATAAATTCTTCCACTCCTATGAAGTAGAATCTCATCCCATCTTTTTGTATGGACCTTAAATTTCATATGATGATGGTTTATATTGGAATATACTATGGTAAAAAAATCTATACTGAGGATGACATCATATGTCTAAATCAAATACATAAAGAGATACCAAGGAAAACATTATCCACTAGGAAAAAAACACACTTTTAAGAGATTTTTGAGATTGTAAAATCTCCATCGGTAAGTGTCTTCATCAATATAGGTTGTTATAATTTCTTTGTTGGAATAAAAATCCAACACACAAGGGATAAAGTCATAAATTAATAAGCCACAAATATGTCTATTAGTATGAGAGATAAAGTATAAAAGAAAAGAATTGTACATTGAATCATCTTTGTAACAGAATAGTAATGCCCCTCTATATCTTAAAGCTAAACAAACCATTATTCACCAAATATCTATGACTCACATGTGCCTCCTAATGGAGGTTGTGTAAGAAACTAATAACATCACTATCCACCTTTTGTTTCTCCTCTAAGGACTATTCTAGGCCTATTTTAAGATTCTCATCCTTAGATTCTTCCTAGTTCACCCCTAGGATTCCCATGAACAAGAAACCGTCTCTACCATATTAGTTCATTAATTGTCAACATGTCCTCAAAATAATGTCATGTTGAGAATTCATACTCCATGTGGTCTTTCCTATAACAATCATAACATTGGTCATCCCTTGGATCATTGGCTTCCCAATGGGATCCTTTCATTATTGATCCCAAATTATGACTGTGATTCTTATGGGAAGATCTCTCATACTAGGTACACAATCTATAGAATGTACATGATTCATCTAAGGTCTAATCTTTATAGTCCCCATTTAATACTCCAAGTACCTAACACATCTCTGGTGATAATATCTTCATAACTAATGAACATGATAAAACTTATTCATATGAATTTATATGTCTCATACCAAATTTAGAGAGTAGAATTTAAGCTCAATAAACCTTAAAAAATACTCTACAACATTTATATCAAGCTACTGTAACTCTAATTTATCTTTAATATCTATGGATTGAAATTTGAAAGGTTATTAATCCTCGTTTAATAAGCACTGAAACTCTATACAAGCTATCATCACCTCGTTATGGGTATATGTTACCAGAATCCAACAATGTGTATATGTTCCATGAAGAAAACTTTTTAAAATCACCACCATTTAATTGTTTTGAGTTTACACCAATCAGAAGATGTTAACGTCTAAATCCAACTCATACTCTAGGGCTTAGGGAATCATATGGCCATGAAAACATAGTGGTATTTCATGATGAAACTCTTATTTTCCATCTATCCTTCATCAATTGTCATCATGATTTGAAAAAACTATTAGTTGATCAATGTGAAGATATTCAGTGGTTGGGGATACTGTAACTAGGTTTAATCGCCATTCAAAAGGTACATAAACTTTACAAAGCCTTCCTAGAGGGTGTGCCTAAAGGGATAGACCCTAAATGGAAGCCTATCACTAAGGTATTTATCTGAAAGAATCCATTTTAGAACTCTGTATTTATATTTCTTGGGATGGTATCCAATCTTTTTTCAAGATTATCCATTGTTAGATGAGAATATATGCAGATAAAACTAAAGAAGTAAATGGAATTAATGGATCTATTCCTATATTATGCATATAAAATTTATTTATTATAACTCATAACTCATTATAATAAGTTGAAAAGTAGTTATTTAGAGTCCTTTTGTATGGATACATTGACTGCCACACTATTAATGGGTTCCCTAGAATGAGATCCAAACTCAAGAAAATTTAATACTACTTCCATAGGTTCCAAAACTAAACCTCATGTCACATCTAACACCAACACTCTTCCTAAGAAATATTCATCTATTGGCATTATTTTATGACCCTACCCACTAAGTCCCCACCTAGATTAATCGTAAGTAGAGAGTGATATCACAAGCCGACCTTTAATAGTCCATGTGATGGTTGATTCCTCTAAGTAGTCATATCAAACACACGAGAGTCCTTGTCATATAAAACAAGCATGTACACACACTATCAAACTAAATTAAATATGGTAGAGTATGAATACTAAAAAAATTAGAGTATATAAATTCATTTAAAACCCTGTAGGAATATATGAAAGTACATTAATAATTTCCCAAAGAATAAAAGGGGAAAATATGCACCCAATCATAAACAATGGCCAACCTAGAAACTGTTGAATTTGGAAAGCAAGAGAGAGTTCCTCTCATGATCTCCCACAACCCACTTTCAAAATTAATCACTAGCACAAGGTAATTATATAATCCATCAACATATGATCCACCAAATCCACCATTTATCATCCTATAATCATCATATGAAATGATACATGCCATAAAATCGGATGGAGGGTTGAGTATATAAATAGATAATAAGCATTTGCAATAAACATTAGGAAACTATAAAACAAATGGGAATCTCCACCAATGATAAAAACTATAAATATAACCCACAAGGTATTTATTCTCAATGAAAAAAACAAGAAGGGATATGGGATCTCCATTATCACAACCAGTTCCAATGAATAGTATTCCAACAACCCTATGTCTTTGGGATTCCATACTAATAATTGCATAATGTAATCCTCACTAAATTCAAGGAGGCCCAATCCATGCTAATAAAAAATCATGGTGTTGGAGTGATGACCCCTAAAGGGTGGAGAAACCATGCCATTAATGAAAGACAAAGATGGGAGGCTACCACTCTGTGAATAGGAGACACATGCTTCGGGCTGGGTAGAGGGATTCCATCCCACCTGTTCCACGAAATAGAGGACCCATTACCTAAATATTATGTTACGCAAATGGGGTAAAAAACCCTTATGTTTCTAAAAAAATCACACTCAATCCACAAAATCATCCATATGATTTTGAGGGATTGAAATTATCATCCCATCATGTGCCATATTAATGATTTCTAAATAAATGAAACCATCTCATAATATAGGGGAAACTACATAGAATGGACTACTCATTGGTCCAAATATGAGTTCCAATGATTGAGAAATAGAAGGTAGAAAATATTAGAAGAAGTACACGGCATGTCATAAGGATGATATGGTGTGTAGGGTCACCAAGGGTCGAAGTCATGTACTCTAATGTACATGATCCCACATGCCAATTAGGGTACATGTGGTGTGGATGAGATACATGGTGGGTTGAACACAAAGACTACCTTGGAAGGTAGTGCTGGTATATGGATCGACTACACAGCCTAGATTAGACGTTGTGTGGTTCCACTACACAATGTGTGATATTTTTAGAGGGATAAACCCCCATCTATTGTGAGATCTGAAACAGATAGTGTGTGTTCTTCAGATGTCAATATGATGTAGATTTACATTTTATAGAGAACTGTATTTCTTCCTCATTTCTCTTTGGATTCACCTATTTCACCAGAACAATTACCAAAAACATCACCCAAGGCTCTTAAATAGATGGAAATCCATCTAACATTGTTTTTTGGTCTCCGATGGCTATAAAATAGACCTTTTGGTGACCCAAATATGATCTATCATGACTCCTATCCTAAAATAGGGTCCCAAATACATTTATACTATTTTAATTAAAATTACCTTTTCAAATCTAGAGGTCAAATCATGATCAAAACAATATCATAATGATAAATCCTTGAATCCATGGAACAATGTGAGGAATTCTATAAATGGAGGAGGGAGAGGAATAATAACAAAGTAAAATTATGGTTTCCCACTATAAACCCAACCATTGATGATAAACATAAAAACCAAAATCAGTGAAATAAATTGGTGAAAATAATGTAGATAATCATGATCAAGGTTTATAATTAATCTTTTGGGTCATTTGAAGAATTAGATTAATGGAATTAAGTAGAAATTCAATCTATTCTAAATAATCAAGAAAAATCTCAAGAAGTTTGAAAAATAATGAGCCTTACATTTAGAATGGATCAATTAATGGTGACGAATTCATTCTCTAGTGTTTTAATTGGAGTGTTCACATTTTTTGTAGATTTTCCCATGAATATTATTAATTTTTTATCACCTATCCATGACCCTAAGCTCATCTATCAATGTTAACACCACCAAGGGATCCATTCTACTTATATCTAATCTCCAACAACTATATAGAAAACCACATATATTTTATATAGAATAATATTTATATAAGATGGTCTTTGTTTTTGGGAATTTAATAATATAAATAAATAAATAATTTAATTTATTTAACATTACCACTAATGGCTTAGCTTCAATGGAATATTAGATACTGATAAAACATAGGCCACAACTAGGAAAAACCCCAAATTATAAATTCAAAAATGGTCTCAGATTTTTCATTTGAGGTTATAATTAATGATAATTAAAATTATATAAAATAATTTACATGAATATTATATAAAAATATTTAATATTTTTTAATAAGGTTATCTGGGTCTTACAACCCCCGAAACATTGCAATGACACTGAAATAAATTCTTGGATAATCGATAGATATTATAAACAGTTTGACAGTGAATAAAAGGGAAGTTAAAAAAAATATTAAATATATTAAATAATAGGGACTAATTTTTTTAAAAATAATATATTTCATCTCTAATGGACCCTCAAATGGGAAAAAATGAATATATTTGACTCTACAATGTGATTTTTCTCCTAAAATTGATATAATATTTGTTCCCATAAGATACTAAGTTGGGGTTAAGCTGGTGGTAGCTTAAAAAAGGAATTAATTAAATAAAGAAATATACAATTATTTTTTGAAACCATAGGGTAATCGATTTAATAATAATTTTTAAAAATATTTCAAGGTTATTCCAGATAACATTGAGAGAATTATTGGTGATCAATATATGGTGGAGAGGTTGGAGAATGATTTTGGAATAAAGGATAAATAATGAATAAGTTAGAGGTCACCCACATCAATGATGATAATAACACAAACTTATTCTTTATTAGGTATTGATACAATTATAAGGAATATATTTTTTGGATTTCATCCATATCTTGATATCATTATGATTACATGTTATTTCATTTGTGGATTTAATCCAAAATTAAAATGTTCTAGAACATGTTGATTTATATTTCCTTAAACCTATGATTTTCGAACTATTGATTTTGGGATCATTAATTAATTATTTGTTTCTCCATATTCTTCCACAGAAGATGATTATTGATTTATTATTCCCATTGTTGGGCCTTAAATTGGTGTTTTATGGATTTCCTCTAGGTTATTTGTGTGTTCTGTAGACAAATTCAGTATGACTTTTTATTGGAACATTTCCTAAAACAAAATCATTATGTGACGAATTATTGGTTCCATGGATTATTTCTACGAGGTCAACATTGAGGATTATAACATGATAAAGGATATTGTAAAAAAATAAGAAATCAAGGGGAAGAATTATGATTTCTGTTTAATGATATAGGAATTACATGCTACTTGGTAGATGATAAAGGTTTTATTTTCCGATGAATTTTGTTGGAAATCTAGTATTTCATAATACATTGATCATCTTCTACATGGTCCTATGGATTTTCAGAACAAATCATAGAGATAATGGTTTAAGAGGTTATGTTCTATGCATAATTTTACACTTTATAAATATCCTAACTTCACAACCTTTAGTCAAAACGTACAAACATTAAGTGTCTTATTGATGTAACACTAGGGTTTTAGGATTAGAAAAATATCACATGGTCATACAGTCAGGCCCATACACAACGATACCCTAGATGAATAACTCAATATGAAAAAAAATGTACATGACCATACACCTGAGTATCCTAAAGCACTGTGTGGATGATATACAAGTTATGTGACTTTAGATTAACATGACTCCAGGTGTTGAGGAACACACAGAGTTCTGAACTCCAAACAACATGACGTGTGAATAGAATCACACACCGTGTATTTTATATTTTTTACATCAGGTAAATATTCAACACAATACTGGGTTAATTAATTTTTTTAACAACCCTTTAACCCCATGGAAATGCTATGTAATCCACTTTTTGTAAAATTATGATGTTTGATTAGTCCTTTATAAGAATGGTTCCACTTGGGATGTGTTGCAGATTCTATATTACCCCCAAAAAAGGTGAGGTATCCCAACCTACTACTCAGGCAGTGTGATCCCCTATCTATATATTGATCATAGATATAGCCATGTATCACCCCATAGGGCCTATTTATGTGATCATCCATTCTTTCTCCCTAGGTAGGGTCTAATATCTTTCACCTTCATCAATGACCTATGATCCCATCTTATGGTAAAATAAATATGGATTCAGGTGTTAGCCTATGTCCAAGGGTACGACCCTATATCTATGAGTTGAACATTGAAAGGGTCAAGTGGCAACCTGATCCAATGGAATGATCCCCTATATCTGATTTTAATCTCTTCATTTGAGTTTTCTTCGAGTTATTTGTTTATTACATTCATGTGTTTAACAGTATGTCTTAAAGTCCTCATTTCAATATTATGAATTATGAACATATATAATTGATGGTTATTGTTGTTAGGGTTATAAGGTATGGTACATTATGCGATAGATTCTATCATTCTAGGATCATGTATAAATTCTTCCTTCTTTACCAGATGATTTTTGGTTTGGAGATCAATCTATTTAAATATTTACTTAATGTAATTTTCTAGGTTTCATACTAGATATGTTTATACTCATCCATGTATAGGTTCTTCTGACATTGGTCTTTTATTATCTAGATGACATGTTATTTGAAAAATATCTAGGTGGAGCTGGTGTGGGTTGTGCATAGTGGTACTTATCATCCATCATAACTTAAGTGTTTTTAGAATGGAGGCTGTGTGTTGAGACTATTATATCTCTAGTGGTCGGGTGGGACCGACCTAATGGTTGATGGTACTATATTATTCCCTCTATACTTTTATAATGTTGTGTCAAATGAATTTGTTGGATGTAGAGGATTTTCATGCATTTATTATTCAATTTGTTTACAAATTTGTATTAATCTAGTTTTATTAGACAAATGTGTGAATGATTAAATGTGAATTAGGTGAAGTCCTCCCTTCTACGTGACATGACATCTAATTGAAACTAACTAGCTGCATGCCTTCTAATAATGGGCTTGGGGTGAAACACTGAACTTATCATTTTCCATAAGGGCCTTAGTATATAAAATCATGTCAAATTCCTAGAATATGTTGAAATTTTTTCATTGTTTTATAGTATTAAGTTAATCTAAATCTTCTTATACATCATAATACATTTGAAATTTAACTTATTTAAAATAGATGGGAATTTTGATTTTATTATTGGTTTTGTTCAAGAGGATGTTTACACTAAATAATCTCTTGGGTTTGAGGATATTTTTTTAAAATATGTATTAAGACATAAAAAATATCTATTAAACCTTTAAAAGTATATAATATCATAGTATTATGGTTTTATAGATTCATTATTCAAACTAACTTTGTTATGGGAAATTTTGATCCCAATATTTCTATAATGATGGTTTTTAAAGAGACAATAATTTTTCAAATTTTGGTTGATGACATTATTTTTGGATCAACATGAAAATAATTTTTGAATGAATTTTCAAAACATATGATGATTCATTTTGAAATTAGAAGGATAGGTGAACACAAAATTTTCCTTTTCTAAGAAAACATTCTCAACAAAAGGATGGAAATTTTTTTAAACAACATAAGTATATTATAGATTTTCTAAAACGTTTTGGTTTTGAAAATAACTGGAGTATTAGTACTCTTATAGGTACCATGATAAAACATTATCTTTTTAAATTCATGAAATGGGTTGATCAAAAAAATTATATATGCATGATAAAAATTTTAATATATTTACGAGCTAATCATTTAGACATTATGTTTTCATTATTTTTGTGTATGATATTTCATACAATTATGAAGGAACTACAAATAAATGAGGAAATACTTATTATTTAATACATGAAAGGTTAATTATAACATGTTGTATTTTATTCTTCTAGAACTGATTTTATACTCAAATGTTACCCATATGTAGACTTTTGAGGTTAAAGGTAAAAATGAAGAGTAATTCCAAAACATGTCATTTTATTGGAGAATATTTAATTTTTTGGTCCATAAGGAATTAATAATAAGTTTCACTCTGCCCTAATAAATTTTAATATGTGGCTGTTGGAAGTAATTATGATATGGTGCTTTTAATAGAGAAAAAACTCAGGAATTTTTGTTTTGAGTTTAAACACTCCTCAATACTTTGTTATAACACTAGTATATTTTATTTATTAATAAGAACATAAAACTAGTCATAAGAAAATAACATATATGGAAGACATTATTTTCATTGGGACTACACACACAAAATTGGAGATGTTTATCTTTAAATTATCTTAACAGAAAATCAACATGCATATATCTTCTCTAATTCTCAAAATTTTGATATATACAAATAAATTAAAAAATGTTGGGAAGAATCTATCTAAAGTTATATTTTATTTAATTATTGTTTAAACTATCTCATTATATTAATATATTTATTCAAATTGGGAGAAATAAATAATTATAAAACCTCTTCCAATGTTTTCTGAATGCTATTAAATTTGTTTTTCTAAAATAGTATTTCTATCTGAAATTTACCTTCATAAAAAATTCTTCTAAAAAATGTTATTATTTATTTAGAAACAGTATTATCAAATTTATTTAGTGATTATATTTATTAATTTTTTTTAAAGTTCTATAAAAAATAATGGATTTTCAATTATTTTACCAAAAAATTGAATCAGGACACTAAATTATCATAAATTCTTAGATGAATTTACCAAAGAACAAACATTAAAAGACAAAGATCATATATAAGAATAAACAAATAACTTATGGGGCGGGGATAATGTTTCTTTAACTTATTGTTCATTGATATTTTGATTAAGTATTCTAATTTTCGCAAAGAGATAATTGTTTTTCATATCTACATTTTCATGAAAATATGATATTTCATTGTATTAGGGGGAATGCTATTCACATATATATGTTCTTACATAAAACACAGTTATGAAAAATTTATATATATATATTTTTCGTTAAAAAGATATTTATTATTTCAATTTTACAATCATATATTGTGCTTTAAAAATAATAGGGAGATTGATGGTTATATTAGTGAAACAATAACTTCAGTGGATATTATTGGGAAGATTATTGAAATAGTGATTATTTTAAATTATTTATTTTTGAAATAAACATATAATTTTTATGTGAGTTTAATATAACTATAAATAATATTTTTTTTTGTTTTTTAGTTGTAGGATAAAAATACAATGAATTGAGTCTATTTAAATGTTAAATTTCATCAAATTTTTAATATCTATAGTGGTTTTGTATTAATTATATATTAATATGTTGAATAACATTGTGTTCCTTAGAAAATGATTAAGCTATTTTTGATAAAATTACAACTATATATGAATAACCTAGATTTTGATCATTAGATGTGGTTCTATAAATGGAATCATAGAATCATAAACCAATATAACATAAGAGAATTAATTTTGATTATTTTGAATGCTTCATTGAATTTTTATGTTTTTAGACTTCTTATTAATGAGAGAGATTCTTATGATTATAATAATTTTCTTTTTATGAGTTTTTCTAAGATGAAGATTATGCGAGGTCCATCTTTTTAAATATCTTTAGAAATTTTTTATTATATTTTTTTATATTTATTATCATTGTGATTGTGGGATTCATATAATAGGAAGAAAAACCTAGTATTTTATAATACTAAGTGATAGAGAGATTTTAGTGATTGAAATAAAAATATTTTTCAATATTTATGATTGAAGAATTTTGATGATAGAATATTATATTTTACCTATAATAGGTTTAAGTAAATTGATTATATGGATAAGAAGACAAATACCTTTGATCCAAATAAGATATCATTCTTTTTCATTGGATAAATGTGAGACTTCATAATATCCTTATTGGTGTATTTTTATTTTAATCCAATACTATGTTTTTATTACATTTCCATTGTGATACAGTTTGTTACTTTCGAGAAAAAAAATTCTAAACTTTTAGAAATATAAATTTTACTTATTCTTAATTTTTTTTCCATTTATATTGATGTAAAATTTTCATCAATATATGCCATTTTAGTTAGTTAGTTTTTAAAATTGTGTTAAATTTAATTTCTATTGTGATCATTCTAATAATTCAAAACCTAATTGGATGTTTTTTATCTAACTACACCTTGTGGTGGAGGAAAATTTTATGTCACATTTTACACCACAATTTACCCTCTGATTATAGATTTAATACCATTATATATCAGGGAAAACATGATATATATGAGGAAAGAGAATGGAATTCTACTAGTTTTTCATCTATTGAAGGGTGCTACTCATAAGTAGAAGAATCTATTTGTGTGTTATCATGAGAAGTACAAGGTTTCATGGGAGATGTTCAATAATCAATTTTTTTTAATTTCAACTCATTTATTATCAATGAAATAAAGTAGTAAGAGTTTCTCTCTATTTCATAGTAGAGTTTTCATATGTGGGAGAATAGATTTTATTTTATAAATAGACTTCTCTATGATCTATATATTCACCTTGATTGGGAGGATATGGAAAGAAATTTCCATGAGGCATTGTATATAATGATTTATCACCATGTCATAACTTTTATGTTTCTGAAATATCTTGAGTTGGTGATTAAATATGAGGTGATAGAGAATATGTTAGTATGGACTGGATCATCTTTGGAGGTATAACATTAGAAATTCTCTATGTAATCTACTATGAGTGGAGGTTCTCATTTGTCGAGGTAGAAATTGTTTTGACTAGATAGGCATTAGTAAAATATTAATTATTATTATTTCTTTAGGTATGATAGTTCCCAATCCGACATTTGGAGCTCTGGTGTGGCTTTCATCTCCTTTGGAAGTTATAACCTTCCATAGTTATAGTTCTGAACAATCATTGGTGGTTAGAAATGTGCATGTGGTCCACATATTATATATCCTTAGTATTAGTTACCACAAATTCCTTACTAGTAGAAACATGGTAATAAATAATTTCTAAGGATGTGAGGGGTTAGAGTAGATAGAGTACAACCTTGTGATGTTCTTTATAACGAAAAAAAATTATAGACTTTGTAAAACTAATGCTATGTTCGATAACTTTCATTACATGCTACAACCAATGTAAATGAACAACACGAAATTAGAAGAATATTATTAATAAATATATAATAATCTATAATATATTAAATCATTAAATTATAGTGTTATCAGAAGGTAAATTATTAATACGATTTATTATTGAAAAATGTTTTTATCAATAAAAGTTTTAATATATATGAATTTTAAATTAAAAATTAAATTAAAAAATTCCATAATTCAAATATGATATTATAAAAATCAATTATGAAATCCTCACATAAAAATTTAATTTGTTTTTTTTAGTTTTTCTTTCTGGAATGATTAAATTTTAGTAAAAAAAGAACGTTTTTGTAAAAATATTAATTTTTTAAATTTTATCACTATGTATGAATATTATAGATGATAAAAAAACTTAAATAATAAAATATTTATTTGAGGAATAAACTTATTCAATTTAATATATTAGTTGACTTATAAATCCTATGCTCAACATTTTTATAACAAAATTAAAATTATACTTTAATAAAATCAATTTTCAGTTTTTTTTATAATTATGCGTTTTGATGGTGATATTCGGTTTTGGTTTTCATTGAAAGAAACGTACCTTTTTTGGTTCATTATTAAACCCTTTTATGACGTAAAAACTGGAATCTATGATAATCTTATATTTCACATAAATTCTTAAACATTAATACACACGTTTACTTAAAAATTAATTTTTCATGTAATGTTCTTTTATTTTAAAAATAACTTTGAAAAATATTGGAATTTAATTGTTTAAAGGAATAAAAAATTATAATTCAGATGATTAAAATCATGTAAATTTCCTCTTTTAATCATTTTCATTAACATTAATTACTATGTTAAAAACTTATTTACGAATGTAAAAGTAAATTAGGGTAAAAATTAAAAACATAAAAGAAAATTCCTAGGGACACTCAAGTTTGTCTAAAAAATGAGTGAATGAGGATAATATATACCCATGCACGCTTTCCATACACATATTCTCATTTTGTATCCATTTACCTTTGAATATCAACATTTCGTTATTAAAAATTCAATGGTTACATCCAAAAATACAATTATATTCCCTTAGATAACAAATATACCACTTCTAGAATCAAGTATACATTTAATTTATTATTGAAACAGTAAAACTTTAATTATCATATAACCCTATTCCACATCCATAAGCTACATTTCACCATTAGGATTCATGAATCCTTAATTTCTAAATAGTTTTCCATGAGAAAACTCATTCCTATAACATATGTATTACTTTAACTTACTATTTTATTTTACTCTATTTCATAAATAATATACAAAAAAATTATTATGATGAAATAAGTATATTATTATACTTAAATTTAATTATATTAATTTAAAAATAATTCGTAACTTTTTTCCATCTGTTAAAATAGACTAAAACAACGATCATGTGTATGTGTGAACTCCCGCCTCCACTAAGGGATGTCATTCATTTTTCATCATCAAAACTAATGATGGTATCAAGGATGGAAATGACGAATAAATATATTTCTTAATGTCCCATATACAATATTTAAATTATCATTTTTCATATACCATCAATTCATTAATTATCTAAGAAATGGGATCATTAATCGTGTGTACGACATACTACAACCTTCACAAATAATGAATTTAGTTGGTCATCCCCAACCAATATTTATTGTTAATAGAACGTGTTTAATGATTTTATATAATTTTTATGAAATTTTTAAGCTTCTTTATATGTCACACTATCATTATCTAAAAACAGCAACATACTCATTAAATCATTATAACACAATACCAGTTTGGCAGATTAACCATGTATATAAATGATGTTATAAAAATTATGTTCCAAATCATTATGTGATATAATATAATGTTAATATAATTTAATAATTATATATTTAAAATTTCTTAATTATTTCGAATATATTTTTTTAAATATTTAAGATATTTATTTATATATAAATTATTCAATCGTTAAACATATCAAAAACTTGTTCATTGCAATTTATATTTTCATAAGATGACTTAATTTATTTTACCTAATAAAAATTGGAATTATGTAATAATTAAAAAATTATTATTAATTATTTAATTATTTTCAAATGATGAACATGAAACCACATAGTGAGAATTGATCTTATATTCTTTATATTTTTTTTATGAAAAACCCATAGAAAGTGTTAGAAATCAATGAGGAAAATAAATGATAATATGTTAATATATTTATAATAATTTTTATAAATTAATTATAAAAATTATATTATATTATTTTAATTTTATGAGATATGTGAATAAAATATACTTTTTCATTAAATAATTGGTGAATTCATAGTCAAGTAATGGGAATAAAATTTAAGGTTTTTTTCACCTCAAATTTCTCTCATTGATAGATTTTTTGTATTATAATACTTATTTCATTTATGTGATATATATTTAAATACTACCTAATTGATATTTATAAAATTAATTATAATTTATTCATTTTTATTTATGTCTAATTTAAATATATATCTCTTTCAAGAGGTTTTGAGTTAAATGTACATTAAATTTCAAGGATCTCTTAGTCTCAAATTTGAATTTATTAAGTTTTATTTAAGATATAAACCATTTTATTATGGAATTTTGTATCAAATACTCATTTAATTATTTTCATAATTATTCTATAATTATTAAATATATTTATAGATTTTTTTAAAATTATGTCATTAATGGGAATTTAATTCAAAAATATCTCAATTTGTAATTGTTATTTGTCTCTATTTTCAAATCCATGAGGATTATTTGATATTTTACATCATATTTTATTTTACCTATTTTATTCGCAATCTTATTTCCTTGAGAATAATGAATATATTATATTTCATTGTATTTTAATTTAATGGTATCCCTCTCATGTTCTTTTGATTCTTACATCACCACTACCATAAGGGTTTTTTGCATCTCAACATTGCTTCATTGAGATATGACCCATATTCACAAATTGATTAATTTTTATGACTTTTTCCCAGATTACATTCTATTTCTTCTAATACTATTATATATTGAGGGATTAAACTCAAGAAAATATATCATTTCCATTGTATTTCCAAATCCTCCTCGGTTACAGGCATAACATTTCTTGTAATGCATTTAATTTTTAAATACCAAGTCTTCCATTTATTTGATTGAAAGGTGTTCACCAATGTTTTATCTATTTTTTAATTGTGGAAATCATTATTATAACATTATACCCTTTATCAATATAGTGTAAATACCATATGCTCAATTATTTTTATTGAAATTTATTTACCTAGAATGTTATTTGATTTCACTAGATACCCATTTATTTTTAATGGGTTTATCATGTTATGATTATTGATGGAAGTTTTTATTATTTACTTATGTGAATTCATTTTATAAGGATATAAAAGCCATTTAATTGTCGTGGTTCATTTATATTTAGTTTAATGAAACCCATTTTCCTTCCACGGGTTCTTTATGCAATAAAAATTAAGGATTTTCATATGAAATTTTTATAAAACCCATTTTATTTCCATGTGTTATTTATAATTTAATAAGTTAATGATTTTATATGTAACTCATAAATATTTTATGATGATAGGTGGGGTCCCATATCACCCTCCAATTCCTTGGTTTATGGTTTATCTCTCATGAGATAGGTAATCCAGAGTACATTTCAGATTTTCATAATCATTGAAACAGATGGTGTGGTTTAGTAAAGTAATGATCCCATTATCAATGATGTGCCATATTTACAAGGAATAATGATGTTATTAGCATAAGTATCATGTTTATTGGATAATGTATTTAAACTCTTTTAATTATATACATTTTCTATATGTCATGATTTATTACTTATGCTTTATTGGATATAACATTATTATGTATCCTGATTACACCAATATTACAATCTAATGATCACTTAATATATATAATTTTTATTTCATATGTTTACCCTTACTACGAATATGATCCCATCCTTTTCTTATGGTTTTTCTTCATGTTACTTATGATGTTTCCAGAATAGCATTTCATGTTAATAATTTTTCAAAGATGTTGAAAATTAAGAAGTAGTTTATATAGTTGAATTAATGTCCACTATTTATAAAATATATTACTTTTCTTAGTTAGCGATTTATCCAAATTCTCTAAAACAATAAAAAAGGCTATTTGAATGTATTGAAATGAAATATTTAATTTATTTCAGGAAGTTTGGAAAGTCACATCTATGAGTTGGTATATTCACCATCCCTAGGGACATAGAGTTGAACAAAATCGAGGTGGTGTCTATAATTATGTTCAGTGAGTTAGAGGAGGAGAGAAATTTATGTTTAATGAAATAGAGTTACTAATTACAATATGTCTAGAGATAATCTAAGGTGTGATTTTTTATATTAAACCTTATATTTTTTTTCAGGAGCATCATGCACCTTTATTTTTCTTGACATAGTTTGAGATCTTGGACATATGTGGAGAGTCTTATAGTGCCCTTGGTGATGTCTATAATAATTGAAGAACAATATTGATTTCTTGAGGTTGTTTGGATATTTAAATTAATTATAGGAAAACGTCAATCATAATGATATTTATTCTTATTTTTGGTGAAACAGTATTATGTAGTACTTGAGATGGATTTATTGTACAAAATTTGTGATATTATTGATTGATTTCAGAGTAGTGTTGTTTTTCTATATTTATAAGGTTAGTAACCAATGTTTTATGACCTGATAGATCAATATATGGATTATAGGTTTATATAGTCTCTTTCATCTTAGTTGATTGAGTTGTTATTAATATTAGTGGATGTTTTGGTAGTGTTGGTTTAAGATGTTTTTATGTACTCTAGTATTTTTTCTAAAGAGGTTGTGACACTACCAACTCAACATGATTTTAAATTTGAGATAAAGATTAAATTAGGAGACTCTATGATCTATTTTTATCTTTATATGATGTTGCCTTTTGAGCAATGGTAGTTGCAGATTTAAATCAATGAACTATGTAGAAGGATTTCACCTAACCGTGTTCATTTTCATGGGGATATTCGATGTTGTTTATAAATAACAAAGATAGAAGAATGAGGTTTTCCATATAATACCAATTTTTTAAATAGGTAAAAATGAACAACCATTATCCTATCACAAGTATTGATCATTTTTTCAATTAGTTATAGGGGTCTAGTTATCCTTTAATGACCTATTTATGATCTGGATATCATCAAGTGAGGGTAAAAGTATAAGTCATCTAGAATATTGACATAATGATGCATTATGGATACATAGAGTTAATTTTTATTTGTTTCAGTATGAGGAATTCCCCAACCATTTTCATGTTCTTGATGAACTCTTTCTTTAGAGACTTCTTGGATCAGTTTTTGAAATTGGTAAATAATGATATCCTCATGTATTCTAGGTCCAATAAGGATCATTTTGAGAATATAAGGACTATTTCATATGTCCTATGATGACATCAGCTATATTTAAATATATCTATGTGAATTTTTTGTTCACCTAAGGTGTATTTAATTTTTTTATTCCATATCTTAGTAGGGTGTGGTGGCCGATTTATAGAAGATTGATGAAATTATTTATTTGGTGAATCCCAATAATTTCATAGATATTTATTGGTTCCTTAGTCATATAGGCTATTACCATGTATTGATATAAAATTTATCTTTACTTTTTCCCCATTTCACAACATTCACTAAGAAGGATCAGAACTTTGTATGTATTGATGAGTGTTAGATGGATTTTGTGTAATTTAAGGACAATAAAATCATTGATTCTATTATCCATGTTACAAAAAAAGAATTCATGTTTAAGTATTTAAATGGTGCTTCATTTCATGGTATGATATGTGTCTTGATATATTATATAAAGATGACATATTATAGGTCACAATAATTATGTCCCCCAGAGCATAATTTTACTACCCATGATGTAGAGAATATGAGATTTTTTATTTTATACATAAAACCTTTTCACACATTAAATATCACAAAATCATAATTTATATAATCTCTCAAAGATATTTAAATATAATCCAGTGAAATTGGGTGAAGTTTATATAAAATTATGATTTCAAGATCTCTTGTACTCTATGGAAAGTAATTTTGGTAGCTGATGTGTTGATTAAGGAGTCTCATATATATATTATTTTAGAGTTTATAAATGCATTGTAAATGATCGATACATAAATGGATTTATATCTTGATATAGTGTGAGATAATAATAGAGTTTTTAGGTAACATATGATAGTGTAATATTTTTTTGGTTGGTGAAGGTGTCTTAGACAGAAGACCCTGATTTGGAGGTGTGTTGAGATAATGTTATCTATTTAGATACTCTAGAGTTGTGGTCAAAGGATCCTCAACACCACGTGTTATTTCATGGGAATCCCTTTATTCAATTGGTGATGTGAGATGTGGTTCTTCATGAGTTTCATAGCCCACCTCTAGATATTCATCTTGGTATATCTAAGATATATCATGATCTAATGAGTTAGTTCTGTTGTTTGGGGATAAAGAAGATGATGGCTTTGTTTCTGTCATGCTATTTAGTTCGTCATCATGTGAAATCCATGAATCAGATTCCTATATGTTTTTTTTTCAAAAATTAGATATTACTTGGTGAAAATGAGTCATTTTTCTATATATTTCATGACTACATTTCCTTGATATATCAGTGGATGTGATTCTGTCCAGGTGATTGTGGATCGGTTAATAAAGTTGACACATTTTCTGGGAATTTTGATGTTGGGTGTGGTGGATGTTTTATAGAGGATATATATTAGGATATTAGTGCATCTTCATCAGAAAACCTAGATATAACAGCAATGGGGTTGATCCATGATTCACTAGAATAGAACATGGCCGATGAAATTCATTATATGATGAAGGTTTTGAAAATTATAAATACTCTTATAGATATATATGGGAATCCGAATATAGTAAAAAAAAATATTTATTATGATGGTTATCCAACATGAAAATGTCAAAAGGAAATATAGTGGATGATCCCATAAACAACTTAAATATGATACGATGTTAGTTATAATGAGTAATATAAATGTTCAAGGACCAAGATTGGTTGCTTATCCCTTTACACCACTCATAGAATCAAGAAATGGGATTGTAAACATGCTGAGTAACTCAATCGTTCTGACTGACATAGTGTTTTTGGACCTTAGTTATCTAATTCTGAGTGATGATGTTCATCAAAATTAGATCCAATAATCCAAAAAGAATTATTATAGTGTGGAATTTAAGGGATGTTCTAGTGCATATATGATTTATAATATGTGAAAATTAAAGGATAGAATTATAATTGGTTTTTATAATTTTTTTATAATATTTTCCAATTATGAGAATAAAATATATACAAATAAACATTGGAGTGAGGATGAAGTTAATTCTAGAAGATTTAATTATAAAACATAATTAGAAAATCACACTTCAATAGATACTAGTTGTCATATTAAAAGAGTCCCTAGCCTACTTTATTCTTGGATTATATTATATGGGGATATAAATCCCACTACATTTGAGTGGAGTGTGAGAAATAATACATTTGAACGATACAATGTTATAGAGTTGAAGAAAGTGAAATTCACTTGATAGTGGTAAAGGATGATGTTACTATATAGAAAATGAATAGAATATTGCAGTAATAAAGTGGATTAAAAAAATGTAATGAGGCTATTTTAGAGATTTATTTTGGTAGGATGGTCGGAAAATGTGATATTCTATACTAAATTTATAGTAGTTTATTTGAAAATTACATACAGTTCCAAGGAGATGGAGTAAGGTGTGGAATATGGAACATTAAACAAGTTAAGAGTTAAAAATTTTGTATCTCATTATGTAAAAATAACATCCAAAATTTTATTGAATGAATTAATTAGACACTTAAGTTATAAATGAATTAAATTACTAGCTACTAAAGGAATACTAGTCATTATAAACATGTATTACAGAACATGTGATGATTACATCATTAAAAATTAGAGGAAGTTATCATTATAAGTAGAAGGGAAGTCACCCAATGATTGTAAATTAGATCTATTACATATAAATGTTTGGGTTTTGGATCTAGTCAATTATCATAGTAGTTCACCATACTATAATACAATTAGTGTTTATGTGACATGAAATATAAGGGGGTTGTTTCTCAATCACATGTTTAAACTTTTCAGAACCTACATCCAATAGAGATCCATTGTAGAAAACAAGTTTCGAAGTAAACTTATATTTTTGTGGTCTAACAATAGTGAAGAATATGCTGGAAGGGAGTTCTATAGGGATTACTAATGGATACTCATACAATTTTATAATGTGGTACTATGTACTCAAAATAAAAAAGATGTCACAAAGAGGATGAATCAAACCTTAATATAAAAAAAAAAGAAGCATGATGACTCACACTATCTTCCATTATAGTTTTTGGTAGAGGTTGTGAATTGGGTTTCTTACATGGTGAATATGAGTCATTCTTCTCTATTTTATGAGGAAGTTTCTGAATAATGATGATCTGGAAGGAAGATTTAAAATTTCATATCTCAAAGTATACAGTTTACTCACCTACATCCCTGTTTTTGTCAAATAAAGGGACAAGGATGAGGATACATCCCAAGAATAATTATTTTTAATGTTATGTGAGAGTGATTTTGGATGTTGGATTTATAATAACAACTTATAAAAGGTTGTTATAAGGTGAAATATTTTTTTCAATAAAGAAATAAGGTGGATTTATTGGAACTAAGTTGAAGTTGAAGATGATATCAAAGAGACATCACAAACTAATGTTCCACTAAATGGAATTCTAGAAGGTATATTTGTTCTAGAAAGTGTTAGGAGTTTTATAAATTTGGAAACACCCAACATTTTAAATGGATTTCAAAATAAAATTCAAGTACCTATTGTCTTATAAGGATATAAGTATTGGAATGATTTAGAACAATAGAAGCTTGTGGTAGAGCTCTGAAAGGTGAAATTACATAGGTAGTGGTTTCAAAAGGTGATTATGGAAAAAGTCACTTACAGAGGTCTACTATGATTCAATTCCATGTGAAAATATATGAAAGTATGCAATATTATTTTCTTCACATTGATGACAGAGAATCTAAATTCTTGAGTCAAAGTGACTCATATTAGTGGGGTTCAGAGATGAGGGATAAATAATGTTTAAAACATGGGATACAAGTCAAGAATTTGAATTAATGGTTTTTAATATGCAGAATGTATATATTTTTTGATATATTTTCTCCAGATAATAAACCAATTAATATTTTAATGGTTCATAGAACAGTTACTATAGAATTGTTTCATGAATTCTAGTACGAAATTAATACAACATTTCTTCACTGATATTTGGAAAAAAGATGTTAACATAGAGTAGTTGAATGGTTTAGTGGATAATTAGAAAAAGGTCATGAGTGAAATATAAATCATATAACTTATTGGTTTAATCAAGAACCAAGATAGTGGAATTAGATTTAAAATTCCATTATTGAAAAATATAATTTCTTTATGATAAATGAAAATAATGTATAACAACCCATACATTACATACATTTTTAATACTTCATAATTGATGTATATTTATTACAACATATAACAAAACCATGAAAAGACCATATAAGTATAGTGTATTTAGAAACTGGGAAACAAAAACAACTGGTTCATAAAGAATCTACGATGTCTCCGATTTATTTGATCATATCTAGACACCTTTTTGGAAGATTATATTTAATACCCTTCTTACTGACCTGGGAAAAAGAAACATAAAAAAGGGTGATCTAAAATGCTCAGTAAGGGTAAAAAAATGAAATGTCAATCATATAATATTCTTAAGATCATAATGTTTGAAAATCTTATCCTGTATAAGAGGTCCTAATATCATGTCATGCGATACATAACAGAACAGCAATGTAATCCCAATCATCATAAAATAAGATATGAAACTTTGTTTCATACACACACATGCATATAAAATCATTTCATATTAGTCATGTCTCATTTCCAAGACCATCGTAGCGGACAATGTCCATTACTGAACAGAGTTCGCTCTTTGTTCTAGTCCTATATCACTGAACCTGATTATCTTGACGTTATAGCCATGTCTCTATCATGAGATAGAAATATTTACCCAATGAATTTTAGGGAGATATAGGTCCCACCCATCTCATAATGAATCCATTATTATGTGTGCCACAAAATCATAAATCATACATCATAGCATAACCCATGTATTAAAATTGGATTCTTAAACATCATTCACTCATATGATAAAAGGACTTCATAAAAATAATTCCATCAGAACATAATCAAATCAATGAAATAATAGTTATAGAAACATTACCCCATATCATCTTATATTGAAAATATTTTTGATAAAACACTTGAGCTTAGTTCTTGGAGAAAATATCATTTCTTCATCAAAAACATTTTCTTTTCTCATCATGTCACACAATTTTAAATTAAAATAAGTTTATTGAAAATAAACATGAAAAATTGTAAAGTAATATTACATGGAAATAATTTCCTATGAATGCATAAAAATCCTCTCATGCCGTATAAGTTAAAAAAACATTCTTCTCAATCTTTGGCTGGAAAAGTCAAAAAGTATATCGTACTGAAAACGAAAAAATACACTTTTCATTTATTTTAATAAAAACACATCAATAAGTAAAATTAGATTTAAAAAATTTTGGTAGGATAAATATAATATTACATATTGACGGAACATGTATGTGGGTGATAAATATGTCCCAGTAAATACTAAAGTATAAATAATCTCGGATAAAAAAAGGAGATTAAGAGATTTTCTATTACCTTAGGTTTGATATGGTTTTTACATATCTGAACCTCCTGTATAATGATTTCAATAGTTTCATTGGATTATTACATAATTATTTTCATTGTTATGATATCATATATGGTCGTATTCTTATCGGTTTATTAGTAACATTTCATTGTTACTCGTTATTCGGGTGTTAACTGCTTTATATTCTTATGCATGTTTTTTCAAATAAATTACTATTCCTATTTTTAGGATATAGATATATCATTTACAGAATGGTAATATTATAATATATATGATATTTATTCATTAAATTCATTTATATAATAATTCTTCAATGATGATCATGTAGAACGAACCACATCACATCGTGGAGACGATATGTCGTACGTACGCAAAAGTGATGATATCATTCCCATGGTTGTAGAATTGTATTGAAGTGTATGGTGTATAATATTTCAGAATAAATATTAAATTAAAATAATAATTTATAATTTTTTATTCCTTCATTATACCCATCCAAGTATGTTTGTTATGAAAAGAAAATGATTACACCACGACGTGGAGACGGTTTTCCATAGGTACTCACGCCCGGTGATTTCATTTTTCGTAGGATGGGTAGAAGGTGAAATAGAGTTGTTTCAAATTTATAATAACATATCAGTATGTTATTAATACTAATATTCTAACTTTATAATAAAACAACTAAATAAGAGTATGTAAGATAAAAAATTAATTTGAAAGAATCGGTAGAAGATATTACCTATTTCTCGAAGTGCCTCCTTTAAACATACTCTTAGGGCACTAGAGATGGTATTTTAGGAAGACCAGAACCTCTATAATGTGCCTAGAGAGGTTGAGAAAAGTAATTTGTAGGGATTGGACGACTTTGAAGGATAAAAATTGGGTGAAGAGGATAGAAAAGGGGTGCCCTTTTATAAGAGAGGAGAGGTCCACTGTTAGAAACAACAAAAAACATAATTGATAATAAAAACCAACCCCACATAAAAACATAATAAATGACTCAAATTTTAATGTGTGATTATATAGGGTTGTAATTTCATCAACCAATATTATTTAGTAATGTTTTTAATTTATTTTGAACCATATCCTTTTGATTTAACATTATTTAATCTATTTAATTTTATTTGTGGTAAAAAGTTATAAATTTTAAATGGTTATAAATACTTACTAATGTGTCATTAATTTTACATAATTAGATAATATATGACATGGTGGGATATATAAATTTTAATTTGTTATTTTTTAATATATTTTTTTATTTTTAATCAATTTAATAATATGTTATTTTCATAAAATTTCAATAGTGTCAATTTTGACACAATTCATTTATTGGAATTTAAATAAAATCCAAACAAAATATATTTAAAAAATAATAATTAATAGATTCCTAACAAGTATTATTCATCAAAAAAATTCTTTTATAACATTAATTATAAAATATATTATTTATTTTAATATTTTTAAAACTATTTATTTGATATTTCTCATGATAAAATAATTATTACATCATTTTCGTATAATTATATAATCTACTTATTTGTTGCATAAAAATTAAATATAAAATACTATGATTAATATAAATATAATATATTTCATTATAATACATTTAGTTGATTTTAGCTTTTAAAAAAACTTTTTAAATGTTATATTTTATAAATTATGAAGGCGAATATTTTGACATCATTTAAAATAAAAACAATATCTATCATAGTCACTTTTTTAACTCTCTAAATGGTCCACAAGTCGACCCTTGGATGATTATGTATTATATATACTCTTCCAATAAGGTTTGGTCAAGTATTTGGTCGTTTTAATGGGTATTATTATTTTAATAAAAACTATATTATACATTTTTCACTAAATAAATAATTTCCGCATCATTAATGTATAAGCTATTAAGGGGATTATATATTTCATAAAAATTACAAATGAAATACAATGATAAATTAAAAAAATCTATTTCAAATAATTATTTATAATTGAATTTATATTCTGTATAACATTATATTAAAAAAATTAATTTTTAAGGTTTGAGTGAGACATATTTAACTTTCCTTTAAATAAAACAAATTAATTGTCTCAATCTCATCGAATTGGGTTACAATAGATACCATTTATACCCAAGTATGTTTTTGGATGAAATGTAATCATCCAATTAAGAGAAGTATTAGGGTAATTTTATGATATTATTTTTACCCTTAATTACTCGATTTACCTTTAACTGTGCTAAATAAAATTTACCGTAGTTACTATTCATAATACCCAAAAATAAAAGTAGCCTATTGACATAATTTGGACCTAATGATTTCAAATATTTAATCTTTTTTTCAAAATTCAATATACTTAGGTTTCAGATATTTAATTTAAAATTAAAACCATTGTAAAAAAACGGGTTTTGTTTAAAAATTGCAAAGGATTGAAATGATTTTACATATGAATTATTTGTAAAATTAATGATAATGACATTAATTATATTAAATAGTAAAAATATATTCTATTTAAAATTTTACAGCATTAAATATTATAATTTAAATTTATAAATTATCTCAATGAAAAAAGTCATTTTTAATTATATATTAGCGTATTTTTACTATTAATCAAATTATGAAGTTTATCATAAAAATATCAGAATTTTAACGAAAGTAAATTTTTATATCACACTTCCAAATAAAATGTTTACATTGTAAAATTAAAATTATTAATGTGCCTAAAACTTAAATTAGAAATGGTTTTCCATTAAAAGGCAGAAAAACATTGTTTTAATATATATTTGATGAATAAAAAAAATATCATTTTAATCATATAACATACATATATTATTAATTTCATTCACTCAAATGACTAATATGACATATAAATTATTTAAATTTATCATATATTTTTTAAATTTAGTTATATTTATTCCTGCTAACATAACGGCTAGGTTATAACAAAAATTTTATATTATGGGAATCTCACAGTTTTTTTAAACTAATGATTGCGTGAAGTACAAGCTAATTAAGAATAAAAAATATTTAAATCTATCATAAAACACATGGGAATTACATTCTGTCCCACTTAAACTGAATTTCTCTATTGAAATTCTTCAATTAGAAATAAACAGATGAGGATTTCTTTCCCTCATCATATCCTCAAGTTCCCATGTAGCTTATTCTATTTGGTGGTTCCTCCATAAAACATTAACCAATCAAGTGGTCATGTTTCATAGAACTTTTTTTCAATGTTCCAGAATATCTATCGATTGTTCTTCATATGAATGATCTTGCTCTAGCAGTACGACTTCTGAGCTTAGTACATGTGAAGGATCAGGAGGGTACTTTCTTAGGAGGGGTATATTGAACACATCATAAACGTGAGAGAGATACAGTGGAAGTTCCAATCGGTAAGATGCCTTCCCAACATGATCCAGAATCTCAAAAAGACTGACATGCCTAGGACTCATATTTCTCTTTTTTTAAATCTCATTACTCTCTTCCAGAGAGATTCTCATAAGAATACCTTATCACCCACTTAAAATTCTAGGTATTCTCTTTGGTTATCAGCAAAGCCTTTTCGTAGACTCTAAGCTGCTCTTATATGTTGTTGAATAGATATGACCTTTTTTCCATTTCATTAACAAGATCATGTCCTAATATATTTTCTCCCAAACTACATCCCAGAAAATTGGGGTTTTGAACTTATTTCCATAAAGGTCTTCATAAGGACCCATCTAAATACAGGAGTGAAAGCTATTGTTGTAAGAAAATTCCACCAATGGTAGGTGTCGATCCCAACAACCTTTTAAGTCCACTGAGAATGCTTTTTACATTTCTTCTATAGTTTGAATTTTTCATTCAGGTTGCCCATTTGTCTGAGGCTGATATGCAGTTTTGAAACTAAAATATGTATCTAGAGCATGCTGAAGACTTCATGAGAACATCGAGGTAAACCTCAGATCCCGATCAAATATAATGAAAATTGGTACTCCATAAAGTATTACCACTTATTTCACATATATATTGGCAAGATGATCAAGATAGAAATCCTCTCTAATAGAAATTTAGTGTGCCGACTTTTTAAGACAATCAACTATAACTATGATATAATTATTTCCTTTAGATGTTTTGGGAAGTCTGTTGACAAATTCCATAGTGATGTTTTCCCAATTCCATTCTGGTATGGGTCATGGTTGCAACATCTCCTTAGAATTTTGGCTTTTAGCCTTATCTTGCTGACAAACCTAGCATCGAGAGACATATTTAGCAACATCTCTTTTCATTCCATCCCACCAGAAGTACTCTTTCAGGTCCCTATACATCTTCATGCTTCCAGGGTGAATAGAGAATGAAGAACCATGAGACTCATCTAATATTTCCATATTTAATTCTGGTATTGGAGGAACACAAACACTATTCCTGAACCTTATTATTTCATCACAATAAATGTTGAATTCATGAACACTTCTCAACTTATATTGTACCTCTACATCTTCCTTATGTGGCTCTTTAATCTTCACATGTATTGATGGCTGAACATTCATTTGAGAAAGGTAAGATTTTTCACCTTCCATTATAATTTCAAGATCCATCCTTTGAAAATCCATAAATATTGAATCTTTCATGATCCTTATCATGGATAATATGGAAAGGTCTTGTTGCCTTAATAAAATTTCCACCTTGTTTTATTTCCCAATGTGGTAATGTATGGAGCAGTCATAATATTTAATCAACTCCAGCCATCTTTTTTGGAACATATTTAGATACTTTTGTGTGAAAATATACATTAAACTTTTATGATCAGTATAAATATCACACCTTTCTCCATAAATATAATGCCTCCATATTTTTGTTGCAATGATTACCGTAGCTAAATCCAAATAATGAGTTAGGTAAATTTTCTCATGGATTTTCAACTATCGTGAGGAATAATATATCACCATATAATTTTGAATTATAACACACCCCAATCCCTTCTTGGATGCATCGCTATTGATCACAAAAATTTCTCCACTACAAGGCAGTTTGAGAAAATGTGCACTAGGTAACCTTCTTTTTAGCTCCTTGAAATTCTCTTTACACTCCTCTGTCCAAACAAACTTAACTCTTTTTTTGATTCAACTAGGTGGGTTGATTAGATAATTGTGAAAAATATTTCCCAAAACATAAATAATAACCTTCCAAACTAAGAAAACTCTAGATCTCAGTTACTATAGTTGGTCTCAACCATCTTTCAATAACCTTTGTTTTTGCTAGATCTACAGATATCCCCACTCTTGAGATTATGTGACCCAAAAATGAAACTTTTTGAACCCAAAATTCAATCTTGGTAAATTTTTCAAAAAGATTATCATTTCTCAGGGTCCTCAATACAATTCATAAGTGATCTTCATGTTCATAATTGAACTTTGAATAGAAAAGAATATAGTCTATAAATACTACCACAAAAAAGTCAATATTGTCTCTAAAGACTCTATTCATTATATCCATGATGATAGAAGGGTCCTTAGTAAGACCAAATGGAATCACTATAAATTCATCATGTATGTACCTTGTATGTAAATCTGTCTTTGGTATATCCTATCTTTAACCCTTAATTGATGATACCCTGATTGAAGATCAATCGTTGAAAAGTATTGATCTCTGCGTAGTTGGTAAAATAAGTCATCAATGTGTTGGAGAGGATATTTGTTATTGATAGTGATCTTGTTAAGTTCTCGACAATTAATGAAGAGTCTCATTGATCCATATTTCTTCTTAACAAACCGAACTGGTTCTCCCTAAGGTTATGTACTAGGGCATATAAATCCCTTATAAACATTCTCTTGGAGTTTCTTCTTCAATTCTTATAACTCAACTAGGTCCATTCTAGAAGGTGTCTTTGAAATGGGCATAACACCCAATATGAAATCTATTGAAAAAAAATCATGAATTGGTGGAAGACCTAGAAATTCCTCTAGAAATACATCATTAAACTCCCATACAATGGGAATATTCTTAATCATGAGTTCCTCACAAACCAATTGAGATAAATAACCTTCAGTTATTGGAATCAATACCCATAAGATGGAATAAATTTCCACTGGAAGGTTATATTCATCCTTGCATCGATAGATGAACATAGATTGATCTCGAATATGAAATGTGACTTCCATTATTTTGAAATTGACTTGATCACCAAAAAAGGACAGCCAATAAATTCCATGAATCAAATAAAACTCCATTATTTGAAGGATAACCCGATTTGCAGGAAGCACCTTCCCAAAAACCTCAATTGAAGAAGAATTATAAACATTTAATGCAACTCTTGTGCCATTATGAGTTATTATAGCTAACTCAACAACAAATTATTGAGGTAGTACGATGATATCCTTAATATATTTTTTGAAATAAAATAATGGGTGGATCCCATATCAAATAAAACATTTTATACTTTAGGGAGGATAGTAAGTGTACCTTTCACCACTTCACTATTGTACTCCACATCACCGATAGAAATTTCATGTGACTTTCCTTTTTTATTTGGCCTTAAGAGTTTGTTGAATTTGGTCATAATAAAAAACTCTTGGAATAGGGTATTGATTGGAATAATGTGCCATTTCCTTGACCTTGTAACATTTAAGTGTAGGAGGTGAATTCTGTGTATCCTTTTCTCTATTCACATTAGTAGAAATATTTTTCCAATCACTATGGGATTCAACTACCCGATGACATTCCTTTCCACATTTAAAAGATTTAATTGCCCCTTTAAGACAATCCCCTCCTTGTTTCATTACAAACATTGAGAATGAGGGAAAAATTATCTTCTTTTCAGTGTGGTCATTAGATTTTCCTTTGAATTCCATTCTCTTCCTCTTATCAAACCCACGTGACTGATGAGTTACACCAATATCCATATCAAACATGAGAGCACATCAAACAATTTCATCCTAGATATTGAAGTCCCTTATGTCTAACACCCATCAGAGACTTGGTTTTAAGACACTAAAGAATTTATTGATCTTACTCGGAGGTTGGATAAAAAATTCTGGAAGCGTACCTTTCAAGTCTTTTAAAATTTTCATCAAAGGTACCAACAAATTCATCATCATTTTTCTTTAGTTCATGAAACTCATTATCCATCCTTGTTTGAATAATATGAGGAAAGTACTTATTGAAAAATAAATTCTCGAACTCAGCCCATTCTATGGACTCAATTTCATCTCTTTGCCTCATATTCTTGATAAGATTCCACAATGGATGATCTTCATCATCAAAAAAATGTACTAATAAGATGACTTTATTATGTTCATAAAATTGTTGAACTGAAAATATATTTTAAGTGGTACTAATCCATTGTTCATACACTAATGGATCAAATGACCCGCTGAATGATGGTGTATTCTGCCTCATGAAGGATCCAACAGAATGTTGCTCCTTCCTTTTCTCGTTTGGAAGTCTTGAATGATTCATAGAATAAAGAAATTTATGTGAGCATGGCTACAAGAATTCTCATTCCAACTCCCATAACATTTGGTTTTTCAAGGGTACAATCATTGCATTACCCATCACATTCAACATTAACACGGTTCCTTCGGGTTCCATCCATTGACTAAAACCAATGAGCATTGTGCGAGAAACAATAATTACAATAGGAAAACAACAAAATCTGGAATAAAATTTCACATTTAGGTCTTATCATATATTAGTCCTAGCCATTTCTAAAACACTAGGATTGAGTCTTATGCTTAGACATATCCTTAGGGTTCTTACTAAGACGTTAAAATCCTTGCTTCCAAAGGCTAACTATACCTTTCCTCTAATACCAACTATAAAAACCAATACATTACATACATTGTTAATACTTCAAAATTGACGTATATTTATTACAACATATAACAAAACTATGTGAAGACCATATAGGTATAGTGTCTTTTGAAACTAGGAAACATAAATAATTGGTTCATAAAGAGTCTACATTGTCTCATGTTAATTTGATCATATCTAGACTCATTTTTGGAATATTATATTTAATACCCTTTGCCTAACCTAGGGAAAATAAAAAACAAAATTGGGAGCTCAAATTCTCAGTAAGGGTAAACAAATGAAATTTCAATCATATCATATTCTTAATATCATTATGTTTAAAAATATTTTCCTGCATAAGAGGTCATAATATCACAACACGAGATAAATCATAGAACTGCAATTTAATCAAAATCATCATAAAATAAGACATGAAACTTTGTGGAATACACACATAGGAAAAGAAAATCATTTCATATTAGTCATGACTCATTTCCAAGACCATCGTAGTGGACAATGTCCATTACTGAACTGTTTTTAGTCCTCATTACAGTCCTATATCACTTCACGAGATTAAATTTTTATTCCATCCATGTCTATCTCATGAGATACAAATCTTTACCCAATGCATTGTATGGATATATTGGTCCCACCCATGTCATAATGAAACCATTTTTATGTGTGACACAAAATCATAAATCATACATCATAGCATACACATGTAATAAAATGGGATTCTTAAACATGCCATGATAAGATAAAAGGAATTCTTAAAAATAATTACATCAGAACATAATAAACTAAAACTAATAATATTGATAGAAACATAACCCTATATAATCTTAGATGGAAAATAATTTTGATAAAACACTTGAACTTAGTTCTTGAGGAAAATATCCTTTCTTCATCAAAAACATTTTCTTTTCTCAACATGTCACAAAATATTAAATTAAAAGAAGTTAATTGAAAATATTAATGAAAACTTTTAAAGGAATATTACATGGAAATAATTTCCTATTAATGCATAAAAATATGTTCATGACGTATATTTTAAAAAACATTTTTCTTGTACATTGGCTAGAAATGTCAAAAAGTATCTCGTTCTGAAAATGAAAAAAGATTCTTTTCTATTGCTTTACTAAAAACTAATCTATAGGTAAAATTGTATTTTAAAAATTGTAGGAGGATATAAATAATATTACATATTGAGGAATCATTGATGAGGATGATAAATATTCCCCAGTAAATATCGAAGTATAAACAAGCTGAGATAAAAAAATGATATTTCGATATTTTCACTTACCTTTGGTTTGATATGCGTTGTATGTATCTGAAAATCCTGTATAATGATTTCAATAATTCCATTAAAATATTAAAGAATTATAGTCATTTTTATGATATAATATATGGTAATATTCTTATCTATTTATTAGTACCATTTCATTGTTACTCGTTATTCGGGTGTTAACTGATTTATATTTTTATGCATGTTTAGACAAATAAATTATTATTCCTATTTTTAAGTTATAGTTATATCATTTAAAGAATGGTATTAGTATAATATATATCACATTTATTATTTCAATTAATTTATATAATCATTCTTTAATAAAGTTCATGTAGAATTAATTGCATCACATCGTGGAGACGGTAGGTCGTACTTATGTATGAGTGATGATATCATTCTCATGACTATGAAATTGTATTGAAGTGTATGGGGTATAATATTTTAGAATCAATATCATTTTAAATTAATCATATATAGTAATTACTTCCATCATTATACCCATCCATGTATGTTGGTGATGAAAAAAATAGATTACACCATGGCATGGAGACCGTATTCTGTACGTACGCACACGTGATGATTTCATTTTTCATAGGAAGGGTAGAAGGTGAAATAGGGTTGTTTAATATTTATAATAAAATATCAGTATATGAGTGATACTGATGTTATAAATTTATTTTTAAAAAACTAAAGAAGAGGAAGTAGAAGAGGAAATACATTTGAATGAATCAGTATAAGATATTACCTCTTCCTCGAAGTTCCTCATTTAAAAATCCTTTTAGGGAACTCGAGATAGCCTTTTGAGAAGACCAGAACCTCTATAATGCAAATATAGAGTTATATAAGAGTAATTGGTAGGGTTTGGATGATCTTGAAGGCTCTCAATCGAGTGAAGAGGAGAGGTAAGGGGTGTCCTTTTATAAGAGAGGAGAGGGGCATATTTGGAAACCTCAAAAATATTAATTTATAATAAAAACCAACCCCACATAAAAACCTCCAAAATGACTCAAATTCTAAGATGAGATGAGATAGAGTTTTAATATGATCAACCAATATAATTTAGGCATGTTTTGATATATTTTCAACCCTATAATTTTGATTTATCCTTACTTAATCTATTTTATTTTATTTGTGGTAACAATGTTATAAATTTTAAATGGTAATAAATACTTACTTTTGTTTTGTTAATTGTACATAAATGGATACATAATGACATTTTAGACTATATAAATTTTAATTTTTGATTTTTACATATTTTTGTGATATTTAAATAATTTTATAATATGTTATTTTTATTATATATAAATAGTATAAATTTTGACACAATTAATTTATTTGAAATTAAATAAAATCCACGAAGGAGATATTTTCAAAACAAAATATTGAATAGATTCCTAAAAAGTCATATGAATAATAAAAATTCGTGGAGAACATTGATTATATCATATATTATTTATTTTAATATTTTTATAACTATTTATTTGATATTTCTCTTGATAAAATATTTACTACAACATTTTTGTATAATTATTTAATCTACTTATTCTCTGCATATAAATTAAAAATAAAAAAATAAGATGATGATAAATATAATATATTTCATAAAAATAATTTGATTATATTTAATTTTCTAAAAAAACATCTTTAAAATTTTGTAGTTATTAAATTATAACGATGACAATTTTGACATCATTTAAAATAAAATAATATAAGTGTCACAATCACTTTTATAAGGCTTTAAACGGTCCAAAAGTCACACCTTGGATGCTTATGGTTTAAATATACTCTACCAATAAGATTTGTTCTTGTTTTTAGTCCTTTCAATGGGTATTATTATTTTAATGATAACAATATTATTTAATTTTCACTAAATAAATAATTTCTGAATCATTAATGTATAAGATATTAAAGTAATTAAATATTTCATAAAAATTATAAATAAATTACCATGATAAAGAAGAAAAAATTATATTTAAAATTAGTATTTATAATTAAATTTATATTCAGTATAACCCTATATTAAAAATAATTTAATTATTAAAGTTTGAGTGAGACGTATTTCACTTTCCTTTATATAAAATAAATTAATTGTCTCAATCTCATCCTTGTGGGTGACAATAGATACCATTTAGACCCATGTAAGTTTTTAGATTAATTAAAATAATCCAATTAAGACAAGTGTTATAGTAATTTTATAATATTATTTTTACCCTTAATTACCTGATTTACCTATAACTATGGTAAATAAAATTTACAGTAGTTACTATTCATAATGCTCAAAAATAAAAGTAGCCTATTGACATAATTTGGACCTACTGATTCCAAATATTTAATTTTTTTTCCAAATTCAAGACATAGAATTTGCGAAAATTTAATTTAAAATTAATCTCTTTGTCGAAAAAACGGGTTTTTTTTAAAACATTTCAAAATATTGAAATAATTTTACCTATAAATTAATTGTAAAAATAATGATAATGAAATTAATTATATTAGATAATAAAAATAAATTATATTTATCATTTAAAATCCTTATATATTATAATTTAACTATATAAATTATCTCAAGGAAAAAATTTGTTTTTAATTAAAATTTTGGGTATCTTTACTATTCATTAAATTATGAAGTTTATCAGAAAAATATCATAATTTTAACCAAAGAACATTTTTATATCCCTCTTCCAAATAAAAGTTTTACATAAAAATATTAAAAATAATAATTTCACTATATCTTAAATAAAAAATGGTTTTCCATTAAATGGTGAAAAATAGTCTTTTTAAAATTTATTTGATGAATATCAAAAATATCATTTTAATTATATAACATACATATCTTATTAATTTCATTCACTCAGCTAAATAATATAACATATAATTGATTTAAATTTTCATATATTTTTAAAAGTTAGTTATATTTATTCTTTCTAACAAAATGGCTAGGTGATAATAGAAGTTTTATATTAATGGCATCTCATAGTTTGTTTAAATTAACGATTGCATGAAAAACATGCTACTGCAGAATAAAAATAATTTTAATATTTCATAAATGAAATGGGCATTACATCATGTATATAACTTGATGGTTTATTGAGATGTTAGTATCCTAAGTTTTCATATTTATGTGGATTATATGATTATTTATAGATTGATAGAGACAAATATTGATGATTTTAAGGTTGAATTGTCTAAAATTTGTAATTTAAAGGATATAAATCTAACAAAATGTTGTTTGGTGATATGAATTGTAATATAATTAATCATTGTAACTTTAATTCTAACCCAATATATGTTTATCCAAAAGGTAGAGGAAATTTTTTGAAAGAGTGATTAAAATATAATTAAGTCTAATTTAGAAAAAAGCCTTAAAATAATTAACAATAAGTTAACATAGAAAAAAATTATTGGATTAAGACATGAAAAAATCCATTTTCATGAGTAGTCATAAGTATGATTTATGTCTTGGTTTGTGAATGGATGAACATTACGCATGTAATGAGAGTAGTTAAATAATTCATTGACAATATTGAAAGATAGAATTTGGGGGAATTTATGTGGATCCTATAGTATCTAAATGATTTCATAAGTTTTTTTCTCTATTTTAGAGTGGATTACTCATTGTAAATATTTATTGTTTTGTACTTTTGATGATATTATGGAAATATGATGTACAATACTAGCTATGTGTTTACTCATGGAAGAATAAATACAAGTTGGATGTTGAAATGTCAACCTCTAGTTACAATTTCTATTAAGAAAATAAAGAATGATTCCATGATTATTCCCCAATGGAATTCCACTAGATGATGAAAGCCACAAGAAGTTTAAGGTTTGATAGATATCATATCACTGATAGATATCTTTGTAAGGATACCAAAATTGTTGTTAGGTGGATTGAAAAATAGATCAATGAATCATGGTGTTTGATTCAATGGAAATCCCGTGGTTTAACTGATTACTAAAAAGGGTATTATGTCTATGTTTGAACTACTCACTACATGGATGATGTGAGAATGGTGTGGTGTAGGAAACACTGTTTCTCTAATATATATTATAATTTAGATAGAGTAATTCCACTTGAATCAATATATTCACAACAAAATGCATGGAATCCAACAAAATTAAGATATTAGTACTATTAGATGAATTTTTTGGGAGTACATGACTAATTTTTTGAGGTTTCATGAACAAATTTGAATTATAAATCTCCATGGTAGTACAGTCATTGTGATTCTAACATTGAAAACTAAATATAATAAAATTAATTTTGTTTTCTCATATGAACATTGAATGAAAATATAAGGCACATAAAAATAAATTATTATTCCATATAATTTTCTTCCTTGTATTCATTTAGTTTCAGACTAAGTATTTGGTAATTTAATGTTAATTTTATTTCCTATACTATAGAGCATTTAGTTAGGGATGTGTGGAATGTCGTTGTGCATAATGTTAGTAGAGAAAAATTCCAGGTGAATGAAGTTCATAAATTATAGTTGTTTAACTTCTGGTGACTTTACAATTTTATGTTGTATCCTCCCAAAAAAGGGTATTAGATCATTGGTTCAGAGAATAAGATCTCAACATAGTAAGGATTCATCATTCCAGATGTATTTAAATTTAGATTTTTTATAAGTTACTATGTTAGGGATATATTTTCTGAAGAAGGAAATCTATGAGTCAGTATATTTTGTGGAAGATAAATTGGTTTTTGGAGGAATTAGATAGAATATTTTCTAATAAAAAAGGATCTTGATGTTTCAATCATTTATAGTATTAAAGATTAGATGTTGAAATTTGAAAATGAATGAATGGAAATGAAATATATTAGTTTTATTCAGATGTATTTTGTAAGAAATATTGCATTCCATATATAGTGAATAAAATACCAAATTAATAACATATTATATTACTGTTGAATATGTTTGAGAAGACTAGAAAACTCAACAATGTTTTTATTATGAAGAGGTTATTAATTATGATTCTATCAGAATTGATATTAGTGTCAATCATGTGAATAAATTTAACATTACCTTGAATCAACTTGAGGTAGTAAAGGTAACATTTATAGATGATGTTTAAGAGATTGTTTTTATTTTTTGACTTGATAAAATCATTGGAAAATATGGTGAAAAATTAATAAATTACTCTAATAATGATGATATGATGTTTGAAGACATCCAATAATTGATTCCTCCCAATTAATTATACATTAAGGAAGTCTAATGATCTTCTATAAATGCTTTTAATATAGATATAAGAGAAAATTAACCTGATAAATGAAATATGATATGTCCAATGGGTTAATATAGGGTGATAAATCTTGGGAAATTAACAATTTATGGCCCGATATCTTGGAACTGTGGAAAAAGGGGGAACCCCCCAGAAATATTACTATGATCGGAAGGCTAACAAAATAAAAACATTCCAAATCTCAAGTTTTAAAAATATCATAGTGGAAGAAGGTATCAAAATGATTATTATTTTAAATGTTTCATTGGAATCCTGAATGATATATTCAAGAGAATCATTCAATTCCAATGGTGAAAGATGATTCATATCAAATTTTATCATCAAATTATTTAGTGAAGTGAATCTTTTATATTTTGAATGTTTATAGATTTTTTGGAAGGTAGATGTTAAAATAATAATGATGAATATAGGTTTTATGGTGTTTATGGTTTTTCTATATATCGTAGAGATTAATAAGAATATTATTTATGTTTTACAACAAGATGATATTAGTTTCAAAATAGTGATTTGTAATGGGGTTTGGTGAATCACTTATTGTTACTTAGTCATTTCTTGGGAGGTGAAAGATGTAACTCATTATCATACCAACATGAATAGAAGGAGTTAACATTACATGAGTGAATTTTTTTTGAAGCATGAATTTATGGAAATAAAAGTTCTGTAATTAATTTGGAAAGAGTATAAATATTATATAAATAAAAGGAATGTTAAACCTTGTGTATTTAGGCAACATATATTGTGAAAGATTTATATATGGAAGGAAATTAATGATAATTTAGTGAACCTGACCCCAGTATCCCAGAGTTGGTGGTTACATTATTACATGTCACTAGATATAATAAATACCATCCCAAAGGAAAATATAGTTTAGTAGTACTGTTAAACTATATACATACATGAAATTCACATTATATTTTAAAACATAAAATAGAAAAGTAATTTTCCTTGATATTTACATTATCCCATTATAGTATCCCCTCATATCAACTAAAAACCACTTCTTAGTATCATGGGGAAAATAAAACATAATAAAGGGGGGATATATGATTATTAGTAAGTGTATGTGTATAGTGGAATATATGAATAAATAATTCATAATCAATATAGAAATTTAAATAACTGAATAAAATTCCATTTAATCAATATCACGATCATAATATGGTAGGAATAGATGATTATAAACTAATTACATATAAATAATAACATGATCTTGTAACTTACCAACATATATTCCAGATAATCAAATAATCACATGGAATATCAATGAATGAATTAATAATTATGGAATGAATAACACTAGAAATATTAAACATAGCATTAAGCCCTTATTCCCAAAATTATCACAATCAAAGCCTTGTACCAAGACATCTTACATAAATGTGTAAGGCCTCATCCAAATACCCAAGATAATTTGTCTCATGAGTCTAACTGATGCATTGAGGGCTATATAATTTTGGGCCCCACATATAATATAATAAGTGAAAAACATTTATCATATGAAAGGGGTAAAACATAATCAACATAAATATTCATATTGAATGTCTAAAAATTACATTTTAATACATACCACAATAAATAATCAAAACCATAAAAAATTAATATTAATATAGTGAATTATAATAAAAATATATATCTTTAGTTAAAATGATCATAAAACATCCAGTAAAATAGTAATGATGGTATCAATACAACATATCCCTAATAGATCATAACTACAATAAAGGGATTATGTCATTGATTGTAATTTCCAAGATGTTAAGGTAGATATGGATTATTTAAATTTAGTTAAACCCTATTTGAGTTCAAGTTTGTTGATTAAGCCCTGGTAACCGCACCTTGAGGACTATAAGTTTGATTTTGTGGAATAAGATAATAGGTGGCTAGACGCCGTTGAATTAATTTAGAATAATTAAATGACATGAATTAAATTCATGAGATGAATTTATTTCATTATTTTTATTAAATATAAATAATTTGATTTATTTTTCCATGCCCCATGATTTTTTATTGGGAATGAATTAAATACACATCATGAGTTCAATTCATGGCGAGTATTGGTTTAGACAGAATAAGTTCAAGATGTGCATTGTATTTTTCCCTACTGGGACCAATGATTTATACCTTTTTATCATACAAATAATGTGAATAAACCATGATTGTTTTTTAAAAGGGTATAACCCCTTTATTTTCTGATTTATCCTCCCACAAAATGACTCATCTCATGTAAAATATTTCTAACAACTATCCTAGAATTTTATCATCATCTATTTTCTAGGATCTATGTCGCTCACCACCAGTCACATTAGAATCATATTGGTTATTGATTAAATCCACTTCGTTCCTTTCTATGTTCATTTCTTCATATTGATTGATATTTTAGTGACCTCTAATAAGCCACACATTTTGGGGGGTTTTTTCCATTTTTCCATTTTCTCCCATTTATTCTTGATTACAAGAAAAAAACAATTGAGTATTAATTTAGCAAAACAATGTAGGTGGTCTAGATATTTCCCCTAAAATTCATATTTGTTTTAGCAAACACCATTGTTCCATGAACCCAATTTCTCCAGTGCCTCCTACTAAATTTCTGTTAAATTAAATTATATGATTGTAATACCTTTCTTAAATGACAATTCCATATCTTTACGTCAATTCGAGGACAATACTGGGGTCCTGAATTAAGTAATCCTTGGATTTCCTCACAAATATTTATAACAAGAATATACATATTAATATCATTATTCACAGATTTATACTTGGTTTTTTATAGAATACCTTTGATGGACTCACTAGGTGGATGCCTTATGTTCTCACACATGATTGATACCTGGTTCCCTAGGGAATTACCTTGTATTGGCACGGTGGTAATTGTGTTATACCATGCCATGAGAAATACATGGTTCCCTATGTAGAGTATTATAGACAGTCTCAAAGGCTTGTGCCTTTAGACAATGTTAATATTGATACATGGGTTCCACATATAGATTAACATGGAAAGACTATTATGGAGATAAATACCTATAATACTATTATAGTGATACTTGGATTACTCTTTATGGATCACCTTGGCTAGGATCATGATTCCATTATAATAATATTTAAAAATCAATTTTTATTAAGTTTAAGGATGCATCCACCAAGCTAAAGAACACATTCTTGTTCAGTCCATGTTTACACTTGGATCTTTGATGACCCATTCATGCTTCCAATTAATGTATGCTAGTATAATTATATATATATCTATATAATTTTACATATATTATATATTTTTATAGTTTTAATTGGTTATACAATATCAAGACGATGATGAAGAAGATAGCATTGGTCGGGTATCCATTGAGGACCCCAGACCGATGGGTTTTATTTATTTACATATTTACCATTATCATTAGCTGTAAAATTATCATTTTATATGCATAAATTGGATATTTCTAGAAACTGTTGGTGGTGTCCTACTATGTTAATCTCACACCCCGTTTAGGCTGTCCATGGTACCCGAATAGACTTCTTGGTTGCAGTGATAGACAAGCGGAAGTTCCCAACATATAATTTTTTATTTTCATTACTAGGATGGAGTACAAGAGAAGCAAAACAAGCATATACATGTTATTCTATTATAGAAAGATTTTGGTCTTTTTTCTTTTGTTGGAATGTTTTATATTCCTCTACCCTTTTATATCATCTACCTTCCTATTTGTATGGCATCATGACATGATCATTTTTTTGTATATGAATTTTATTCAGGCTCCACCTATTCATTATCTCGATGATTTATTATTCTGCTGTATGTAGTTATTTATTACTATTTCAACATCTTATCATTGTTATTTACCAATATTCTACACTATGATCAAGACTGAATTGGTTCCCCCATACAATTTATTTCCCCTCACTGCTACTAGGTAGCCTCTAGCATACAGGGATGAGTGCTTGAGGTTTGTGGCCAACCAACTCAGGGACCGATTAATGGCTCACATGGAAGGATGCTGAAATGTGGTATTGAAGGATTTTTTAACATTTGTATTAATATTTGGGTATTAGATAGGTAACGTGGAATATTTATCAATTAGGCTATGAGCTCTTTCCTGAGAGTAGATAACCACTATATGGGTGAATTCAAAATTACCTAGGATTGAATATTTCTATATTGGCGTGTTCCTATTATAGTTGTATTGATTTTATCATTGGGTGACACACATGTTTTGTGACATTATTATTGTTGATATTAATATTTTTGGGGAACTTTTTCTCTTGGAATGGTATGAAAATTAGGTATCAACTCATGCCTTATTATAGGCACCTTAAGATTTAGATGTTATTCATTATTCCATGCAATATTGGTTTATTTTTTTAGTTTCATTTCCTTTGATTGACATGATTTCCATTAATATTTTTATATAGAGGTTCTAATTATTAGTTAGGGGATAAAATAATTCGATTAATTAATGTGTATGCATCCATATAAACATTTATTCTCATATATATTGATTATGTGACCTTAATTAACATATTATTCTATGTTTGAGAAAAAGAACACCATTCATATGGATAGAAATGTTTGATTATTCTGATTACATGAACTCAAATTTCAATTAATTAGTAATGTACTTATATAAATTGGGAATGGATATTCACTTAATTAATTCATTTTACATGGCCTGTTAAATCTTGATACAAGATGTAAGGGTTAGTTCATAGTTATATGAAGATCCAATTTCATTTTATAAAGAGTATGTGAGTTTATAAATGAGAATTGTGATTCATATAACAAGGATGTTATATCTATATGTATATAAATAAATATTAACTTATATAAGATTAAAATTTTAAAATAAATGGTCACCGTTAAATGGGGATTCCAATTGAAAAGTCAAGGGTATTTTCATCTATTCCTTTTAATTAAAATTCCATATACTAAAACCCATATGTTATTGTATTAGACATTGAACCTGAACCGACCGTAGTAGTTGGTAGTAGGCAGTTTTCATGTGATATGTTTTGATCCATACTATCACATAGACCTCGATTTATGAGCATGTAGAGAGGGGTGGCTCATTTATTGGATGTCCTTTTACCCATACTTTCCTGCTATCATAGATCCAATATGTTAAATCTTATCTAAAGGATGTGTTTGGAAATTATTGAGCTATGATGACATGAAGTCTTTCAGTCATGTGATGGGGGGCAGGACAAACATGTTTGGGAGGTGGTGGGTCTTTAGCCAGCTATATTACCTCCAAAATTTGCACCAGAGGAACCTCTTGTTATTCATTCATTGAGTGTCGATTATCAGTTTCAATAGAGATTCTGTAATTTTTTATATTCTTTTACAAGGATATTTATGAATCAACCCTACTATGTGAGAGTTGATAATATAATTTCAAAAGAAACATCCTCCCACCTTCTAAGGGGATGACAATCCTTAGTTTTCCGAGTCATGGATAGATTCCGTGTTACAAATTTTTGAGAATTTGGAGATTCCTCTAGAGGGGACAATGAATCTTTACACCTATATGATTAATGAACCTACAAAACATTGGTGGGATTTAATCTATTAAACTAATCATCACCATGTTATGGTATGGGAGGACATCCAAATATCCTTCAATTATTATTTCTTTCCACATATGTTGAGATCAGACTGGGATAAGGAGTTGATACAACTACAATAACATTATATTTCCATAATAGATTATTCCAAATGTCTTACAAAGCTCTCAAAATTTTCACCAACTCTAACCACTGATGAGATGATGACTCCAATACAGTTTGAGGATAGTCTTGTGTACAACATCTGATCATATGTGAATATCTTTCAGTTGACCACAATTATATTGAAAAAACTAGGACCTTATTAATAAGTACAACTTCATGGAAGATGGTAGTGACATTCAGGTTAGTTGAGCTTTGATATAGGGAGACGGTTCTTATTTTTTTAAGAAACATCATTTTGAATCTACTTGTGGTAGTAGATAGAGTTATAAGAAACACACCCAAAGTTATATGTTGTGTCATCAGTGTAGTGGTATGGGCCATAAAAAGAATTAATTTACGAGGGACTTAATTACGTGTTGATATTGTTGTATAATGATTCAACTACATAATTTCTACCATAATTTTCATCTAGAACATAGAGATAAAGGATATATTATATCAATATATTTGAGTATAGGATCAATAGTCCCACATTAAGCAAGGAGTTTTTATATATATAGAAGATGATTCTCAGTAGGTGGATGTGGCTAAGGAATTAGACTTTATAGGTGTAACTATTACAGATAAGACCTACCTAGATTTGTGAATTTTTATATTATGGTTGCAGATTTGGATATATGACAGAAATGAAACCTACCCATGTGGAGTAGAGTCCATGGCCTTCTATAGTTTGAGGTACTATTATAGTATTCTATAATTTAGTTTCTACATTATTAGATATAGGTGATTCTTAGTATTTTATATATGTGGTGATTTTGAATATTATTATAATGTAAGTAGAATACTTCTATGGTGTGATGACTCTCAACACACTATTAGGTGTTTGATCAAAGAGTATACGCCATAGTAAGTATTTCATTCTTGAGGTGGGATGATATCTTTTCCTTTGGAATTTTTTTCTCAAGATGAAATGATTCAATATGATTATCAGGATGGGTTTGTTGGTTCCATACCAGAACCTTTTTAATTACTATCATTAGAGGGTGTCTTTTACATCATCTAAGGGAATTAATTTCTTTTCATAATGGTGAATTTGTTCTCTTGGAGAGTGGATTTAGACTAGAGAATAATGGGTTAATTGGGGTAATGGACCAGATGGCTAGTCACTTTATGGTCGTTCCGGAATGCAAAGTATAGAATTATCACCTTTGGTGAATCATTTTAGTGATTTACTCCTTGAATAATTCTCCGGATCAACTTCTATGAGAAAGGATGAGTTCAACATTGATATAGTTTCATGGGTGGAACAAGTTTATATTTCACCTTAGAGGATAGTACCTATAGAGATCCAATAACTCAAAAATAAGTTAGAGGATGTAGAAGCTATGGGTTTTATATGACCCTATAATACACCATGATGTTTACTAGTCCATTTTAGCAAGAAACTGACAATAACCCTAGGTAGTTCATGGATTACCACCAATTTAACCAAAATGTGGTAAAGAACCAATATCAACTACCTCATATGTGTGACCTCTAGGACTATCTCCAAGGAGTAATGATTTTCTCCATGATCGAATTGAGGCCATTCTACCCTTTGGTGGGCGTGATACCATAAAAAATACAATGTATATTATTCCCAAGTAGATATGTCCTATATGAGTATTTGGTTATTCTATTTGGTCTTATGAACTCTCAAGCAGTTTTCATGGATCTAATGATTCATGTTTTTCTATCGTATTGGGATTGATTTGTGGTTCTATTCATGTAAGCTATCTTGCTGTATTCATGAACATAACAAGACCATTAAAAACATCTCGATATAATGAGGAATACACTATGAGATAACCATCATTATGCCATGCTCAAAAAATTCACTTTTATATTCATAAGGTTCATTTCCTGGATTATATTATCTCAGTGGATGATGTGTCTGTTGACCCTGATAAGAGAGTGTTGTAGTTTATGGGGTGTATACCAATAATTTCATTGACATATACAGTTTCCTAAGACTCGATGTTTGGTATAGAAAATATATTTATTAATTTTCACACATAGAAGTTCCACTCATCGGATTTAATAAAAAGGTTGTTATTGTTTTTTGGTCAGATTCATGTGTGACAACCTTCCATGAGATGAAAGGGAGATTTAATTCGGAACCAATCCTAATTCTTTCAGAGTTTGGAAGAACTTATATGGTTTATTGTGATTCACTAAGAATAAAGCATATATTAATTATGATGATGGTAGATTGGGATATAGCATATATGATCTTCTAGTTGAGATCTCATGACTGTAATTACCATACACATGAACTCAATATAGAATCTTTCTTTCATGAGTTACATTTTCATGCGAATTACCTATTGGTGAAGTGGTTCATCATTTATATAGAACATAAATATCTCAAGTAAATTTATACATTGTTTGACTTGAATATTGAGAAGTGAAAATGGGCCAAGTACATTCAATAATTCGACTTTGGTCTCCCTTATACACCCAAAAAGGGAAATTTAGTAGCTGACACTCTGTCTAGAAGTCTCAGAAATTGGATTTCCAAGAGCCCAATAGTGAGTAGAAGTTGATCAAACTATTTTTTGTGATTCACATTGAGGTCTAAGAGTGTCATGAGAAACCTATATCGTGATCTTTGGTAGTGAAAAATTCTGTTATAGAATGTGTATAGATGAGAAAACTTTTCAATCCAGAGGGACTAGGATTTAGGGAGACTGTCTCACGAGAGGACCCACCAACTAGTTGGTTTATTAATGAGGATGACATCCTACACATCCATAGATATATCTGGGTTCCTACATACAAATGAGAAGAATTGATACGGGAATATCATGACTTTATCTGTGTAGTACAACATGGGATTAGAATTAATTACCAATACCTACATCATCAATAATGGTGGCCATGTAAGAATAGGTAGATTGCAAGTTTTATCACACAATACTTTACTTGTCATCTAGTGAAAATTGAGCACCAATGACCTCCTGGACTTTTAAATCCTTTGTCTCTTCCCAAATTGAAATGGGATGATGTAACTATAGATTTTATGTTTGCTTTTTTTAGATACCATTTAGGTAGCGACACAATATAGGTGATTATCTATAGATTGAAAAAATTCACATAATTACTATATATACAAGATACCTTCTCAGTAGATGATACTGAATGGTCTTTTCATTGGGATATTTTATGCATTAACTGGGTTCCCCATTTTTTATATCAGATAGAGATTCCCAATATATGTTGTGGTTTTGGATGTTTTTGCCAAATTCACCATGTTAGTAGGTGCATTTTAGTTCAACATATCACCCTTAGACCTACAGTTAGTCCACGAGTATGATACAAGTGTTATTTGACATTCTTTATGCATGTTTTCTTGATTTTAGAGGTTCATTTGAGAAACACAAACCTCTAGTAATGTTTTTCAATAATAATATCTTAAAATAATCTATTCATGTGGATCCTTATGAGTCTATTTATGGTACACCATGTTGTACACCCACGTGTTAGTTATAGGTAGGCGAGACAATGAAACTAGGAAGTTGTCTCATTTAGGAGACATCATAGAAGGTGTAGATGATTAATAATCATAAGTATAAGCTCAGTCTAGGCATAAGTCTTATACTGATCATCACTACTAACCTCTAGAGTTTGAGGTGGGACATTGGGTAATTTTTTTGAGTTTCTCCTAGACTTGGTCACAAACAAATTTATAGACAAGGCTATATGTCAACTTGTTAGGTTGGGTCTTTCAAAATCTTATAATGATTCGGTCTGGAAACCTATTGGTTGGAATTAACTAATTGGTACTGGGACATGCAGAATGTGTTCCATGTAGTGACGATTCAACATTATTACTCCAAACCGTATCATTTGATTGAAATTGAGGATATAGAGATGAAAATAAATGTGTCCTTTGAGGATCATTTGATATGTGCCATTGATCAGATCACGAAGGCACTCCATGGACCGTTATTGCCCCTACTATGGGTGATATGGAAGTTTGTAAACATATAGGATGATGTTTGAGAGAAAGAGGACGATGTAGATACTCAATTTCTAAAACATTTCTCAAAGGATTTTTTATCACCTTCAGAAGGGAAACTCAGGGAAAAGTTACATTAAAGAGGGGAGGTTGTATCCCCCTATAATTTAGGGAGGTCTGTATTCATTAAATTTAGTTAAATATTAGTTGATTTTATATCATTTTGGTTATTACCTAGTAACTGCACCGTGATGATGATAATATTTCTTTTAGGGAAAAAGATAGCATGGAGATGAAGGCTATAACCTGGTAGTAGAAGAAATACACTACATTAATTTAATTTATTATGAGTATTCAATATAAATGATGAGAATTGCTTTGTCCAAGCCTAATGAGTTTTTATGGCATGTTAATTCAATACAATCCATAAAATAAATTCAATATGTGTATTCGTTTGGATAGAATACGTTCACAATTTGCATTGGATTTTTCCCATAGAGGGGATATTTACACGACACGTAAAATATTCTTGTTTTTAATATCCCCAAATATTATTTTAAGGGGTAGAACCCCTTTATTTTATCATTTAACCTCTTACATGGTGCCTCCTCTCTTGTAGAATATCCATAATGCCTAACTTAAGCTTTCATATTCCTCCACCATCTGAGGTCTATGTTTCTCACCATTAGTCATGTTGGAATTGTGTTGGTAGATGATTTGATCCACCTCCTTGCTTTTTCAGTTTATCCTGCGATCATCAGCACTATGTTGGTGTGAGATAATATTCCTTATTTTTAGTTTTTTGTCTATTTTTCCATATTATTCCACTAGATCTCAACTAAAAGGTTGACAACAGATGAGTAATCATCATCCAATGTGATGTAGGTGGTCTAGTTCTTTTCCATGAATTTTTTCATGTATTTATCATGAATTATTGATTCGTGACCCAAACATCTCCGATGTCACCTCATAAATGGAAATTAAATTAAATTACATGATTATACTACCTGATATAAATGATAAATCAATAACATTACATCAAGATGATGGTGATATAGGGGTACTAAACTAAGGATTCCATGGACGTTCTCATCGAATTTTATAACTATAATTTGTAAAAGAATATCAGTAATGTAGGAATGATACATAGTTTCTTTTATAGAATAATGTGGATAGGATCTGTGGGATAATGGATTATGTACTCCCCCATGAGTGATACTTGTTTTCATAGTATATTACCTTGGAAGAACATGGTGGGATGTGTGTTATACCATATAAAAAAGAGATACTTTGTTCCCTATGTGGAGTATCATGGATAGGCTCAGAGGGTTACTTCTTTAAACCACACAAAGAGTGATATATAATATCTTTTTATAAATATTTATTAATGAAATTGTATGGTGATGAATACTTATAGATCTCAGTGGAAAATAATTGGGTTCCATTTTATGGATCTCCATAAAAAACATAGGATGCAATTATATTAATAATTAAAAATTCCTTTTTATTATGTATAATGATGCATCTTCCATTCCAAAGAACGTTCTTGTGTTCTGCCTATGTTTACACTTATCACTGCAACAACCTAGTAATAAATCTTATCCACGTCTCCTGTTAGATATATATATATAATATTAAAAATATTCTTTATACTCATAAGTTGACTTGGTTAAGTGATATACAGCCATGGCTGAAGCATTTTATCAGTCAAGATTCAGTTGAGGGCCCCACACATATGGGTTTTATTTATTTCCATCTTTACCCTTTTCATTACCTACAAACTTCTCATTTTATATGAAAATACGGTATATTTATAGAAACCTTTAGTAGTGGCCTATCGAGATAATATCACACCCTATTCGGGCCACCCATGGTACCCAAATAGACTTATATTGTTTACAGATAGATAAGGGAAGAACCCCACTTCTGATATTTTATTTCTAGTAATATGATGGAGTATGGGAGCAGAGGGATAAACCATTGATCGTGATGGATGTGGAGGAAACTTTTGGTCTTATTGTATTAATTAGCATATTATATATTCGACTACCCCCATATCCAGTGTAATTCACTTTTTTATTAGATTCATGACATGATAATAATTTTTTATAGGGGTTCTAGTCAGCCTATACATGTTTATTATCTGCATTATTTATTATTCTTCTCAATGTATTTACTTAATACTATTTCTTCTTATTATCATTATTATTTACTATTGTGATACACTCTGATCATGATGGAATATTCTCCACATGGACACACCCTATCCACTTTCTTGTAGTTTTAATACATTAACATATATGGAGGCTTTCTTTAGGTAATGTGGCCAATTGGCTCAAGGGTACCACTTACTGACATCTAGGGAATGATGCTATAGTGATGAATAAAAATAACATAAAAATGACATTTAGTTTTTTTGAGGAAAATATCCTTCTAACATTGTATAAAATTAAAACTAAAAGATCATAAAATATTTTGAAAATAATTTTTTATTTCCTAATAACATTTGAAATCATTTAAAATTATCTTAAAAACCTAGAGTGGTCATAATGACAGAAAATTATGTCCAGAAATACAAGTTAAAATAAGTATTCATTTCAATTTTTTTGTAAATAGTAAAAATGTTTAATAATTTATTTTATAAATTATTATTAAAATGATAAAAAAAATTCAAAATCAATTTTTAAAATAGTTGTAGAAAACGTGGATTTTTTTGAAAAATTAATTTTGATTGAGAGATAAATAAATTAATAATTTATTTAAATAACATTTTCAATAATTTGTAGTACTAATGAGTTAAAATATGGAAATATTAATTTAAAATTTTTAGAAATAATCATATGATATGGCGATATATTGGTTTTAGTTTTGAAATATCAGATAATTCCACTTAGGGAGATTAAAACCAAAACAATCCCGAATAATATTGAGATTGTGAAATAAACCCTTACCACTTTGGAAACATTTTAATCATTAGCCCCTTGAAATAAATAACACAAAAGGAAGCCTTGAATACAATGAATGGAAATATATTCTAGATATAATGTATCAAAATTTTAATGATATATACCATATAAATGAATAAGTGGTGAATATGACATATGTATCATGAATGTAAAAGTTTGAAGAGAAACCCTTACCAGTTGTTTGACTTCCTTCCTATGTGTATGAACATCCTATCTAATAAATATTGATTTTTAGACATATATTTAATAAGTATACTCATATATTTCATAACATATATTATTAATTATATTCTTTTTTCACTCTTTTATTGTAAACTATGTGTTAATATAACTATTTTGGGTGATAAATGTATCATTTTTCATGAATGTTTTAGTTTGGTAATTTTTTTTTCTTTTAAATGTGATCATGATTACATAATATAAATAATTCTAAACATTATATAAATATCATATATATTTTTCATATATTTATTTATAGTAATATATAAAAATTTTAGATAGAAAAATGATTACATCATTCATGGAGACGGTAATCCATATATACACATGAACGATGTGTCGATTTATCTTAATAGATGGAAAATATTAAAAGAAAAGTTAATAAAAAATTAAAAAAATATTATTATTTTTAATATATCATGTATATTAAAAAAATATTTCTTCATTACCATCCATGTAAAAAAATTTGAATCACATCGCTACGTGAGGCTGTTGTCATCGGTACACATGAGGGACGTTGTCGTATCCCACATGGAATGGAAAGTAAGAAGGTATATGTGATATCATAATTAATGATGTATAAAAATATAATAAATATGATATATATATATATATATATTAAATCCATCATTACATACATCCTTGAACTGTGGTAGTGGATAATGAACTAAATCGGTTCATGAGATAGTAGTCATCTGTACACATGATCGACAGTTTCATTTTTCATATAAAGGAACTAAAGATTTATATTAGTTATGAATTTAAAAAAATAAAATCTCATAATAGAGGATATACATTTTTTATTATTTGGTAACATAGGTAAAATATTATAAGGAGTTAGAATATAACATGAAATGAAAACTCATAGTTAAAAGCTTCACCTCTTCTTCTAGAAACCTATTTAGGGATAACCTAAAGACTTTACAAATTTTAATTATGATATATCCAAGGACTGTAATATGTAGGGAGTGTTTTAAATAATATATTGGTTATTTTATTAGTAGATACAACAGATATTTAGGGTGTGGATATAGGTGGAGAGGAGGTGACCTTTTATAAGTGCGAGAGATGACACAATTGGTATTTTTGAAAATGATCAATTACAACCACATTTTTATCATGAAAATTAGTAAACTAATATTTCATTATAAAAAAATATTATAGTATATATATATGGAAAAAAATGGGTTCTTGAAATGTTTTAGGGGAATTTTAACCCTTATCATTTTAGTATAACCCATGGTAACCCCATTTTTACCTTAATTTCACTAATTAATTATTACAGTTTTTTCTATTCAGAATTGTAAAAGATTAATTTAAAATTATTAGATAATATAAAACATGTTGATTCTAAATAGGGAATCCATTAGTCCAAATTCAATTACTATATGTTCCAGAATCCAATTCATAATTATATCCATATACATGATAAAAAATTAGTTTTCCAAAGAGAAAATTTGAATGAGTAAAGAATGTTTTGATATCAAAATTCAATTAGAAATATATTTCAAAGATATAAATTATTTAAATTTTATTATAATTAAATTATTTTTTCTTTAAAACCAATTTAAAATATAAATTTTATATATAAATAATTTTAATGGAAGATAATTTTTAAATATATTCGTCATTTTCACTATTCATCAATAAATAAATATACTCAACAAATTCTCAAAAACTCACCCAAAAATAATTTTGGCATGTATATATATGAAAATTAAGTTTACATTATAAATATATATTTTTTCTGAAATATTAGAATTTTTTTTAAATTATGTGTGCAAAGCACAAATAATATACTGTTTAGATGTTTTTCTCAGAAAACATTTCTTTACCTTTCAAATGGTTCTTATTTTATTTATAATCTATATATAACAATATAATTTATTTTTTAAATTTCTAAAAAATATAATTTTCATAGTTGATTTAGTCCTATTCATACTAACTAGCTTGATAGCTAGGTTATATAAGCCATGTTTAAGGAATAATATTTTAATATAGTGTCACATTTCGTCTAAACCCGGTGTGGTGTTCATATCCATATATAAAATAGATTTAATTTATTTGAAAATAAATATATCCTAAAGTCTTAGGCTATTATATTCTATTATAATCTTGGTATATCATGTCATACAAGTTATCAAATATGATTTTCCTCTTTTAAAATCACAGGGTGTTACATTCTACCCCCTTAAATAAATTATGTCCACACAATTTAATATTGATCTCAGGAATCAAGGGTTCGAAATTAAAAAAAATACCATTATTTAAATCCAACAACATGGTATTGTTTAATAAGACAACATAATGATAAGTGATAAAGGGAAGTATGAAGGACATCTGTAATAATCTCATAACTAGGATTCCATGTAGGGAACATTAGTGGGAAGTGAGGATATAGACATGGAAGTAAATTGTAATGCTGATATAATGGTTGAGGATGATAGGGGTCATTGATCAAAATTTTATAAATGATAATGATAATGTAAACAACCACAAAACCATACATATATAATGAGTTAAGGAACCATTATATTCATAAAAAAAGGTACTTGGAAAACATTTTTTTTCAAGATCATTTTCTTGGAGATGAAGAGTTCCTTTACTATATAGACTAAGAGCATATGGAAATGTGATGACATGATATATTTATATTTTTTCAGCACTATTTCATCTTTTTTTTGTCATTCAATTAGTTCCCACTTCCTTTATTATTCTAAGAAATGAATATCCAAATAGAATTATTATTCTCAAAGAACATGTAAAAGATCACTAGAATGCCAAGTAATTCCTCCCATCTCTATATATTATCAAAAAAAAGGTTATAAAAAATATCCATTGATATAGTTCCCACTCATTTTGTTATCATCCATTTCAAAATAAGGGAATATATTAGAGTAGATCACAAAATTAAGAAATATAATATATAATCTAGAAACATGTTAAACACTGAACATAAAAATGAAAATTATATATTGCTAATCTCACAAATATAAAAGTAATTTATTTTTTGATATATTTATTTTAAAATCCTTCTTAATGATTTATAAATAAAATATAAATTATCCCATGAATTTCTCTTAGCTAGTTCAATCTAGGTGCACAATAATGCCTGTTGTAATGCACTGGGTGATGATTGGGTCAAGACTAATATACCATTTTTGGAGTTATTACCCCTGGGTACATCTTTGCCAAAATAAAATCCACATATTTTATTCAGACAGGGACTTATTGCTAGGAGGAACCACATAATATCTTCCTTGATAAAACAATTTTTTTGTTTTACTACACTTATCCATAAAATCTATCATAAGATTATGTTCTCCAATATATGTTTTCCTAAATCAAGTTCACATGTTTTCATGTAAACATTCTCTGATACCAGCTATAGTGACCCTGACCCATGAATCTTGAATTTGATAGTAACATTATGACATTGACCCTATATTAAATGAAATCACATTCCATATGACTAAATAGTTTGTTAGTCTTGGTAAAATAGATATATATTTGAAATTAAAATTAAATTTTAAAACATGAAATACAAAAATAATTTTCTTTGAGATCATCTTTATTCCCTTTATTGTATCACTTCATATCAATCACTAAAAACTTCCTTGCATATTGGGTAAAATAAAACATAAAAAAGGGGGTGAGCTCAGATGATCAATCGTGGTATATGAATAGAGAGAGCTATGAATAAATAAGGCACAATAAAGATGGATAAAAAATAACTAAATCAAATTCTATATAAATAATATCTGGAGCACAATATAGAATTAATACATGATGATCAAACAATGAAATATAAAAAATCACATGATCTTGAAACATAACCACCTATATTACAACTATTCGAATAATTATATGGAATATCAATTACTGAATTCATAACTATGGAATTCATATTTCTATACATATTAGTCATACAATCAAGGAATCCTTCCCTAAATTCTTTCCATGAAGGCCTCATGGGAAGAAATTTTACATAAATGGGTTAGGCCTAAACTAAATAACCATGAAAATTAATCTTACGAGACCTACCATTTCCTTGACATGCTATGTAATTCTGAGTCCGACCCTTCACTTAATAATTCCAATTCATTCAACATATGAATGGGATGAAACATAATCAACATAAACAATCACATCAAAATATTTATATACCAAATTTTTATACATACCCAAATAAATAAACACAAAAATAATCCATCTTGAGTTATATTGTGAATTTCAATAAAATTATACATCCCCAGTCAAAATAGTAATAAATCGTTAGTATAAATAATAAAGATGGTATGAATACAATATATCCCTAGTAGATCATAAGTATAACAAATAGACGATATCGTTGAAGAATTAAAATAAAATAAAAATGCCATGATTTTTTTAGGACGATAACTTTTTCAGAATGAATGTTTTTTAGAAATAAATTTTAAAAAAATATTTTTAAAATTCTTTTTACTAAAAATATTCATTCAAAATATATAAATTATTCTTTAAAACATTAATCGGTCATGAAGGAAAGAAATTATATTCATGACATACGTGTTAAGACATATATTCATTTAAAAATATTATTTTAATAATCAAATGAGAAAAAAAGTCTTTAATAAATCATTTTGAAAGGGATAAAAAATAATTTTTTTAGAAAACATTGATTTTATTGAAATGTGATTTTTGACTGAATTGAGAAATAAAGTGAAATTAAAAAACAAAACATTCTCAATATTTTTTAGTACCTATTAATTTGAAAATTTAAAATATAAATAAAGTATAACAATATATATGTATTTGAATATATAAATATCAAATAATTCCCCAAATAAGAATTCAAATTAATAATACCAAATAATAATGAGATTGTGAAATAAACCCTTATAACCATAGTAACATTTGAATCATAAGACCCTTTAAAGAAATAACATAGAATAAAACTTAAAATAACAATAATATAAATATATTAATGATATAAAATATAAAAAGGGTCATTAAATAAGACACACAAAGGAATTAATGGTGAATATGTCATATGACTTACAGAAGTAAAAGTGAGATGAAAAACCCTTACCACTTATTTGACATTCTTCCTATGATTATGAACCTACTTTATAATAAATATATATTTATTACACATAAATTAAATAACCATAATAAAATATATCAAACTATAAATTATATACTTATAGTTTTTATAAATAATTAATTGGAAATTCTTTGTTAAAATCTTAATTTATGTGATAATTTCAGTGTTTTTCATACATGTTTTGATTTGGTAATTTTAGTAATTTTAGTTTGATCTTTTTAAAATGATATATATAATTTTATAAAATATATATATTTCATATATATTAACTATATATTTATTTAGAGTAATTTTTAATTTTCGGAGATATAAACTGAATTACACCATTCATGGAGACGGTAGGTCGTACATCTGCATGAATAATGATTCCATTTTTTTATTGTTGTATAAAAAGAAAAGAAAATATTTGTAATTAATAATTAAATAATAATTTTTTATGTTTTATATATAATTTCTATTAATAAAACCCATATTTATTATCATCCATGTAAAAATAAATTGAAAAATGAATCACATCGTTATGTGTAGCGGTAGTCTGATATACGCTTCAACAACGTTATTGTATCCCTCACAGAATAAATATTAAGAATGTATATTCTATATAATAATTATATAAGTATAATAATATCATAAATATTATATAAAGATGTTATATTCATCCTTACATCAATCCTTGAAAGGTGGTGATGGAAAACGAATTAAATTGTTTTTCAAGGAGGCTGTCCACCAAACACATGATCAACGGTTTCATTATCCATTTGATGAAAGTGGAGATTAATTAAGTTTATTAAATTAACATAATAAAATATAACTATATTAGATATACTGGTTTTATTATTTTGGAATATTTTGGAAAATATTATAAGAGTTTATAGAAAAAGTAAAATGAAAAGACATAGTTAAAAACAAAACCTATTCTTTGAGAAATGTTTTTAGGTTTATCATAAAGCCCTTATAGATTAGATTTATTATCTATTAAAATATTGTAGGATTTGTGGAGTGGTTTATGGAAGATATTTTGGTATTTATTAGAGTAAAAATGTATTGGGATGTTGTAATAGGGTAGGATAGTGGATATACATTTATAAGTGGGAGAGATGACACACTTAGTATTTTGAAAAAAACCAATTAAACCCATGTTTTTATAAATCCTAATGAATCCAACATGGTTTATTATCATTCTATAGATATTATAGGATCTAAATATTTATCTAAATTTGGGTTTGGATAAGTTGGTAGGTCATTTTAACACTAGTCGTGTATGTTTAACCCCATAGTAAACCAATTTATACCATAATCATGGAAATAAAATTTAACAATTTTTACTATTCATAATGCTAAAAAATTAAGAGTAACTTACTAGATAATATAAATTATTAATATTCTGAATATGGAATCAATTTTTATAAATTAAATCCATGGATTTGGTTTAATCCAAAACCAAATAATTCTTGCAGATAATATTTAAAAGTGGGTTTCCAAAGTAAAAATTCACATTAGTATAGAATGTTTTAATATGAAAATTCAATATGAAATTCACTTAAATGACCTATATTAGTTAAAATATAATTTTAATGTTCAAATTTTATTTTTAATGTAATTTTAAATAAAATTTAACTTTATAAGAAATTTTAGAAAGCACATTTTCAATTAAAAATCAATAATTTCTCTATTCATGAAAAAATTAATCTTTTTAGGAAATTCTCAAAAATTCACCCAAAGATAATTTTGAATTTTATATTTCAAAAATTATTTTTATTTATTCAAATAAATTTTCGAATTTAGGTCAAAATTAATTTTAAATTATGTGCGCAAATCCTGACTAATCCACGATTCAGAAAAATATTTTTTTTCAAAAAACATGTTGTTCTGTTTCAAATGGTTATTATTTTATTTATAGTTAAGATAAAACCATTTAATTTATTTTATATATGTTTAAACAATATTATTTTCATAATTTATTTATTCTTAATCATCCTCTCCAATTAAATATTTTTTTTATAATGGGCACGTTTAGAGAATACTATTTTGATAGAGAGTAGTGTTCAATTTAAACCCGGTGTTTCATGCATCGCAAGCTATCATGTAGATTGAATTTATTTAAAAAAATAAATCATAAAATCTCAATGAATTATATAATTTTTATATCATTTTGATTCATGTCATAAAAGTAATAGAACATGATGTTCAACTATTAAAATCTTGAGTTGTTATAGGTGTATTCCAAAGTCAGTGGAAGAACTCATAAAAAGAAGATGCTAGAAATTTAACATACTAATGTCAGGGGAGAAACTATAATTAAATAATTAGTATAGTAGTAGTATTTTGTTCCATTCACTAATGATTCCCAGATAAATATTTGGGTTTACTTCTTGAAGAACAAATCATATGTGTTTGGAATCATTGTTTAGTGGAAATCATTGGAAGAGATAGAAACTTGATGCACGATTAATTGTTTATGATATAATAATATTGGTGAGTTCATCTAAATAAGTTTCTAGAACTTATAGTTACATGATAGAATTATACATGATAAATATTTTCCGGAAATGGAAAAAAATGGTACAATAATGAGGACAAATTGAACATTCACGGAGAAGGAACATATCCTAAAAATTCACTCCAGAAGGCCTAAAGAAATTTGGGAAAAAATTTTGCACATGTCCACACACATAATTAACCAAATTACATCTTCTATACAAGGGAAAAATAATCAAAATAAATTTTATATATATATATATTAAAATTTTATCATCTTAGGGTCTTCATCTAGGATGTCTATGTCCATGAGGATGCCATGGACTAAGACAAGCATAAAGAAAAGTTTCACACATGTTTTTTATAGGGTATGTAAACAATGATTTTTGTTTTAATATTATCGATGATATTAAGTAGATAATCATCAGATTTTTAAATGTTATATTTTACTAGCATGTTGTTTAGAAGGTTCGATAATTGGTTGAAATGGAGAACGAGGTTAAAATATCATCTCATGTCTAAGTTAACATGGGTAGAAGTTTTAGATGATTTAAAATTAAATTTTTTGGTGGTATTGAGTCTATAAAAATTTTTAATGTTCTCAAGTAATGTTTAAGTTATCATATTAGAAGCATAAATTGTATACCAATATAATTTATACATTAAATCTAGGATAATATTGAAGCCTAAGGAATATAGCCAGGATGATATTTTATAAAATTATAAAATTAGGAAAAATTATAACCACAAGTATAATTATTATTAATCTCTAGAATTACATTATTAGTATAAAGGAATGGTGATTATATTAATTTATTGCACTTAATGGTTGAAGGAATGAATAAAATTATAGAATAGGTGAACAATGTCAGTGATTTCGATATTTAAGAGTTATATATAATTGAAGAGTTGAATTAATTATATAATATTGACACCTAGGATATTATATAACATATATACAGAAAGATTTTATAAGAAAATAAATTATTTTTCTAGTTAAAGGATTAATATGATTGAATTAATAGGTATATTTCTAGGATAGTGTTGAAAGGTTTCTAATGTATTGAAGGTATTTATTTTTCAGAAATATTATCAATAGATGTAACGAATTTTATAATCAAGACTATGGTTTGAATGGTTTATTATAGAGATCAATATCTATAAAAAATATATTTTAATATACATTTCTTCATGGTTATTTGGTTGAGGATATTTACATGAATAAACCTAATGGTTTCATAAAAACTCAAAATCCAAACATGGTGTGATAATTCCAATGGACACTTTTTTGGGTTGAAATAAGTTCCAAGGTAGTGGGACATGAATTTTGATAATTTCATATCAAAAATATTGCCTTATGAAGTAAATCAGATCATTTTATCTATATAATGATGTTCTAGGGTTTATTTTTCATTATTTTCTATTATATGTAGATTATATTATTTTGGTTAGTCCTTATTTTAAATAGATTAAAAATATTAAGAATTATATGTATGAATATTTTTTAATAAAAATTCTATATGAAGATAATAAGATCTTGTTAATTTGGATATGAAAGGATAAAAGTTCCCATTTTAGTTCTATATTAGACAGAGCACATATATAATATCATTGAACTCTTTAGGATGAATATGTGTAAATCCATTTCTACTACTTTTGCTATAAATTTCATGTTATCCAAGTAGAAATCCCCTAGAATAAAAGATGAGGAAAAACACCACAACAATGTTATATTTTAATCTTCCACTAGAATTTTTATATATAAAGTGGTGTGAACTCATATGAATAATTATCATTCATTTGGAGTTTTTAGAATGTTTATGGAAATTATATGGAAAGAACATTTGGAAGGTGTAATGTGGATTATTTGTTATCTCATTGGAACAAAAGAGAGTATCATGTTTTTTGTATTGAATGAACCATTTCAAGGATATAATAATGATGAATTTAGAAGATATTATGATCTTTATAAGTGCACTTTTGTTTATTTTTGTAATTATAGGGGAATTACAATCAATTGGATGTCAATATTGTAGCTATTTTTCTCTCTATTATCAATGGAAGTGGAGTATTTTATAGTAACAGTAGTGAGAAAGTGAATGGTATGGATGAGATGATTGATTGAGGAACATAGAATAGAAAATAAAGAAGGATGATTTAATATAATAATCAAAGGGACAATCAAATGGTTAAGAATATGATTTCTCATTCTAGGAAGAAATGTGTTATCCTAAAGTAACATTAATTATGGATGTTATTAGAAGATGTAGAGCTTGAGTTGTATAAGGTTTATAAGAAAAAAACCATATAGAAATGTTCCAAAATGTGTTGTACCAATAATGTATGAGGATATATAGTTCCTCAGTGTGACTGAGACTAATGTAAGAGAAGGGAAAATATAATTTTATATATCAGAAATATGTTGAGATAACTTATTTGTTTATGTTTTTTCCAAATTTCATTTAAAATAATCATCAAGTGGGAGATTTTTTAGAATGTGAAGAAATATTCTAATATTTTTCCCCAGTGTAACTTCATCAGAAGATGAATGTCATAGAAATTTCAATGTTGATTGGATTTTTTTTAGTGGTAGTAGTCTTTTTTAGGATAATGTAGATATTGTCAGATGATGAAAATTTTCAATGAATGATGCATGGTGGTTGATTCAATGTATGTATAATGGTTATTGTCATTAAAAAAAGTGTTATTATGTATTCATATGAACTACTATTTTCAAGGATGATATATGAAATGGTGAGTTATAATAAAAATAATGTGTTTACTAACAATTGGTAGTTATACCGAGGAATGCTACTAAAAATTAGTAGTTGCATATTTTAATGGATAAACTCCAAAAAATTAGTAATTCATTAGTAATGGATTACCTGGATGAAAATTTTCTTAAATGTGATTTTGACCACTTTTTGGAGGTTTCAATAGATCATTTGAGTTGGTTATCTATGAACCAATACAATCATAGTGATTTTATCTTTATACATTATAAGTAATAAAATTAATATAGTGTTCTCCTATGAACATATGATGAAAATTTGAACCACATAAAACTAAAGATTTATATATTATTCATTTTGATATATTCATTAAAAAAATTAACATGTGATGATATATGGTAAATTATATTTCATATGTGTTATATCACGTAGTCACAGAGGTGTGGGAAATGCTTTTATTATTGAAGTCAATGATGTAAAATTCTTGTCGATTGAAGATCCTAAATTTTGATAGTTTAACTTTTAGCGAGTTTAGTATTTTACCCATATCTCCTCCTAATAATTTCAACAATGGAAGTAGAGTATGTTGCATTTAAAAATGTTAGGAAGGGGTTGATCTAGGTTAATGGGTTTTTGTATGTAGAAATAAGTATGAATGAGGTTGTGGAGTTATATTTTATTTCTCACAGTGTAATCCACATATCAATAAAATATATGTTTCAATCTTTAATAAATCATAGTTAGGTGAATTATCACGTCATCTAAATGTTGTTGTAGAAATAATTGTTGGAACTATATGAGGTGGATTTTTTTGGAATCTAGAATATATGTTTACTAAAGTTTTATTCCAAGATATGATTGCGTGGTTCTATGAATCCTTAAGGATGGGATGACCAGAATCGTGTGGGGGGAAACATGTGGAAAAAAATAAATTTTGAGAGTGTTATATATTTTTATATTCTGAGGGTGGAATTGGTTGTGAATATTGAAAATGATTCTCAATTGAAATACTGTTAGGTTCAGCTATGTGAAAACACTTATCTTGCTAAGTAATTATAAATTTCAAAAGGATTAATTTTGTATTTCTTACTCTAAAAAACGGGGATAATGTAGTGAAGAAAGAAAAGTCTGGAATTATAGATATAAAATAATGGTATACATGAAATCAGTTGAAACATTGATAATACTAGAAGAAAGTATCTCAAAAAAAAGAATAATAGTCAATTCTAAAGTTTCATAAAGAATCCTTAACATTAAAGAGGATTAAGTAAGGATCTTTTAGAAGGATATGTAATGAGAAATCATATAATTTTTAGAAGTATGTTTTGTTCACCTAAAGGAGGAGTTAAGTTAGTGAATCCTATTGACCAAGTGAAGGTATTATTGAGAAGATCATATCCAAGGTGGCTTACACTATGTTAAGATCAAAAGGTATGGAAACTGATTTCACTGACATAGTTCTGTTTTAAATATTAGGGTGTAATTTTTTTTCTATAAGGAATGTTTGACCTTGTAATCATCATCATCATCATTCATTTAGTTTCCCTTATAGAAGTTCTTATCTTTTTTTATGTTTTAACTACTATGGATGGTTGGTGTGAATTTACATCTTATTTATAGATACATTATAAACATGGGGTTTTTTGATATGGTACATTATATAATGTTGCTTCAGTGTGTAGGTTCCAGATGATAACATTGATTCATGATGTTTTTGATAAAAATAGGTAAATTAAATCTTGTAAATTTAATTATACATGTTGAAATGGAAGATTATGGTATTTATATTTGGATAAAGAATGTAAATTTTATATAAATTTTTTAATTTCATTATGGGTAGTTAATATGAAATGAGGTTAAATTGTGTTACTATTGTGAGGGATATATGCAGCTGGGTTTTCCTCTAGAAGTAGCAATGTGTATTGATATATGGTGGTGATGGTGAGGTGGTATTTGTGGTTATAGAAGAATTTATCTATGATGTTAACCCCTAGTATGGGATTTTGTTATACTATATATTATCATATTATATTTTATGTTTTATGTAATACCACTCGATATAGGTAACACGACCGACACCAATATATGGTTTTGGGTTCTAGGTCTAACTCCAACATTCAGGATATAGGTGGTAAAAATGGTAAATTAGTTTCACCTTTACACTCACCCTTCTATTTTTAGTATAGGTTTATATGGCTTATGGTTATAATACATGAAAATGTGGTAACGATATGACGATATTGTTGAGGAATGTGGTTATCTGGTAGTGATGTTGTTTGTATCTGTAGTTTGTGGTTATATGGTCGTGACGTAGTATTCAATTTTGGTGTGTGGTATGTGGTTCTGATATGCATTATGAGGATGTTTTTTTTGAGTTTATAGCCATAATGTGGTATAAGTATGTGTTTATTTTTTTATTCAAGGGATGTTAGAACAGGTACATATACCATTAAGTTGTGTGTGTGACATGTTTAGCAGGGAAGTTGGTGAGGGAAAACTTCATCTATATATTATTTTATTTATTATGTTATTATTCTTGTATATGTATTTCAGGAGTAATCCCATGTGAGGATGGAATGGTAAATGAATTGGTATAGGTGATGAGATAGTTTCAATTTTTGTTCACTAATGCATTGGTATGATTCATCTAAATTTACATGAGATTTTCTATAGAGGATATAAGTAAGTGTACATTTATGATAACCCTTATATTTTATTTACAGTAACTATATATTTTAAAGATGTATATTGTGATAAGGATGGATGCTACTAGATTAATGTTTCCATGATAGGATTTGGAGTCTTTTCCATTGGAAATTGTATTATTTTTGTGTTCTTTTGTTTATGTATCATATTACATGTATTTTACAACATCAATTTGTTTTGTTTTAAATTATAGTGTTTATTAATGGTTCATTTCATATTATTCTGGAGATTCATAATGGAAATTCCTCCCATGTGTGTGTTTTTTAGGCTCGGTGATAGTCACCAATATGTGGAAAATTTGAGTTTTGATTTGAGAATAACACTTGGATTCTATACTATACTGGGAGGGGCTCCAGAGGAGATGTATAATATCTGAGTATTATTAATAACTGGTGGAATTTTGGTGTGGGGTGATGTGGCCATGTTTCTAGAGAAGAGCGGAATAGGTGATTTGGTACCCTATATAGGGAACTAGGTACCTAGTGGACTACTAAGAGCCCATCAACCCCTAACGCCTAATCTTCTAGTTAGTGGGGGTTAATCAGGTGGTTTTTGGGGAACTATGTACCAAGTACTGGTAGAAAGAGTACATATATGTCTTCTTAAGTGAATTCGATAATGTTTTATTGTATAATTTTTTAAACCCCTATTTATCCCTTTTTTCTTCCTCCCCCACCGTATCTATGAACAAGTCACCATTTTTCCTTCCATGTATTCCAAATACTCTCAATGAATTATTTCATTCAAGATTGAACTATTACAAGTTGAGTCATCCTTGTTTGTGTATGTTGAACCTCATCTATTATTTAATCATTGGGGATTCTGATTAGTTCTTCATTATCCCACTCAAATCTATAAATTTTAGGAATTAATTAGGCTCCATTGAAGCGATGGATTAAGCAAAAAGAATTTTCAGTCTCCTAGTGATTCATCTCCATGAGGCTTGATATAGCATGTCCCTACCATGCTACAATATATGTATGGGATTTCATGTACTTCCTCACATACAGGTGCCGATGTATTTGTGAAATCCTTCTTCTTAAAGTGGAAATGTTACATTATATGTTGTATATATTGGAACTGACCTTGAATTGGGTAGATTCTAAGGTTCTATATTAAGTGTGACTGAACCATAATGAGTATGGTGTTTTAAATTTGTTGTTTCTTCTTTTCTTGTTTTCTTATATTGTGTGTTATCTATTCTTGTTCTTATAATCAAGGAATGTGTGGATAGGATAATGGGTTTCCCAATAAATTTAATCATTATGAATAAATTTTGATTTTGGTATGTATGTCTGTGGTAGTTTTGATGTGTGTTGTTGAGATGTTGGGTCATAGTGGGTGGTTTAACCATGTGTAGCCTTGTGTGTTGGTTTCAGTGGGTTGTGTGAGATCTAGCCATGGAAATATTTTCTGTGTAATAGGATGGACTAGAATATTTAAGAGGTTGGATATATTAAACAGTCATAATTTTAGATTCATATATGATTTTGAGTATATATGAGGTTATATATATAATGATCTTCTCATGTATACTTCCCTTATAGTTATAATATACATTAGAGGTTAACTATGTTATGACCTAATTTGGTTCACTCTCTATATAGTTTTGGGTTAGTTGTATGTTAGTCATGGAAAACTCTCATTTGATTAAATTCCTATGTTTTTAGGGATGTATTAATTGATTTTAGATTTACCTTTCCTTTTTTATGTTGATTTTTTCATGTGTGGTTGTGTATCATTGAAGTTTGGTTAGTGCATAATTACCTGATATGTGTAAATGATTGTATTATTTTTATTTATTATCAATAGTGAACACACACACATATTGTTACACTTATACTAAGGGCCCAATTTTATTGTCTATTTGGGTTTTATTACCCACACCCAGCACAAAAATATTAGTGGTCAAGAATATTTTAGTTTCAAGTATCTATTTAAAGGTATATCCCCCATGTTAGATAGTTTAGTAGGAGGATAAAGTAAAGTGTGGGGGAATGTTTAGGACATACTTTAGGATATTTAATAAAATAACCTCTATAATTTTTTTTATATCTCATGTGTTGATCTACAACCTTTGGGGATCGCTTTTGGATGATAATTTTAGGTAAAAATTTTCATTTTTATTTAATGTGATTTTATTTATATGGAAATCCTATAGTTGTGTTTCCATACAACCTCTTTTATTGATTATTATTTCTTTCCCTTTTTTGTTTGGATGACTCAATATAAGGGTAATATTCTCAATAATGTACGGTTTATTGAAGTAGTTCATAACTACATTCATATGGGGAGTAACTATACGAAAATATACCCTTAGTTGTGGTTAAAACCATCATAAGTTTATTTCACAGTGGTTTCAAACAACCACAACATATTTGTATGTCCATAACTATATAATGCTTTTTTATTGTTTCTTCATGAAAAATAATTTTTTAATTTTTTAATGTTTACCAATAGTTTAGAGAATCAATTATAATTTGATACTCATAGTACCATATTTAGAAATGGATTACAAATATCCTCTATATTTATCCCTAATGTACAACATTTTGTAGTGATTTATATAACTTCATCTAAAGATGGACCATTTATAAAATTCTATAAAATATTTAGCAATGACTAAACCCACCTCAAAATATGATATACTGAAAAAATAATAGAATCACATTGGAAATCGTAATACACAACACTGATAAAAAATACAAATAAAATTTTCCAAATAAAACAAACATTATATAAAACGAAAATATATTATTACAATAATTCTTTAACTAAATCAATTATACAAAATTTCAATGATTTTTCAGAAACATCACTCCCTCTCACCTTCAATCTCTCCATATGGGTTATGCTACCCATAAACTCCATATATACTTCTTGAATCTAGTGACTACAATTAATGTAAATAAATTCACATTGGTAGTAAACATATTCTAAAATATTAATCATTTAAAAGTGACATAATCCCCAAAATTATAGATAAAGAAAATATTCCATTAAAAATTCATTTTATATAATCTTATTTAAAACACAAAACATTTTATTAAATAAATGAAAATTATATAAAATATTTCCAACTTATTAAAAATAAATTAAGATATTGAATTTATAAAAGTGAGTAATTATAATTTTTACAAAATAATGGATTACCAAAAAGGTAGAGTAAAATTAATGAATAATTGTGGGATCTCATCTGTACTAGTCTACACTACTATACCAATAATCCCATCATTCATGTCACCCAAAATGATATCCAAAAAGAAATTTAACTCATATAATAACATTTAAATGTGTGGTGAATATTTATTGTTATGTGATATCATTTCTATTACATCATTATATATTATTAATATTTATTTTACATATGATGATGAATTTATTTTATGGTTTTCTATAAACTTATGATTTTTTTATATTAGTTAATGTTCACGCTTATAAAAGTTATTTTCTTTCATATATATATTATGATCCAGTTCATGGTAACCAAATTGTATCAAAAGTTTCTAGATACAAATTTGTTTCAATTATAATAACAATGTATGATTTCATACTAATAATGAAACAATTTAGTAATTTGGAATAAAATTATGATTTTTTCAAGTTTGGTTTTATCCCACAGGGTTATTTATCACGTAATGTCCAAAAGGAAAATAAATAGCACATGGAAACAACACAGGGCCAAAAAATCCTTATACAAATATCCAAATTAAAGAAAACCATAAATGTAAAACGAGATGTTTTGAAGACCATACAATGATGTTAATTGTCAAAATGAGGCACATTAGTATTAAAATGTAGAAGTAAAGTGTTAAAAATTTATTTAAAAATATAATTTCTTAATTTAAAACAAATTTTCAATTAAATCTATAATATAATTTTTCTATATCCATTATTTTATAAATAATTAAATAAATATAGACTTAAAAAAACTATTTAACCATTTTTTCATTATTTAACACTATGTTATAAAATTTATTATTTTACTTCCCAATTTTAACAATGGAGTTATATAATTTCAAACTTTTACTCTATATTTTTACTATTGTTAAAAAATTATAGAAACCCAAATAAAAATTTATTATAAAAAATATATTGTATTATACAATGAGGGTATGTTTAGTGTTAAATTGTATAAGATTTATGATAAAATATGGATGTTAAGAGTAAAAATTTTGATATTTATTGCCAAAATCATATGTTATCTTGGAATAATTATCATTTTATTATAAGGACAATAATACATCCAATATATATAAACACCATTATGATTTTAAATAGAAATAATAAAAAAAACATTTTTATGGGAAATTATCTCATTTTTTAAATTAAGAGCTATCTAGAATAAATTTTTTAATTTGAGATAATTTCTATTAAATTTAAAAGGAAATTATTTCAATGATATTAAAGAAAAATATAAAAATTATGTTATCTAAATATATATCCATCACTTATATATTTTCTAACATCATATGTTGATGATGGGGTAAAACATCTACTCACAAAATCCCACCATTCATCCTTCCAAACCCCCTCCAAAAAATGTATCTCATTGATTAAAGTATATTTTAGATGATATAGTATCACTTTTTTCTAGGCTCATAATTTTCTAACCACACAGTAATAATATTCCCAAACATTTCCAATTTTTGAGTATCTAATATACACAAATACGCTTTAATAATTCCACAAGTCACATGGATTGAAATAACAAAGACCATATTTATCTATAACCCTAAGGAAAATTGGACATATACACATTTAACCATCAATAATATTCTTAAACATTTCCATACATCTAGTATCTAAACTAGAGAAAATATGTTTCAATAATTCCATTGTTCAATAAGATTGAGTCCACTAAAACCCAATTCATTTATAACCCTAATGAAATTTGCTGAAAATCACATTAAACTACCTCTATAGTGTGATACATGATACTGATCTATTATAAGACTTTCTATAAAACATCTCTCTTCTCATAGACATGACATTTGATGAATCTGAATCCAAAACTAGTCTACTATGAAGTTCCAACATATAGTGATTCCCAATCAAATACAATATATCAATAAAAAATATTTGAACACAGTCAAATTATAGTAGTTTTTCATATACACTAGTCCATGATGGAATCCATGTCCAAATTTAAATTTAAATTAACAACCAATCCTTACAAATACTTATGTACTTTTATATAACTGTATTCCTTAAAATAAAAAAAATATTTTTTCATGCCTGATAAGGGATTCAATATAAGGATTTCATCAATGGTTACATAAATATTTATATTTATATTATTGGTTTGTGTAAACATGAAGCCATATTTTGCGGAAAAGAGATAAGAAATCCATAAAAAAATTTCCACCTAGAGTGTGATATTAATCATGGATGAAAAATGGAAAGAAAAAAGAAATTAAATCAGTTAATATGGTACTTGTCTCAATTTGTCATGACCCATCCCTCATGACCAATTCTGTGACTACCCCATGCTCGCCTTCTATAGGTCATGGGATGGTGACTAACACCAGAAAGGAATATCCCTAAAACTAGGAAGGCATTACCTTTTTAACCTGAAAACCCACACAATCCCAGAATATAGTAAGACACACGCACAAAGTAAACTATATTGTAAATAGATTGAGTATAGTAACTAAAGGGACAAGAATACTAGCACAACTAGAATGTATAAGGAAAACTGAAAACATGTCATGTGAACACCCGCCAATGATCTTACCAGAAGGGTAGGTACAACTCTTGAACTGTCGTCTCTACTGAACATCTCATCTAATGGTCCACCTACGAGCAGCATCCAGTCTTGGAACCCTCATCCTTGATCAATGTTGTCTATTTTATTCACAAAACACAATAAGGTGTGGGCATAGCTTCTGCAGGTGTGTGTATAACAATACCCAGTACAGACCCCAAGACCCCCAAAGGTCTCTTATAATTCTCGAAGGATAAACCACAAATCATTACCATTATCACAAACCACACAGAAACAGTCAGCCCTACTTAGTTATATTCCCATACATATAACAATGTTATCTTGTAAAACCATCTCATGGATGAAGAAACAAAAGACCCAACTCTTTATCCAAGTGCAGAACTGTTCCATGAAAGAAATAATGTCATGAAGGTAAAGAGACGAAGGTGAGTACCAAAAATGTAACACCAAATAGATGAATATCACGAAGATATCACCAAACAGAAGTGTACCACAAAGGTAAATATGTAGCTCACTAGAGGTATAACTTAAGTAGAGAAGTATATATTATTAGATATATTGCTATATCATCATACTTCATCGAGAATCTCTACTGTGGACCCAGACATGTTTGATGATGACTCAAATAGGATTTGAAGATGCCCCGCAAATTATTTGAGGATAACCCACACATGATCTGTAGATGACCCACACATGATCTATAAAAGACCCACATAGGATTGGAAGGTGTTGACCCATACAATATTCAGAGAAAACCAACACATGATCTGATGATTCTTAATGTACAACCAGCCACATGGTTCCCTTACTAAGCATGCTTGATTCTGAGAGGATCCTCTCATCAAGCCATAGGTTGCATTTCAACTACCAGAAGTACAATGAATATGTATCCCAAAGTACCTTCATTTGATAAGGTTCCAAACACAACAGATGACCCATCAATCGGACGCCCGGTCTGTAGAATATTAGTGTTTCCATTACGAGGGCCCGGTTGGATTCAGGTTTGATCCAATCCGGCCGTACTCCATCATTATCTAAAACTCAGGTGGATTATACCAAAAGGACCATCCCAATCCAAGGATCCCAGCACCATATATGATTCATCCAATGGACACCGGGTTCTCATGATATAGCCAAAAAGGCGTATTGAGGTCCAAATGGGCCTGGGTCTGGTCCGACCAGGCATGGGCTGACCCGACTCGGTTCGGAAAAACCCGATCCGATTCGGGTCCGGTAGGGATGTGATGGACAATGGTGGGCCCAAACTGTAAAGGGGGTGGCTAGACCCAAGCTAGGCATGGCCCGCGGCTGGGTGCGGTCTGTCATGGTAGGGCCCGCCCTAGCCGCCAGTAGGGAGAGCACCTCCCCCCCCCCCCCCCCGCGATTTTCAAACAGTCCAGTTGGACTGTTTGAGTTTGGCCAACTTGGCGGTTCCATGTTGCACCACCTACTAGCACACAAGACTCACTAGAGTGGGTCCTGCTCAGTGTGAAACGACTAGCCAAAATTTCAACTGACTCCCCTTCCAGTGGTGTGACGGCGCCGCTGCTCCTCCTGCGACTAATCGGGTGCTGGCCTCCCAGGTGTGTCGCGACCTCCTCCTCCACCAGTGGCATGGACACACACCTCTCTAATTCCACACGGACAACTGACATGACAGCTACTTCCTTTCTTAACAGGGTTCGATGGGATGTGTCCTCCTTCGGCGGCGTGGTTGCACCCCCGTCGCTTGTACCCTATTAGTGTCGGTCACTAGTGCCGGTCACCGTTGGACTTCTACGGTCACCGAGTGAGCTCTGGTGGCCCGTTCTTCAATCCAAAGGAGTTTTTGTGTGTCCCGGGACGTCACCATTGTATCTATCCCTATGTGGACGGTTTTTTCTCAACCCAAATATCCACCTGCGAAGAAGACATAAATCCACGAGGAAACAGAGGGATCATGCCTTGTTCCTTTGTCCCTCACCCTCTGCATTAGTTTGATAAAATATTGATCAAGAAGAATGAATCAAAATAAAATTTAACGAAGAATAATCATGAGAAAACCCTACCTTGAAATGTTGGGTAATCGTCTGCGTTGGTCCGTGGATCGTGATCTTCTTTCCCACGACTGGCTCCCAAAGACGCCACTCGCACATCCCCCTTTGGTTCAGCATCATCTGTCACCTACCGCTATGTCGATTTTGTCTTCTAAGGGTCAAGAGGCACTTTGTTCCAACAGAACATTGTTTCAGGGTGAAGCTTGTCTGATATCGCTCCCCTAATCTCTATATTTATAGGAGAGGGGGAGAGTAAGTAATTATGCATGGAGTTAATGGGGATCATTAATAAAAATATTCTTAATTTCCCCCAATGATGTTGTTGCATATATTAGAGGTTAAAGACATTTATTAACTTGAAAAGTCACCAATACCACCTTACTTCTTGTCTAATGGAGGAATAAAATAAAAATAAAATAAAAAATTTATTTTATTTATTCTATTAAAAAGTTCCAAAAACATACTTTTTCTCTGAACCTACTATAGTTGAATTGAATTCTCCCTTCAGCAAATCCTGGCACTAAAGAATCAACGGAACACTCTAATTTTTATTCTAAGAAATGGTTCAAATGTTAGAAAATGCTTCTCACGTGTTTACTAAACATACCCAAAAAATTCTTCAGAATTTCATTCCTGGCACACCGGTCCTCAAAATCACATGCCATTAATTTTCACAGACTCATAATATATTATTCTAATTAAAAAAACATGGAAAATTATAGGTCTTTAAATTCTCCCCATATTAGGGCTTTTCATCACCAAAATACTCAAAAAAAACTAGGGAATCATGTGGGTGTACTGAGCATGAATATGAGCCTCCCACTCCCATGTGCTCTCTTAGAGGTTCCCATGATGCCAACGTACCTTCACTATAGGTATTGATTTCCCATGATGGACTCTCTCAGGTCGATCCTCTATCTCTTCTAGAACATCCAAAAATGTCACCCCATCATCGATGTCCAGATCACCGTAGTCAATGATATGTGAAGGATCATGCACGTACCTCCTTAGTTGGGATACATGGAAAACGTTGTGCACCCGATGCCACTGAGGGAGAAGGGCTAGGTGGTATGCCACCTCGCGAACTCTGCTGAGGACCTGAAAGGGACCTATGAACCTCAGAGATAACTTTCCTCCCTGACCAAATCTCCAAAAACCTCGTCAAGGTGAGACCTATAGAAATACATGGTCACAATCATCAAACTCCATAGGTCTTCCTCTTCTGTCAACATAATACTTCTTTATGAATTTTGTAGTCTTCATCCAATCTTGAATGATTTTTACCTTCTCCATGGAATCTTGTACCATCTCTGGTCCCATGAGTGCTAACTCCACTAGGTCAGTCTAGCACAGTGTGAATCTTCAAGGATGGTTGTACAATGCCTCAAATTGTGTCATACATATGGTGGAGTGATAGTTTTTGTTTTACGCGAACTCCACTAAGGTAAATAGATCCTCCCAATTGCAGCTGAAATTAAGGGCGCTAGCACACAACATGTCCTCGTGGGTCTGAATGGTCCACTCTGTCTGACCATCCGTATGAAGATAAAAGGCAGTGCTCAGTCTAATTTATGTCTTGAAAGCCTCCTGCAACCCCTTCTTTAGTCAAGAAGTAAAACATGCATCACGATTAGAGACAATCATCGGGGGTAATCTATTAAGCCCTTCAATATTTTTCACGTAGAGGAATCCCAAGTCATGTACTGAACCTTGATCTTTGATAGGTAGGAAGTGGTATGACCTGGTGAGTCGGTCAATGATCACCCATATGGAATCAGGTCTCTTAGACGTGAATGGAAGTCCTATCACAATGTCTAGGTAAATTCCATCCCACTTCCACTCTCATATCTGTAGTGGCTGAACTAAGAATGCTGGAACCTGATGCTTTGCCTTCACTTGCTGACAAGTGAGGCACCGTGAGATGAACTCTTCCACATCTTTCTTCATTCCCGGCCACCAGTGCTAATGCCAAAGGTCCTCATACATATTCTCCACTCATGGATGTACTGCTAGAGGGGACGTATGGAACTACCTCAACACTTCCTCTTGTAGTACCACCAATACCAATGTATGTCCTTTGAAGAGGATGATGTGCTCCCCACCTTAAGAAAATCCTGCAAGTTTCTGTCTTGTGGATATCTAATCACCTCCATCCTCACAGTTAGTATCCCCAAGTTACGCATCCCTAACTCACTGAAGGAGTGGGGGGTGACTGTCAAAGACTGAAGATAAGTTGGCCCATCATGATCCAGGTAGGATATCTGTAGAGTGGTTAGTTTCTCTGTGACCTCACTTAGAAACTGTATAATAGATCTTCTGATGAGTCCATCTATTACTACATTCTCTTTCATAGGAGTATAGACTATCTAGAAATCATAGTCTTGGTAGAACTCAAGCCAATGCCTCTATCTCAGGTTCAGGTCCTTCTGAGAGAAGATATAACTGAGACTCTTGTGATCAGAGTAAAATATAACATGTTCACACATCATGAAATGTCACCACATCTTAAATTAAAGGACCTCGTCTACTTAGTCCAGGTCATGGGTAACATAGTTCTGCTAATGTTGCCTCAGCTGTCGAGAACCATAAGCGATCACTGCTTTCTCCTACATCAGGATACATCCAAGACCAGTACCTAATGCATCGCTATAAACTATATACCCAATGCCCTCCTCTGATAGCCTCAAGATGAGGGAACTTATCAGTCTCTGTACCATCCCCAAGAAACTCCACTGGAATCTCTCCGACCATACGACAGGTTTCCCCTTCAGCTGATCAAAAAGATCATCAATCCTCAGTAGTGGGTAATTGTTCTTCACGGTTACCTGGTTCAGGCACCGATAGTCCACACAGAGTCTCAACCTCCCATCCACATTCTTGGAGAACAAAATCAGGGCTCCTAAAGAGAAACACAAGGCCTAATAGACCCCTTCCTCAGTAATTCCACCAGATATACTTGCAACTTTCAATGCTCCACTAGAGCCATCGAATATGCTGGTGTAGATATCAGTGTCTTCCCGGGGATCTATTCGATATAAAAGTCCAACTATCTATGAGGAGGTATACCCCTAACATCATCATGGAAAAAATCAGCGTATAGGTCAACCACTAGAGGATTTCTTGGAATCTTAACATCAACAATTCTGAGGTTAAGGCTATCCAACTGGTGTGTGATCGGCTGCACCCTCCTCTATGTAATTCCATCATGTGCGGCAAAGGTACCCTTCTCTCCAGTTAAGGAAAACCCAACCCCATCCTCATGGGAACACCACACTTGGCCCCTAATATAGTCTACCTGAGCATGGACTGTAGATAACAAATCCATACCATAGTTGACGTTGTAAGGCCTCGACGCCACTACTCGAAGACCCCAACCAGATCTCTCTCCTCATAGAGTAATCTCACACTGCCGGAACTATTGTTCAATCATCGAATCCTCTCCTGTTGGAGTCTCAAGCTGTAAGGATCGATCTAAAGACTCCGCCGGAATATCCGACCTCCGATAGAGGACCATGGAAAAAAATAGTTTCTATAACTTGTTCTTATAAGTACTGAAACAAAGGTGGAGTAGAGAAATATTGTACCTTTAATCATCTCTGGAGTGTCGTGGTCATATTCCTTATCTTCATGGAGCTGAGCTCATCCATTTCCACAGGTTTCCTCTTCCCGGGGTGACCACTTGAAGGTGGTGGTGGTAGAACATTGAATCATCATTCGCGACCTACTATGCAACCAACTCATCTACCACATCCGCCTTCTACCTATGGACCACCTCGAGTGAATCTTCACCTCTGCCCTGGCGGTCCTTCGATCGTCTGCTGGTTGTCCGTATAGCAAGTTTGGAATTTGTGAGCCATGTGACCCTATCCACCACACGAGTAACACTGTTTGCTTCTTTTCTGTCCTTCTCTATCTCAAGGCCCCCACACAACCAACTCTGTATCCTATAGTCGTCAACTTATAGGTATGGTCCTCTTGGACCTCTGGGTCATCTATATACTGCCAGCTATATATGACTCTTCTATATGACGTTCAGTGGTTCGTCTCGCTGCTGGTGACTACTCCGCAAGGAAGCTCTCCACCAACAATGCTCTCTCTAACACACCTGCTGGCGTCGAGATGCTGAGTGAAATAATAAAATCGATAATCTCCCATATCAACCCCTGCTTGATGATTTGGGCCCTAAAGAAAGGGTCCCAAACCAAGTTAGTGGAGTAGCATTAGAAGTTGTTGAACCTCAATTAGTACAAAGCCACATTCAGGCTGCCCTACTATAAGTGGAGAAGCACATGTATATGCACAGCATGTAAATTCAATAGGACGAAATATTCCATGAATAGGCTCTGAAAGTCCGCCTAGAGGAGAGTCACCTCTTCATGAACCTGGAGCATCAAGCTCCACCATCTACCTGCTGCTTCCTGAAGAAGATTGGCTGCAAGGATGACCATAAGATCAGCTTATGTCGCTACCTGTTAGAAACCTATGACTGCACCCTCCATCCAGTCCTCTACTGCTTGTGGATCCATATCGCCTAAGAAACATTATGGCCTATATCATTGGAACTCATGGAACGCACTCAATAAGCGTGCAACCTCTGCTGCTAGGCTTGGTGGTATCAGCAGCATGACGGGTAGTGGTGATGCTGGTACACCACTCGATGGTACAGCTGCCGAAAGGGGGCCCTACACTAGAACCTCATCACTCGGTAGGATGTCATCACATACTCTACCTGGAATCCTGGCTGGCTATATGGGTGGAGGAATCCTGAAAAGAAACTGGTGCACCACAGAATAAATGTTATACCTAGTGAGATGACTCAAGAGATCACAAAGAAAACATTTCAAAAACACACATGCAATCAATGTTTTCAGGCAGTGAGATGGAAATCAAAAGTCAGGGACCTGGTGTATAGATACATCGGCCGCTTCACCAATACTTGATTTCCCATGCAAAAGACTATACTCATCACACTTAACACTATTTCCAAGTCAAAATATCAGAGTCCAAGTTACCCAATAGAACTAACTCCTCTGATACTAATTTTTCATGACTTATCCCCTGGGGACTATGCCATGACTACCCCATGCCCTCCTTCCATAGGCCAGGGGATGGAGGCTTGCACCGAAAGTCATATCCCAAAAACTAGGAAGGCATTGCCTTTTTAACATGAAAACTCACCCCATCCAAGCACATAGAAAGATACAAGCACAATGTAAACTATATAGGAAATAGAGTGATTACAGTAAGTAAAGGGGCCAAAATAAAAGTCCAACTGGAAAGTAACAGAATAACTGAAAAAAACTCATGTGAACACCCACCAAGGGTCCTACCTGAAGGGTAGGTATAGCTCTCGAACTATCGTTTATGTGGTATTTCTTGTCAAATTTTCCACCTCCGAGTACCCTCCAGTCCTGGAATCCCCAGCCTCGATCAATGTTGTTTATCATCTTCATAAGACACAAAAAGGTGCGGGTGTAGCCCATTTAGGGATGAGTATAAAAATATCCAGTAGAGACCATGAGACCCCCGAAGGTCTCTTAGAATCCACAGAGGATAAACCACAAAGCAATACCATAATCACAATGAACGAAGCAAATATCATCCCTACATAGGTATATGACCATACATATACCTAAGTAATCAAGTAAACTCATCTACTTCATGAGATAAAACAAGACCCAACTCTTTATCCAAAAGCACAATTGTTCCATAATGAAAAGAATACCATTAAGGTAATTCCACAAAGGTAAATACCACAAATGTAACACCATAAAGAAGAATACCATAAAGGTATCACCAGAAAGAAGTGTAACACATAGGTAAAGACTCAAATCCCCCCAGGTATAACTTATGCACAGAAGTATATATGATTTTATGTATTGCTGGATCATCTTACTTTGTCGAGAAGCTTTGTTTTTGACCCACATAGGATCGAAGGTGACCCACATAGGATCTGAAGAAGACCCACACATGACCTGAAGATGACCCACACATGATTTGTATAAAACCCACATAGGATCTGTAGAGGACCCACAAAGGATTGGTATATGCTTACCCACACAAGATACGATGATGACCCACACAGGATCTGAATATTCATTATGTATAGCCAGCCACAATGTTCCAAAACTAAGCATGCTTAATTTTGAGAGGACCTTCTCTTCAATCTATAGGTCTCACTTCAACTACAACAAAGTCCCATGAAGAAGTATCCGAAAGGAATTCCATGCCATAAGGGTCCCAATACAATAGAAGAAACGTCAATCAAATGCCCGGACTATAGGTTATTAACGTTTCTATTCCAAGGGATTGGTTTGATTCGAGTATGATCAAACTCGGTCATACTCCAACATTATCCAAAACTCCAATAGAGAATAAAAAAAGGATCATGTTGATCCAAGGATTAGGGCACTGACGATGGTTTATCAAATAGTTTCTTGGTTCACAAGATATATACCAAAAAGGCATCTCTGGATTCAGATGGGCTCGGGTCTGGTCTAACCCAACCTGGATTGTGTCCGGCCTTGATGGTTTGGACCCTAGTGGGCCCGGCCGGCTAGGCCATGGTTTGTCCTGACCAGAAAAGTGGGATGGTCGGGCCCACACTGGGCATGACCTGCGGCTGGTTACGATCCACCGTGGTAGGGCCTACCTAGCTGCCCCCTTGAGAGGCGCCCCCTCCCCCAGGATTCCCGAACATTCCAGTTGGACTACTCGGGTCTGGGAAAAAAAGTGGAACCACGTGGAACTTCCTGGTAGCATGCAAGACCCATCGGATCGGGTCCTACTCGGCATGATGTGGCCGGCCAAAATTCTGTATGGTTCCCCTTCCAGCGGTGCGATGATGCCGCTGCTCCTCCTGTGGCCAGTCGGGTGTCGACCACCCTGGTGCACAGCTGTGGCTCGTTAGCTGTGCCCTCCTCCTGTATAGACAGCATGGATGCATGCCACACTGCTTCCAGGCAGCTGACCAACATGCCGACCGCCACAATCCTCCGCCATTGAAGACGGGCCACGACCACTTTCAGCGGTGTGGTTGCACCACCACCACCATCACGAACGACCAGTGTGTCGGCCGCTGCCTATACCCTATTGGCATTGGCTGTCGGCGCTGGTCACTGAAGAACTTCTACGAGTGACCGGGTGAGCTTCGGTGGACCGTTCATCAATCCAAACTAGTCGTTAGGTGTCCCAGGACATCACCTTTGCATCTATCCTAACGTGGTCGGGTTCTTCTCATCTCGACGATCCACCTGTGAAGAACACATCAATCCATGAGGAAACAGAGGGATCGGGCCGTGTTTTTTTAGATCGTGCCCTCTGTATTAGTTTGATAACAAGAGGATCAATAATATTTAGTCAACATAATATTTAACAAAAAATAATCAAGAGTGAACCCTACCTTGAAGCATCGGAGAATCATCTGTGCTGGTCGGTTAATCGCTCTCTTCGTTTCTGCGACCAGCTCCCAAAGATGCCACTCACACATCCCCAATTGGTTTGGCATCCTCTGTCACATCCCCCTAGGTCAGCTTCATCTTTTATGGGTCTAGCATCGCAATGTTCCAACAGAACATTGTTGCTTGGCGAAGCTTGTCTGATACCCCTCCACCAAGATCTATATTTATATGAGGGGGGGAGAGTAAGTAATTACGTGAGGAGTTAATGGGGATCATTAATATGAATATTCCAAATCCCCCCCCCCAAACTACTATTAGATAGATTCTAGGGTCAGTACATTTATTGACTTGACACGTCATCAGTCCCACCTTACCGCTGGTCCATTTGAGGAATAGAATAAAAATAAAATATTTCTGTTATTTTATTTATTCTTTTAAAAAGTTCAAGAAACTAAAATTTTATCTGAACCTAATATGGTCAAAGTGAATCCTCCTTTATGCGAATCATGGCACTACGGATTCAATGGAGTGCTCAGATTTTTAATCAAAGAAACTGTTCAAAAGTTAGAAAATGATGTTTATGCCTTTACTAAACGTATTGGATAAAAAAGATCGGAATTTCATTTCGGGGACACCGGGCCTCAGAATCACGTGCCATAAATTTTTTTAGACTCGTAATGTTTATATATAATTAAAAAAAATACATGAAAATTTTTGGGGCTTTACACAATTATTATAAATTGAATGTATTTTCCATTTTAAGAGGTGATAAGGTGTGTAAATAAACAAGTTCTCATGACTGAGATATGGAGAAATTATTGATACTAGGTCCAACAAATTATATAAAGATGGTTTTTATTATTGAATTCTCATTTTATACTAATTTTGGTTTCTCCTAACCATGTTATATATAGATCCATTAATAGATAACCATATTCTTGTGATAATTCAATGATAATGATAAATTTTATATAATTCTTATGATTTTAAAATGATTAAATTATTTCATATTATTTTTATACTATGGATGGAAACGAGTTGGAATATCGGGGATTAGGTGATAGTGGTTCTATGCTCTTATAATTCTTTGAGTTTATTTAAAAATTGGAATAAAATTATCAAGTTTAAAAGTAATTTAATAATAACAAGTAATAACTAAAATTTATTACATTAAGGTTTTTTAAAGGTACATTCACATAAATTCCATCTTTTTTAGGGCATAAAACTAACTATTTTTTTATCCAATATGATGACCTACAATCATTTCTTATATCAAAATAATAAATATATAAAATTTACAAAACAATATACTTGGTTAATATAGAGATATAATTTAATAAATTTAATGGCTCTATTCTATCTCATTTCCTAGGTAAACTCTTTGAACCAACTATGTGAGAAACTACATGTTTCTCAGGATAAATTCTATTTATCATAAAAACACCTAAAATAAATATATATAAATAAATCTTCAAATAAAATTACGATGGTGTTATTAACCTGTTTACATATAATAATATACATCATGTGATTTATCCTTATAATGATATACAAACACCTTACACTAGTCTCTTTGGATGCAAATAGGGACCCTCCCATATATAATAAATATTGATTGATATTTTTCATTAAATTATTTCAACATTATCTACTAAAAATAATTCAATTTCTTGTATAGGTTTTTTAATTTTTATTGACATGAAATTAAATTAGGCATGTCAAAATGAAATAATATCTAAAAATAAATACATAGAATTAATTATATTATTAACACAATAAGAAATACCTTTCAATTTAATCATAAATGAATACATAATAAATATTATAACTTTATATAACTAAAAAAATAATTCTTCCAAGATAATGTATTATGACTCTTATTGGCATAACGAATGGGGAGTGATGCTTCCTCACTTGAAAACTGTTATAGAACCATACCAAAGATTCCTATAATATCCTAAATGGGTACCCCATATATTATAGGGTAATAATTATAACTATATAAATTATTACATCAATAAAATGGTAAAAATTAAAACAATACACCAAAACGCATTAAAAGTAATCATTTGATGAATGCAAATGCATATTAATCTAAAAAATTCATGGTTACCTCCCATTCAAAATTTAGACTATATTTCTATTACGATTAATAAAAAATATAATTATAAACTATATAAATAATATGAGGTCATAAAATAGAGATAGTCATGGTTCCTTGTAAAAAAATGTAATTTTTAACTTTTTTTAAAAAAATTTATTGATAATGTAGTGTTTGATTTATTAATAATAAAAATAAATTTCACTATGGTTATGAGTGTTTTTAGTTGAGCAACCTGAGACATGTTTTATTTAATTATTTTGAATCATTAGTAATGTAATAATATAATTAATTTTTAAATATTTATTTCTTTGATAGAAAGTCATAATTTCATTGGATGATTCCAAGAAAATATATTCCTAACATATGAAAAATATTATACACAACCAACCATACACATGGATTTTTAATCACAAAAATTCTGAACTGTTCGAAAATTATAATAAAATTTCATTTATAGTGTATTTTTTATTTTATACATATCAAATAAGATTAATTATATTGGTCCTCGCATGTATATTTTGGTTAAATATATAATTTATCTTCTACCGTATCAAAATAAATCATTAAGTGATCTATAAACCATTATTGGTTTTTTGATATATTGAGTATCGGTGAGCATTAGCAGAACTTATTCAATAATTGAGTTGGGATTAAACAATATAATTTTTTTTTGTTATCACAATTAAAAATACATTATTTTCCCTATAATATAATTTTCATTCATTGGAAATTGGTTTTTTTCAATGTATTATTATAAATATTTAACTCAAACAGAGATAAAAAAACATTAAATAATTTATTTTAGTAGATAAAATCATACAAATACTAATAAAATTATAAGAAACATGGTTGATAGAAATGAAAATGGAAATATTAAAGAATGGGGAAAATACTTTCTAAAATATCTATTATAATTTATGAAGACATCATTGGGCTTCATTGAACCACTACTGACCAAGAAAGAATCATTCAAAATCTTGATCACTGCACCACAATTGTTCTCTAATTTCCCATATAATTTCAAAATATTATGTCTAGTCTATTATTCAACGAGATAAGTGTATAACATTTATTTATTTACACCCAATCATGAATGTAAATCCAGATCCATAACTGGTAAATATTTTCCCAACACGTCACTCTATATGTTTACCAAATTCCCTATAAAATAAGAGGACTACGTGGATATTATCAACAATGTAATCCAAAAAAATGAAAATCCTCATCATTAATTTATAAACAACGACTAATCCTAAAACTATTTTTTCCAAGCACCATTGTGTATAATCCAAAGTCATACATCCCAATAGAACCATTCCATAAATCATGCAATATTCTAGGGATATAATGGAACATCAAAACAATGTTAATCAAAACCACCCAAAATATTCTAACACTACTCACGAGTATTAATATAAAATTGTAAAGAAAAATATATCTTACCATTATCTTATTAATAAAAGTCTCCTTCCCACTAAATACTCCACATCATTGAATGAAAAGTCCACAATTTTTGAAAATGTACCATTTAACCTCATATGGGGATAGCATTATAATTCATCATGGAAATTACATGAAATATGATTCACATAAATATAATTTTCTTTTTGAGAATGTGACAAAAATAATCAATTGTAATTAAATAGTAAAACAAGTTTAGTTGTAGTAAATTTTGGAAATCTCAATAGTTATCAATATATAGAATTGTATAGGTCAGTGAGGTGATGGTTTGGAGGTTGGAGAACCATGTTTAGTGATAAAGAATTAGAATTTGGTGACAAAGATGGATAAACGATGAGTTAGGGTTTCCAATAGTAGATAATGAGCGTGTAAATTATATTTAGGAAAGGGAGGTGATAAATGAGTACAAATCAATAAAGTATGATGATCCTTGAATTAAGTAAATACAAATTGGGGTTGGTTGAGGCCAATAAATGATAGAAAATAAAGGGGGTTTAGAAACATATTCAAAAGTTTTTATTAAAAATACCACTAAATATTCTATAATATTGGTTTTCCATAAAATCATATCTAAATACAGGATTTGAAATTAATTTCAAAATATTGATATAATCATTTAGACGGGATTTTTGAAACCACTAATAAATATATATTTTCTTAGAGTAAGTCTGCGTGATGTCAGGTACCAATCAGCCTTATACATGGTGAACTGTGTCAGGGTTCTACAAACATTTCACATGAAAATTACATGTGAAATAATCCAAGGTGAGGACTAAGATATAGAATGGTTCTAGAAAACCAAATAAAGGACAACGTTTCTTATTAAAAATTTATAAGAAAGAGTTTTCGAATAATGGGGTTGAGACCTATGTAAGGTATGATGATCATGTTATTTATTCATGGTTTTGAAATGTTGAAAATGTTAGAAAATTTGAATGATTCAAATTAAATGGTTTAAAATGAATTCCATATCCTATGATTAATTACTATATTTATATTTGTAGATCTAGTTTGTAGGAGTCATCCTTTTGTGGTTAATGTTGGAGAATTATAGTACGATGCCTTTGATGATCATAGTATCATTGATCCCAATGATGAAAATTCACTGAGTAAGGATTTACGTGAGTTCTAGAATTAGATATTACTGAAATATGAAGCTACTATATTTGAATAGAAGATAATAAGGATGGTAAAAGAGATTTCGTTAGCTTCCATACTATGATGTTTGGGATATTATTGAGAAAAATGACTCCATAAGATATTAATACAGCGATTTTCTATAAAATGACTCCTTTAAAACATTCTTTCTAGAAAACATAATTTACTTCTTATGAGAGTTTTATTAATTTCTAAATAGTTTTTTGTAGTTTTTTTTGTTTCTGGATGAAAATAAAGTGGACTGAATTTCGTACCATGATTTATTTCAGTATATGTTCATGAAATGTGCTTATATAAGATTAAATCCATCGAAATATGTGGAATAATATTAATTTCATCAAAATATGATAATTAATCTTCTAATGCAGTTACAAATGACATCGAAGCATGTGGATTATAACATTTTTATTTTTATTTAAAAATTTAATTATATATTTTATAATTGGTGGAATATAAAAAAATTAATATTCATAATTTTAAAAGTAATTTATCATTGTTGAGATGTGAAACAACCTGTTGATGAGAGTGATTTTGATATATGTATTTGTTTTTATTAATAGTGTTTTTTAAGAATTATATTGTGTGAGATTTTTATTTGTAAATATATTTTTCCTTTTTAGATTATATTCATTATATTTTTGATCGTTTTAATTGAATGATTTTTGGGATAGAAAATAGAGATTGTATTTTTGAATCCAACATGATCATGGGTTTCCATGGTTAAGAACACATATCTATTTATTATCTTTATATTCAAGGTATTTTAAGGATAAGAATACATATTGATCATCTCAAGAGTTTATGTCATGTGATTTTGGGGATATGAATAGTAGTACCCAAGATCTGGTTGAAATGTCCTCCTATCAATTTAGATAAAACTGTGACGTTATAATATACATAAAAGAGTATTTTTATTGTAATCCAATATTATATATTCTGTTAATTATTTATTATGCATCTATTTTTTACTTCGTCATTTTTTTTATTTTTTAGAAATTTAGAAAACCTAATTTTCCACAATTAATAATCACTGTATTTTTATTTGTATTTTATTTATATTATTTTCTAGTTATATATATATAATATTTCATCTGGGTTGTTATCAACATCAGATAGAATTATATTTCATTATTATTACTATGAAAATTTAAAATCTATTGAATGATCCAATTTCTGATCTATATACACCTTAAGGTGGAAGAAAATTGTACGTAGAATTTTGTATTAAAATCCCCCCCCCCAATTTAGTTTTCTTGCTAGTATATATCTAAGAAAATACATAGTATCAAATCCAATTTATATATATAGACATATTATTCACATTTTTATTATTTTTCATAAAGTTAAATCAATTTTTCTTCTAAATATACTTGTGTTATAGAAGAACGATCCGATCTTATTTTTGATATGTCAGTACTTCTAGTTGGAATACTAGAGAACCTGAATGCCAAAATATGACTTATTTTTTAAATAATATATTATGAGTACTATTGTGTAAGAATGAAGATGTTTTTCATAAATATTGCTGTTCTTATGACTTCTGGATTAAAATTTCTAGAGAAGGATTTTTTACATTTTAAGTATGAAAAAATATAAATATAAGGTAAATCAAAATGTTCAAAATACTTTTTATGAATAGAAAAATTTAGAGTCAAAAATATTATTGTGAAACTACTAAAGATATTTTAAAAAAGATGAAGTATCTAATTATTAAACATAATATGTCCTAGAAATTATAAGAGATATGTTATGTGATGACTAAAAATAATTTGATTTTATTCCTATAGAGTCTATTCATTATATACATTAACACTTTATGACTATTATGAGTATTTTTTAATATCTCAGAGAGAAAAATATTTTAGATGATCAAATGATGTAAAAAATTATAGACATAATTTTTATGGAGTGATAGTTTAAGAATATAACTATTTATTATATGAATAATTCAAAAAAATATAAGTCCTAATGATTTTATTGGAACACTCATGAAATATGAGAGTAAATTAAATAGAGATGCTAAAAGGGAGAATATGAAGAATGGAATATCATTTCTTTCTACATTTGGTAATATTTCTTTAAGAGTTGCAAATATTATATATAATCCTTATATTAATATGTCTAAATTTTTATCAATTGTTATCAATGAGAAATCTAGTGAATAATATATTTCTCAATTAGAAATGATAATTAATTAAATGACTGAAGATAATAACTTTTAGTGTGATCATCATAAATATAAAAGGAATAAACATGAATTGAATGATACTTTTGATGCTATAAATAATGAATGAATGAAAATTGGCCATTAAAATACCTGATTGGATGAGACTAACTAGGGAACTAAAAATATTGATTTGAACTTTAATAATTAATGTGATGAGATTTTTGGAATCCCTTGATATTTGGAGTGATAGTGGTGGTGAAACATGTTATGATAATTCATTCGATAAAGTGGTATTGATAGTCAAATGATTGATTTATTATAAGAAAATATTCATAATAATGAGAATTGTGTTATGGAAAAATTAATTATATTATATATTACAAAATTAACTTTAGATTATATTTTTTTTAGACTTATAATTATTACAATTCAACTATATTAGATGAAGGAAATGTTAGTTCATTAGATAAAGTGGATGATTTACCTATATATAAAAAAATGGTCAGCTTGGTAAATATTTTGGGAAAATAGAATTACTTTTTTTAGAATAATTATTATTGTTTTATGGATGATTTTTCAAAGTCTGATAATGTAATTTCAAAACATTCTTCTAAAATTTATGAACATTCATCAGAATTAGATTCTAAATGTAGTTGATGTTCAACTTTAAATGATCAAATTTTTTTCAAAAATTAAATATGAATTTATTGGTTTTAAGAAACTCTTTATAAGTTTACTTTTAGTAGATAAAATTTTGATAATTTTCAAACACAAAAATAAATAATCTAGAGATTATAATGTAATTGGTTATACATTTGATAATTTACATTTTAAATATAATTACGTTGTTCCTAGAATTGAACACATTTCTGTAAAATTAAAAATAGGAGGTCACTAGATGATTTTTTTTAAATTATTTTTCAATATTATAGTTTCCAAAAATATTATATTTTTATATAACAGGCATCTATTCAGTATAAAAGAGTTATACTGATGTGGGTTTCTAAAAAAAAATTTCTAACATTATTGGACCCATGAAACTTGGGTTACCAAAAACATAGTTTTAGTATTTTAAATAAAATATATTGAGTATCAAGAGTTGATATATATACTTCATGGAATGTATTTTTTTTAATACATGATTGGATGAAATTATAACCTCCAAAAAAAGAAAAATTAAATAGTGGATGTGTCACTTTTAGAGATAAAACATTGGGTGAAATCATTATTATTGGTGATGTTTTTTTCTTAATAAATCTATAATTTTGAATGTTTTTTATGTTATGGGACTTAATAATAACCTTATTTTAAAAATTAAACTACTTATTAGGGGTTACTTTATGAACATTCATAACAATAGATGAATTTTTTAATGTTTGGAAGGTAATTTTGTTCTATCATTGAATAGACATGAGATTGTTTACAAGATTGACATCGAAGAGATTAGATCTAATAAATTTCCATATTTAAGTATTTTTTATTATTTTTATAGGATTCTTCATAGAGGATTAGGTCACTATACCTTTCAGAATATAGAAAATATATTCTACAAATGTTTCTATTAGGGATTTAACAAAAAAAACATAACTCAACTTGAGTCTATGATCCTTATCAAAATGTTAAGACATGCAAGCCTAATTTTAACCCAATTAATGATGTATCAACTTCAAAATATTTATATTTAAATAAAATAGGCTTATTTATACCTTTACAACAAGAATAATTTGTGGAAATCAATATGTGTGTTTAATTATTTATGATTTCACTAGACATACTTGGTCCTATTTTATCACCTGATAATCTTTAGATATATTTCACATTAAAAATGGAATAATTTTTTTTATAAGTTATATAAGTTTTCATTTTATTAATATCCATATTTATCATTGTAGTATGTTTTAAAATTTTATTTTTTGGTATTTTGTTATGTAAAAAATTCATTACGAATAATTTTTCATCACTAAGAACAACAAAAAAATGGTGTAATTGAACAACGAAATAAAATTCTTCTATAAATGACTCTAATATTAGCGAGTGGGAATTATATTGATAAAACTTTTTAATTTTAGGGTATAATATTATTTTATTATACAATAAATCAACATTAGCTTTTCTTAAAATTTAATAAATCTTTTTACGGGTTATACACTAATGGAAAACAAAAAATTTCATATATCAGAGTTTTTCAGTATAAAGTATTCATTGTGAATACTAAATATGAAGTTCTTAAATTTTATCCTAAATCCAATGAATAAGTTTTTATTATTTCTTCTATTACATGTATGTCATATACATATTTTAATAAACAAACTATTATTCTTGAGGAAACAATTCTACTCATATTTGATGAAACCAATCCGTATTTTTGTTTAAAAATTGTAGTTAATCATTGAAATGATGATTTTGAAATTATTATTTTTATTTAACTTTAATATGAACCAAAAACATCAATATTGAATACTTTGGAAGTTTTTTCAAGGGATTTTCTATAATCAATAACAACTTCAACAGAAGAAACTTAATAAATAGTTTAAGAACAACATATCTTTTTTACTTGAGAACTAGATGATATTAAGAGATAACACCACCAAAAATATCATTAGATATGTGATTCAAAATGTTAATACTAAAAAAGTAATTTTTAAATGAACACGAGAATCATTTATTTATATCATAATTTTAATCTAAAATGAAAAATGATTCCATTTGTGATACTAGTTTGAGAAAGGATATAATGGAAGTGCATAATAAATGCATGTGGAATCATGTTTGAACTTTAGTTGAACAACCAAATGATTATATGATGATTAGAGTGAAGTGGGGTTTCTTAATTTTTTTGATCAAAATTGAATAATTTTATGGAATAAAGTAAGATGTTTTATTAAAGGTGACTATCAATAAGGGGGCATATGTTATAGTGATAATTTTCAATCGGTAACTAGGCCTGAGTCTATCAAAATATTATTATCCATCATAGTACATCTTAATTTTATCTTTTTTTAAATGGATGTGAAAAGTCTTTTTATTAATTGTTATGTATAAGAGGGTGATTATGTGGAGAAACCTACAGTTTCAGAAGATGATTTTTTTTGAAAAATTTATTAATAATTTATAATATGACCATAAAAATACTCTAAGAGCCTTTTATGAACGACATACAAGATTCTAAATTCAAAATAATTGTGTAAATAAAAATATAGATCCACCTTTTATGATGAATTTTCTTTAAATACAGCATCAATTTTCAAATTAATGATAATGAAAATGTTTTGGATCAAATAAAAATTATTTTTACAATAACCTTAAAAACATATGAAGAGTGAGTTAGAAATGATCATGTGGGGTAAAGTAAACATTTTTTAGTGTTCAAATTTTCAAAAATTAGAATAAATCATTTTAACTCAACATAATTATATTAGATACTTTAAAAAATTATTTGGTTTTAAAAATAACCCCTGTATTAGTACACTAGTATGAACCTCAATGAAACATGATCTTGATAAATCTAGTAAACTGGTTGATCAAAACTCTAATAGAGGTATGGTGAAAAGATTATTATATTTAATAGAAAGTTAACCATAAATTATTTTTTTAGTAATTTTGTGTATGAGATTTCAAGAAAACATAATGGAATCAAATTTATAAGTGGTTATATTAATTTTCTGTTACATGAATGTTTCGTTAGAACATAGTATTTTTTATTAAATAATACCTAATTTTATACACAAATGTTACTTAGATGATGACTTTAGAGGTTTTACGTTGGAAACATTCAGTACTTACGACGAAATTTCATTTTCGAGGAAAATATTTAAATTAATTTTAAATAAATAATAAAAATTTCGTTTCAATATAAACTCATATAATATTTCACTACTTTTAAGGTAATTCCCACTTTTATGATTTATTAATCTCATTAAACGTATTGTTTTTTGGTCTGAGCAATTGGTTTGTGGGTCTTATTCCATGATGTTTTTTTCTAGGAAGAATAATGTTGTGTAAATACTTGAATCATCATTTCCCTAATGAATGTCTATTTTTCTTTTCATCCTCTTTGTTCTTATGTTTATATTTGTTTTGGAAAAGTATAAGGGGATTAAATGAACTAAGGAATAAATAAAGGGAAATTTGGGAAAGGTTGCTACCAAAACTATGGTGGCTGCTCCAAACAAAGTATGATCAAACCATAGAGAAGGTGGTTGTGATATAAAGGTAATGGATATGCCTTATGGTGTTGTCAATTTAGAGTTCACACCATAGAACCATGGGATTCACCATAAATAAGCCAACCAATGTCTGGTTTTCACCATAATCCATCGCCTTGGAGGGATATGTTGTGGATGATATGCCATGTTTGAATATACCACACCGTAGGGCCTTAACTACGTCAGTTACAGAAACCTGTCCTTTTTGTCGATTGATTGGAACATCAATAATTCATTTCTTATTTAATTTTGAAATCGGTTTCATGGTTTTATGAGGGAATACTCATAAAGATGAGATCTCTATAGATCACTATAAATTCTTGTTTCTCCTTCACCATTATAGAATCCTTCCAAGATGTCCTAAAGGATACAATTATGGGTTTTCATCCCCAACACCATAGTTCTTATACATACATCGTAGTGGTGTGCACCCACAGCCTAGTTCATATGGTTGTCTTCATCCTTGCATAATGGAGGTGGTTCACCAACACTTCGCACATCAAAATCATCCTTCCCTACATCATGGTGGGGGATCCTACAATATAGTACCCACCCCTATGTTATAATGTACCATCCTATATAATAGTGAACCTATCCAATTCCATGGTGTCGACTCCAGCATACCTTGAATTCCACATGGACCACCTTAAACTAGAGAGATCTTTTTTCTAAAGAGATATATTCCTTCTTTAACCAACATTTTAAACATATTTTTAAATTTAATAACTTCAGGTATGTTAGGTTCGATCCCTTGAATTCATTCACACTTAACATTATATAGGAAAAGTAACTTTTCTGTTTAGAATTTGTTCTAGGAAGCCTTATAATGAGATATTTTTCATTTAGTGAACATGTATCATTTGGAAATTTTCTAAATCTTCTCCAATTTTGAGGTAGGTGGTCAGGAATAAATCTCAAATGTCTATTTCATATTTCATTTAGTATGTGTAATAATTATGTTTGTTTTAACACATTGTATGTATAACCCAAATAATTGAATAAATCATTCGTTGATGATAATATTATTTTAATAACTCTTATTGGATCCCTCTAGGTCCATTAATGTTGAGACCAAACATTCTACCATCATATGGTTGAGCCCACCATTGAATGCATTACGAACCAGATGCCTCATTTAATGTGAAATTTAAATAATAAGTGAAATGTGATAATTTTTAATTTGGACGGAAAGGAACTATAGGTTTTCAATTGGTAATTTTGAAAACATTATTAATATTCTCTATATGTGTACCCATGTGATATGTTGTATTATCTTATTTGTGTGATAATGTTATTCTTGATATATTGAGATACATAGATTGATTGCCTTGGATGTACTACAATTCATAGAGGTCATGACCTGAATATTCTACAATTCATAGAGGTATTACCTTGGGATTATTATAATTCTTTGAGGTATTTACCCAAATGTATTTTAATGATTAGGGGGATTGACCCAGATGTGTTTTCATGCTTATTGGGCTCTTCCCTATTTCCTATTATAACTTGTGGGGTCAAAAACTATGATATATATGAATATGAATAGTATTGTTTCTTGAAAAACTAAAATAAATTATGGGTGATTCTGAAGTAGGTTTGGATCACCTTATTGTCGCCCTAGAACTTAAGGGTATGGGTGTTATTTTATAAGTAGTATATATTTATTAAAATAACAACCATTCTTATCAATTTATTAAATGCACTACATTGTAGGCTAGACAATTTAGGCACAATGGGTGTCTGCCTTTTGAGTTGTACTCAAAGCCTATTTGGTCCATCATTTGGATCCCATGTATATTTAATTAATGTAGGTATTGACAAGGGAGAGAGAACCTATTATTCACTATGGATTTTTGGATGGGTTAGAGCATAGTGATTGGACCCACATAGGGTTCAATAATAGATCCCTTAGAGTATTTTTAGCATATTTAAACCTTTTTATGATATAAAATTAAATATTTTCTTTAGATACATTCATCTAGTAATTACATTACTCGATTATCATTAGGTTTGATTGATTCATCCTTTATTTATACTATGGTTTCCTATTTAATTATTTATATCATTTGCTCTATTTCTGCTACTCTATTGTTGAAAAAATATATCAGAGAGTATAGTATCCCTACTATATTCCTTATACAATCACGTCTAGCCCAAATCATATGATGTATAGGAAGGTGAAACCAATGTCACATATCTAACTGGCCTGGTCACATGATGGAGCAGTGGGTCAAGGACGTTATAAAGTGGTATCAGAGTATCAAGTGTATTTTTTGTTTCTTTACTATTTGAGAAATGTATAAATAGATGCTTTGATATGTTAGGACTTCGTAATATGGTCATTCATGGGAGTATCTACCCCATTCATGGGGGGAAAGATGATTACTAAGGGATGTGATTATTTTTCTTGTTGTTCACAAATTATTTTTTGATGTAGTTTTATCCAAGGTGATACACATATTGTGTGATGTTTCTATTTTATGTGATCTTAATCATTGAATGGTATGATAAGATATGAGTATCATGAATAATGATAGTCATGTAGGGGTATATATTGACAAGAATTTTTCATGATAGTTAAGCAATTATTGCATTGACATATTTTTCATATAAAATAGTAAAAGGAATGAATGTTTCATACCCGTTGAGGTTAAATGAAAAAAGGTTATGTTATGAAATTTTACATATTATGATAATCATAGAAGAACCTTGATCCTCTAGTACTCTATTTACTTCACATGTTTTGGATTCCTTTTTGTATAACCTATTTAATAACGTTTTTTAGGCCTTGTAAATAAAATGAATCCCCAGCATCTTCAAATTGAGTACCATGAGAGTTGAAATCAACTCACTCCTAACATAGTTTACCCGGAATTCCCTATATATTAAATGAATTATATGGATTATCTACACTATTACAAGTTCTTGAGGGTCATACAATCTATGGAAACAGATTCTGTTCACACAAATACTTCAATGTATGAACTAAAAAGAGAGTTCCAACTACAACATACACCTATACTCACTAGGGTGGGTGGCCCCAATGCAGCTATGTTCTTGATCAAGTCATCCATAACTATCCTAAATAAACTTGTGAAACCCACATAAATATGTGTGAAGCAATATTCTTACATGATTAGGGGACCATACAACTATTGTTCAGATATTTTGGAGCAAGCTGGGTAGCAAGAGAAGCTATCTTTATTTGTTTTCAAGGTGAAGTTACTCAGACACTTCTATCCAAAGATGTTGTGAGATGATAAGACTCATGAGTCCATGAATTTGATATATAAGTAAATTTTATTGCTAGGATACATTATATGAATCATTTAGATTTTTTTCGTTTCATCATCTTGGGATGATGTTGAGATCTCCAGTGTGAGACAATTTTTTGGATGGTCTTTACAATGAGATCAATTCATACGTGATTGTATTTCACAAGAACTGATTTGAAGACATGATAAAACATGAAATCATCATGAAGGAAAATATGAAAGAGTAAAAAAGTGGTGTTCAATAATGTTTCAATTAGAAAATTTTGCTACATTTCATGTATAAAAAATAAGTACCACTATGATAGTTACCTTTAGGAAAGTAGAAGAAAGAACAACCAGGGAAGTAGTTATCTATCATGAAACATTGATATCTTGATTACTTCTATTGTGGAATGTTTTTACATAGGAACTAATAATTTATTTACCAAAATGTGTTATCTATGCCATAAATAGTTCAGCCCTACTATATAGGTCATATAGAGACTCAGAAAAGAAGAATAGTGGTAGGGGTCATATTCGACAATAGATTTAAGAATATTAATCGCTACCCCAAAAGAAATAGGTAGCTGGAGTTCCACCTGGTATTCAATCTGATGAAGGGGATGTGGTACCCTAGTTTAGGATTTGTAGTAACACTCATAGGCAGTAGCATAGGGCAATCAAACTAGGGACTAGGGAAAAGGGATGATCCAATTGCACACTATCCAGTTTACATTTCCTAGTTTTGATGTAGGCCCATCTATCATTAGAGGTATGGTTATTATATCATTAAATCTTTCCTAAATTATGTATAATATATTAAAATCAATTTCCATTTTATCTACTCAATCTAAAAATTTCTTGGGCTCCATCTGGGTGAGCTTGGATGGTGTTATGACTATCGATACACCATTAGGAGTACAATCACATGATATACAATAATAAATAAAACATTCTTTTGATGTTTGTAGATAACATTTATTTTGGGAAATTATTGTTCTAGAAATGAAAATATTTTATTTTATTATTAGTATGGATTGGTTATTTCTATTATAGAATCTCATTTAACATTATCAAATGATAGTTACCTTTCGATCTACTGACGGGGGATGCTATACTCACTAGGGTGAGTGAGAACATTATGTTGATCATACAAGGAAAATTTATTACTTATTGGATTGCATCAATTATCAGATAGAAATACTTATTCAAGATAATAGTTGAAAAAATATGATACTTTCCCACTAGTCATAGTATATTTTTAGGAAATCTTTCATGAAATGTTCTATGGCATTTCACTTTAGAGGTTTACTTTGTACACGATTGAGTTTGTGTTAGGAGTTGAGCCAAATTTTATCATTCCATATAGAGTGAAACCAATGGAGATTCATGTGTTGAAAGTTCAATTGGAATATATATAGTAGAAGTGTCTCATAAGTCCTAGTTTATATCTATTTATTTCTCCCTTAATTTTCTTCAATAATCTAAATGGACATTGAATTTATATTGGGATTATCATATAATAAACAAGTTTATGGTCACGAAATAATGTCCCCATACACACATAGATCATATATTTTATCACCTTATAGTATCCATGATCTTCTCCACAATCAATATTAGGTTAGGGTACCGTCATATTAGGATGATACCGTCTGAAATTCCCTGTTATGGTTTCAAGAGAAAGCATGGCTTTTATGAGATTGTGGTTATGTCATCCGGTTTGACGAATGCACTAGAGGTATTCATGGTTAGATGAATCAGATAATAAATCCATTACTAGATTAGTTTTTGGCTGTTTTCATTGATGGTATATTTTTATAATCCTATTCCAAATACAATCATGACTGACATCTTATCATGATACTGAGTATAGAATGAGAGAGCGTCATATTTATTCTAAGATAACTAAATAAAATTTAATTATTGAAATGTGTCACTTCATGGGCCACTTAATATAAATTTAAATATTGAAAATTTAATTATATAAAGATTCAATTATGGTATTTCGGGAACACCCCCAAAACATTCATTGATATTTGGATCTTTCTAGGTATAGTGGGTTACTATCATCATTTTTTCTTGGACTTATCCCATTTGGAAGTGTCGATATATAGGATTATCAAGAATGGGGTGAAGTTTGTTTTGTCATATTTTTTATGTTAATTTTTAGGAGTTTATGATCAAGATGACCGAGCATAGATCCACAGTTTTCATATGTTGGTAATGGACTATACAGTGTACCACAATGCGTTCGGAGTTGGATTTGGAGATGTTTTGATGCTCGAGGATCGTGTGGTTGCTTATGGCTCCAAAAAACTAATATCACAAGAGAGTAGTTACAATACTCATGATTTGAAGTTACCCACAATGGTTTATACCATGATATATTGGTCGCACTACCTTTTGAAAGATATGTTTGTGGTGGACATAGAACACAAGAGTCTCAAGAACATTTTTTCTCATTGAGACTTAAACCTTCGATAAAGGAGGTGGGTCATGTATCTGTAGTATTTAAACATAATGCTTCCTTACACACTATGAACATGAAATGTCATTTCAAATTCCTTGTACCCAAATACATTTATTGACGTAGTGTGGGATTCATCTGATGTGTGGTAGCTGATGATTCTCTTCACAGACATGAATCATAATGTTTGAGTGAAATAGGGCAGAGTAGACAAGACTTTGACATATACTATACCCACGATTATAGCATGGATCAATGTATAATATGTATCCAACAAGGATGGAATAGCTCTAAGTGGTAGTTTAAATGGTGGGTATGCACCATTTGGAAGGTCTCTTAAAAATGATGAATGTCTTTATTTTTCAAGGTTGTGTATGGGTTCCTATGGTGTTTCGTGAAGAGCATATGAGGGAGTTTTATTATTCTAAATGGGTCATCTATAATGGTTGATAAAAGTTGTTTCATGGCTTTTGTAGACAATACAGGTGAATAGGAATGAAAAATGAGATAAAAAGTTTCATGTTAAGGATTTTCACCTGTCAGCAGGTGATGTCCAAGAACCATAGTTCTGCTATTTTTTTATTACATATACCCAGTTTATAATGGAAGTGGGATGATTTCACAATGTATTTTTACATATGATTAACTAGGACACCCTACATGAGTTATGATGTAGCGATTAACGTTGACCAGGTGATGAAGGTATCAAATTTCTTATCTATTGGGGAGACCTTCACCATTGATGATATGGGTAGTCTCTACATATGAGATATACTTCGACTACAATTGTTTCCAAGGAGATTCATCAATAACCAAGATCCTCCTTTCACATATCGATTGTTTAAGGGTATTGGGATAGATTTGGGATCAAAGGATCTTCTGGGTACTACCAAAATTCCTCAAATTCGTGTTCAATCTAAGAGGAAAATTCAAATTCTAAAGGATATGTTGGGAGTCTATGTTCTACATTTTAGTGATTCATGGGATCTTCGTATATCACTCATGGAGTTATCCTATAATAATAGCTTCTAGATATCAATTCAAATGGTCTATTTTGAAGATTTTTATAGAAGGTCTTCCAATTTGCCTTTTTATTTGATAGATGTAGGAGAGTCTATACTTGCTGGACCTAGTCCCATACATGATATGTTTGAATTGTTTTAATTGATCATAATGTGGCTAGTGAAAGTATTAAGTTAATAAAGATACTATCATGGAAATTAGTGATGAACTCTTGTATTTTAGGTTTTTCACTATGTTTTCCTTCATGTGTCTCCTAATCAAGTGAAACACCGTATCAAAAATTAGGGGAAAATAACACCTAGGGTTTTTGGGTCATTTGGGATTGTGGAAAGTGTCAGTCCAATGGTGTACTGTTTATCCCTTAAATTGTGATACAATTCCATGCATGACATGTTTCACGTGTCGTATATTTATATATATTACCCAAACCATTATCATGTGATAGATGTTGATGACATAGAGCTGGATGATGAGCATCGAATTCAAATTGTGAACATTAATGAGAATAACATCACTGTGAAGACCATACATCTAGTATGATTATAGTGGTAACATGGGAGAGTCCAAGAGGATACATGAGATATTGAATAATATATGCGATCATACTCTCTAGACTAGTTTCTTATTTCCCTAAAGTTATGTTTAGAGTTGATCAAGGATGAGCTGTTATATTAGTGGGGAGGTTTTGATATCTCACCTTTTTTAGGTATTTCCCTTATTAATGTTTTTAGTATTCATTTTAAACTGGGTTTTTTTCTGTTTAAAATATTTTCTTCAGCCTTAGTAAATATATTATTATTCTGGGGGGAGAATATTTTGTAAATCTATATATCATGTTTCCATAATAAAATCATTGTTTTTATTTTATCCTCATTATTCTTAATTTGATCCATGTTTTGGAAAAGGGTTAAGTTGAATAAGTGCTCAGGGAGACCAAAATGGGTGTTTTGGAAGCTTCACTACCTATACTTGGGTTTCAACACCATATTTAGTATGTCCACACCATAGAGGAGGTTTCAATACCATAAGGGGAACAACTACATTATAGGATGTTCTTGACTTAGTGGCCATGCCACATGAACATTGGTTCTTCCATAAGGAATATATCATTGGGGGGGTCAACTCAAGACATTTTCAAGGAGGGATATACTAATGATTCAATGATGTGGTAGAATATACCACACCACATGGACTTTCCCACATTATTTATAGATGTTGGTCTTGATCTTTAATAGTATTGGCCTTTAACAATATATTTATTATATAATTTAGGAATCAGTTTCAAGGTTTTATGAAGGGATTATCGAGTGGTTGAGACCTCTAGGGATGAATATAAATTATATTTTTCCCTTCCCATTCATGAATCCTTCCAAGAATTATTTCAGGCTATTGTTGTGGTCCTATTTCCCCTGGAGTGCAATAATTATTTTTATGTCGTAGTGGTCTTTTCCTCTAGTATAGACCACACCGCAACCTTCATCCTTTCACTATATAGGTGGTTCTTCAACTCTTCCCATGTCATAGTAATCTTTACCTACACCATGGTGACATATCATATTCTACCGTACCCACCTCTATGTTATGGTTTATCGTATTGTACTATGGTATACTTGTCATATGTTGTGGTTTTTTTTCTATCACACCTTCTATTCTGAAGCTCCCGACTTATGTCCTAGATATAGTTTTCTAAAGTTCTCTCCTATTTCATGAAAATTCATTGGAGATATCTTAAGATGAAGAAAAAACTCAGGTATGTTTATTTTTCAATCCCTTGAATTAATCCCTACATAATTTTCAATAGAATAAGTAACATGTATCTTTAGAACAAGTTATAAGACCCCCTTGGCATGTGATATTACCCATTGTTGAAAAAGTGTGGTTCATGGGTTGTCCATGTATTCTCCACTATTTAGGTAGGTGGTTTAAAAAGACTCTCAAATGACTATTTTATATTTTATGTATGTTTTTAAATTATGACCATACCATTACATTTTTCATAAAAAACAAATAATTATTTAAATCCTTAGATGATGATAATATGGTATTTATACCTCTCATGAGATCCCATCATATCCATTTTCATCGAGACTGGACAAGATACCATTTGACGAGTGAGGGTACCCTTTAATAGGTGATGAACCTAAATCCTTTCTTAATGTGAAATTGGCATAAAAAGTGATGTGTTATAATTGGTATTTTTGGACGAATGGAACAAACTGTTGCTAACTGGTAATTTGGATGACATGCTTAACATGAATGGAATGTGTACCAATGTGATATCTTGCCCTTGATTAATTGTGTTGTTATTTTTTCTTGATATAATATAATTGTTAGGGGGATTAACTCATATGTGATTAATTATTTGATGGATTTACCAAGATGTGATGTAATTCTTTGAGGGATTGACTCGGAGGTGTAGTAATGATTGTAGGGCATGACCCGGATGTGATGTAACACTTAAAGGGACTGACATGGATGTGCTGAATTATTTAGAGGGGTTAAACCAGATGTGTTGTAATGATAAAAGGGCTCTACATGGTTTATAAGGGTGCCTTGTGGTTAAATTTTTTTGAATGTTATGGCTATAATGGGCATGACTTCATGACATGCTCCTAGATATATTTCATCATGCTAAATCTGGTTTGTCTGACCCCATGTGTCACTATAGAACTCAAGGACCAGTGTGTTATATTTTGAGAAGTCTAAATTTATTTTATTAATACACATGTTTATCACTTTATTACATACACTGTGTTTGGGGGTGGATTTTTTAGACACTATGGGTGTTTTCCTAATGAGTTTTAATCACACCCTATTCGGGCCTTTATTTGGAACCTATGCATATTTAATGAATTCATTTTTGGAAAATAGAAAGGGACTCAATTGAGGATTGTGTATTGTTGGGTGGTTTGGATCTTATAGAATAGAATGAAATGGGGTTCATGATTGAGTCCTATAGAGTCTTTATTTTTGTTTATTCCTAGCCATGTTAATTATCTAACATTTACTAGGTCATTTAGTTGAAATTATCCTATCATTACATTACTTTATTATCATTTTTTTATTAATATTATATTTTGATTGTGTTTTCCAAATTTTAATGCTAATCTATTATTATTTATACTATTGTTTTAAGTATGTATGAGGGGTTATATTCATCCCACTATATTCTTTACACCCCCAATACTAGTTGGATGCCACATTAAAATAGGGAGATGTGCCTTAGGTTACCTAACCAACTAGATCGTTCAAGTGCAAAAATAATAGGTTTGGGAAATTTCAACTGTTGAAGTGGAATTTGTGGTCTCTTGATGTATTTTCACTAAAGTGTTTGGGATGAAGTATACACTCATGGGTTTTAGTTTAAAATTTACTCAAACCCCAATCCTTTGACATATAACAATTAGAACTTCATTATCTAGAATCCCAATCCACCACTCATGGGAAAATTACATAGATGTAAGACTCTATTTTCATAGCGACAAAACACAAAAAATAGATTAATTTATAGAATTAATCTAAATAGAAAATGATCTTCTAGTAATATTATCTATATCAATACATTATAATTGATTCAAATACATTAAACCGAAGATTTGAATGATTTATCTAAAGTGATATTCAATTTACATATTATTTAACAGACATCATAACATTAAATTATACATTAGAAAAGGAGAACATTATTTATTTCCAAAATTGTTCCTGTGTTTTATACAATATATTATACTTTTTTTGGAGATTTGTTTAATATAAAAATTATATCCACCAAAAAAACAATAAATTTTTTTTTATACTCAATATTCTCAAATTAATTCAATTTGAGTTTTACTAATGTTATTGTTTATATAACATGAAAAAGAACATAATTTCAATTATTTTGTAGAAGTTATAACATAGAGACACCCAATTATTATAAATTCCCATTTAAATTTTCATTAGAACCATGTTTAAAAGGAGAAAATCATATTTAGAATTTAAATAAAACTTTCTGGATGATGTTAAAGTTTATTTATCTTTATTTTAATTGATTTTTATAAATTTATAATCTTCAAATAAGAGAAATTCTTTTTGAATAAACATTTTCATAATAATTAGGGAATTCATCATATAAGGGGAAATTTATTCTCGTACATCAGTTAATCCATCCATATATTTGAATTTAACATGAATTTTTTTGAGTAAAAATTATTTTCAAATATATTTATTTATTTTTTATTCTAATTATTTTTTGTTTATCTAAAGGAATTTTTTTTTAAATTATTATTTTTAAAAATTATTAAGTATTTACTTAGGAAGAAACCCCAAAAATTGGTCATATTTTAATTATTTTTAAAGGGTATTGTTTTTAATTTTCATCTTAAAAAAAGAAAAATTTTCATATTTGAATAAATAAATTTACAATGGGGAATAATCTAATTTTCATCTTCATGCATTTTTTTTGTAAATTATTAAGTGAGATATGTTTTTTTAAATTTTATGTTTTCCTGAATTTTCATGAAATTTTTAAAATTTAACATGGTGAATATATTCAATTTTGATGGTTATTATATTTCATACCTATTGGATAAAATAATAATATTCTTTTTTATGTTCGTATAGAATATTTATTTATTTTAGATTAAAAATGTTATGTTTTCTATTGTATATCTTAGTCAAGCTTTTATATTTCCTTACATATCTTTTATTTTCAAAAAATTGGGAGACATTTGGGTAAATTTTGGATATAGTGAATCTAAGGGATATTATTCGGGATATTTTTGAAATAATTATTCCATTAAATATTTTTTTTGTAAATCAAAATATAAATTTGAGGTGTGTTTTATTTAAAAAAAATATTGACATACAAATGTATTTTGGTTGTAGAATGGAAATCCAGTGAACAAAATTTCAGACCAAGATTAATTTTACTTAATGTTCTTGTATTTTATTGGAGTAATATTAATTTCATTAGAAGATATGTAATAATATTGAGTTTATCATAATATCAAGAATATTTTTTTGATGAAATTAAAACTAACTCTTAAGAATGTGGATTATGACCATTGGTGTGTTTCCAATAAATTTACTGATGGATTCATGATTGGAGAGAATACAAAATGAGTAATATAATCATTCTTATTATTTCTGATAACATTGTGATTTTTAAACTACATGTTTATGAGAAAATGTTAGATTAGAGTTATAATTTAATTTTTGGTAGTTTCTTTTAAGGGATATGTTGTGTAAGGATTATATTTATAATGTTTTAGCAATTTATGATTGTATACATTTTTTATTAAATTATTGTGAACAAGGTAGAGTAGGACAATGATTGGATATTTAAATCTCGTGTCATTGATTTATTATGGGGATATGAAGATAGAGCAGTTTTTGATCATTCTAATTGTGGGATTCTAAGGATAAGATGATAAACTGAATTTAAAATGGGTCTTATTTGAGGTCTTCTATAGATAAGAAGATAAGTACCATTGATCAGGACGAAAGATCCTCCATAAAAATTTAATAAATGTGTGAATTTATAATATCCTTAATAGATTTTTTATTGTAATGTAATACTAAAAATATTTTTAATTTTCTATTGTAAATCAATCTTTTTCATTTATACATTTTAGATTTTGCTAAAATTTCAATATCCTAAATTTATATTTTTTGTAATACATGTTTGTCAATTTTTTATACGTATATTTTTTCTAAATTTCTATTTCATATAATATTTCAATAGGTTGTTTTAATCATATTTAAAATTTATTTATTTGGTTATTAATATGATAATGTGTAATATGATTAAAATGTTTTATTTCTATTCAATCTACACATTAAGTTTGATAATAATTATAAATTACATTATGGACTATACTACACCCCCTCTTGTAGTTTTCATAGTGTTAATATATTTGGGACAACATGATTTGTGTGAGGAAGGAGAAGTGGATTCTTCTGGTTTTTTATCTATTGCGAGGTTCTACTCGTTAAAGGTAATTTCTATTCATTGGGGATCATGGGGAGTTTTAGGTATCACATGATAATTTTAGAAATATATTTCATTTTTAGTTCCTCTATTCGATGATAAATGATGTGAAGTGGTATGAGTTTCTCTCCATTTTATCAGAGTTTGAGTATGTGGGATCATAGAGTTTTATTTACAGACCCTCATTTCTAGGATCTAAATAATCTCCTTACTTAGGAGGTTAATAAATGATATTTTAAGGAGGAATTTGGTTTTTATATTTAGAGTCATGTAACACATTTTTTGTTTCTAACTTATCAGGATGTGGTGATGGAATCTATGGTGATAGAGGTGATATTTTTGTGGACTGACTCACCTTAATTGTATATTCAGGAAACAATCTAAGGGAATATCACTGTGAGTGAAGGTTAACATTTATCAAGGAAGTTAACGATATAACACATGTGGAGTTTTTATTATCTTTATTATTCTTATTTCATCTCATATTATTGTCCTTAATCCTCAACTAAGACCAATGGTGTGAATTTATTCTCATTTAAATGTATTATCCATCAACTATTATGGTTTTTGAACATCCTTGGTGGTATGTATAGGGAAGGTGTTCCATTTCCTATGCAACCTCAGCAATAGTCACCTCCGAGGGCATATCAGTGGCAATGAGGTTAGTAGGATTTTATTAATTGTTGAGGGGATGGATTAAGTAGATTACATCTCTATGATGTTACTCCTACTTATAAAAATGTACTTTAATATAGTTAACGAGGTATCCAAAATTAGGTCCCATGAGGTAGATGAGTAGGTCACAGTTAAATAATTTTTATAATGTTACAAATTTTAGGAGGGCTAGAGATCATCTAAAGTTCCATTTATTTATATTATAAATTAGTTTATTGTTTTTTTTGATTTTGGATAATTGTGTTCCTTTATTTTTCACCCCTTAATTTGAGCTATCAGAATTCGGTTTGGATACTTCATATTCCCTTGGTGTTGATTACACCAGTTGATGAACAATTTAGATTATGTGAGGTGTTTTGGGGATGTGATCTGATTATAGGGAAACATCATTCATTGAAATATTTCTTCTTATTATAAAGAAAAATATATGATTTCATCCTTGAAATGGATTGGTTTTACTAAATGTGTTATATTTCTATTTTATTTTAGAGTATAGTTGTTTTTATGGATGGGGAAGGTGAACATACAGTGTATGTCAACAAGAAGGATAATTTGATAGATTATTGGTGTTTGGATCCACTTTCTACTATGTTGATATATTTGATTTTAATACCATTGGATGTTATAAAGGTGTTTTTCTATAGAGTTTTTATGGTGTTACTTGGTATCTTTCCTGAAGATATTGTGGCACTACTCCTTCAATCTGATATCATGTTTATGATGATGTTTCAATCGTGTGTCTCTCAAATATCTATATTATTTATAGAAAGATTCAATCTAAAATAATGTGGTTCTGGATTTAGATCAATCATTTATTGTAGATGAGTTTTATCTAACCTTATGCATTTACTTGTGTTGTCCAGATGTTGTCCATATAACATAATGATTTTATTAGGAGGTTGTCATTAGAGGAAAAATACAATTGAACAATGTTTTTATTTTTTTCATTATCCATGTTTGAAAATGTGGTCAATGTCATTACCCATTTATGTAGGAAAGGTGAGAAAAGTGATGATTCAAAATTAGCTATAATTATAAACATTTCTATTTAAACATGTTTATAAACATTACTATTTAAAACTATTTATAAACAAATATAATTAACAACATTTTTATATTCTTCTAATTAGCTACATTCATAAGGATGACTACATAGATTCATCTATAGACAAGGTTAGTTAGTCATGTTTATGATCATTGATAATTAACCATATTTATAAACAATGATAGTTATTGAAAATTCTATTAATTATATAGGAGGTTATAATAGGACACTTGAAAATCCTAACCCCCTCACCTATCACTCACATTTTCTTCCCCAACACATTTCACTAACATCTCATGAGAACCCATCCAATAACTATGTTTATAAACACAACACTATTAATGGATACCGTGGTGTTTTATTCCAACACCAATCCCTCATCTATAATCGACACCATATGGGACCCCCCCTTCCCCCACTCTTATCACACTCACACAGCCTACCGCTCACCTATCACCTATCATAAACACTTCATAGGAAATTTCCCCACAACCACATTTATAAATACAATTGTAATAATGATACATGTTTATAAAAATTTCTAATTAGATGTGTTTAAAAAAATTCTAATTAACGATGTTTATAAATGAAACTAATTAGTCACATTGATAAACATGATTACTTATCCACATCTATAAACATGGTTAGTTAGCTGAATATATAATTGCAGATAATTAGCAACATTTTTAATTGTTTCTATTTAGCCCCATTTGTAAACAATGATAATTATTCAAAACATTATTAATTATATTTGGGTTTTTAATAGGCCCCCTAACAAACCCAACCCCTTACCTCTCAATAATTCCTTATTCCCCACATATGTCACTGAAACCACACATAAAACCACACCACAAACCTATTTATTATTGGGTATTCTAGTGTTTTTTCCTACTCCCAACCCCCACTTCTCACTAACACCGCATGGGAACCCACCCCACTCGTATCACACTCTTGTTGAGTCCCCCTCAATTATAAACTATCACTAACATGCCACATGAACCCACCCCAAAACTATATTTATAAACAAGATAATATTAATGATTCCTGTTTATAAACATAACTAATTATATGTGTTTATAAACAACTCTAATTAACCATGTTTATAAATGATGAATATTAGTCACATTCATAAATGTGATCACATATCCACATTTATAAAAATATTTAGCTAGTCATTTTTATAAATGAGTCTTTTTATCAACATTTATAAATGATTATAATTGTTCCCAATTCTACTAATGATATTTTTTTTGAACATGTCACCTAAAAAACCCAAACCCATAACCTTTGAATGATGCTACCAGTCCCCAGACCATTCACTGACAATGCATAGAACTGCCACAATATGTGTTAGTAAACAAGGATATAGGGAATGTTTCCATATGTATTCAGTGATAGGTTTTGTGGTATGAAAAATTAGTGAATGGTAAGGGGATTAATTTTTAGGTTGCCTATTCGAAAAAATGCCATTATCATTAATAGAACTGTGAATAATTGGAATCATTTATAAACATTACTAATTAACTATGTTTATGAATATTAATAATTGGTCATGTTTATTAATGTGACTAATTGAAATTATTTATAAATTTATTTAAATAGTATTTTTTAGAAAAATGGGTACTTAGTGATGTTTATAAACAAAACTCATTAATAAAATTGGGCTTATATACGTTTTTGTTTGATATTATCCCTTGTTATGTCAGTGACATGGGATAGGTGAGGAGGTATTCGGTGTGAGTGTGATAGGATTGGGGTCGAGTTCATGTTTAGTGTTAGTGACTGGTGAGGGGGTCAATGGTGTGAAGAAAAATAACACAACATCGTTTAATAAATATAGTTAGGGGTGAGCCATATGGGATGACCCCCATTAATAGACTGTCAACCCGCCCCACCTCACATAGCAAGATGTAATAATTATCGAAGAAATTTAATCCCACAGAATATTAAAATTGATCATATAAAGAACCTACCAGGATTATAATACCACACCATTATAGTACATTTAATATTAGACATGATGAAATATTAAACTATATATATACCCATATTAAGAAACATATATTTAGAAATTTATTTATAAATATATTAACATACTCATATTTTAATATAGAATCTAATACACATAAAATTAAATTATAATTGTATAATTAATTAATTAATTAACAATATATATGAATTTAGAAACTTATACGTTTTATTTTTTATTTTTTATTAACAAGCATTTTGTTTTTTGTTATTATCAAGTAAGTTTTTATCATGTTTTAAATTATAATTAATAACAATTAGTTAATTTATCTATATCTATTATTATTAATTTTGTGTAATACTATTACATGTATAATATCTAGTTGTGAGTTTGTGAGTCTCTCTCTCTCCCTCTATATATATATACCCCTCTATCTATAATTATTTATATATGTACGAATATGTGTGTGTGTGTGTGTGCGTGTGTATGTATATAATATACAATACTAGTATTATATAGTATTAAAATAAAATATTTTAATAATACATAAACACACATATATTTTTGTATTATTCATATATGTTATTTTTAATATTATATATTATTACTAAATGTGTCTTTCCATATGCACACATGTGTGAAACCCCATGGATTAATGTATAAATTTGTATAATTATTCTTATAAATTTACACACACATAGATAGATATATATGTGTGTGTGTTATATTTATTTTTGTGCTAATATATTTAGGTGTGAGAACTTAAAAATAAATTAATATATATATATAAATATATCATCTAATGTGTATATATATAATTTAATATATATAATTACGTGATTGTTTAATTTAAAATGTTAATAAATATATGTATCATATTTATTGATATATTAACATATATTTTATTATATACTACATGTAATATATCTCTTATTTAATGTTATTATTTCTATATTTTACTATAAATTAAAAAATATTTTAGTATATATTTATATATAAATTACAACAAATGTTATTATATATGAATATATATGTTATAAATGACATTATTTTTATATTTTTGTATAAATTAATATATATATATATATATTATTTATATATAAATTAATATATATGTTATATATTAATATATAATTTGATAGATCTATTATTATATATACATTAATATATAAATTGACATAAATATATAAAGACTATTATAAATATGCTTATATATAATTGTAATAAATAATTAAGTTATTATTAATTAATTATATTTATGGTTTATCTTCCGTGTTTGTATTTTTGTTATGTGTATGTTTGTGTGTACATTGATTTAATATAAACAATTTTTTGTCTTTTAATATAATATAATTATATGTGTAATATTATAAATATTCCTATTTATATATTATTATTAATTTAATTAGAAATATATATTTTTTTATAGATTTATATATAATTTAATATATATATATATACATGTACATATGTGTATATTAATTTAAACACACACAAGAATAAAATAATATATATATATATATATATATATATATATATTAGATGTATATATTATTATTTGTATATATTTAATTTAGCCCCATTTTATTATGCCACTAAAATATTATATTTTTATACTGTGTGCATGGACTATTGATGGTTAAATCAAGTAACAATGAAGAATGATATCTCCTCCCAAGGATAGATGATTTTGTTGATCAGTTGATGGGATCTTGTTTGCTTTCAAATATTGATTTGTGGAATGGATATCATTATATGAGCATAAAAGAAAAATATTTCTTAAATATTGACTTCATGTGTTGTGATGTATACTTCGAGTTCATGGTTATATCATTAAACTTCATGAATTTCCACACTATTTTCATTGGTTTGATGAACTCTATTTTTTGAGAGTTAATGGTTTTGTTCATGGTATTGTTTATCAGTGACATTCTTAAGTATGTTAGATCAAAAAAGGATATTGTTGAGCTTTTGTGGACTTTTTTCAATGTGCTCTAATGAAATCATGAGTTTCAAAATCTATGTGTATGTTTTGGACATGTGATGTGGGATTCCTTTAGAATAATACATATTTGCAGAGTGTGGTGCTTGATTCTTAAAACTGTTTAGAAATTATTTCATAGGTTACCACTATGAAATTCGTATTAGTATTTATGTTCGTTTGTTTTATAGGGTATTACTAGAGATTAGTGTCTAACATCTCTTATATATTAACCCTTTTTTAAACTTTGACCATGACGAACAAGACCTTTTTATCGATTGATGAGTGTTATATGATATTTAAGTATCTAAAGTTGAAGAAAATCAATTTTATTTTTCTTTTATTTATAGAATAAAGACTCATGTTCATCGTATTGTAATATGATTATTATCTTAGTAAGGGTTGTCTCCTGATATATCAAAGGGTGGTGATCTTTTATAGTCCTGATAGTTACATCCCCATGATAGTAATAAGACCACCCATGTACTAGATCTTATGATAGTTGGTATGTTACATTATTTGAGAGTGCTTTTTTTCTTCATATATCATAAAAACATAAGGTATATCATATCCCAATGATTTTTTAATCTGGTTCATTGGAGGTTATAAAACCCATGATTAACGAGAGGTTATTTTTATAAAGGATATCGTGGATATGGTCAATTTTATTAGACTTTGTTATAAATTCATAAACCATATTCAAAGTTAAACGTTATGATTGAAAATTTATTCTTAATGAAAATTAAAGGAATGTGTCTTTGGATGTACAGAATGTTTCTATTACCTGATTATGGTTATGGATAAGGTCCTAAATTTAATAATTGTAGTCCTAATTCTCATTAGTATTGTGGTAAGAATGGTTAAACCACAGTGAAATGAAGGTTGTGTGACAAAAAAATTGAAAAAATCCAAAGAAACACGGAAAAAATACAAGAGAATGATGGTGTTATAGTGTAATGTGTGGAAAATGAGGTGATGTAGTAAAAGATCATGTGACCATTAACTTTATTTAATTAGGGGAAGTGGATTATATTTAATAAATATAAATTTCACTATACATTCTTGGAATAAACCATATAGATACTATTGTTGTTTTCTTGAAATTAAATTACGAACTATCATTTGATAAATCACCCTCACCAAAGATCTCCGATGATAATTTTTATTTCTAAAATAACTGAAGTTGAAGTAGTTTTTTCATAGAGAAGAGCTTACCATAACCTTTTCAAGAAAGTACCTTGATTGTGGTTTCAATGTAATAATAAAACATACCTTTTTCCTATCAGTTCTTAGGGTAGAGTGGAAAGATGCTCGCAAGGAATAGAAAATAAAAAAATATTTATAAAAATAAAAAAAATCATACTTGATCAATCCCTTAAAAGAACATTTAGAATGTCATACAATTACAACAATTAGATAAAACACCATATATTACAATGTTTCTAATAGAGAAAACAACTATATGTTCCAATGAAAAAGATATCATTATAGAAAATATAAAATAAATAGAAAGTGTTAAGAAGATACTTTTATGAGATCTTAGACATAAACTTGCTCAAACTCCATTACATTTTTTCATATAGCGTGTTCCAGCTTCTGTTTCAGCTGTTCTCAAATTCATATACTATATTAATAGTTAATGAACACGAATAATGATTGGGGATAATTGGGGGCAGTTAATAGTGTTTTGTATACACCTCCTAATACCCCATCATAATCTCTAGAATCCCTAACCTTAAATCACATGATAATTCCTTATATTACCTCCTACATCACTAATATTAACCTCAAACCTCACCTCCATAGCATCCACATGTCATGTTTGTCACTAAACATCCTATTATTCCAATGAAACAAGTGAGATACTTTAAAAAATTAATCCTGTCATAGGGGGTTTCTTCAGTAGTAAGTATCATCACCTTCATGAGAATCCTTCCCTACAACATTCTTTGAAGACACTAGAGAACTCTAGAAACATCCATACTCCCCACTCCTAGAATTGACCTCATCTTCCTCTCTTTTAATTTCTCAATTTTGAATTTAGGGTTTTTTACATGAATGTAATCATTACATGTTATAAACGTGATCAGGTAATTTTGTTATGGATGACTTTACTAAACTCAAACATAAATTTTTTTGTCTTCCTAACCAGGGCTCATGGCCTAACAACAACATACCTAACTAATTATATCATTTTAAGATGCATCTTAAAAAATCCTCTTTAAATCCTTTAAACACGATGTTAATGATACTATTATCTCCATCACCATTAAAATAATAGACAAGTAAAATTAAATAATCCCATGAAAAAAATTGGGGTATGATATTTTGTTTTTAGGCACCTTATCAATTGATGTTTTTTTATTTTTTGACCATATATTTATACACAAGGATGTCCCATCTACAAATTTTCATTAATATTCAATAATCCTCAAATAAACACCCATAATATATTTTCCTGACCAACCTATTCATTCATTGTCCATCAAAAAAATAAATTATCACTCAAATTCAAAACAGCTTCAACTAGGTTCCTCACTCAAGATGATATAGTAATAATTATTCAATAGTTTATTTATAAATGTTTTACTCATGAAGACCTTAAATCCCATTAGATTCATAATTCTAATTTCTATATAGTGAGCACACAAAACAAAACACTGTCTATAGTATCCTCAAACCTACACATTGGTTGATCATCATCATCATCAACTTCCTAAAAACACAAATAAATGAATCTTTAGTTACTACATAGAGGATTTGGTTATGATCAATCCTTAACAAATGCATCTAACATGATTGAAATTGATTAAATTTAGTTTATCAACTTATTTATTGTTTTCCCTTCGTAGAGGAGTCAAATTCGGTAAATCTTAAATTTTAACCCCATGAATAATTGTTATCTTCATCATTCAGTAATATATTTAGTGTAACCATCACCTCAGTTGAATTCAACATTAACATTTCCATTATATATAGTTGATACCACACTTCTGAAACACATTGTGAATCATGAACACATCACCCTTAAATTATATAGTTAGTTTATTAGGGAGTTATGAGGTCCCGATCATCTTAAATCCTCAAAAAATGGAAATTACAGCCAACAATCTACATGAATTTGATTTGGCCAAAACTATCTACCATATCTCAAAATTTAAATAATTTAACATAATGAGAAATAATAAAATATTTCTCGGTAGACATGAGTTTTGATGATTATCATCCACATTAATATTCCATTGAAAGCTTCATCTGATCCTCAGTGATTTAGTCCAATGAACCGAAAGCTTCATCATCTCCAGTTGAATCACCATCAATTGTGAATCAAAATCTCATTAGATTACTTCAGTCATCTATACCAACAATGATTGGATCAACAATGAAAATCACATCTTGGTAAAGATTAAAATTTTATCAGTATTGGTGTATCTTGTTTTTTCATTTTAATTTATTATCTTTTGAAATATTTTATTGGATTTAGTTTGATTTGAAAATAATACTTCTTTTTTAGTCTTGTGTGTGATTTTTTTCATCAATATTGATGAATTTACAGGATACTATGAAACATGAATTGGGTTTCCCTAATCCAAAAACCTAAAATAATCATCATGATTGGATTCACTGTGAATATAGTACTTTGATTACTTTGGGTCTTCTTAAAGTTAGCACATATTTGTCAATGTAATGAAACAATGATGTTCCAAGTTTAGTTATAGTTCTTCATTTTAATTTTCACATTAAATCATTGAATCTATCATGCCTGAGCAAGGTCAGTCTCACAATGCTTCTTCATGGATAGACCTTGATGCTTCCATCTCATTCAATTGAAACTTTTTAATGTGGAGGCATGTATGATTGGTATTTTCACTTTCAAAATTATTGGTTCAAGGAAGGATGGGTCTATCACATTGTCGATGGGTGCGATACACGGAATACAAGATGGATGGAATTTTTTTACGTTTCATAGTTAATTACCAAAGGAAGATGGAACATGAAATATGAATATTTTTTATCTCACAGAAAATTATTTTGTGGTGTGGTATAGAAGATAGGGTTTGTTATTGTGGAATAATTTCACTAGCATGGAAGATGAATGCATTAAAACTTATTCCTAGAAAATAGCCACCACTGTTAAAGTAAACATAATAGAACGTTTTTTATATAGGGAAGAATGGCTATGAATTATTTCCCCCTTTTCAAATTCCACTCATCATGGATGAGTATCCAAAAATCTACATATTAATAGAATTAGAAAATAATTCAATTTAAACAACAAAATTTACAACATCCATCATAAAATTAAATTATAAAATTATCAAAATGAAAAAAATCAAGAATTAATTCTACAATTTATGTTTTAAAATAAAAATTTGAAATTTGAAATATTATAATTATATTTCATGAAAATTATAAAAATAATCATTGAATATAATTTCAATAAAAAATATGTTATTCTAAAAATAAATGAAAAAAATATAACTAGTAAAACAGAGCATTAAAAAAACAGAAAAATGAATTTTTTTAAAAGATCATCAACATATTGTAATCATGACATAAAACAATCTTCACTAAAATCACTATTATGGTCTAAATACTCTTAAAACCCCTAATAATAGATTTTAGAAAATGGAACACAAATAGGTGAAATAAAATTCTAACACACTTAGAAACGTTTTTTCATAAATAAATAGCGGACATATCAATGAAACACAATGCATGATTTAATATATAACCAAAAAGAGCATCATGATTAAACATTGATTTTTAGTAGACCAAATTTTTCAGAAGGGAGGAGTTTTTTGAAGAATTTTCATATATTAGGGCCTATCTATATTCAAATACATGAACCAAAAATCAATTCAGCATAGTCTCAAACTTCAGTGGAAACTTCATGCCTCTTATAATAGTATTACTCTCCATCCTTATTCAATTGAAATACAGGTTCTATTTTTTGGAGTTCAAATAGATATGATTTTGGTAGAAGTAGAATTATAACAGGAGGTAATTTTTGTTATCACTATTTCTTAGTTACCTAAAATCTAGGATCCACTTTTTACTTTATTTATTCAACTCATAATATTTTTTGTTTCCGCATTATTCATGGGGTATAAAATTTAACTCACTTTAAGGAATTGGTTTTTTTTTTTAAATTAAGAAATTTATTTGATATTTTATTCCTTAATATTTAAATAATTTATTAGACTTATCATTGAACTTTTATTTCATATTGAGTCAGAGATATATTTTAGGATTTGAACTACCCATTTCACTCTATATTCAATTGAATTATATGAAACTATTTTGAGTTTTCTCCCTGAGTTGTTTTGTTCCGAAATGATTGAGTTAATATGTTCAACTTACAACATTTAGTTTAATTGATTACTAATTTAAATTTAAAAAATATCTATCCTATCACACTCTCTATAATAGTATCTCAATATTTTTTTAATAAAATCATTGGGTAACATTGATCATGAAAGGCATATAATTTTAAACTCAATGTCAACCTTTGTAACTAATATGTAATTATCCAATAGAGATGACAATATTTTTAAGCAATTTATAGCTCAACCCCCCCCCCCCCCATTTTGAAAGTATTTGAATAATTATGAGTAAATTTGATGAATTATATAATAAAAATAAAATATTGAAGAAAAAGTAAATATGGTGGAATATCACTGTCACGCGCACTTAAAACCCAAAATTGTCTCAAATGTTGAATCCGAAGGTGGGATAAAATTAAATAAATTTTTAGTCAAGATATATTTTTAATTTAGTAGTTAGAATTGTGTTTGAAAGATTACAAGAATATTCAAATAATTTTATCATCATCACCCATAATATCTATAATAAAAATACAAAATTTCATGGTTTTTATTCTTAAGAATAGACACAAGAATTCTTAATTTATATCATAATGTGGAATAAAAAAATATGTTCCATAATGAAATATTATATTATAGAGTAATTTTTATGAGTGTTTTTCATGTTTAACTTTTGGTTAAATTTGATTTTAGACACCATAGATATTAGAAATCAAATAACACATCTTAAGAAAAAAAGATTCAGTTATTTTTTTTCAAAATAATAGGATTCTCCCGTTATTGATTCCTTGATGGATGCAGTTTGAAAAATATGATGAAAAAATTTATAAAAATACTCCCCTAAATGTTGATATATTGTCGTTAGAGTTCAAAAAATTTATTCTCATTTCTATTCTTGATAAGACCCTCCAATTTCCCTCTTTTTCTAGGTACAAACCATTAGGGCCCACATGATAGATGGTAAGTAGATAATGACACCCCAAGCCTGCCTCCAATAGTCTAGGGTTAAGAGACTAGCACCAAGTATTTATATAACAAATAAAGGAGGCCTTAACTTAAAGTGCCTATACATATGCATACATATCTATACACCAATACAATTTGGAAAAGAAAAAAACTGACTTTTTAAATGAAAGTATAAAATATATCCCTTATCAGAGTTAAACATGAACTATAAAAAAAGAAAAAAAGGCTAAATAAAAGATCCCTAAAATTGGAAAAGTGCCCAACCAGCTACGAAAAGTGAACTATTGTCAATATTACACTCTTAGAACCAATTGTGGTTCATCTACAAAACAATTCACTACTTTCTCCCAATCCACCTAGTACTTTGTTGAAATTTTATTCATCTACATTAGACATGTCACATGCATGATCATCCTATTAATGGAAATGTATAAACATACCTAGTAGAACTCCCCAAAATCCCAAAATATAAATCATAAAAGTGGGATTCATCTCAGAACCATAACACTAAAAGAATAAATTATATAAAATAGATATGAATAGGTGAAAACTCTATGATTCATGGGTGATGCCACACCCTCACTACTAGGTTAGTATCCTACTAGAGGATCAAATATAACATTCTTATAAGAGAACTCACTCATTATGTCATGTTATGCTGAAAAAACACATTTGAGAGGACATAAACGTTGGGTCTTGCTGTGAATACACACATAGGAATTGAGAGGGATCATCTGAGGTACTCTATGAACTGGCCCAAAACCTTATATAAGACCACATATATCAATACACAAATAGTAGATCATGACTAGGGCCTAGTGGTCATACCTAAACCTTGTTGTATTAAGAAATTAACACGTGTATCCCATTACATGGATGTTAGAAACATGATTCCTGACCCAACATATGGAGAGTGATAGAGGATCACACCACTAGCAAGGTAGAGGGATTGACAAATATATCTAAAGCTAACCCATATAGTGGATCTATCATACTATTGTTAGGGAAAGATGTCTCACTATACCCTCTTATGGATAGACTAAGGAAACACACCTTCACTATTTCCATTCATGTTAACTAACAAAAATATATACTATAACTGTTATAAGAAGAACTAGGGACCTATGATTCCACTAAATACATACACGATGTGTCCCATTGGTGCATGGAATGTCCCACCATGTCTGGAACTACCTGTATCCTTCCATCTTACATGGAATGTCATTTGTCCATACACATAGTGTTTAGATTATGGTTCAAAACATGTAGATTTTCGGATAACACTCACCATGTAGATTTTTACGAATCCCATTCATTTTACAATGTACAAAGGGTGTGACTTTACTCACATAGAATGTAGGGTCACATTGACTCCCAAGTCATGTAATCCTAGTATATGATGAGATGACTGTAAAACATTCACATGATGTATGAGTTCTCTACAATATTTGTGATATTTAACTCACCATAAAACCCAAGACTCCCTGTATAAGGGTACATATGTTGTGTGTTATTCTATATTACAAGTAATGCAACACATAATTTTATCAAAATTACATGTTACGTATGTGTCCTCATCTAAACTAATGCCACCTTCATTATAGTAGGAATTTATGACCATAAATCCACATATCCAAGATAACCAGCCCCTCAATGTCCTTGGAAGCTAGATTTTGGCCACTCGTTGAGCCGAAAACAACCAATAGTGCCACATTAAAGAAATAATCAAGGATATAATTATGATTCCACCATCACATTAACCTCAATTGGGTCACCAAAATCACTGGTTAGAAGATCCAAACAAAACATTTCTTAGAAATACCTAATTATTAATCACTAGAGATACCCAATCTATACGGCTCATGGATATATAATCACCCAAACCATAGTTGGATTACCATTATCATTATTATACCTCAACTATGTCTCCAAAAACCATAACCAAACATGTAACCATGTTCCGTTGTTCAAATTGAATAATGTGAAATGATCGACTCCCCAATTATTATTTATTATCTGTCCAATCGAAATAATGATGAATAATGTAGAAGAATGGATAGAGAACGGAAAAATCACAAAGTGAGAATTGAAAAATGGTTGTGTTTATTTTTCCTTCATTGGATGAATTTGATGAATGAGTAGGGTAATTAAACAAAAAAATCCATGAAGAATAATCCTCAAATACCTAAATATAGGAGAATAAAACAAACATTAGATATGAAAATGAAGGACAACAAATGAATTAATTTTGATTGAATTAATTCACGTTCATCTAAATTACCTAGAATCGATAATTTAACCACAATTCAAATGCCTCACATTAGGTTTGGATTGATCATTATTGAAGAATAAACCCACATAAATGTCATTAATGAGACCACCATGGCCAACATTGGCTCCACAAAATTCCATGTTCGTTTGTTGTTGATCCTAGATCCCATGATCATCCATCAATGCACTCTCCACCATATGTATTTATATACTCTCATTCCCTATTAGGTTATATAGCAAAATATATAAAATTTCCCGATAAAGATTTTATATAGGGACCTCTCTAGGGATTTTCAAATAAATAATGATTAAAATAATTAATTCATTTAATTCATTTAATTCACTAACGACATCACTCCATTCAAAAATATGGCACTAAAAATACCTACGTTGGACATAATGTAAAACCCGTGATTTGGATTTATAGGAAGAATCATATTTATCATATGATACACCATTCAATATTAATGCAATTATTTCTAAATAATTATATAGGTGTGATATATTATTTTCAAAATTTTTAATATATCCATACTAAGGATCCTTGGGCCATTGAATTTTGTATAATTTTTTTACCAAACTCCAATAATAGTCATCAAAATATTAAAAAGTGTCCAAAAAAATATCGGAGTCGTGAAATTTTCTCCATATTCAAGTTTTTTCATCCTAAAAAGTTAAAACCTACTCAAGGAGGTGACAATATTTTTCTCACATATAGTTCTCCAACATCCACATGCCATCCTAGAGGTTTTTTTGCATCCTTCGGATATGAATCCAAGGAAAACACATTCCCTTATGAGGGATTTCCTTTCAATCCCTTGATGACCACATGATACTCTGATATGCTTTTTCCATCCTCAAGGTGGATCTTTCCCCATTCATTTATGTGAAATATACCAAGCACATACCTCCCTAATAATATAATATGGAATACATCATAAACTTGGGCTTATTGGAGTGATAAGACTATTCGGTACACTACCTCACCAACTCCTTACAGTATCTGAAAAGGGGATCATTAACATTAAAGATAGCCTATAACCTTGGGAAAACATATGTAACTGTCAATGAGGTTAGATATATCATAACACATGATATCATTATCAAAATAAAAAGGCATTTTTCCTCAGTCCGCATAGGACTCCTGGTATCTCTATTCATTCTACATCCCCACAAAATGATCTGCACTATCACTATTATCGTTTGAACCAACTATGGGCCCATAAGTGATTCCCCTAGTTCCAACCAGTACAATGATGACATAAAAACTATCCAATACAAGGATTCAAATAGTGAAATAAAAATGGTGTAATGAACACATTTTTTCACATTTAATATCCCCAAGGGTAGAAGATCGTCCCTATCCATGTACAATAACCAATATACTAACCCGAATTTTGTTCCCTTAGAACAAAAATGGTGAGATCTGTCTTACCGAATTTCAGGGGAAAAATCATGTACAACCATGATTCAGTCCCAAATCCTCCTATAATAATCTTCATAATAGTGATGTGAACTGAATAATGGTATAAAATTATCATCCAAGTATCTCCATTTAGTTGGGAAATTATCTGAATATACAATAATCCCATTATCTCTATAGTAATCTTAAAATAGATGGATATAAATTGGGATAACATAGTGAGTTGGACTATAATAAGTCAGATAGCATCATGACCATTCACACATCATGAAATTCCCATTACAAAATCCCTAATGATACCACCACATTTTACTTTCCATTTTGATAGATTGAACATGACCTATTAGTAAGTGAGGCATCAAGAGATAAGCTCTACAAAAATCTACCACATCCATGGTCACAAAAATAATTAAAAATATTCATGATACAACCTCACCACTCTTGGGTGAAACATTAATGGGAATTCATGAAACTTCCTCATCACCTCCTCTTACAACATGACTGGTTACATAATCCACCATAAAACATGGATGATGCACTCCCCACCTTCAAAAAATCCATTAAAATAATTTATAGTGTATATATAGTCAAGAATGATCTCACAATTGATATACCTAGGATGCGCCTCCCTGACACACTATAAAATAAGAGGGTAGAAAGTCATTAACTATTAGTACACTGCATTATCCTATTCCATAATGGTCAACTGATCCTCCTCCTGACCCAAAAACTATGAATAGAAATCTCTACTCAAGGAATAATCTACCATGTACCCCATCCTAATAGAAAAATATAATAACAATCCATTAAATTATAGTAACTCTAGCCACCACTAATACATCAATTCCTGAAAAGACTATTAATACTCATATAATCACATTAAATGTTTCCCATTACTGGTCAATGTATTTAGAGGTTCCCTAATCCTGGTGGAGTTAGGAAAATTCACTGATAAAAGCATAAAAAACCTTGGAATCTCGAAACATTCAACACACTCTTGGGGTGTCATAATATATGTCTAGATAATTCTTTGATGGGTCCATTAATACTCATTTCTTCTAAGATCACATGCCCTCGAAAGTGAACCTATCCAATTCCAAACTGAAACATCGATTAATTTCCTAAAAACTACTTCACTATATGCATGTATTATTCAATCCTAAAATTCCCCACATGAACTACCTCTAACGTTGAGTATACAAGGGTATAAAAAAATATTACTATGAATAACTAGTCTACGAAGAGCTTAAGATCAGGTTCATGATTCCCAAAAACACTATTGATGTGTTCACCACACAAAAGGGGATATCAATAAGAAATCAGGGTAATTATTGTGGATTTAGAATTACACCTTCTGGATACCCTTATCTCAAATACATATCTAGTGATAAATCATCATATATTCAAACTATGGGAACCAATTTCACCCAAACCACTCATCAATGAAGTCGTTGATTCATAGGGGGTGGATAATCTTTCCTAAAATTCACCTAGTTACGATGATATTAATCTACACATAAACTCAAAATCTCATTCGAATTCATAGAAAAAAATTGGGGGTTCCCCGAGGAAGACTCTAGATCTAAAAAAGACCCTCTTATGTGAATCCATCAATTTTACCATTTGATTTGGAAGCTCTATGTGGTTATTCAATCATCTGGTGAAAATATTATGCCATTTCTGTTTATAGGTCTTTGAAAAAGATTATCTTTTGAGAAGGTGGAACCCATTTAACATCCTTAATAAATATTTCCTCACATTCCTCCACCACCTTAAGAAACTAATAGCTGATAACATTTTCTACTCCAAGGGTTACACTATCCAACTCATTACAAAATTGATTGTATCCTCATTTACATGATATCAACCTTCTTTTTTTAAGATCCATTATCATAAATGGAAAAATTCATCCCAACTACTCAGATACACTACAGACTTCATTAGTAATAGTCAAACAAAGAAAGTATTATTGGAAAACAAGTCCATAATAAGGAAAAAATCATAGGGAGTCCCCTCTATTATAGAAATATTCCATGTAAGGCTCTCTCGCTTTTCAGATTCAGGTTACACTACAATAAGAATTTCGTTATATGAAAACCATTCCATGATGTATACTTTATAAAAAAGGGATGATCAAAATTAAGCATTGGCATTCCTAGGTCTTGAAAAAACTATGAATTTTGGGAATAATGGATTGAAACTACAAATAGAGTAGAGAATACATAGGTTATACCTCAAAACACACTTGAATCCTCTATTTCACAATCCCCACACTACATAAAGCTATCATTCATCTTGTGATGTGATCCTATCATGGTTTGGTCAAAAAAATTATTTTGGAACTTGAGAAAAATTTAGTAATAGTGTGAATTAGATTGACTCCGAAAAAGACAGTGTTTTCTATGTTTTGAAATCATGTTTTTTAGGTTCAATTAAAAAGATAAATTTGTAAATTGGTTAGTTTAAAAGTCAATTTAAGATGAAGTGGTCCAACATTGGACCATTCCATAATTTACCTATTGAAACATCATTCAAATTGTTTCTTTTCATCCTATCATAAATCAGAACATATATATTACTTTTGTTTGGATATTTCAATTCATATATGGGAATGATATAGTCAATGTATTTCCTACCATTTCCAGGCATGGTGATTGGGTACCTACATCCACCATTAAATTCCCCTATTCCTTCATATTTAATGTTGTTAATTAAATCCATGCGACTTTTGTGTTCTAGGCCGATAATAAGCATAAGAAATTAATATCTAAAACCAGAAGAAACATATAATGATTAAAATCATTAAGATCCACAATAGGGATAGTTTATTAAATGATTAGAATTCATAAATTGGGGGAAATGTGGGGATTCACATTGGTGAAACCACCAATGGACAAGTGTTCTGTCATCATGGTTTTTATAATAAATGAAAATAAAACAATATTAGTAGTATCATTAAGTTAGTGTTCCCCAATATTGACTTATTACATCCCTCATTTCATCCATAAAGTGAGATAATTTTATATATGAATTCGTGTATATTGAAGTTCCCATAACATGAGAGGCATGTATTTCTTCATATAATTCAAAAAATTATAACTTTACCCTGGGGAACAGGTTTACTTTCTTCTGGATTGTTGAAAAACCTCCAAAATGATGGGCCTTGATGGATTCTTATAAGGCGTCAATATTCCTCCAATGATCCAGCCATGTGTCATTTTGATGGTGGAGTGTTTGCATGCTTCACAACAATGTGGATGTGTTTTATGGAAAAAATTGGATTGGGATTTAGTTGATGAAAATCGTTATATATTCAGCACCTGGGAATTAATTATTTTACCCATGATACCTCATAGTCTATTAGAATCATGAAATTTGATTTTCTATCTTTGGATGATGAATTCCAACCACCACATGGTAGTGTCACTTCATATCTCAGGTAGATGAAATATATTTATTACATTACGTTTGATAATTACACCCTCCATGGGTTCTATATAATGGATCTTCATAAAATATTTAGTTCGATTCTACTCCCTTAATTCCTTCAGATTCTCAAGGGACACTGGTCCTTCAATAAATGAATTTTGTGTTAGTAGGTAGTGATCATCTTCTTAACTGAATTGAATTCTGAATATCCCTTAGAGGCTATATAGTAGGGTGATGTCACTCATGGATCATTCGGCTAGATCTCAACCTTCATGAATATAGATCTCATATTTTTTCGAATTATATCTGTAACACTCCTTAAAATGTGGATTTACATAATTATTTTCCCAAATCCATGGGTGGTTGTAAAAGGTAGAACCAACAGGGTAAATGGGCCCCCACATTTCCTCAAGGAGGTGAAAGATAATAAATGGTTGTTTTATCTGGATCATCACCCAACCATTAGATTATCTTCGAGATTCATTCAACTAGGTACTTGTTCTTTATGGGAAGTGAAGTCTTGGGGTATATTGATAGCCACATGGTAGAGTCATGACAGGTATAGGTGGTAAGATCATAGTTTAAGAATGATGAAAATAAAGTACATGGTTGGTGTGCAGACTATGAGATGAGGTTGAAATGAGGGGGATCACAGCAGGTATGCTTACTGTGAGAGGGTTTCCATGGTCCACAACATTTATTCTTGTAGTTAGAATAATTTTTCCTTTAAGGAATTTTTTAGAATGCATAGTTAGCTAAGGGCACTCATGATATGTATGCGAACCTTGAAAAAGGGGTATGGTAAGGTGGAAAAGTGATCGTGAACAGTTCTATGGTATGTGGAAGGCATTTTCACAATAGGTACCATGTCATAGTCAGTTTTCAATGTAGGAAGGGTCATGGTTAGTGCCCACATTTAGCATAGTGGCTATAAATTACATTTTCAATCTCAACTATTTTAATTTTTCAACATAAAAAATAAAAGATTTCAATTTTTTGGTGATATATATTCCAAAAATTAAAATTAAATTTGATAATTCATCATGTGTTCACAATTTATATCAAACTATTAAGATATAGATAATCATTATATTTAAATCAAATTTCTAACTAAGTTACAATTTTATATAGTTTTTAAAATATCACTACTTACACTGGAATTGAATTAAAATTGGGGTAATTTCAATGAATGATATATAATAAATGTTGAAAATTACATCTCTCATCACTCACCCACGCATAAACCATTTCACTCAAAATAATTATTTTCATTGAATTTCAATTTATTCAAAAAGAATGTAATCTTACCTATGTCAAAATTTATCAATTAGAGGAGAAGTAAACCGAGACTGATCCACTGTGAGATTTATCAGGCCTCATATGTGAATGAAATAACAACCTTACATAAATTTAATCAAATGTTAAATTTTTATGTGGATTAAATTATATTTAAGTGGAATAATTAATTTAATAAAAATAACATACATTTTTTCAATTTTCAAATGTTTCCTCAAACCAATGATTGATATCACAAGTTATTGACACATCTTATATGGATGGGCTAAATGTAAATTTCCCCCCATTTATAGGCTCATTATTTTTTGTACCTAATTAAAATAATTTTTATATGGTCCTTTTTAATTTTTCCAAGCTAATTTTTATTTCAATGCACTCTTAATAACACTTATTGAGATTGAAAATTCATTTATTTAACTATAGTGACATACCCAGTTCCCCTGTATTGGAGACTCACAGTGGGATATATGTTGTTGATTTTTATTATGGTTTTAAATAAAATTTATAATTTTCATTTAAGATGGATACTCAAGGTTTTATATCTCACATAAGATAAGTTACATCAGAATAAGTTCAAAATTAATGTTATAAAGTAATAAAATTTATTCCACCAAATAATTTAATTAGACTCTATCCCTTACTTCTTAGACAACACATAATTATCAAGAGTGACTTATTACAATTATCAATCATTTATGTCTTAATGTTTAAAAATAAATAATTAAATAAATTTAAACATAATATCATCAAACAAGGAAGGGTTGATTTGAATTTCACAAAAATATATTGAAAATTAAAAACAAAAATTGTACAAAATATCTATTTACATAATTCACAAATAAAAACTTTTTTGTTCATAAAAATATTTTTTTCACTCTATATTTATTTATATACACTCAATGTTTGATAAAATCTAATACAAAAACATACAAATCCATGTATAGGTTGTTAAAATAGAATTAAAAATATGTTTTGTTTTGTTTTATTGTTTGTTATTATACTTGTTTGAGTAAAAATAAAATATTATACTTTCATCCTAAAACTACAGTTTCCCTTTCCACCAAACATGATACAAACACACTTCAATCTTAATTCAAGTTATGTGAGCCTGAAATTATTTTAGGAAATTTAAAATTAAAATATAAAATTCAGGAAATTGAGTAGGAAATAGACAACATGGCTTCATTCGCTTGATGGAATCATATAGGAGTTTGGAATCCCATATGGGAACTTTCCAATGATCTTTATCAAAACTGATTTATCTCATTTCTCTTCATATTTAAGGGGTTCTTCTAATCATCTCCACTAATCTTCACTATAACATATGGAAAAATATTACTTACTATTAAAATATTCATACCATTGAAATGATTTTTTCTAATAATCAATATCATTATTATAAAGTACATCAACAATTTATCTCCAATTTAAAATTATTTCATCTATGTGATTCTATCATTGATAGATTTAGTTCTTTCATTGCATGGAACAATGTTCTTATGGGCTTAATGTCCCTATTTTTCCAGCTCTATGTTTTGAAGCATCTTTGGATTTCTATATTTTTGAGGTTGGATGTTTAATTCTTTTTTCCACCCAGTTGGATTTATTTTCTCCGCTAAAAAAGAAGTTACTTTTTTCTTGGGTCCTATATCGGTATGATAGAAACAAAATTAGGAAGTTAGATTGAATTATTAGATTAATTTTCTCTAGTTTTTTCAAAATATTTATTATTTAAAATATACTCAAGATTAAAATTATTTTCAAAATTAATTTTAGAAGTATCATATGGTTCTAATGTTTTTATTCAAAAAAATCCATCATCCAATATTTCAAAATATATTTATGGAAATAATGAAACTACAAAATGGGTTACAGTAAAAGTATTTTGTTCCTCAGGATGATATTTTATTGAGCCAATATATTTAAATCCAATTTTACTTCCCCAATGTTCATAGAACGTGTTCCTTTATTATCATTTATTATATTTTTAGATATTTTTGAAATATCCAACCCCTGTTGGGGGGGAAATGAATGTTACATTTATATTTCTCTAAGTTAAGGATCTAAAAAATAGCACATAATGGGAACCATTTCACACTTACCAGGACACATTCAAGGAAAACTATTGTGTAACTAGTGGATTAGTTGGAAATTTGTACCAACATAGCGGTGGGTTTATGTTATTACATTTATAAACAAAAATAAATGCATTAAGGAGTTACATTAATTAAAGCTCTCAAGTCACATAGTGTAATAGTAAAAATGACATTTCCAATTATGTGGGGAATAGAAAATGTACACATATATTGGAACTTCTGTTGGATTTGAGAGGTAAAAAGAGAAAAAACTCTCTTACCTTATCATACCACTTCATTTTGGTTTAATATAATTGTTTTGGTGATTTTCTCTTTAATGAATTTTTCATACCATGGAATGTTGAAAATGGCATATATCATGGGGGTATTTATTTATAATTTTTTTTGAATACATATAGCATCTCCTATTATTATGATTCTTCCATGGTTTACTTCTATAATTCTTATAGGAAATTAAGGTGGTGGTTTTTTTTTATTTTCCATGTATTTTGTTATTTCCTTTGATGGTTCCTTTACTACATCATCAATGAATTATTTTTCATTGAGAGATTATTCATATGAATTATACTGTTCACTTACAACTTCATCTTCCTAGGGTTTTCCATTAATATCTTCTAGTTTTTTCTACTCATTAAGGTAATGGAACTGAGATTTTACTCAGGAATTAGAATTGTATGAACAAGAATTTTACCTCAACCATGATTTAATCTTTTATTGAAGGTGGTCACGAGATTCCCAAATTGTCCTATTAGCTTCTTAAATTATGAATCATGACTGGTAATAATGGAATATTGGATATTTTGAGATTATATTACCTATAATATCCTATATTTCATTCAATGTTTATGTTCATGTCATTGTATGAATCTACTATTGGTTTTGGAATTTTATCGTTAGGGTATGTGGGGTCGAAAATAATGTTGAAAAGAATATTGGAATTGTTTTATTTTAGTTTGTTGGATTCCATCTCCAAAATGGTTGGTGGGAAATTCTTTTAAAAATTTGTTGAAACCTAACTAGTTTAGTATTTTCCTTTGGTTGAATGAATCAAAAACTTTTACATTCATGAACATGAGGGAATCAATCAATGAAATTCTCTTGGAAATAACATAATTGGACAACCCTTATCTCTGTCGTGGGTGATTCTTACTAGTCTTTTCATTAAATAATTTTCTCATAAAATAATTTGGTAATTTTATTTTATTTTCTAATTATAGTGAGTTGTAAATTCATACCTCATTTGATAAACTGGTTGTATCTATGGTACAAAACAATTGGCAATATTTTGGGATCCTCTTAATGATTTCTCTTACATAAATGGGTGAATTATCAATTAATGGTGCAAGGAATGATGTGTTCATTTCATGGGGTGCACCGAAAAATTATTTTTAATCCCAAGAAAAATTTATTCAAAGTGGGGATCATATAGTATCTAGGGAAGGAACAATTTTTTGTGTTTTCAAAAAAAATGTGTTCAATTTAAAATTATAAGAATGGGAAATTGGTTGGATTAAATTCAATTTATGATGTAGTGTTCCATACATGAATAAATCCATCAATAACCTATAAAATTCTTATTAAATTACTTTATATTCATTATCTCTCCAATTTAATCATATTTATAACTTTTATGAAGATATTTTAGGTTAGACTCAGAAACTAAATAATCACTGCATTTCCTACCACTTCCTTGCATGGTGATTGGATACCTCTATTCACACATGAATTCCCCCACTACTTTCTATTACAGCTAGGGAATTAACCCCAAATGGACTGTGTGTGCAGTTCCAATAATTAAAATAATAAATTGAAAACTAAAATTAGAATAAACCAATACTGATTAAAACCATTAATATCTCCTGTATATTTAGTTTATTGATTGATCAAAATTAATAAATTGGGGGAAATTAGGGTATTATCCTTACGTAAAGAATAATCAACCTAGTTTTCCATCATCATAGATTTTATAATAAATAAAAATAAAAAAATTGTAGTAATAATATTACATGGGTGTACCGAAGATTTATTTCTTTTATCCCTTCCATTTTCTCAACACTTGAGAACCTTTGGTAGATGAATTCTTGCATGTCATGCTTCCCTTATTGTGAGAGCTATGTTTTACTTCATATAATTCAAAAAATTCTAATTTTTTAAGGGGAAGGATTTAATTTTGATGTATGGTTGGCATGCATCATAAATGAAGGGGATGGACAAATTTCTACAAGGATTCAATATTCTACCAAAGATCTAGCCCAATGTACTTTTGAATATGGAGTGTTCCTACGATTCATAGAATAGGTGGTGTATTTGAAGGAAAATGGGCTTGGGATTTAGTTTAAATGAATCATTATTTTTTTAGATCCTTGGTATTATTATTTATTAAGCATGAGGTGTCATACTCTATCAGTATTTACAACTGGGATCTTCTATCATTGGTCGGTGGATACCAACCGTCTCTTGTCACTGGTACTATTTTTCTCAACAGCATGAAATTTCATTCTTTACTCAAGTTAAAAACATACACTCACCAGTGGGTCAATTTAATAGGTATTATAAAAATATTTAGATTGATGATAATCCCTTTTTTCCTTTATTTTATCACTAGATCTTGGTCCTTAGAATGGATATGAGGTCAGTAGGTAGTGATTTCCATCAAAACTAAGTGGAATGGAAAATCTCCCTTAGAGGCTATGTATGTAGGGTAGATTCACCCATGGCACATTCGGCTGGTTCCCAATCCACATCAATTTAGATTTCATATTGGGAAGAGTAAAGATGTGACTCTCCAAAAAAGATGGATTCAATCAATGGGTGGTAACATAAAGTCGACAAGGAAGGGAATACAATACCCTTATTTTCCTAGGTGTGGAGGTAGATACGTGGTGGTGTATTTATCTAGAGAATCACCCAACCTCTAGTTCATCATCATGATCCAAGAAACTATGTTCTTTTTCTTTAGGAGAAGTGGAGGCTTGGGGTCTATTGATAACTGCATGATAGAGGCATGGTAGGATGAGGTGGTAAAAGCTTTCTGTTAGAATGCATACAGTGAAGTAAACAATCTATGTGACAACCATGAGATGAAGATGAAATTAGGGGGTTCATCGTTGGTTTTCTTATTTTGAGAGTGGTGGAATGTTAAATAAATTATGTTCATATAATCATCTTCTTTTTTCCATTATAGAATTTTGAGCATGCAACGTCAGCTGATATCACTCATGGTAGGTATTCTTACAATGAGAATAGGGAGTGGTAAGGTGGGAATGTGAACATGATAACTTATCATGGTATGATTAAGGCACAATTATCATACCTACCATGTCACAATATGTTCTTAATGTTGTGGAGTGCATGTTCAGTACCCACAATTACCATAGTGATCATGGATAGAACAATCACTTCCTATCATTGTAAACTTTCACCCTACAGAAAAAAAATCATTCTCATTTTTACTTAGTGAATTATTTTTATATTATTATAATTTACCCTTATAATTCAACCCAGAATCACAATTTATATCATAATATTAATATATCCTTAATCACCATATTTAAAGGCAATTTCAAAAAAAGTTATAATTTTACCCAGTTGTTCAAAAAACACTATTTACCTTGGAATTGAATTAAGATATGGTTATATCCAATGAAATACATACAATATCTGTATAATAGAACATATCACATCACCATTATCGCTTATTATCCACAAATTGGTAAGGCTTTAACACTTTAGCAAGAGAAAATTGATCTCGAACAAATATATAAAATAATCAACCACACCATGACTCTATCCAATTTGGGCGGCAATGACTCCCCGGTATGGATTTATATCAAATAATAAGATAATTTTTCTTAGTGGGGGAATATTACCTACTCTCTTCACACCTAAAGCCATATTGAAAATCACCCACATAAATACCCAACAACACTCTGTGTCAGTTTGAATAATTCACTCCACCAGAGTCACTGTAACAACCCTTCTCTTTATTAAACACTCAAATATGATTTATTACAAAAAATATTCACTTGATAAAACAGATAATATTGATATTTCTAGTGTATTTGGGTATTAGGAACATTAAATAACAAATTAATATATGAAATAGACATCTTTATTCAAAACTATGACCACACATAGTGCTTCGTACTTAGCATTCCATGGGATAACATGAGGGCGTGTATAAAAAAGGTTGATCTATAAATAATAGTAAGGGATTAAACATGGAATAACATGAAAAATATAGTGTATGTTAGGAAATAGTAATATCAATGCATCATAATAAAAACATGAACGTAAATTCATAATACAACATGACTATCAAAACATGGAAATGTTGCATCAACATTTACCAAGATATTAGAATGATCCAAGACTCATTGACCATGGATCATGAGTAAATCCTCATTTAACATGAATTATAATTATTAAAGCCTCATTTAACTTGATTTATCATGAAACTAATCTTTACCCAATGCATTGCAGTGTTGTTAGGGAACACCATTCTTAAAAAATTTAGTTCTTTCATAAGTGTGCCACATAGATCATATAACATGGATTCATTAAACATCTTCATTTAATAACAAATAAAGGAATGAGGAATTAATACATGATACTAAATAATAAATATGTAATTTTTAATAATTTTGAATACCCTTGATAGAGAAATTGGTAGGGTATTCACTACACAATGACTTTGGCTTGGGAAATCACAGTGCAATTGCGGTAGTAGAACGACATGACATAAGAATTCATAAAACTGGTTGATGAAAGAGAAAGGGGTGTCTCATCAAATTTACATGAAATTGAATGTAAGGGGGTCATATACATTAATTTCCCAACATGTTTAAGGGAATTTATATTCATAATACATAGAATTTCTTGAATTCAATTGAGAAGAGAGGAATTCCTTATGGAATATCGGCATGGTAATGGGTGTTCATTGGAGGCATTAATGAGGAAGAAAGATGAATATAATCATTCAAACACAAGGAGGGAATAATGATACAGGTGATAAATCATACCCAAACATTTTTAATTGAAAAGAAAAGGGAATAATAACATACATAAATTTGGGCAAAATGGGAATGGAATAAATCCATTACATGGAAGTGTGATTCAAAAGGCTTGGGAGGGGCTTGAGAGAGGATACTTATGAGAATAGGGGACCTTGTAAGGATTATATAGAGAAGCTTTTAGGGTTTTTTGTATCTAAAAATACTTTGGGTGAAGATGATGTTGGAGCCTGGGTGTCTTTATATTGGAAAAGTGATCAAATTCCTTATCATTTGGGTTTTGGACACCACACATTAAACTAATCAAAAACAGAAACCAAACCATGGTTTTTGCCTATGATTTTTTACAAAGGGTATTATAAACCATTATATTATATGTAAAAAGGAAAAATGGTTTAAAATATTATGTTTTATTATGTGGAGGTGAGTTGCACTCTCAAAGAAAACATTTTAAAAAGGTTAAAATGATTTATTAGTCTTGGAGGGTCCACCATAGATTTGTAAAATAAATCATAAAAACCTAAAATAACATTATTTTAATGTTTAAACTTATATTGGGAGAATGTATCATTTATATTATTTCATTACATCATTATTGGGTCATTATGATGTCATAAATCCCATTATATAATTAGACGATATTTAATTTTTACCCCAAAATTTGACTATCTCATAAACATAGGAAAAATTTACCATTGGATAATTTTGATGATATTATTAAAAAATAATATTCTTTTTATTTTTATAAGTTTATAAATATTATATTTTTTACTTTTAATATAAGAACTGTAATTTAATGAAAATTCATGGGTTTTGAAAAAAACTGCATTCAAACCTTAATTAGAATCACAATTCTATCTATAAAAATTATACGATCATTTATATTTAAAAATTAATTTATTAATAATATTTTATTAAAATATAATTTAATTTAAAAATCTATTAATTCATAAAAAATACATTTATTAATTGAATATTAACTAAAAAAATCCTCCTTGTGCTTTAAAACCCATTTACAATGTAACAATAGTAAAATGATTGTATATACTTTATTATATAGAAAAATAATGCACATAATAATAGTGATAGTTTCTTGTTACATAATATCTTATAACATCATTATATGACCTAAGGGTAACGTGTGTGATGGTGAAAAACTCTTGGGGTGTCTCGGATAACATTACTTTGGTGGTAATATCTATCAACTTAAACATCTGATGTAGGTAGTTATATTCAAGATTAATGTTTTGAAGATAGGCATGGTATTGGTTAAGAGAAAATCTCAATGACTCCACCTCATTTCCATGCTCCAAAAAATGGGCTTTGTATAGAGCAATTCTGCTGGACGAGGACATCACTTCCTTTATTTTAGTAAATTTGTATTGTTAAAGCCTTATATTTATACTAATCATGTGATCATTGTTCCATGGATATATTTGATATTGTCACAATTCATAACTATATTTTAATGTACAAAAAATAATCTTAAGGTATTTCATATGCTATAAAACCATTTTCCATAATAATACATTTAATTAGATCAAGAGTAATTTATATTAATAAAAGTTTGTGTCATTAAAATCATCCCCCTTAAGAAATTTAACCTTCAAAATTTCATTTCCCCTAAATAAAAAAATGTTGGAGACTCTGTTTCATCACATGCTTTGATTCCCACATTGCCTCTTCAATCTATTGGTTTTTACACTACACCTTGATGAGTGGAATTGTGTTATTTTGTAGAACTTTTTCCCTATTATCTATGATCTTCACCGTATTCTCTTCATATGAGAGGTAATTATCTACTGGTACCACATCTAGATTTAGTACATGTGATGGGTCTGGTACGTACCTCCTTAAGAGTGATATATTGAATACATCATGTTCTTTAGATAGGTTTGGTTGGAGTATTAGTGGATATTCCCCTACTCAAATGTGATCAAGGATCTCAAAAGGGATGATGTACCCTGTAATCAGATTTCTATTCTTCCCAAATCTAATAACTCTATTCCACAATTATATATAGAGTAACACCATGTCTTCGACCTCAAAATCTTGTTCTCTTCAACAATTATCAACATTTTTCTTTTGTATACTATGAGCAGCTTGAATTTTATACTGGATGGTTTTAACCTTCTCTGCCATTTCTTCGACCATTTCTAATCCTAGGTGTTTTCTCTCCCCAACGTCATATAAACATGCCAATGTTCTTCACCTCTTCCGATACATGGATTCATAAGGATCCATTTTTATTATTGAAAGGAAACTATTTTTGTAAGAGAACTCAACTTGGGTAATATGTTTATTACATCCTCCTTTGAAGTCCACTGAGGAAGGTCTCAACATGTCCTCAAGTGTTTGGATAGTCTTCTTATATTGGACAACATTTTGAGGATGATAAGCCGTACTAAATTTCAACATAGTATTCATATCATATTGAAGACTATTCCAGAACATAAAGTTGAATCATCAATCTTGATCGCATATAATAGATAGTGGAACTTCATGAATCCTTTCCACTTATCTAATATATATACTTTCCATTTGATCCAATGATAAATCCTTCCAAATTGCAATGAAGTGTGAAGTCTTTGTAAGATGATCCCTAATAAACTAGATAGAATTGTTTCCTTTGTATGTATTTGGAAGTCTAGTGACAAAATCCATGGTGATGTTCTCCCATTTCCACATTGGTATGGGTAATGGTTGCATCATCCCATTGTACTTCTGCCTCTTAGCCTTCACATTCTGACATACCAGGCACATTGATGTGTACTTAGTGATATCCTAATTCATGCAATCCCAACAATAATTCCCTTGGAGATCTTGCTACATCTTTGTGTTTCCTAGGTGAATAGAGAACTTCAAACTATGTGAATCATACAAAAGTTCTTTCTTCAAATTCCGACCTGATGGAACACATAAACTTTTCCCAAATCTCACAATTCCTTCTTCATTAACATTGATATCTGAGGAGTTTCCTTTTCTGATAGTTTTCAATTTCTTCTGAATTCTCACATCATCCTTTTACGAATCCTTTATCCTTTCAAAAAGAGATTGATGGGAAAAAATTTGTAAAAGCATTGATGATGATCCCTTCTTAATGATTCCCATGTCAATATTTATCAAATCTAAGAAGATTGGGTCCTTTTCAAATTTCATCGATGACCGAATTGTTGGATCTTTTATACTTAGAGAATCTACCACCTTTTTCACTTTCCCAGGGTAGTAATGGATTGAGCAGTCATAGTCTTTAATCAGCTCTAACCATCTTCGTTAGATCATGTTTAACTCTTTCTATGTGAATACATATGTGAGACTTTTGTGTTCTATTTATATTTTAGACTTCTCCTGAAAGAGGTAATGTCAAGAAATTTTTAATGTGGAGTTTACTGCATCCAACTGTAGATATTGTTTTGGCTATTTTTTCTCTTGAAATGTCAATTTTCGCATAGGTATGGAATTTTTGATTTTTTATCAACACACATTCAAATAACTTCATCAAAACATCACTAAATACCAAAACAAATTCTACACATATGGGTAGTGTGAGCACGAGTGCCGTGATAAGCCCACTTTTCAACACCTTGAAGATATATTCACATTCATCACTCCATGAAAACATTACTTCCATACACGTTATCTTGTTAAGAGGGTTTGAAAATCATGAAAAATTTCTCACAAATAATGGATAATTTCCAGCAAATCCTAGGAAGCAAGAGATATATGTTACCAATCTTGGACTTGACTATCTGTTAATTGCAGCTGTCATAGAGGGATCCATAGATACCCCATTTCTTGTGATGATATAACCCATGAATGATACCTACTTCAACTAGAACACCCACTTGTTTTACTTTTCATAGAGCATCTCATTTAATAAGATCTACAGAACATTTCATAGATACTCTTCATACTCCTCCTTAGTTTTAATGTATATTAGAATATCATCTATTAAGACTATTGCAAATTTATCGAGGTAATCTCAAAAAAAAAGTATTCATAAATTCCATGGTGATTGTTGGAGGATTATTGAGTCCAAAAGTAATTACAGTGAATTCATAGTGCCTGTATCATCTATGAAAAGCAGTCTTGGGGATGATCTCTTTATTCACCATTACTTGGTAATAACCTGATCGAAAATCCACCTTGGAGAAGTATTGTGCTCCACGTGGCGTATCGAACAAGTCATAAATTCTTGTTATAGGATACTTGTTCTTTATTGTGATTTTTAGGCTCGTGATAATCAATGAAAAGGCGCATTGACCCATCCTTCTTCACAATGAAGATGACTAGTGCACACTATAGTGAAGCAATTGGGGGTATTATCCCTTAATCTAGATTCTCCTATAGTTGTTTATTCAACTCCTCAAGCTCTGAAACATCCAATATATACAGTGTCTTGGATATTGGTAACACCCAAGGTATAATATCAATTGAGAATTCAATATCTCTTCTAGGAGGATGACTAGGAAATTCCTCGGGGAAAACTTCAGTAAATTCCCCACAATAGGTAAGTATTCAAGGATGTTTGTTTCCTTGTACTCAATCATCTAAGCCAGATACATGTGATCATAGGGAATTAATATCCATGCATGAGATTATTGTTCTAAATAATATTCATCCCAATCCTTGAACTTGTACTGAATCAGGGGTTGATTCACTATATGGATTGTAATTTCTCTATCACAGAAATTTATGTTGGCTCTATATAGGGAGAGTCAATCAATGCTATGAATTGAATCTAATTCCACCAGACGTAGTATGATGATCTTATTAATGAATATTAAACCATAAATTATGATAGGATGGGAGTTATATTCATGGGATGGAATGATTTCTCCATTTTATGTTCTCATCGACATCTTTACTTCAATGATTTGTGATGGTATTGGGATTGTTCTACTAAACATTAAGGATATAAAAGTATGCATAGAACCAAAATAAAAAAGAAAAATTTCTATTTTTTAATGAATAAATAGAGTACCTATCACCACTTAATTTCTTGGGATTGCTTCGATGGTATTGATGGAAAAGGACCTCCCTTGCAACCTTGAAGGGAGTTGGATGCCTCTGAAAAAAATTGTCTTTGAGAACTGGTTTCCAATGTGCCTTGGTTCTTTCCAATTTAAGCAATGAATAAAGTGTGGATAGTCGAACAATGAATTCCACTTCTCTATCACATCCACAGGTTTTTCGTGTATGTAGTTAACTTCCATGTTCTCTTCTCTTCCACACCATAAGAATTTCCTCTTCCCCTTCATGAAATTTATGAGGTGTTTCTTTCTATACCTTTGGAATGTGGGGTGCATGATTATTTTTAGCATTGGATTTAGCCAATGGAATTCCAGAATTAAAGTCAAACTTATGATTCTTATTCCCATAATACCCTTGAAATTATCTAATCTCCATTTTAATTTTGAGGGAATTTTGGAAAATCTCCTCATAGCTCTGGAAGTCACGGATCGCTAGGGCTTTTTGTAGGCTAGGTTTTAGCCCACGAAAGAAGTGGTCAACCTTGAATTTGGTGGAAACGAAAAAGCCCATGTCATATCGTACGTTCTGATGGATTTTTCATCTTTTTTTCTTGAGGGAAACGAAGTCCCTTTCTATCTTAAGTTAGAGTGTGCAGGGAAATTTTTTATCAAAAAACATTTTTCAGAAATCCTTCCATTAGAACACCTTGATCTTCTCCTCGGGCTTTGTATATTTGATCTATGTCCACCCTTGATCAGCTTCACCCTCCATAAAATAAGCTACTAGGAGTACCTTCTCTTTTTCAAAACATAGAAGTATGTATAAGATATTCTCAATGGAGTTGATCAATTGTTCGACAATTGAGGTATCAGATGATCCATTAAAAGTAAGAGGCATTTGAATCATGAAGATATCCATTGTGAATTTTTGTTTCTTAGGGGGGTTTAACATTCCTCAAGAATCAATATTCTATTCAAAATATGAGTTAACTAAGACATAATCATGATAATTTTTGTAATTCCCACTCCCATCGGATTGGGCATCTCATTAGAACAGTCATTACATTCATATTTGCATCGCTTGGTAGTTTGAGTCCACCTATTACTAGCCATTTGACGGAATAAAAGGAAATTTACGTGTAACACATAAAGTTCATTCCAATGAAAAAATGATAGAAATTATAAATTACATTTTTTTCCTTAACTTATAAATGTATAGGATTCAATATATGTTATCCAGGATCTATTTCACAACATATACTCTTAGATGAATTTTTTTTATTACTTCAAAAATGGTTAATAATAACCTTATAAATTTACCAGATCATATCGCCCAAGAGTGTCATAACCAAGAGTGCAAAAAGAACTATTTTCATGCACTAGTTCCCATTCGAGTCTAGATCAATGCGGTGTTTTTAGGTATTACCCATAGGATACATATGTTCCAGATCCTCCTCTACCTGCTTGTATCATGAAAGGGGTGTATTTTTTTCCACTAACTCAATAATCAATAAAATTTTGGGATGTTTTTATTATAATTAGTCTTATCCATAAGGATTTTACTAGGTCTTTGTAATCCTAATCCCAAAATAAACTAAACCTATCATATGATACCAACTATAACAACCCGGATCATTATTAAACACTTAAACATGATTTATTACATAAAACCATCACATGATACAACATAGAAGATCAAGAGGTCTAGTTTCATCGAGGCTTAGGAACATAAAATGACATATTAAAATATTAAATACACATCTTTATTGAAATCTATGACCACACACTTTCTTTCTTACATAGCATTGCATGGGATAAACCGAGGACATGCATAAAAAAGGATGATCTACAAATCCTAGTAATGGAGTAAACATGGAATAACATGAAAAATATAGTACATGTTAGGTAGTAGATATATCAATGGAGCACAATAGAATAAGGAACATAAAAGAATGATATAGCATGACTATCATAACATGGAAATGTTGCATAATCATTTAATATGATATTATCATGAGAGAAGGCTCATTTCACATAGATCAGAAGTAAACTCTCATTTCACTTGAATTATCATAAGTAACCCTCATTTCACTTAATGTATCGTGATACTAATATTTACCCAATGTATTGGAGTGATATCAGGAACACCCTTATTAATCATTTCATTTCTTGCATAAGTGTGCCACATGGATCATATAACATGGATTCATCAAACATCATAATTTATTACAAGATAAAGGAATTTTTAATTAATATATGGACCTATATAATCAATAAGTAAATGTGCATGGTATTCACTACACAATGACTTTATCTTGGGAAATCGTGATTCAATTTCGGCATCATAACAGTGTGACATAAGAATTCATAAAAATATTTCATGATAGATAAAGGGGTGTCTCGTCATATGTATATGAAATGGAAAGTAAGGGGTTTATATAAATACTTGTCCCATCATATTTAATGTAATTTAGATTCATAATAAAAAATAATTTCTTGAATATAAATGAGAAGAGAGAAATTCCTTACATAATTTCGGCTTGGTAACAGGTGTACATGGGAGGAATTCATGGGAGATAAATTGGTATATCATCATTAAAAATTAAGGAGGAAATATTGAGGGAGGTGAAAAATCATACCCAAATATTCTTAATTAAAAATATAAGGGCATAACAACATAAATAAATTTGTACAAAAATGAGAAAAGAAGAAATCACTTACTTGGAAGTGTGATCCCAAAGGCTTGGAAGGGGCTCGAGAGAGGATTCAATGGAGCTTGGGGAACTATTGGAGGATTATAGAGTGAGTGGGGAAGGGTTTTTTTGGGCCCCAAAGGCTTTTAGTGAAGAGGAAGTGTGATATTGGGTGGGTTTATATATATATAAAGTGGTGGAATTCTTTATTATTTTGGTTTTGGACACAACACATTAAATTAATCATGACCACAATCTAACCCATGGTTTTCCCAGGGTTTTTTCTAAATGGTAGTGGTAAATATTATTTTATATGTCCAAAGGATGATATTATGTAAATATTAGTCTTTATTATGAGGAGGTGAGTCACACTCTCAAGGAAAACATTTTAAAACGTTTAAATGTTTTATAAGTCTTGGAGAGTCCACTAAAGTTTTATAAATTAAATTAAAAAACCTTAAATAACATTATCATAATGGTAAAACATATATTTGCCAAAATTGAAATTTATATTATTTTATTACATCAATATTGGGTCATTATAATGTCATAAAACACATTATTTAATTAGATGGTATATAATTTTTACCCGATAATTGGACTCTCAGATAATTATAAAAAATTGTCAATTAGATAATTTCAACATTATCATTCCAAAAAAATATTCATTTTTCATAAAAAATTTCTGAAATATTTTTTTTTTACTTTTAAAATAAAAACCCGCATTTGTCGAAAATTCATGGGTTTTGAAAAAAATGGCTTTCAAACCATAATAAAAATCTAAATTGTATTCATAAAAATTATATGGAAATTTTTATTTAAATAGTTATTTAGTAATAATATTTTATTAAAATATTATTTAATTCCAAATTTCATTAAATAATTAAAACTTATTTCTTAATTAAATATTAACTAAAAATACTATTTTTGATATAAAAACCTTATACAATGTAAAAATTAAAAAATCAACATATATTATTTATTATATATAAATATAATGCACATAATCATCCTTATAACACTAGAATATGACCTAAGGGTATGTTTTGTGATGGTGACATACAATTGGGGTGGCATGGATAACACCACTCAGGTGTTAATCTCTATCAAATTCCACTTCTCCAGTATTCAGTTCTATTCAATATTAACGTGTTGAAGCTCATCTTGGGCTTGGTCAAGAGCAAATCCCAGTGATGCCACTTCCATTCCATACTATGAAAAATTATCTTCAAATAGTGCAATTATAATGGATGAGGCCATCACTCCCTTTGTTCTAGTAAATTGGATTTGTTAAAGCCCTATATTCAAACTAATCATTTGATCACTATTCAATGGCTATATTAGAAATGGTCACAATTCATAATGGTATTTTAAAATCAAAAAACATAAAACCAATGATGTTCAAATGTTATATAACCATTTTAAATAATAATACATTTAATTTGATCAAGAGTAATTTTCATTAATAAATGTTTGGGTCGTTATAGATACTATCAAGCGAGATCCTATATAGATTGTAAAATAACACCATAGAGTCAAAATTTCCCTCCATTACCTGAGTAGTGGGTCTATCTTACCATGTAATCCTAATAGGTCTCTATCTCAAATATTCAAATAGTACAGTTATCAAGGGAGTGTCATCTTCTCATACCACGAGAACCAACTTCTTCCCAAATTGACGGGTAGTGTCCACCTAAACCATATAAAGTGGATCAACATAGTTATAAATAAGAAGAGGCACCACTCAATATACACCCAAAAGAACAACCTAATACACAATTCCTTATACGAATGCCTCATCAATAATAATATCATAATCACAATCCACCTATGGAATCATAGATGCATGTCATCGTGAAGGCATCCACTGATAGATTATACTCATAATAGTCAAAAGAACATATATAGGGAGACAAATCAAGAAGGAAATTGAAACGAAATCCCATTAATATATTATTATTGTATTAATTCTTGTCCTACTTTCATTTCCTACATGTTTCAAGTCAAAAAGAATTTTATCAGAGTCATGGTGAATGATTACATTTTCCAGTGAACACTTACTACATTCCCTTTCCTATTTGTGGAACAAAAAAATTTGCAAAATTTTCATAGTTTCCATCCCAACCTCACAACTAGAAAATATTGAAACTCTAGATTTAATATGAACCTCCTCCGATACAACTTTATTTTTATCGAACACACTTGGGCCCTCCTAGCCAGTACAGAGATGATAATGACACCCCAATCCCTCTTCTAACAGACTAGGGGATATCGTCTAATAGTTAGTATTCATATCACACACATGGGAGGCCTTAATCTAAAATATCTATACACCTAGAAACTTATAAATAAACCAATATAATCAGTGAAAGTGAAACACATTGATACTTTTAATGAATTCAGAACAACTATCCCACCTAATATTATATATATATGTTTAGAAATAGTAAAAAGGATCAAATATAAGACCACTAAAACTAAATATGAGTTCAAATTTCTTTTAAAATATGAAAAAATATAATGATCCAAACCCTAAAACCAATTTGGGTTTTCCAAAAAAAACTATTCCACACCTACTGTTGGTCCCCCTAAGACATTGTCAAATGTCTTTTCATCTTTATAAGACATAAAATTTCTTGGAAGAGACCATATATGAGTTATTGTAAACATACCTAGTAGGACACCCCTAAATGAACAAAAATAAATCATAAAATAGGGAGTCATATATAATACCAAAATCATAATTAATAAGTATGATAACCAAGATATTATCAATGGAAAAGTCCATGTCTCAAGGTGAATTCACATCCTCATTGCAAAAAAATGATTCAGGCTCAAAGGTAAAAATCATCTGTGGGAACTCAATCATTGGGTTTCATTATACTAATGATTCTCATGAAATAGGAAATACTCATATGGTATTTACTTTATGAAAACCCTAGGAATTTAGAGATCTCATCCAAACTATTCTCTCAATTTGATCAAAACTATCTCTAAGATAACATATGTTGACACTTATATAGGGGATCATTCCTAGGGACTATGGGGGATACCTAACCCTAACTAAACTCACTAGGATGGAGATCAAACACCCAATGTGTTTGAAATGAGATACATAACCAAAACTAGGGAGTAATAATATAGTATCACACCTTGATCCACATGGAGGGATACCTTAATCTATCTGTAAAAATCCCATGGAGAGGATCACTAAACATATTCTTAGGATCGTATGATACATTGTACCCTCTTAGGGATGGACTACTTGAATGAAACATTAGTAATATTACTTGAGGGAACTTCCACAAAAGGAAACAACAACTAGCCTAAGAATAAAAAAGTATATAACTATCATTGAAATAGGTACACATAGTTTTTTATGGGTACACAGGGAGTACCACTAACTCTAGAACTTCCAGTGTACTTAAATATTACATCAAAATACTTTCTACATATACAAAACAATTTAATAATGATACATTGTGTGTTGAGGTCGGTCTGTCACATGTAATGTGCCTTCTGCTAAAGCCCATTGCTTTTTTAAGTACACAGGCTGTGCCCCACTACACATGGAATGTGGGGTCACATGGATTACATCGGTGTTTGAACCATATAAACACTGATATGTATGTATAAGGGTTACATGGAATATGGGTTTTACACATGGAATTTGATATTTAACTCCTGGAAAAATCATATCCACCGCACAGATGGATCAACATGGCATGTTTTCTTATATATGAAACTCATCGTCTATAAATATTTTGAAAAAACACCTTGTCATTCATGGTTATTAACCTATTAAACCTCCACATTAATTATATCCACAAAACATGTAAATACATCCTCATATTAATGTTGAATTGGCCTTTAATATCACTGATGGAAAATTCTGCCCGCCTGTTGAAGGGAAAACACCGAATATTGTGGCCCCAGAGAAAAAATCCATGGACAAATTGAAGAGGCCACCATCACCCAAAGATTATTCAGATCACCACAAACACGTATGGATAAATTCTTATAACACATTTCTTAGAGAAACTAGTCATTACATCATTGGATATACCCACTCAATTTGGATTGAAAATCCATTATCGTCTGAACCATCATCAGATTCCAACTGTTGCCACCACACCTCCAACACAACGCCAAAACCCATTACTAAAATGATAACCCCACTTCATTATTCCAAAGGATGAATGTGGAATGATTGATACCCTAGTTTCTATCAAATCATCCGATAATCAAAATACCAATGTCCAACATCCTTGAATGGTGGAATAAAGGAAAAAACACAAAGTTAAATTTGATAAATGGCCTTGTTCATTTATAACTAATTTTAAGAATCCAATGAATGATAAATGTGTTTAAAGAAAAAGTAAATATGTTATGAAAAAATTTTAAATTCCTAAATGTAGGAAGTGAGTTTTTTTAGACAAATAAATGAAGAACGATCTCTGAATTAATTACGATTAAATTACTTTATGGTTTTCTCAATAATAAGGAACGAAGAATTAAACCTCAAAACAAATATTATACATATAGTAAGGATTGTTCAAGGGTGAGGAATTGAACAACTTCTATCATGTTTATTAGATCAACCGTGATATTTATCGACTCCACAAAACTCCATGGAAATTAATTATTGATCCTCAATAATGAGATCTTCCATTAATGCACTCTCTATCAAATCTCTATTCATCATATCATTCCCTCACTGAGTATATGGATAATACTAGAGGATTATTTAAATAGGTGTTTATATATGTGTGTTGTTATAGTGTTTAAAAATTAATAAATATTAAATTAATTAATACATTTTATTCAATTAATCTTCCCATGAAATCACTCAATCTAAGCATTTAATACTTATGAGACCTATGTCATGCCTAGGGTAAAACAAATTAATTAGATTTAATGGTGGATTTACATTTTTTCATTTAAGAAATCATATACGATTTATTATACTATTAATTAACTACATTACATGTGTGATATATTATATTTAAAAATTAAAATAAATCCACACTGAGGATTCCATAGCCCTATAATTATCCTTTAACTCTACTCGAACAATGAAAATATTTTTTATAATATTCAAACATATAAAACATATATTTTATATTAATTATACTATTAAAGTACTTATACAATTTAAATATATTAACATTAATATTTACTAAGATGAAAGATCAATTTACAAATCAACCAATGTAAATGATTATATTTTTTCTCAGAAAGCTCCATGATTATGTATCTTTGAGACTTTGAGAGAACATGAAATTTCATTGGGAGGATCCATTCTTGAATTCTATCAAATACATGGTTTAATTTTTTGTTTAGATTAATTTAGACATGTAATATAGCTAAGATAATGGGAGTATAAGTTTTTCTTATTAAAAAAATATAAAAAATCATTAACACAAAACTTGGGTAAGTTCCTAATATGAATTGTGTTGAAGCTCCACATGCATGTTTCATGTTTTACCAAATATATTACTATATGGATACATCCATACAAGGGTCATGTATGCAGTCTTATAATCCAATAAAGCTTAAACTAATTTAACAGGAAAATCCATCATAGAAAAATACAATATTTTGTCCAAAATATATTTAATATCATTATTAGAAATATCAAATTGACCACTGGACTATTTGTGATAGGTGTTTCATGTTTTATGAGTAACCTAATATTTCTATATTAATGAATTGAACTTATATTTATTGAAATGAGTTTTATAATCAATGTGTAATTACCTAGGAACTCAAAATATAGAAATGATATTCAAATATATTAATTTGAAAACATTATCATCAAGATAGTTTAGGAGAGACACTACATAAATCCACATAGATAAACAGTCAAAATCCAAAATTATATATTCATTTCTATTTGAATATGGGAATGTTACAATGAATACTAGTCCCCACAAATTAAAAAGTAACACAAAAAAACCACCTTTTGATTTATCTTATATTTCCAACCAATATTTACCAAATGTTGAAACTTTTCATAGAATATCATTTGAATTTTAGCACATGTGATCATGTTTTTTAGTGGAATCTATCATGAAATAATATTTCATTAGTCATGTATCTCACATCCCCCCACCAATTGATGATTGAAAGATTTCATGAATGGAGATCATATCCTCCCTTTCCAAAAATCCCCTAATAAGTACATCTATATATCTTAGAGATAGTAAATAATCTTCATAAAAGTAATATTAGTATTAAAAAATGAATCAATTTTTCAAGATTTATGAATGGTCCTTGTACATGACTCCAATAACAAGAAAGTTTAAAAAATCTCAAAAACCAGATTACTGATTAATAGAATTAGTAAACAATTCCTCATCAAGAATAGTGGTATTTATTTATTTTTCTTCCAAAAATTTAGAATTAAAAAACGTGGATAAGGGATAAAAAACAAAATTTTCATCCATTTTACTATTATAGATTTCTATGTAAAATTTTGAAAACAAAATCATCCATAAAATGATACAGGGTTTTCATTATTTTTTAGTTAAAATATATTTGGGAGTAAAATGATTAATGAAAATATTGACCGTAGAACAAATGAAATATTTACAAAAAATTCATTGGAAAACATAATAGTAGTCAGCACATTTTTAGTGCTCGTATAATTATTTCATGAATTAGCCATCAAGTTACCAAAATAGTTAATAACATATATAATTTTCTTCTTTATTTATCCTAAAACAATATATACTTCTATATCAATTGCATCACACATCACTTTAAAATATAACTTCTAATTTGGCACAATAATCACTAGTGGAGATGTAAGATTATCGTAAACTATATTAAATTATTATAATCATATTAAATAAAAATAAAAAGGCGCATATTTGAATTGACGTGATCATAATGGCTTTGTGATTTTGGAGAAATAATTAAAAAACAATCTATAGAACCAAGAATGGTCTAAGAAACATCTAATCCTATTGAAATATTTAGGATGGGATAAATTTTGTATTACCTCAATTATATAATTATCCTATTAAATATTCATATTTAATTCCTTGTGAGGTAAAAAAATTCCTTTTATAACCATAAAATGTCACTCATTCTAATTTAAAACAATATTTATTTACTAAATCCTCTCTAAAAAGCATTAATATTTGTAAAATAGTTTTCATAATCACTTCAAAAAATTGACAATTCATCCAAAATAAGATCCATCATTATTTCAGTAATATTAATTAAAATTTCAAACAAACATATTTGAAAAGTGGTTGGAGCACCACACAGTATAAAGGGAATTAAATGATAATAAAATTTCCAAAATTCATATGGGAATGTGGCCTTATCCTAATCCCCACTAGATATTTTAATCTAGTTTTAACCAGAATTGACATCAAAGAAACATAAATACCCATTTAACGCTATTCTATCAATAATTGGTTTATGAAATGGAATTTTAAAATGGTCATTCCCAATGTAGGTGTTCAATTTTCTATAATCTATACAAGATCTCTATTTTTTGGTGTCTAAGTTTGAATTTACTTATTTTACTCATTTTCAATAATTTTTTCTCCATTATTGATTGGAACTACCTAGATATAACTAACTTAAGTGATATAAAAAATGGTAAAATATATTCAAAAATCCAATAATATGAAGACTTCCTCACTAATCACTTATTAACTTTTGGAATTTAACATTCTATTCCCCTGTAATCTATATTTTGATCTGGTTCCATGAGTATTTTATGCATTTAAGAAGATATAATTATAAACATAATGTAAAAATGGACAAGATTATGATATATATAAACTTTATCAAAATAAAGTGAAAAATCTCTTCTTGACTTCCTTCCAGCATAGATGAGGTGATGATAATAAATATTGAGAACTCACCCAGAGAAGAGTATTTCTAATGTAAAGGATGGGTCTCAAGAACTTGATCATGTGCTTTTTGACTTGGGGAAAGACACTTATTCCTAGGGGATCTAATATCTAAAAGCTAAATCTTAAAGAAGGTACTATAGAAGGATTCTTCATATTAAATGGTATCTCTGTTGAACTACTCATTCTATTTAAAACCAATTTATGGGATTAAATATATTTTAAGGAAAAATAATCAAGGTTTTCAAAGAAGTCTCCCAACTATTAATCTATAGGTTCTCTCTCCATTATATAGAATAGTCCCATACATATTTTAGGAGGTTCTAATATTTTATTGATTGCATCTATCATCTTTAAAAAAATATTCGTCATCATCAAAAGATTCTTCAATTTCTAGAAGTTCATTTTTAGAATAGATTTTAATTTTTTAAGACATTATAGTTCATTTAAAAACATGGAATTCATCTTTTTCATTAGACTATTGAATATAAAATGACCATTAGACACAATGAGGACGGATTCTCATGTGTCAAGGAAGGGCCTACCAATGATGATGGGAATATTTTTTTTCATAATACATTTACCATATTATAAAACTAGTTAAAATGTATAACTTCCATACCCTCACTACAAATGTCTTAGATCTCTCAATTGGGGGAGTAGTGGATCAATCCACTAATTATAGGAAAAAAGAGAAAGAATGTTGAACATATAATATCATGTGATGGAATACTAATCCTAGAATCATGTTAATACTCACACAAATACCAAATAAAAAATTTAATATACCACTTATACCAAATATAGATAAAGGGATGGAAAAACACCTCATATCTTGATGTTTAGAAGGATTCTATTCTACAAGACACACTGAAATCCTCTATGATATTAAAAGTATAAAATTATTACAAGGTATTTTTATTTGAAGAAATTTGATTCAATTATTTTTAAAAATATGTTATTTAAATTAAGGAATCAAATAAAGGTACTTCCATGTTAATATATCATTATAAACTTTAGTAATTTAAATAGTTCATCATATTTATTATTCTACTTTATCCTATTAGGGAAGTGAATAGATGGTGTAAAATTTATCAAAATTATTGGAATTCCATCAATTTAATCTTAAATTTTCTTTCTCAGTTTATGTACTATTTTCCCAAGTCATTTATAAGGTTATATTAGTTAAAACAACATGTTTCAAATGGATTTTAGTGGGTTTATCTAGAATTCCATATTTATGGGTTTTCATATTTGTTTTTTTGTTTCATTTAGAATTACATATTAAGTAGTTGTAGGTTCATATCTATCCACCTTGTGGGTTTTAATATCACTTCTAGTTATAACATACAATATATTTTCTATTGAATTAATTTTATCGATGCTTATTAACTTTTCTTTTTCTCTATTGTATACTCACTTAGTCATTTGCCTTATTTGTAGTTAGATGTTCTGCAATATTGAATCAGTTTGTTCATTATTTGAGTCATGTTGAGATTTTTGTGAATCAAACTGAACTAACATCCAACGGATCATTCCCTTTACATAATCAGACGAATAAGACATTTTATCATTGTACTTGATTCAATATGGTTTCCTTAGTAATTGGTGAAAACTAAGTGGGAAGTGGGTCTAAGTTCCCCTAATCAGTTTAAGAAAAGTTACATGTTTTTTTATATCATTTCTTCTATGGGTTTGAGAATAGATTATCCATTGGACACATTTTTGGGATATATTTATAAAAATTATTATTTTTAGGATCCTACGATAGCATGTGAAAATTGGGGTAGTAATATTGATAGTGACTAGGCAATCCACAATAGTGGCATTGCTAACTTACTATAATTTGACTATTTTCATTATAATAGCCAGTTGATAAGAACATTAATTTTTGGGAAAGAAATTTTTATTCCAAATAATTTTTATTTTCATTGAACACATATGTTGTGAGTTTTTTCCATTTGTTTTTAAAATTTGATTCAATCCCCCACATGTTTTTTCATTAAAGTCCCATATAAAGGACATGTCATCCAAATTTTTGTTCGAAATGGAAAGGATATTATAGATTGTGTTCATGAGAAATTGTATCATTATTTGGGGGTTGGTACACTATTTAAGTAATCCCTTAAATAAATATGAGTGGTCAAGAAACATTTTACTCCCATATTGAATGAATATATATATATTTTTCCATAATTTTTGTGATTAATCTTCGATAAAAGACTAATATTACTGAATAATAATACAATTCATCCCATGTATCAAATATTTCTCCATAAATTTTTTAGAACAATGTTTTCTTAGTTATCTTGAAGTAGAAAGGAAGTCTCTCAGCTTTATCTCCTCTTTACTCAATCCTCTTAGTGGTGGCTGATGCACCACAATATATAAGTCACTAATGAAGTCAAGATAGTCATCAATGAGAATTAAATGGTATGATATCATCATTGAAGTAACATGACTACTTAATCTCATAATTGTGAGTAATTTTTTCACTTAATTCATTATGGATTATTAGAGGCCATTAGATCTTCAAGCTTCGTACGACTAAATCTCTTAATTAGTCCATTTTCTAGGTTGATGTGTGTTAAATTTTCATGCTTCATTATTTTTATTTCCTAAATTTTATTCTATTTTAGGTTTTCCTTACATGTTCTATGATATCAAACGTTTTTCATCTTCTAGTATGTATTGTTCTATTTTATCACATGATAACCTAGTGTTCATGAATAAAAAAGAATATTTTTAGAGTATTTTTATTTGAATTTGTTAATTTTGTATGTTTTATATTTTTAGAGCATTTTTTTAAATATAACTCATCGCACATTCCTTCATTGTCCATTGTGCAGAAATATAATTTGTCAACAATTATTGATGTAGTCTCATTTTGAATATTTATATATATATATAATTGTAGTATTGTGTTATGAAATGTCAATCCATAGGGAAGGTGAAGTTTTGTGACCAAGAAAATAAAAAAATGAAAATAATCATGAAGTATCCAAATGACAATGATAAAGAGATGGTAGAATGTATATAAATCGATATGGGGTTGTAAGAATAATTAGACCAAACACCTGACCAAATTGTAGGATCTTTAGAAGAAAAAATTATATAAATGTCACTAATCTTGTATGTAATCAACTATAGAGGTAGTAAATTTTTATGTAAATGAATTGAATGCCAAAATAACATTCTACAAATCAACCTTTCCTTAGAGGCCCCATGAGAGCTATTATTTCTAATAGAATTTTTGATAAAGGAACTCCCACATTTGGAAGAGATTATCACAACCTTTTCCAAAACGTTCATTAGTTGTCATCATCAAGGTAGAATGAGAAACCTTAATAAAAATAAAAAAATCATATTTGATTAAAACCATGAAAGAATATGTCAAATCATATACAGTTCAATGAATCTAATAAAACCCTTAAAACTACTATGTTTTGAATAAATGAAACAATAACATATTTCAATGAAAACAAATCATTAATGGATAATTGAAAAAAAATAAAAGGGAGAATAAGAAACTATTATGACATCAACAACTTCCTCTAGATCAAAATCTGGTACCCTTATATTCCTATCATGCTCCAGCCTATAGTTAAACTCGACACTATGTAATTTACTCCGTTTTTTAGTAAATTAAAGGGACGGTTGATGAGGGATGAATGGTGGTTATTAATGGTTTTTTGGAGACCTACTACTAAATACCCACCATAGCCTATTGAACCATCACCCCTAAATCATGAACCAATTCTTTATATCACCAATATTAGCCTCATGCCTTACCTCCATAGCCTTTATGTACCAAACATATTACGAAACATCCTCTTCCTCCCATGACTCGAGTGATATCCATTGAAAAATTCTGCTCCTAGAAAGTCGTCTCCCCCATCAAGTATCATCACCTTCTCAAAAATCATTCCTCAAAACATTCTCTCAATACTCTAGAAAACTCTATAATATTCCAAAATTTCAAATTGTGGGATTGAGATTTACTTCTCCCATTTTAATTTACTAATTAGTAATTAAGGTATTTATATTTTAATTTAAGCATCATATGTTCTAAATGTGATTAATTTATTTTACTAGTGTTGAATTTCCCAATATTAATCTCAAATTCATGATTCTTTAGACCAGTGATCATAGCCTAATAGAAACACAACCATCTCATATTTTATTTATAGGATGAATATTATAAATTAATACTATAATAAAAACAGTTACATAGGTATCACTCCCATATTCGTCACTACTACACCAATATTAATGGATTCTTCAATACATCTAAATCCATAATTTGTACACACGATTTTTTTGGGATCCTTCTTAGTTGAAGTTTTAAACATATGTTGACCTTTCTTTTCCACACCAGGTTATCCCATAACTGAATTGGAATAAAAATTTGACAAGAATTAAATCAGTACCCCTAACCCATCAGATTTACCATACTTTTCATCACAAGTCTGTTAATAAAATACATCAACTCTCAAATTAAAAATATATTTGACCTGGTTCCTCACTTAATATGAGATTATCATATTTATTCACCAGTTTATTTCATCATTATAAACTCAAGGAGTCCTTGGATCTACATTGATACATAATTCTAAGAACTGTATAATAAGAATACAAATGAAAACATTATTTAGATTCCTTAAAAAAATGCATGGGTTGATTATAATCAACATTAACTTCTCAAAAACATCACTCAATGAAGATTGGCTCACAACGGAGTCACTTCGATCATGTTCAAACCCCTGTGAATTATTCAAAAATGAATGAAATTGATGAAGATACATTGATCAGCATAATAATTCATCTTCCCTTCCATACAGAATCAATTTTAGTTGACCTTCAATAATAAATACCATATCAGTTTTAATATTTATCATTTGGTCGAAGCTCGGGATTCTCCATCACCTCATTGGCACTTGACATTGAAATTTCCTTCAAAAAAAATAATCCACACTTAATTATTACATAAAAAATTATGTGATCATCATCCATCAACTATGAAATTAGTCGATTAGTGATTTATAATATCTCTATCAACATTACACATGAAAATATAAATAACTGTGAGCAATAGGCAAGAATTTGACTCAACCTAAACAATCTCCCTCATCTCAAACATTAGTTGATATAACTCAATAGGTATTCTTAAAAGTTCTATTAATTGAATATAATTTAGATGAGTCGTGACCTATTTAGTCCGCTGGATAAAGTTTTATCTCAACTTTATAGATTCATTCAAGAGAATTAGTTGCTTTATCATCTTTAATATCGTATTTTTATATAGTGATTCTCGATCTCTCTATATTCCATCTGGTTTTTTATTCAAAGAATCTTGGATCAACAAATAAAATTTTATCTTAGTATAATTATATTTCATGTAGTATTTTAAAATCCCATTAGTTAAATTTAATTCATTTTTTTTCACAACGATCGATCAAATTATGCTTTGTTTTCAACTCGAATTTATTTTTCATATTCATGGGTGGTTATATTTATTAATCTAGATAAATTTATTTGAAGATATCCTACATGAATTTGTGTAATATTTAATTCAAAAATTATAAGGATTCATAAATATTTACATTATATCAATTTAAATTCTTTGATATATTTAGGTCTTCTTCATGTAGCCACAGTTTAATCTGAACAATGAAACACTGAAGTGATGAGCCCAGTTTAAGATCGTAATATTTATTATCATGAAATCCCTAAAACAACCATGATCATGAATGTTCGACCACACAAATCTTCATCATCGATTAACCCTGAAGCTTATAAAATGTTTGATTCATATAGTTATTAATAAATTCACAACCAGTAATTATTTTTACATATGGAAAAATAGATTCTTGGAATGTGGGGAATGGAATATGGTTTATGGGTGTCTTTTAAAGAATATTGAATTAAAGGAGGAGTTTTATGATAAACATTTTATTTTTTATAGAATATGGGACACAAAATATGTCCATATAAGTGAGATATTTTTCTCATAGAATATTTTTATTTGGTGTAGTAGAGATTATAGGGTTGGTAATTCTAGAAAAATTCTTCTAGAAAAGAAGACGGATAAATAACATCTATTTCATCAATGATGTCACACTTATTTACAATTAAAATTCATGGATGGTTGTTCATTCACTAAATAAGGGAATAAAATTATTTACCTTATTCAAAATTCCACTGTTCATGGAAGAAGATCCTGAAACCCACATATTAGCCGACATAAAAATATTTATAAATTCAAACCTAAAAATTACCAACTTCCAGAAGTGTATTAAATTATCCAATTCCTAAACTCATTAAATAATAAATTAATTTAACAATTTATTTTTTAAATTTAAAATATAGAATATTAATTAAATATTTCATGAATTTTAAAATAATGAAAATTATCTAAGAACATAATATAATCATAAAAAATGTTGTTTTTTAAAAAAAGTTTAAAAAATTGAACAAGAATAATTGATAATAAAAAACATCTTATTTATATGATAATAAATGTACTATATTTAAAACATAAAAACTCTACAAATATAAATATATCAATTAAAAACACAATTATAAAAATAAGAACTGATGAAATATATCAAAATTAATGTGTCCAAATGTAACAAAAACATGTCACATCGGTATAAAAATAGCAGAAGAGTTTTTGTGTTGTTTATGAAAGATCATAGTTCTTTTAAGGAGGATTCTTTTCAATGGAAGAAATATTTTGATTTCCAAAATTAGACAACAATAGTTTATCTAAGATATATATACATACAAACGATCTATTAACCATAGACAATCATGGATGATTCTAAATTTTAATGTGATCAACTGAATTTACTCATATAGTCGATCATCTGATTAATAAATTACATGGTTGAAATATATTTATTCATATAATCGATCCAAAATTATTGATATTCTTATGAATTCACATGATGCAGAAATGAGTTTCTAAAACTCTTATATTATTTTTGAAAATCAAGTCAGGTTATCCAATGGTGATTTACTTCAATTTTTTACCCTCTTGTGATTTTCTACACTCCTGTGTGATTGATTTTGGGGGTTTTAATGTTTTTATAATCCCACACATCGAGCTTACTATTTACAGACATCTTCCAACATGTTTGGTTCCAATAGCCGAAAACACAAAAAGGTTATCTAATTTGAGATGTTTCATGATCTAGTTTTCCAAAAGGTAGGAGATTTTTGGGAAATTGTCGAACAACACTTAAGGACATGAATTAGTCTATAGGATTAGAGGTCTGGATCATCACACCATTTTTGGATGGGGATTACACCTATGATATAAGGCACTGGCCTTAAACCTTACTTAATATTGAATTAAATGAATAATTCATGTCGAGGATCTTTTCAGGTTTAGAGTTTTAGAAAATTAGATCATAAAACTTGCATTACATTCCACATATAAACAAAGTGGTTACATAAAGATAGTATTCTTCATTCCCATCAATGGAAACACATTTAAAATAAGACATGGATTATTTCTTGACACTTCCTTGACACTATCATCATATCATGTACATTTCCCTTGACCTGTGAAAAACATTTCAAAAAAAACATGGGGTGAGCATAAAAATCTCAGTAAGGGATACAGAAAGAATGAAAACTGTTAGTTTTTCAAACATCAAGTAAACCATATATACTCTATCAAAGTAATACTTTCACCTTCATGAAGTAGTAAAAACTCTTCACTGAATATAGTATCATTACTTACCTTTTTTTAACCAAAGGATTACCATAAAACCCATAAAAAGAACACATAACATATATAAAGGTAACTTGGGACATAAACATACTTAAGTGGAATAACCATACGGTCGACTTCCACACATATCACTTAATGGAATAGCCATACGGCCAATTTCCATACATACTTAATGGAATAGCCATACGGCCGACTTCCATACCCAATGCATTGGAGTTTATAACGTAACCACAAGTCCTGGTATTCACGGCACCACCTGTCATATGGTTTATAATGTAACCACCCATTAAAATGTCCAAGTACCAGTATAAAATCATAAAACATAAAACCAATATAAAGGAAAGATAACATTTCCACATTTCAATCACAATATATCATAAATATATTGACATAATAGTATCCTTTTTCAAAACCATTTTCAATAACAAAATACATAAAAAAGTATATGGTATTTATTTTATTCTAAAAACATTACGGCTTGTTGAGAAAGCCAAAGGCCAAATAATACTCACGGCGGTGGAAAAGGTTGTTGTCACCGCGTACGTTAAAAGAAACATTCCTTTTTGTCATTTTGTAAAACGCTTCATAGAAAAAGATTCATTTTGTATAAAAGTAAAATTAAAAGGGCTTTATACACCGTATAAAAGAATGTTGTGTATAAAACTAAATATGCCTCAATGAAAGGAGATTGAGACGAAGTCCCTTACCTCGTATCCGACTTGATTCGATCGTTCATTAACGTCCTGAATAATAAACTTGAGTTAATTTATACTTGATTAAAAACCTTTTAAAAGTTCATTATTCCTTTTATATCACTTATTTCCATGTTATAAACATTATGTATCCATTTATGTTAATAATGTTTGTTTTCTCAATATTTGGTTCCTAAGTCGAAAGTGTACTTCTTACAATTACATGTTGTTCGTGTGGTCAAAGGTTCTTTATATCCAGAATGAAATTCCCGATTTGGATATAATATGTATCATATATATCCATCATATACATGTATTTATAAAATTACATAATCATTTAGAGGTAAGAAATGAAATGCACCGTTCATGGAGACGGTAAGCCGTACGTACGCATGAACGCTACTTTCATTTCTTTGTCATATTAATGGAATTAAAACTAAATGAGAGGTATGTATATTTTAATTCCAGAATTATATTCATCATTTAGATATATAATTAATTATATATATCCATTATATACATGTACTTTTAATAGTACATTACATTTGGGGATAAGAAATGAAATGCACCGTTCATGGAGACGGTAAGCCGTACGAACGCATGAACGCTACTTTCATTTCTATCTCATACTTTAATGGAAAGAAATAATAATGATATAGAGGTATATTATAATTCCAGTATAACATCATATATAATAACTTTAAATGCATCCTTTACACGTCCCACATATGGCATTAACGAATCACATCACTTTGAGGGGGCGGTAGTCCGCACTTCCTTAAATGAAGATATCGTGTTAACCCATAATGGAAACCATAATGGTATTCCCAAAATGCAAAATACAGAATCTTAAAGAAAAATAAACATATTATATATCATATATAAAAATAGTTACATCATAATGGCCACCTTTGAAGGTGTTAAATGAGTATTGAACAATCATCGTTTCGGGAGGCAGAATTTCGCCATCCACGGAAACCGTATGTTCTTTAACCATTTGATGTAGTTGTGTGAGAGTTTAGCTCGAATAAATCTTATAACAACATCCTAGTATATTGAAGATACAGTTGTTGTTAAAAATAAGTAAATGAAAAGAGTTTAGAGGGTTGGAGAAACAAAATAAAACAAATGAACAAGAGAGAATGAATTACCTTTAAAAGTGTAACTCCTTTTGATTTGAGCCTAAAGGCTTCCTTTAAAAGGCTTCTACCCAAAAATAATCCTCAAGGATGAGGAGAGGGATGTGGAGAGAGTAAATGGGCATGGGTTGGCTGAGCCAAAGGCTTGAGGAGTGTGTGAAATGAGGTAGAGGTGGGGGTATTTTATAAGAGGAGATGAGGGGCACTTTTTGAAAGTAAAGATATATTACTTTATTTGAAAATGTGTTTCGGTTTTAAAAGGTCCCACATTGATATAATTCGTGTATAAGGTGATAAGGCTTCGAAATATTCCCATACAATAGTTTTTGGACAAGTTTAGGTCTTCGATATTACATTATCTTTCCATTTTATTTAAATCGTCAAATAATGATGTCATCGCTGTATCATTATTATGTCATAAATAATTTAATTTATTTAGTGTCTAAAAATTATAAAAAAATAATATGCTGTAGAAAATCTTTTTATCTTTCCAATGAATATTTATAATCAAAAATCTGATCTTTATAACCCCATGTAAAAATTGTTTTTGTAAAACATATTATGTTTGTGTCATTTTTACTTTTACATTAAATAAAAAGTTATTTATGTTATTTCCCAACCAAAGTGGCTCCATGGGGTCCCCAAGTTGACCCATGGCTTGTATTGGTCGCCCATGAAACAGCCAATTAGGGTAGGACATGTTTCAAGCTCATTTTATTTTATTAAAGCATTATTTTTACCTTAAACTACACTAATTATCACTAATCGCGATTAAGAACTTAATAAGTTACTATTCACCAAAAAATTATTATATTCTCATTGAACCACATTTTACTACTTAATGACAACCATGTATGTCGGATTTTTGAAATTAAAAACACAATGATGGGAAAATTTCATTTAAACGGAAAATCAGTCTTTATAAGTACCACTTAGTGGTTTCACTATTCATCAAAAATTGAAGTTTTTCAGAAAATTACCAAAAATTCACCCTAAGCTATATTTGATATTACGAATTCAAAAATGAAGACTATTTTACAAAATTCAAAACATATAAGTCACATTAATTAATTTAATAATTAATTCCCGTTGTCAGAGCAAATAACGTGTTTTTATGAAACAATAAGTATCAAAAGATTGACACTAGTTTAAGTCCGATTTCAAAGTGGAATTAATTCCAACGACCACTATTGGATTTAATGGTAAAAATATTTTCTAATTTCACTTTAAAAACAATTCAAAAGATAATCTAATCATATAAATAAATTATATTAAAAAGTGGTTTTGAATTAAAATACAACATTTTACACTATTCCTCAAAAAAATGAACTTTATCAGAAAGGTACCAAAAATTTACACAAAGTAAATTTTGATGTCCTGATTCTAAAGAAGAGTTATATTTGGTCCAATAGAATTTATAAGATCGATCAAAACTATATTTAATGATGGTTCTCCGTCAAAAGGTTATAAGTGAACCTTTAGTGAAAATTAGGGCATATACGCCTAAAATTGAATTCTTTCCGTATTTTAATCCTCTATCCATTATTGGATAAATGTAAAAACATTTAAAAACATATATAATCATATTTTAGTTATTTCTATCCGTTCCCGCCAGTACAACGGCTACTCGTTAACTAACATTTAAAATAATATTATTTTATTTCTTGTGTGCAACGTAAGTTTTCAAAGAAACTCATCGTTGCGTACCGAGTACGCTATCGAACGTAGAAACCCCTTTTAATTAAAATTAATATTTAATTCGTAAATATTAATAAATATGAAAATTCTTTATTCTTTATTTACCTGGGATGTTACATCCTTCCCTCCTTTTGGGAATTGCGTCCTCGCAATTTTATTCACTTATCAAAATAAGTGGGGGTATTTATCCCTCATTGCATTTTCAGATTCCCACGTTGCCTCTTCAATCACATGGTTTTTCCACAAAACCTTTACCTGATGAATCACCTTATTCCGTAACACCTGTTCCCTGTGGTCAAGAATATGGACTGGTTGTTCTTCATAAGATAGGTTCTCTTCCAGCTGAACTACCTCTGGAATCAAAACATGAGATGGATCTGGCATATACTTCCTCAACATTGAAACATGAAAAATATTGTGTACCTGAGATAAACTCGGAGGTAAAGCCACCCGGTATGCAACTGATCCAACTCTCTCCAGAATTTCATATGGTCCAATAAACCTTGGACTCATCTTTCCTTTCTTACCAAATCTCTTCACACTTTTCCATGGAGAAACCTTGAGAAAAACATGATCACCTACCTCTAAAGATAGATCCTTCCTCTGGTTATCCGCATAACTCTTCTGCCTGCTCTCAGCTATTCTCATGTGTTTCTGAATCAGCTGAACTTTTTCTTCCATCTCTTCTACCAATTCTGGTCCCATCAACTTCCTTTCACCAACTTCATCCCAGAAAGCTGGAGTTCGACACCGCTTCCCATATAATGCCTAAAATGGTTCCATCTGTATACTGGAATGAAAACTGTTATTATATGAAAATTCAACCAAAGAAAGATGTTGGTCCCAACTTCCCTGATAATCCATAGAACAAGCTCGTAGCATATCATCCAATTTCTGGATTGTTCGTTCTGACTGCCCATCTGATTGAGGATGAAAAGCTGTACTAAAATTTAATTCAGTACCCAACGACTTCTAAAGGCCTTTCCAAAAGTTAGAAGTAAACCTGGGATCACGATCTAATACAATAGAGATAGGAACTCCATGTAACCTGACTATCTCTTTAAGATACAAATGGGAAAGTTGATCTAGAGAGAAAGTATCTCGTATAGAAAGGAAATGAGCAGATTTGGTCAAGCGATCAACAATAACCCAGATTGCATTATTACCTCGAGATGTCCTCGGTAATCCCACAACAAAGTCCATGGATATGTTTTCCCATTTCCACTATGGCACTGGTAAAGGTTGAAGCATCCCTTTCGGTAACTGCCGCTCTGCTTTAACCTATTTACATGTCAAACACTTCAGAGTAAAATCAGCAATATCTCTTTTCATTCCATCCCACCAGTAACACTCCCGCAGATCTCTATACATCTTAGTACTGCCCGGATGAACTGAAAACGGGGAACTATGAGCCTCACATAACAACTCATTCTCCAACTGTGAATCACAAGGCACACATAACCTCTTCCCAAACCTCAACACACAAACACAAACTTATCCAAGAACTCATGGAAAATTGTATTCAAAAGTTCCATGAATATAGCAGGTGCATTGGTTAACCCAAAAGGCATAACTACAAATTCATAATGGCTATATGTAGTACGGAATGCAGTCTTCGGAACGTCTGCTTCTTTTACTTTCAACTGATGGTACCCCGACCTCAAGTCAATCTTCCAAAAAATACTGAGCTCCCTGGAGCTGATACCACTTCATTCGTTGGCCCAACATCTGCTGAAGTTGTTGCAAAAGATTTCACCACCACTTTCTGCTTATAGTCTGGCTGCATTCCCCTAGTTGAGTTCTTCGTTGGACACTCGTTTCCATTATGACCCATTTCATTACACTTAAAACATCATACCGTTGGCTTTTCATTTCCTTCTTGATCATCTTCCTTACAGTTACGAGCAATATGACCAGACTTACCACACCGAAAGCACTTACCAGACTTGGATAAACACTCTCCAGGATGCATTTTACCACACTTCTCACAGGATGGATATTTGTTTTTCTTACCTCCTTGCTTCTTTGATGAATTATTCCCCTTTTCCTGCCAACTAGACCTCTTATTCTGCTGTTTTTCAAAGAACACCTGATCATCGGCAAACTCCATTTCCACCTTCTCCGCACATCGAACAAGTTTTTCATAACTTTTGAACTCACGAGAAGCTAAAGCCCTTCAATAATTTGGATTTCACCCTGAGTAAAAATGGTTTATTTTACTTTCAAGATCTTGTATGAAGTTTGGAGCATACCTTGCCAATCGAGTGAACTTTTCTTCATAAGCAGCCACTGAATCATCCTCCTGCCTCAATTCTAGGAACTGTTTTTCCATCCTAAGACGAACCACCTTAGGAAAATATTTCTCAAGAAACATACCTTTGAATTTGTCCCAGTGATGTTCCTCAATCTCATCACTATCTCTTATATTTTTCACCATCGACCACCACTGATCAGATTCACCTTCAAAACGGTAAACAGCAAGACTAACCTTTTGATGTTCTGAACACCCCATGATATCAAAAATCTTCTCCAGTGCATTAATCCACCCATCAGCTTGCACAGGGTCAGATGATCCTCTGAATGATGGGGGATGTTGCCTCATGAAATGTTCCACCAGTGACATGTTCCTCTGCGGTTGATCTGGCTGATCTCGTGCATGGATACCACCACCATTTATATCCTGATTCAACTATGCCATCACTGCAACAAACTGTTCAGTTCCGATTCCGACCATCTCAGGTTGCTGATTTGGATGGTTATCTTCCTCCTGATGTCGTCCCATCATAGCTGCTTTGTTTCCTCTGCGAAAAACCATTCTGAACACAGAAATATCTTAGGCGAAGCAACATGGTAATCCGTAAATGCTATATCATTTCAATCATATTATAATTTAACACTTTTATAACTCATAAAGTTTTCTAAACCGACCTTTGATACCAACTATAAGGCCCCGTCCTTAAACCTTACTTAATATTGAATTAAATGAATAATTCATGTCGAGGATCATTTCAGGTTTAGAGATTTAGAGAATTAGATCATAAAACTTGCATTACATTCCACATATAAACAAAGTGGTTACATAAGGATAGTATTCTTCATTCCCATCAATGGAAACACATTTAAAATAAGACATGGATTATTTCTTGACACGTCCTTGACACTATCATCATATCATGTACCTTTCCCTTGACTTGTGAAAAACATTTCAAAAAAAACTTGGGGTGAGCATAAAAAGCTCAGTAAGGGATACAGAAAGAATGAAAACTGTTAGTTTTTCAAACATCAAGTAAACCATATATACTCTATCAGAGTAATACCTTCACCTTCATGAAGTAGTAAAAACTCTTCACTGAATATAGTATCATTACATACCTTTTTGTAACCAAAGGATTACCATAAAACCCATAAAAAGAACACATAACATATATAAAGGTAACTTGGGACATAAACATACTTAAGTGTAATAACCATACGGTCAACTTCCACACATATCACTTAATGGAATAGCCATACGGCCAATTTCCATACATACTTAATGGAATAGCCATACGGCCGACTTCCATACCCAATGCATTGGAGGTTATAACGTAACCACCCATCCTGGTATTCACGGCACCACCCGTCATATGGTTTATAACGTAACCACCTGTTAAAATGTCCAATTACCAGTATAAAATCATAAAACATAAAACCAATATAAAGGAAAGATAACATTTCCACATTTCAATCACAATATATCATAAATATATTGACATAATAGAATCCTTTTTCAATACCATTTTCAATACCAAAATACATAAAATAGTATATGGTATTTATTTTATTCTATAAACATTACGGCTTGTTGAGAAAACCAAAGACCAAATAATACTCGTGGCAGTGGAAAAGGTCATTGTCGCCGCGTACGTTAAAAGAAACATTCCTTTTTGCCGTTTTGTAAAACGCTTCGTAGAAAAATATTCCTTTTGTATAAAAGTAAAAGTCAAAGGGGTTTATACACCGTATAAAAGAAAGTTGTGTATAAAACGAAATATGCCTCAATGAAAGGAGATTGAGACGAAGTCCCTTACCTCGTATCCGACTTGACTCGATCGTTCTTTAACGTCCTGAATAATAAAGTTAAGTTAATTTTTACTTGATTAAAAACCTTTTTAAAGTTCATTATTCCTTTTATATCACTTATTTCCATGTTATAAACATTATGTAACCATTTATGTTAATAATGTTTGTTTTTTCAATATTTGGTTCCTAAGTCGAAAGTGGACTTCTTACAATTACATGTTGTTCGTGTGGTCAAAGGTTCTTTATATCCAGAATGAAATTCCCGATTTTCATATAATATGTATCTTATATATCCAGCATATACAAGTATTTATAATATTAAATAATCATTTAGAGGTAAGAAATGAAATGCACCGTTCATGGAGATGGTAAGCCGTACGTACGCATGAACGCTACTTTCATTTCTTTGTCATATTAATGGAATTAAAACTAAATGAGAGGTATGTATATTTTAATTCCAGAATTATATTCATCATTTAGATATATCATTAATTATATATATCCATTATATAAATGTAATTTTCATAGTACATTACATTTGGGGATAAGAAATGAAATGCACAGTTCATGGAGACGGTAAGCCGTACGTACGCATGAACGCTACTTTCATTTCTATCTCATACTTTAATGAAAATAAATAATAATGATATATAGGTATATTATAATTCCAGTATAACATCATATATAATAACTTTAAATCCATCCTTTACACGTCCCACATATGGCATTAACGAATCACATCACTTTGAGGGGGCGGTAGTCCGCACTTCCTTAAATGAAGATATCGTGTTTACCCATAATGGAAACCATAAAGGTATGACCAAAATGAAAAATACATAATATTAAAGAAAAATAAACATATTATATATCATATATAAAAATAGTGACATCATAATGGCCACCTTTGAAGGTGTTAAATGAGTATTGAACAATCATCGTTTCGGGAGGCAGAATTTCGCCATCCACAGAAACCGTATGTTCTTTAACCATTTGATGTAGTTGTGTGAGAGTGTAGCTCGAATAAATCTTATAACAACATCCTAGTATATTTAAGATACTGGTGTTGTTACAAAATAAGTAAATAAAAAGAGTTTAGAGTGTTGGATAAACAAAATAAAACAAATGAACAAGAGAGAATGAATTACCTTTAAATGTGTAACTCCTTTTGATTTGAGCCTAAAGGATTCCTTTGAAAGGATTCTACCCAAAGGGAATCATCTAGGATGATTAGAGGGATGTGGAGAGAGTAAATGGGCAGGGGTTGGGCGAGCCAAAGGCTTTAGGAGTGTGTGAAATGAGGTAGAGGTGGGGGCCTTTTATAAGAGGAGAGGAGGGGCACTTTTGGAATGTAAAGATATATTACTTTATTTGAAAATGTGTTTCGGTTTTAAAAGGTCCCAAATTGATATAATTTGTGGATAAGGTGATAAGGCTTCTAAATATTCCCATACAATAGTTTTTGGACAAGTTTAGGTCTTAGATATTACATTATCTTTCTATTTTATTTAAATCGTCAAATAATGATGTCATCACTGCATAATTATTATGTCATAAATAATTTAATTTATTTAATGTCTAAAAATTATAAAACAAATACTATGATGTATGATATCTTTTTATCTTTCTAATGACTATTTATAATCAAAAATCGGATCTTTATAACCCCATGTAAAAATTGTTTTTGTAAAACATATTATGTTTGTGTCATTTTTACTTTTACATTAAATAAAAAGTTATTTATCTCATTTCCCAACCAAAGTGGCTCCATGGGGTCCCCAAGTTGACCCATGGCTTTTATGTGTCGTCCATGACACAACCAATGAGGGTAGGACATGTTTCAAGCTCATTTTATTTTATTAAATCATTATTTTTACCATAAACTACACTAATTACCACTAATCGCGATTAAGAACTTAATAAGTTACTATTCACCAAAAAATTATTATAATCTCATTGAACCACATTTTACTTCTTAATGACAACCATGGATGTCGGATTTTTGAAATTAAAAACACAATGATGGCAAAATTTCATTTAAACGGAAAATCAGTCTTTATAAGTACCACTTAGTGGTTTCACTATTCATCAAAAATTGAAGTTTTTCAGAAATTACCAAAAAATCACCCTAATCTATATTTTATTTTACGAATTAAAAAATGAAGTCTATTTTAAAAAATTCAAAACATATAAGTCACATTAATTAATTTAATAATTAATTCCCGCTGTCAGAGCAAATAGCATGTTTTTATGAAATAATAAGTATCAAAAGATTGACACTAGTTTAAGTCCGATTTCAAAGTGAAATTAATTCCAACGGCCACTATTGGATTTAATGGTAAAAATATTTTATAATTTCACTTTAAAACCAATTAAAAAGATAATCTAATCATATAAATAAATTAGATTAAAAATAGGTTTTGAATTAAAATACAACATTTTACACTATTCATTAAAAAACTGAACTTTATCAAAAAGGTACCAAAAATTTACACAAAGTAAATTTTGATGTCCCGATTCTAATGAAGAGTTATATTTGGTCCAATAAAATTTATAATATCAATAAAAAATATATTTAATGACGGTTCTCCATCAAAAGGTTATAAGTGAACCTTTAGTGAAAACTAGGGCATATACGCCTAAAATTGAATTCTTTCCGTATTTTAATACTCTATCCATTATTGGATAAATGTAAAATCATTTAAAAACATATATAATAATATTTTAGTTATTTCTATCCATTCCCGCCAGTACAACGGCTACTCGTTAACTAACATTTAAAATAATATTATTTTATTTCTTGTGTGCAACGTAAGTTTTCAACGAAACTCATCGTTGCGTACCGAGTATGATATCGAATGTAGAAACCCCTTTTAATTAAAATTAATATTTAATTCGTAAATATTAATAAATAGGAAAATTCTTTATTCTTTATTTACCTGGGATGTTACATATGAGGATACCCTAGGATCAATTTTGTAGGGTGGTTACCATAAAATGGATTAATAGATTTGAGGACCTATGCCTATGGAGGCCCTCTTGGTTGGTGAGAGGAAGATCCACAAAATGATTCTCTACTAAGACATGCATCTGACCAAGTGGATGCGTAGATAATCACTAACCTCTAATCCCATAGGAATCATGCTACGATGTGAGTGATAATAAGAAGTGGAATATCCTGTAAAGTAAACAATCTCCTTCATCCACTAGTGGATGTTGTTAGGTTGACAGGAGAGTGAAAGGGATCAGGCGACTATTCCCCTATCATTGTCTAACCAGGAGAGTCAAATATATCCATGGATACTAACAAAAATAGAGACCTTGTGATTAATCTTAGAGTTATACCCTACTACCAATTTTAGAAGTAGAGAATATGATAATCTGTTAATCCTAAAATATAAAAGATAGAATGATTCCCCACCCTTACTGTCTGAAATGTAGGGGTTCCAGATCATAGAGACAATGAGGAAAGGACATTGAAAACATACTTATTTCTAGGAACTAAAGATCCGTAGTTTAAGAGATTATAAGGTGAAATTATTTGGAACTACCCCTAGGGTTGAGGTCCTCATTACAAAATGATTGAAAAACTAAAAACAACCTGAGGACCCTATCCATCATGTAGGAAAAGTGCAGAACAACCTTTACCAAAGGAATGGAAACATGATTGGGTGACATGATGGTGTGTATTTATCCATGTTTTTGAAATTATGGAGGCTTAAATAGAGGATTAAATTTGTTCCACCTAAAATTAGTGATCCAAAGGAAGAGTAACCCTACCATTTTGGGATTGAAATAGGGCTTGAACATGCCTCACGTAGGTAAGGGGTGGGAAAATTGAAATGGGTCTCACCAAGGGTAGACCTAGAGGACAAGAGGTTCATCATGTAGTAACAGTAACACATGACAGAGATTTATTGGCATCGAACCACTAGTGAAACAACAATTGGGTGAGGCATTGATCTAGCTTCTAAGTGTTTCTTCAGGTTTCCCTATAAGAGTCTCACGTAGGTCCCATATTTGGGAAGGGACCTTCACACATGTGATTTTAAACTAGGTGGTGGGGGTCCCCATGTAGGTTTCTTATGTTTCAGACACCGGAAAGAATCTAACCCCATTATCTGCCTTAATTACCTCTTATCATGGGTTTTGGAGAGAGACATGATAGGTTATGATGGCTTGGGTGATGGACCTAGGGGAGCATAGCTTATAGAATTCTTCAGGATTTTCAGTCAAGTGAAATGGGGATCCCTTATGGTATTATTTATATGAAAACATATGAATAAGGTCATAAGAGGCTTCCCTTGAAGGTATCATAGGCATGTGTCCCATTTAGGTACCTCTCCCAGGTATGGCTAAACCTTATAGGTGGAACATGCAAGAATGTGTGATCTTCTTGGTGAGTAGTCTAGGTGCACACATGACAACATGGATGAGTTCTTTTAGTCTTCATTGGTCCTATTTAATTATTTATTTCTTGATGTATTTTTTTCAATAAATTTATTAATCCCTATTTGAAGAAAATGAGTTTAAAAAATGTTTTTGTAACCTGATTACATGAGAAGAACATTATAATTTTTTGTAATGAATTGAAGAATCAATCTGAAGGTGATTATTTGAATTTATAGATGTTTTATTAAAGAAGTATAATAATTTGAATAATTATATTTTAATAATATATTTTATTTCCCTGGAGATTAATTGGTTTACAATAATGATAAAAAAAATATTCCATAGACAATTATCCTACATAGGATTATCCTAAATGTAAGAAATATTTCCTTATTAAGATTTATTCATTAGTGGATTATTATATGTGAATGAAAAAAATATCCAATGGGAAATAATATTACAACGATAAGGTATGATGATATAAGTTTCACACTATATAATAGAGGACCAGATTATAGTGATGCGTGATATAATTCATATGGGGATTTTAAATAAATTTTTAAAGTAGATTTTATAGTGGTTCATATGTGGAAGGTATCAAGAGTCCTTTAGATATTGATATTGATATTTTCCTATAGATATTAAAATATCAAATTATTATAAAATCATTGGTCATAAGGATATTTAAATAGATCCATAGACTCATTTTAAATAATTTTATAGGTCTAATTTGGATTATATCATGCTACCTGCAATCATTGAGTTTCCATAAATTCATAGAAGTAATTTTCATGATACTCTTCAATTAATATATACCATCAAAGGATAACAAAAAATATGGTTGTATCTGATAATTCAAAGAACTGTATATAATATTTTTTGTGTATCATAGATGAATGAAGAGTTTCAAGGTTGAAGAATAATTTTTTCTTGATCATTTTTATGCAATTGAAGAAACAGTAGAAATGAACACCTCTTATATTCAGTGTTGGTATGAAGGAAGAATCACAATAATAGTATATAATGTTATATGTTGTGAGAGACGTTGTTTTCACAGAAAATATCTTTGAACTATCATATTTAGAAAAATAAAATTGCATCATTAAGTGACTATGGTGTACTAAAAGTTCCAAGTTATCCCCTTCATGTTATAAACCATGGTATTAATTCATGTAGACAATGTGTTCTTGGGTGTCTGTAGATCATATGAAGCACTATATACTTAGTGTGACTTTTAAACCTTGTGAAATATAATGAGGCTTGTATTTTTGGGAATTTTTTGTGTTTTACAATGTAGCCATTTTAATTTAACCAGTAATGAAGTTTTCTTTTAAAATGAAAAAACAAAAGAAATTGTTAATTAATGATTCACACATCCCCCAATTTATGATTTAACTGGTCTTATGAGTGCATCCTCTATTGGTATCTAAGTGACATTCCATCGATAAAATCAAGGATATTTAATAATTGATGAGTAATGATCAATGTTATTAATTTCTATTGTCAAGAATGATAAACATGTACTCTATTTTCAATAAAAGGATTTCCACAATTGATTGGAATAATTATCATGTTTCGGAGGAAAAAATGTGGATTCTTGTATTTTCTATTAGATATGATTTTGTAGAAGGTTTTTCGGATATTTCTACACCTCATGTTAATGGTAATTATACCCCAATAATAGATCAGATGAATCTTGAAAATAATGGATGTTATAGAACTTCAATAATATCTTTTTTGTCAGAATGTGAATTTATTAATGTTAAGGGAATCACCATGGATAATGGTATTTTAGATAAGTAGGTAAAAATTTATGAAGGTAAAAAAGTGAATAATTAAAAGTTAAAAACATGATGATTTAATCATCAATATCTAAAGATGAGGAATGATGAATTTTTATATGAATTACTCACACGCGTTAATGATATTGTAAGCTCTGTCAGGTCCTTTGGTGAAAAATTAAAAATTAAACTACGGTTTAGTTGATTTTCTATTTTCTATGAGATAAATTTTCTATACAGGTCTCACATATAGAAGAAAAAATTACAATATTTATCCCCCTTAATTAAATACAAATTATTATAATTTATTACTAAAAGTGGAGGGATAACTACACCATGAAGAAGGAAATGTATGAGAAATATAATAATTTTATAAATATTAAGAAGGTTAATGGTGAGAATTATTAAAAAAGATAATATATATAACTATTCAGAATTAGACTAAGAAGTATGTGAGTTATTGGATAATCTTTTTCCACATTTCTCAATAATGGTGGGGAGGAGAATATAAAATTAAAAAGGGAATATTCCCATGAAGTGATTCATGTTTTGAGTTATGGTACACGTTATAGAAAATTCTCCAATATTAAAGGAAGAATAAATCCACAGTGAAGAATATAAGGTACATAGATGATCTTTTAAAAACAACACTCATTCTTCAAAGCCTAGTTTTAAAGGTAAGGTTATGATGTTGTAAATGACATAAAAAATTAAATCTTCATGTAAAAGTATTAAGAATGTGAAAATAGTAAATATAAAGTGAATTCTGGTACTTATAGTGATGATGATGAGAATAAGTGTATTTTCATGGTGAATGAGGAAACGTTAATGTGAGATTTAAGTATTGTTTCAAGATGTGAAGAAAAATAAACTGATATAGAGTTTATTATAATGATAGAATTCGAAAATATATATATAAAAATTAAATATGGAAAAAGAAAATATGAAGAAGAAAAAAGATTATCAACATAATAGATAAGAATAATCCTAGAATACTAAAGTATAGTACCTGTTATTGAATAAAATTTGGTATCAAAAGATTCTACGTAAGTTTGAAATAAATTTGAACATTGAGAAGGAATATAAAATAAAATATAATAAGAAGGATCTATACATTTCTCAGCAAAGAATGTTCAATGATGAAGAAGAACTATGAAAATACAGATCCAATTTTAAACACTTTATCCAACATGTTAGAAAATTATCAAACAAGAAATAGGTTTTTAATGATCAGGAAAAAATAACCTCAATGGGTTAAAATATTTCTAAAAGTATTGGTGATAATTTAAAGAAGAATAAGATTTATTGTAGGACCATTTTTCAAGTTAAAGTAGTTGAATCACCCAAATCTAGAAATCCAAAAATCATGAACACAAACATAAAATATGCTATAATTAATGGAACATAATTGGATATAAAAAATAATAAGTTATAGAGTACTATTTTAGGGACATAGAATAATTTTTATTTATAAAAGAAGGAAAAAATTTATGGTCAAAAGAAAAAAGTAAGGACAGTGAAATATTTTGGATATAAAGTTTCTAACCAATAAAATTATTCCTTTTATGGTATATTTTAGTACTATGGATGCATAAAAAACAATAATGTGTTTATATAACTGTAATTATTACTATATATCTAGAATAAATGATACAAAGATATTTAGGATAAATTTACCCACTCAAATGAGACATTTCTAGATGAATACATTTGATTCTGGACTAATGATGGGGAATAGTTGTTATGTTCTTGATCAAGTCAATGGCAGATGTGTCTAGGATGGTGATCATTTTAATAAATTAATCATACATTTACTAGTATAATAGAGTATAAGTTAAAATTCCCGAAAGTCTCTATAATTAAAGACTGAATATAAGATAAATGACATTATTTATCATGTTTTAATCAAATCATAAAAAGGTGAATATCCATGGATATCAGATAGTGGATATTTTATAAATATGATGTGATATTTTAATCTATAGAATAATTTTTAATATTTCATTGAAGGATCAGTGAAATTTGGGAATTATGGGTAATTCATGATAAAATGAGCTTGGTAAGTGACTATTGGTAATGAAATGTTTGAGTCAAAAATACATTTTTTGTTGATGGGTTTAAACATAATGTATTTAGGTTTTCTCAACTATATGATCAAGGGAATGAATAAATTTTGATGAAAAATGGGTTTCTAGATAAATGGCTTAAAGAATAAAAGATTGTGATAAAATGATAGTGAACTAAGTGAAATGTATTTCAAGGGAGAGATACTAAAAAACAAGATACCTAAGAATGAAAGAATAAAATGAACTATGGAATAAAATTTTGGGTCATATTTTCTAATTAAATATAACGAATCTTACAAAAAGATAAAGTGTTAGTGATATTACAAATATAATTCAAGAAACGTACTAGATATTATTTTCATACCACAATGACAAGATTGCATATTCATAATATAATAAATATGAGATTAAAATATCTGATCACATGGAGCTTATTTATTATAAAATTAATGAACCCATGAGTAAGAAATCAATCAGTAAAGATAACTATATTATTTCCATTGTTAATTAATTTACTCACGTTACATGTATCATATTTATGAAACACATATTAATGGCCATTAATATATTAAATAATTTATGAATATTTATTGATAAGAGGGGTGGTGACTCATTTAATATGATTTAGAAATATAATGGTTCTTAATACAAAAATTTAATGTTTTACTCTTACCTTTATAAGAATGGTATTCTTCATGAATTTAGTAAACTATATATTCCATAAATAACAACATGTATGAATGGAAGAACGATCTTCAGGTGGAGATTTATCAATTGATATTTATATATAATTACTCATCTTGTTATTATTGGATACAATATTTAGGTTAATCGAGAATAAAATACACATATATTTTAGTATTTTAGCTGAAAACATAATATACTACATAATAATTCACACACCAGAACTATAAAACATTTGTATCATTTTAGAATAGATATATAGTAAAATTATTTCATAAATTAACTTCAATATCTCCAAAAAAGTTATTCTCAAATAGTAATATTCTAATAAATATCAAACTTAATAGAATTATTCATAACCTAGGTAAATGGAAACATAATAAAGGGTGAGGTCAGATGCTCAACAGAATATCAGAATTGAGCATAAGATAATAATAGGGGTATGAGGGAATGATAATAACATATAAAAACATATCCAAAATACATATACTATAAATTATGAGTAATGGAAAAGGTATTTTTCATAATTAAATACACATGTAAGAAGAGTGTGGAATTCTAAATTATCCAACTTGATCCATGATATCATATAATAAGAATAATAGCTTGTCATCAGAATGTGGCACAATAATAATTATATGAAATCATTTCATTAGTCATGGATCACATCCAATACTATATTAATATATGAGACACAGTAGCATGGTGGTTTGTGTTCAATACATGTTACCATTTCATTCATGGGGAATATATTCACATATTGGAGTTGGTTCACCCCTGTTCCCTTTCATATTGTCTCCTGAGATATCAATATTTAATGAATTCATTAGAGATTTGTATAATTCTAGGCCCACCCAAAACCTAATGAGAAACTAGCACGAGATTTCTAGAAAATCAAAAAACACACTTATAAGCCTATCATTGCATAACCTAGTGAAAATAAATAAGATTCATAAATATTTTTTCATATCATATATTGGTCATGAAAGATTAAAATTTAGTTCATGCGGTGTACATTAAAACCAATATTCCTTTAATATTTTTGGTAAATATTAATTTGTTCCACTTTCAAATAATGATAATAAGATACTTCTTATAAAAATTTTTAAAAATTAAAAAATGGGTTAAATGTCAGTAAATATTTATAATAGAGTATTAAAAACATTCTTGAAAACCTTTTAAATAAAACATGGCTGTGAAAAAAAATGATTTTCAACTAAATAGAGAAATGAATTCGATTTTCCTTAAAATAGTTTTTTTGGATTCATGAGATATTTAATAGAGGAAAATGAAATTAAAAAATATAATATATATAAATAACCATAGGAAACGAAATATCTTTGGATTCTTGAAATATCAGTTATAAAATTTCATCATTGGAAAATTGATCATGAAAAATCATGATAAACATTGTGATTTTAACATAAATCCATTACCTAAAGTTAGAATTACTTAAAAATAACTCTAACCACCTATATATTAATGTATTTTTTTAATTATCTTTAAGTGTATCTTATATACATATAATATCATATATTATCCACATATAATATTTCATCACCAATTTATATATGATATATTATTAAAATATTAGAGGTATTAAGAGTTCTTTTCAAGAGAATATGAATTTGATAGTTCCAGTACTTATACTTTGATCATGGTTACATAATATACAAATTTTTAATCATTATACAAATATCATATTTATTCATTAAATACTTCCATATTACCATCCATGTAATTAATATGGTAACATGAATCACATCACATCGTGGAGGTGGTAATCCAATGGTATATACGGGCAACGTTATCATTATCCAACGAATTAGAATGGTAAGATGTAAGATATGGTATTATATTGTAGAATCATAATTATATCCTAAATATAATTTATAAATATCAAATTCATCATAATAACAATCCATGGAATATGGTTATGGAAAATAAATTGTATCTCTATGTGGAGGCAGTAGTCCACACGTATGAACGAGAGATACTTTTACTTCTCATTTGATGAATAAAGAGGGTGTATCATTGTGGTTCTACAATCATAATTACATTTTACTATAGTTAGGACAAAAAATATTAATATTTTAGGATGAATACCATATATTTAGATTAGGTATGAGAAGAACTAATTCGAAAGAGGTTGGGTATGAATATTACCTCTTCTTCTAGAAGCCTTCATTAGATATTTTCTCGAGGACCATTATAAGGGACTTTTAAGAACAACGATGCCTATAATTAAAATATATTTTTATGAATATTATTTTTCTAGTTTTGGGAAGTATATATGTCTCAATGTGGTGTAAATAAGGGAAATGTTGTGTGTCCTTTTATAAATTGGGGGGAAGACACACTGGAATTTAAAAAACGATTAAAATATAATAAATTTATACACAAAACAAATTCTTAAAAATTGATAGATATTCAAATATGGGATATTATGTGTCATAAATATGGCCATACAATTGGATTTAGATAATTTTAATATGAAAATATACCCATATATATTTGGTTAAACCATAAATAAACACATTTTAATCTTAACCAGAGTGACTAATTTTAATAGTTATTCTTATTCATTAAAAAAATCATGTCAAACTTATTACCAAATATTTTATTAAAAAAATAAATTCATTTTATAATGATTTATAATTTAATATAAAATAAAACCTGCATAATATGAAGAAAAGTTTCTTTCCAGATATTTTTTCTTTAAGTAGATAACATTTTATACCATAACCCAACATAAAATTACCAATAATTAACTAAATTTGATTATAAATAATAAAAATTAAATAATTTTACTTTTAAACCCATTTTAAACCAAATGTAACTTTACCTATTCTTTAATTTATAGATTTAAAATAACATTATTATTTTACACCATCCATCGAAAAAAACAATCATCTTCGAAAATTATCAAAAATTTACTCTCATATAATGTTTCTTGTTAATTTCATAAAAGAAAACCATTTTTTAAAAGATTTTTTTTAATTGGATAATTTTAATTTTATTAATTTCTCATGAAAAATAATAAAAATTATTTTGGAGGAAAGGTGTATGTTTAAATCATATAAATACCTTAATAAAAAAATTTACTTATTTATCAATATATTTGCATTATATAAAACCATAAATTACAAAATTTGGAAATTAATATTCAATATTCTATTTTAACATATATTTAATAATGGAAAACTATATTTTAGTTCATTTTGACTTGTGAATAAGTGCATCACAAGCTATCAAACAAATAAAATTTATTTGAAATTAAATATGTCATAAACTATTGGTATATAACATTCTAACCACCTTAAAATTAATTTCACCCATAAAATTACATCATTATGATACTAGATGTTGATTATATCTCTATTTAATCAAATAGTTAGGTTCCCAAGAAACATCTTTGAACATTTTTTCCCTCTAAAGAACCTTGACTATGTTTTTTTTTCTTATATTGTACACTGTATTACTATAATAAAATATTTCTTATGGTTGTTCTTAATATGTAATATCATTCTCTAGTTGTAAAACCTCTATGGTCATTACATGTAAAGGATCTAGTATTAAATTCCTCTTGAGAGATACATTTAAGACATTATGAACTTTTGGGAGGTTTTGTGAAAACAGTAAACTATAAACTACTATCCCCACTTGATGATGAATCTCAAAGGGTCCAATATACCTAGATCTCAATATTACCATGTTTTCAAATCTCATAAAAGTATTCTATAGAGAAATTCACCAGAACACATTCTCACTAAAATTTAATTCCATATTTCTATAACGATTATTAGTTTAAATTCATATCACCTTTGAGCTATCTTGTTGTGATTTTGGATGGATATGAATTTCTATATCATTTACTGAGCTAGATCAGGTCTCAATAACATTATTTATAAAACATTATTCCATTAAGTTTGATTTTGTCACTTTTATCCATACCAGTCTTTATAAGGATCGATATGAATTCACGAGTAAAATAAATTATTTGAAGAAAAAATGATAGAAAGATGTTGTTGATCCCATCCAATTTTTATATTAAGATTACAAGACCTCATTATATCCTATAGTGATTAATGGTTCCCTAATAATTAACATCAATTATAGTATGATAAAAGTTCTAAAACGTAACTCTTAATCGATATCTTATTGAATAATTTACTAGAACATTGAGGTAAACATCATATCTCTGTCAGATATAACATAATATGGCATTAAATGTAACATTACCACATAATATAAATTCAATAAAGATGATAAAAATAGAAACAATCTCTGGTAGATGTAATGCGCACTGACTTCAGAAGGTGGTAAACTACAAAAACTATAGAATTATAGCCTTTAGACATTTTGGTAAGATTAATGATAAAATACATAGAGATATTTTCCAATTTCCATTATAGTATAGGTAATAGTTTTAAAATCTCCTTATACTTTTTTATATGACATTACATTATAAAATAAAAAGAACCATGTAATATTTTCTATAATATCTCTCTTAATATTCTCCAACCAAAAATAATATTTCAGATCAATAAACATCTTCATACTACTAGGATGAATATAGAATGATAAACTTTGAGATTAATCCAACATCTCATTATTTTAATATGGTATGGATAGAAAACTGACATAGTTAATGTTCCTTACCATTGCATCACAATAGAGGTTGAACTAAAGAAAATTACATACCTTCTTTTACCACTATACATATTCTTTCTGCACCTCTCTAATCATCACATGGAATGATGGTTGAATACTCTTTTGAAAAAGGTATGATATAACCAAAAAATCCATTATCAGAGTACAAAAAAGAATAATAAACGAAAAAACCAAATAAAACCATGACACAATCAATATATCTACACCAAGATCAATTATATATGCACAAAAACAACACAAAAGCATCATAATGAACCACTTGAAAAATGAGATGCTTTACCCTTACATCTATAAAAGAAAAGGACATATGAAAAATCACCAACGTTTTAATGTAGTGGGTGATTACAAAAACTCAGTAGTTTTTTCATTAAATACTTCACTATAAATTCTAATATTATAGAACCATTATCACATCTATATAAATCAGTTTATATAAAACATTAAATAGTTTAATGATTTCCAGTAATCCAAACACACCCATAACGAGCCATTTTTTACCCAAATCGACACAATGCAAGTGAAATCCATAAACAATTCATAATCCATTTTACTGTCTCATATCAGAAAAAAATCATCTTCTACAGCCACACACATAATCAAACATATCCATAATGTTTCACACACACAACCCATTTTAATAATCATGATGAAACTTTCTGTCTAAAATCATTTACTCCTTACCAAACATAGTGGTACTTCATTCCCACTTATATCTGATAGACGACCTTCCATCCACTATACATCCAATTTTTATAGTGGTACTCCCTTCCCACATACACCACTATCAGTGCACGCATAAAATGCTTAAGCCAATAATAATCATATACACCCACTATAGCCACAACCATATGAAAAAAACTATTTCACAACCAAAAAAATCCTTTTGGACTTCTTCCATTCCATATCACATTTCATTAAAGAAACTGTGTTTATTGAAAACCATTTTCCAAATAAAATTTCATAAATCAAACCAAAATTCTAATTTTAAATTCAACATTTTAAATTCCATCATTAAAGATCATTTCCCCGAAATAACCCATTTTCACAAAAAATCCATAGAGAATCACAAAATGGGTGTCCAAAATATTCTCACATCAAAACAAATTATCAAATTGAAGCATAATTAAATAATTTTAAATTAATTATTTCTATTTATATCAAATAGAATTTTAGAGAGAACCACCTACATTAGGGTGTGGCTGAAAATAACCAATGCACAACCGCACACCAAATCCTAGTAAAAAAATCCACAAAACCTCCTAATATCCCTTTAACTAGCATTAATAATTCAAAATATCATCATTTTAGGAAATAAAAACTCATAATTTACATGTGACATGTCAAGATATAGAAAACTAAGAGAGAAGGGGAATTACATCTAAGGAAAACCATGAAGATATTAAGAGAAAATGCTTAATAGAAGAGAATCACCTTACCACACCTTGGAAACCCTTTGAATTGCTTAAAAAATAGTAGCAGAACCCCTATAACACATGAGAACAATAAAATCCAAATTTGAGTTTTTATGGAATAAGAAAGAATATGTTTATAGAAAAACCCGAGTGAGCCCAAAATTTAAAACCCAAATATTATTTCTATGCATGTGTAGCATGCATGGTTAAGCAAATCATGCACTAACTGTGCAGATGCTACTACCTCAATAGGGACCTCACTTGGTATTCTCACGTAGTTATACAAACTATTTGATTCCCACTATCTTGACTAGCATGATCTCTTTGAGATCATAAATTCTTTCAATTAATAGTGCTTAAACCATGTTCCCTTAGAAAATTCCACAAAACTAAACCAAATACTTTCCAAACTCTCCCAAAAATTACCCTACCGTGATAAAAATAAAAAAACTAATAAAAAAGGGTTACATACCTCAAAAATTGTTGATAAATTTAATATCCTCATGATATGAGGAAACAAACATTCTCATTGAAATTATTCAGTGGATTCTGTGATATAAAAGAGTCAACATTTTCAGGATCTATGGAGAAAAATATTTCAAAAATTAGATGTCCAGGTAAATGTACATATTTTATCCACATATAAAAAATTTAATGATTATCATAATAGATATGTTATTGTAAAATACACAACATTATTCTTATGTTCCATTTATGAATGGACTTAGTCCCATTATCCACTAAAATATCATTAGTGAATACTATGATTAAAGATTTAGGATACCTCTAAAATATATAATTTATAAATTCCATATTGACCATAATGACACAAGATTTTTTGTCTTTAGAATATCTTCCTTCTAAACATGATGTTGATGATACCCTAATCATATGTTAATATTAGAATCCCATTTTAATACACTCAATTGATAATAAAAATCATCAATTACTGGATGATGTTATTGATTCATTATCGTAACCTAGATGAGAATATAATAATCCACACAAAGATTAATATTTCTACTTGATTTCATTACAATGATAATTAGATTTTCCTAGGAATATGTACTTGGTCAAATGAATACTTTGATTTCCAAATCCTCCAACTAAAACATCAATTCCTTTAATTTTGTCACCACTATCCTATAAGATTGAAGTGCAGTAAGAATAGTCCATATTAAGATATCAATCATAAATTACACTTCTCTCTATGGTGGGAACTAATAGAAATTATTTGGGAATACCTCATGATATTGAACTAGGATGATTTAAAAATATCTTTGTTTATTTTTATCATTAGATTGTAACAAAACTAATACCAATTGGTAGTATATTGTCCCAACCAGTTGTTCCAATGTTCCTTCTCTTATTTTTTCACATCATAATCCCCATTAATGATATGATCATCACCATCAAAATATGTGAAACTAACCATTCAAGAATTACTTTCAATGTGGGTTTTAAAGTATTTAAACAAAACTATAAAAAACTGCAGGTCAAATATGTACATATTAATTATAGAGAAATATCAAACAATCTGGACTCTATCAATTATTATAGAAATAGTTGGACAATTAAATTCCCCACACACTCACTACCCAAGAGGTGTTTGGATGCTCATCAAATGTGACATCATCTTGATATGAATCCACATATGATCAGTGATACCTGGTGAAATAAAAGTGTTGTATGAACCAGTATAAAACATAACTTGCATGAGAGAAAAATTAATGAAAATGGGACCTCGTATAGTTGAAGGAATTTATTGGTCTCATGAGATTATCTTACCAACACAATATAATTTCGTTCACAATCCCCTTGGACTTTTCTTCCATTTATTGGATGAGGAGTCATGGTGTTCCAAGTATCACCCTTGATCAATTGGTTTTGAGGATGATATTTTTTGGGTGAGATCATCCATTATAAGAACTCAATGTTTAAGGTATGTGATATGAATTCATATAATCAAACATTGTATAACTATGAAAATAATGATGAAAGTTCCCTATATGATTATAGTTGTGACATGATCTTAGTAGGGAATACAATTTACATGATATAATCAAGTGAGTCACAATATAAATAACCATGACAACTTTTGGTTCATGGAAGAATGTTAATTGGTTTAGTGATTTGTTTAGGATATTCTCCTCCATTTTAGAAATTGGTTTCTATATTTTTTTATTCCATGTATTTGTGTTCCCGCCCATACTCTAGTTTACTAACATACCTACCCCCATAGGATTCCCAACAATATTGTTTCTGACGCTTTTGTCGAGGTGCGTGCATCTGTATGTGGAAGACGCACAACTATTTTCTGACATTCTCACTTTCCAAGGAGGGATACATCCATTCCTTAGTCAGGGACGTTTTCTCCTTGATAGAAACGAGATGGTGGGATGTCAGTTCTTCCTTCCATGGATTCCTCCTCATTACTCACCACCTTATCCGGGTCTCCTTTATAGATTGAATATGTTATTCATGAAACTATTCTTAGTGCCATATCTTTATGGACACCAGTTAATTACACTTCTTATATCAGGAAATTATAAAGGGTCCTGTTAGGGCAGCAACCTTTGGTTAGAGGAGTAGTCAAGTTGGACATCACTAGCATGTCTTGACGCTGGAACACTAGAGTGTCGCTGTTTTTCCCCTTCTTATAGGGATTCTCTAGGGAACAGAATCCCGAGGAATTCCACATCGAATGTAGGGAATCATATTACATTGGCCCTTATGTGTGGTTTTCCTCAATTTCCCATGTTTAACATAGGGTATGATTCAGGTTTAACGTCCAGCAGAGATGGGTCAGACTGATCAGAAAACTGATCAAAGTGGATATGATGGGTGCAACCTCTGGAGGGATCACTAATGTTAGGGGGTGGGTTGTCATGACCTCTCTGAGATGTGATGGATCGGTTATGAAACATGATGGATGATGTGGTGTTTGAATGAAGTGGACATTAGTTGGGATAAAAACATCGTGAAGGCGATGGTAGTGTTGTTCTTGAGCCTGTAAGAGAGTTCCTACATATCCCTGTGGCAGGGAATCAATGTTCACGTAGTTCAGTATGGTTGGAGGGATGTTTAATGAGGTGGACCATGAGAATGGATGCATGTATTGGGCCTAGAGGAAATGGAACCTCTAGGTTGGGCCCAGACCTTCCCGAAACACATAGGCTCGATGGGAAGACCAGAAAATGGACTTAAATTAGGGGCGTACACATAGGACTATAACACGATAATGTGTATGGGGCTCACGCATGGATAATGACCCATGTTGGTATGACACTACTAGGACAGAACAAAGATGGGGGACACATAAAATGGTATTATGACGGCTTGCCACTGATTAGGGGACGCAATGTCTTATCACTGATTGAAGTCACTATGGCTTACCATTGGGTGGGTTCAAAACAGATTAACTCTAGATGGTTTTGATACTCATGGAAGATTCCTATGTACCCTAGCTAGGAGACAAGGATCAAACCCACACAGTTCGTATGGGATGGGGTTCGGTGGACCGACACAAAAGAGGACCTCGGGTCCAAATGGAATATGGGCTTGAACCTCATGGAGGCTTCATATGTACTATGCCTTGGCAAGGATCAAAGACCTCATAGTTCATGGATGAGTTTGGTAAACTGACGTAAAGGGGGTTCAAAACAGTGGGTAGTGGGCTTGAACCTCAAGAAGGATTCCAACATACCTCGCCTTAGAGAGGATCAATGTACACGTAGTTTAGGTGGGTGAAAATTCTTAATGCTGACTGGGGGAAACAACAACTTACAGCTGATCGGGGGAGATAACATATTACCATTAATTGATGTTTTCAGTTTAACATCATGTTAGACGAGGTTGAACCGACGTGAAGGAGTACATGTGGCCGAGATAGATGGGGGGTTTTATCTTCATGGAGGCTTCCTACAAACCTTGACTTGGAATGGATCAAAGACCATGTAGTTTAGGTATGGTTGTGGGGATTACACTCTATGCTTCCCAGGATGTTGGTGAATAGACGTGAAGATAATCGGAATGACCAGGTGTTGGGATTGAACCTTAGGGAGGCATCCTATGTACCTCACCATGGAAAGGATCAAAGACATCGTAGTTCAGGATGAGGCATTGGTCCACTAACATGAAAGTGGTAGGGACTAATTGTTATTGGGCTTAAACCTCAGGTAGGCTTCCTACATACCTTTCCTTGGAAAAGATCAAAGTCCACGTAGTTCAGGATGATATTATGGGGCTTACACTCTATGAATCCATTGATAATGCATGTCCCGGTTGATGGTTACTCTAAGACCAAATGAGTCAAGATTGTTGTGAGAAACAAGAGGTAGCAGAGACCTGATGATCATGTCACGAAAGGAGCGTCTATGGGAAGTGTAGTGGGGATAATACATGGTTAGTTCCCCAAAGAGGAAACAAGGGATTACTGTGATTAGATTCCCATGTTATTAAGAATGGGACATACTTCAGGGTGGAGTCCTGATGGTGAAAAATCACAATGACATAAGGACTTTCACAGATGAGAGGAGGAGGAATATTCCCCACCACGCCCTTTTTTTCCTTTGCCACCTGAAAAGAAAGGAGGAGTAAGGGTACTATCTAATGAAAGAAAGGCTAGGGGCTTACACTAAGATGTTTTCCCTTCCCAGTGGATAGGATCCACCACAAAAAAGAAGATCTCATTCCATTTGATGAAGTTTTCACTCCTGTTGAGATGAGCAGATGTGCTGAATGTCCAATTTGGGGGACCCCGCATAGGATGCGTGTGGTGAGGTCGCATTTTAACGTCATGTTTTGGGGATGATGGTTCTTGGAATTCTAATTCCATGCATCTCATACATGGTGGGTTCGCTCCCCACCCCTAGGACATACATAACTGATACCCTCCTTCCCTTTTGGTAAGGAAGGCATCAGCAATGTCGTGAATGGGGTGTTTTGAGATGTGATACCATTGGGGGTCCACGTAAGCATGACTATGTGATGAAGTAATAGCCGTTAGCATGCCTATGTGAAGTAGAATGAGGTGAATCAATAAAATGAGTAGTATCATCTAAGGGACTTCAAAATTGCTATGTGCAAACCTGAAGGGATGCATGGGAAAAGGAGTTGCAGGGAAGATGTGTTCATATGTAGAAGCCTCATGAAGCTCTGGTGCTCCATGAAGTGGAAGGTCTTCATAAAGGGATGTGCATCGCGAAGTGAAGTCTCCTAGACTAGGAATATGTAATAGTTGCATATGGGATGGGCTTCATGATATGGAGAGGGATTCACAAAGCAATTCCTCACGAAGCAAGGGTGACATGTGAATCATGGTGTTGTGAAGCAATGTGCTTCTTGAAGCATAGTGACCCTACCTTAGCAAGTGGGTTTCATATGTTTGGATGGTGTTTCATGAAGCATAAATGTGTCATGACAACCCAAATCCCTGTGGGGACCTCTTTCCTTCGTGAAGGCCTCCGATATTCACGAAGGGAATCCATCTCGGAAGTGGTGTTCAATTAATACAATGGGGGATCCATTTCACGATAAAAAAATACCTCACATAGCTCATGGTTCGGAGAGCAGAGAGTGATTCGTGATTCAGGAGATTGGAAGTTGAAAGGTCGGATTGTCCATCCCGTGGGCTCTAGGGGAGCCCTGTATTTATAGGAATGAGGCTCCACAAAGTAGGTTTCTCTCTATGCGAAGATTAATTTTTCTCCATGGCGGATTGCGAACATCAAATGTTGTCGTAGAGTGTTACCACCTCCTTGCTCCATGGTGGGCCACAAATGTCAAATGTGGTCATGGAGCATTACCGCCTCCTTGTTTCATGGTGGGTCGTGAACTTCAAAATGGATTATGGAGTGTTACCTCCTCCTTTCTTTGAAGTGGTTCGAGAATGTCAAAACGTCTCCCAGAGCATTACCACCTCCTTGCACTGCTCCTGGCGTGGGGCCATGGGGCTCTACGAAAGGGCTACACAGTGCACACTGGGAGTCATCTCCCTTGTTCTTCATCTTCCTAGTATTTTGGCATCAATAAATTCCCCCCTCAGAGTTGGATCTGAGGAGAAATCATGGGTCAAAGTCTAATGTTCAATCACCAATATCTTTCACCATCCGCGAAGCTGTTCCACAAAGAGGTCTCGTGTAGTGGATAGGAGACATGTCGGCTGGGCGCACCGCAAATATCGTCGTGGTATAGATGCACCAAGTAGCTATGATGGACATCACCTATAAATAGGAGAGTTGACCCCTCTTTTTTCCTTTCTCTACTTTTAGATTTTGGAATTTAGTGTGCTCGATTCACGATGCTCCATGTAATCCATGATTGATCTCTGCGAATCAAGTATTCTGATCAGTCATGTACAACATGTATTTGACTCCACGGTAGTGATTTATGATCTTGCGCTTGAAGGCCTGTCATTATTCCACACAAGTTTGTGGGAACAAGCTCCGCGACATTGCTCTGTGAAAGAGATTCCCAAACTGAACACAAGAAACACCCAAAATTCACACATAATGGGTCATCAAGAGGCTTCTGGGTGGTCCTTGCGGATGCTTCCTGAGGGGGGAAGATGGAAAATAGTTTGGCTTAGGGGAGTTAGTTCAGAGCCATACTGACCATGGTTCATTGGTGGAGCTGCAATCGGAGAGCCAGAGAAACTACTCACTATGTAATAGGTTGTCTCTTTATTGATTCAGGATGAGGGATGATGTCTTCTTTCCTGAAACAAGTAGGGATGATCAAACTTACTAGTTTAAGAGTATGTTGGGTCAATTCCAATGGTTTAGGGTGGCTGACGGCCATGCCTGAGCAGACACCACACCCATCGATGCAGACTGCCAATATAACCAACTCAACAACATGGATGGTGAGGCATTATAGCCAGAGACATTCTTCCTATGTACTAAACTATATTGAATGAATCCTTGAGGAACCTAAGTAAGGGATTGTCTGAGGAGTGGTACCTACTCCCAGGCAGTAACTTTACAGATGATTGGGCTTGGACGTACTAGGTAGGTGACTCTTGTGAATATTTTGGGGTCTAGTTGAGGAGATTTGTACTATATTAGGTGGATTGGGCCTCCCAGTTTCACATTTATAAGCTGAATCAGATGATGCTGGAGCTTTTGAGTAAGTGGTAATCAAGGACCAACACCTTCCACCTACACTACAGGGGGGTTGGTATCAGTTTGTGGGATGTGCACCAGATCTCAGGGGTCCCATTATTGGGGGTGATGTATGATGAATTCCACCACGTCATGAGTGTGTGGGAGGATCTAGAGAAAATTTTCTGGCTGGAGATGGTGTTGATGGAGCTAGTACCAGGAGAGGACAAAGAGGTCATGAGGGATGTCCATTTCAGGCGGTGGTTCAAGAAGATTCTGAAATTCCCATAAGACAGGACGTTTATGGTGAGGCCTTGGACTTCCCCAAATGGGGCTCAACGAGGCAAGGAGTACACGTACTGGTGGCACTTGGAGGACAGCCAGTGGAAAACTTGGGGATTGAATGTTAGCACTGAGTAGCAACTAATAGTCAGGATGGTGACATTCATCGAAGCTCTTATATGTGGTTGGATCCTACCGGTGAGGGATACAAACATGTGTGTGCGACCCAACACATTTATCACGACATCCATGATGGCGATGGGAAGGTGATTCAACCTCGGGATCCCGATTCATACCATGCTATACAAGATGTTGTGGCACATCAGGGAGGGGAAGATGCCAAAAAGAATATGTAGGTCGTTCCACCTCATGTATGGGTGGATATCAGTGCATGTTAGGTGGGGTTTATAAGTACCCTAACTACATCTCATCTCTGGGGTTGAACTTATTCCCCTCTATTCTAAATGTCGTGGGAAGATTTTTGGCCAAGCTGACCACAACGTTGGTACTGAACCAGATGTGGAAGTTGGAGGAATTCAACATTCACCCGTTTACATTGAGAATGTGTTCTTTCACTGATGATGTCCATGGAATAGAAGAGAAAAAGTCTTATCTCTTGGCCGTTTGAGGTGGATTTCGGGTGGTAAGTGTGGACCATGAGCCCCTCTGCGAGCCATATACCTCACAACTATTTTCCTAAAAATTTCGGTGCATGAAGTGATTGACCCTGAGGGTCTATCTAGGGGTGTTCCATGAGTAACACCCATGTGTGATGAGTCAGATGTGGATCATGTTCACATAGGAAGAAGGGAAAATTCAGAATGAGATGCCTCCACCTATAGTTGCCTTTGGGTTGGTAAAAGACTATGCCTAAAGATAAAAGGTGGCCTACCTGGGGGAGATGCAAAAGCATCCAACCCTTCGGGTCGGTGATGATGAGCCATACTAACCTCAGAGCTAGGGCCGGAAGCCGAAAAGGGAATATCATTTTGGTGGGGTCACTCTAGCGATGAGGACTCTGCCGATTTAGGGGGTGGTAGTGGAAGAGGATCCTGTAGCGGTAGCGAACCCAGTGGTCCCATAAGAATAGGGTTATCTAAAGGGGAGGTCACCGAGAGGATTCTGTTGGATATCCATCTTGGCTCTGGGGAAGTGGTTGTGCCATATAAACATGTAGGAAAAAGATGTCTTCCTAGAGGCCTGGGACATCTAGAATGTCAACCGAAAATTCCTCGCCCCATCTGAGATGTGGCAACACATGAACTGTCTCGGGATGGATTTTCCGAAAATAGGCCCTATGAGGGCAACCTTTATGGTGTCCCAGGCAGAGGCGGAGCAATACCTAGTAGAGTTAGAGGACTTTTTTCATTCCATGGGTGCCCCTTGGCCAATGGATGATCATGTCAATGGGTTATTTTCTCGTAATACCCCAGAACAGCAGTCAGCCGCTAAACTGAGAGAGTGCTTCCCTCTTCTGGAAGAATTGGACGAGTCCTCCTAGGGGGATGAGGATGGTTGATGGTGCCCATTGGAGGAGGGAGAAGTTGGAGATCATGTCTTGGACCATGAATAATTTATAATGGTCAATGAGGTAAAATCCTAAGACCCTTCCATAGGGTCTTCTCTCAGGTCGTTCTGGACCCCTTGATAATACTTGAACTGTACAAGAGAGTCTCATACACAGAACCTATTGTCATCTCTCAATGGATGTAGATGGGGGGCCTTTGGGATCCACGCCTATGTCCACAATAATTTCCACATATATCGGGGATAGGAAACCTAAGGTGACCCCTTTGAATCTCTCAGATCTTCAAATAATATATGGGGGACCATGCCTCGAGTTCCTGACGACATCGTCCCAAGAACGAGACCAGGAATTGGATCTCTATAAGTTCCCTAACACAAAATTCAATATTTTCACCGATTGACAATGTCAAATGACATCCTAGCCCTCTTTGGTGCACATAGTTATTCAAATGGCATGGGATGCCATGGCGTGGTTGGTCGGGGCTTCTGGCAGCGTCCTTCCCAGAGGAATGCCGGTGATCTTGGAGGCAGATATCCAGACTAACTAAAATATGGAACTCCCAATCTTTGGATGGACCGTCCGTGGGGTTATTACTAATATTATTGACGTGGGATCTAATGATTAGGTTCTATCAGATATCCCAGGTCTCGCCACACCTGATCAAACGCCAGATGCGGACCCTGCCGATTAGTTCCTAAGGGCAATCCCGACATATGAGCCAGCCTACTGTGCTGATTGGGACGAAATGTCCTCTGATGAATAAGACATAAAAATAGTCTATCGCTGGTCAAGGAAGATGATTGTGCACTTCGTCAATAACACCCTCCAATCACAATGGTTTTATGAGATGGACAGACTTCTCTCGCGACTGCGTGAACTAAGTGCTGGGGGAGCAGATGCCCAGCGTCCTCACATGCTCATCCAAAATCTTATGGCGGAGAAGATTAGAGAGTATGGTCATGGACTTGGTGTGGGTAGGCATCAGAGGAAATTAGTGAACATCATGAATCTCAGGAAGGCTGAAAATGATGTTCAACGATTATAGGTCCGGGCGGATGAGCAGTCAACCTCTCTCTATGCGCAATCAGAGCTAATATCGCAATTGAAGGCCCAACTAGAAGAGGCCGAAGAGGGCATGAAGCGAGCCTCCAAGGAGATTATTTTTATCCTAACCGATGAAGAGTGGACCAATATTGAAACTGATGAATTATACCCCATCAATGCCAAGGAGGAGTGGGAACTGAACAAGGGATACCAAATCCCGGACGCCACAAGTCAGAGGGTGGCGGAGCTGTAGCTTTTTTTGATAGGATTAACACTTCCATGGGAGAGGTAGACCCTAGGGTGCTATAAAGATCATGAACCCTCTAACTCACTTCCATACATTGATTATTTGGATGTCATAGCATTCATGAGTCCTGTTATTAGTACAGGTTTTACACAAATCTTTTTTAATCGTGAAATGCCCAAGGATAAATCCCTAATTCCACATGGGTCAAGCCCAATGCGAGAAAAAATGGACTATTATTGTGTTATTAAACCTAAACATATGTGTTACGACCAGTCATTGGGTATCAGGGGTCTGAAGAACCAGTCCGGGTTCCTGGGAAGAGAAGGGAGAGACCCAACTATAGAATGAAGCTCTCAGAACAATCGAATTAGCATTTTCCCAGTGTGCTCTTGTGCCCGAATGGGGTGATGCCGGGGGCACTGGAATAAATCAGAATAGGGGGGAATGGATGGTGTGAATGAAAATACCCATGATTCGGCACACTGTAGTTATGGCATGTTAATTAAGAATGACTATTGACCATATTCGACACATAGTATTCCTATTGAGTTAGCCTGAAATGGGGATAAGAAATTAGAATCAACCACTGACCATATACAAAACATGGGTCCTGACTTATAATTTTATCCATTAGTCTTACGAAACATTAGCCTATGACAGTAGGCAAGCCATAGGCCGAGCATCCCTACTGTTGGGATTTTTTAGATGTGAAAGAGGATAAGGATCCGAATAAAGGAAACACAGAGTGTGGACAGTGAAGTGATGGGTTGTTTTAATAGAGTCCAACACTCTTGAAATTATTCCACCATGGTGGAAACTCATTAGGTGGATACATCAGGCTGATCAAGGATCACGAATTCTTCTAAATAGAACCTCACTGACGAGAACAGTTTCACATCCCAACATTATCGTGGGGAATCCTGAAATTGTTTAGGTTAGAACCACAGTTTAGTGTCATGCCTTGAGGACATATGAAATCTTGTAGTTTAATGTCATAAGATAGGATATGTAGTGAAAGGGAATATCCCAAAAAGGGATTATGTGGTGTGGTAGCTATAAACGTGATGTGAATGAGGACTTTGAGTCTGGATCACACCACTTATCCCCGGGGGAAACCCTCCAGGTCATGGGACCCAAAGTGAAAATTAGGCTGGACCCAAATCAAAGTGTCTAGGAATTCCTATGTTCCCCAAGAGAATAGGAATCGAGCCAAACATAGTTCTGAGGGTGCAGTTTGACGTCATGCGGGATGAAGAACGGTACATGTGGAATGAATGTCCCAGTACACATCCTACTGGAACTACTAAGTCAATGTGAGTTGTGCTCGATGTGGGAAACAAGAATTATTGACGGGAATTTCCTAGAATAGGGAGGAACAATTTAAGCATGATAGGACACCAGGTGAATGACGTCCCACTGATACTAACCCTCATATATAGCTCACCTAGATGCATAGAAGAGTAAAGGCGAGTATGTTGGAATTCCACATGAACATAAGGTAGTTGAAGTATGTGAATCATGATACATGAGATCTAGACCACAATTATGGTGGCGTGAAGATAGGTAATAACTGTTTACCATTTTCAAAACATAGTATCCATATCACGTTAGCCTGAAACGGGGACAGATAAAATGAGGGTCGACTGTTGACCTTGTTCAAAACACAAGAACTATCACAAATGTCATCAGAGATCTCTGGGGTCGTTGGCACAGGGTAGTAGGTAAGCTAGTGTGGCATGAGACCAGGCTACATAGGGGTACCTTCGAACGTGGAATAGGATGATGATCCAAATAACGGTATCATGATGCTTGGACATGGAACCAGGGGAATGTCCCAATAAAAATTCCACACTTCGGGCTCTTTGTCAAAACACATATGAGTTTGACGATGTGACATATCTGATAGAGGGATTCAAGTCCCTTCCCAAGGAAAAGGGTCTTGTGGTTTCACGCTTCAATCTTATGGTTCTTGGGTGGACCATTAAGGGGATCTTGATTAAATGGAATGTGCGCAGTGTGGTGAAATAGACAAATGTGACACGCAGTTCCCATATAGAGATCTTAGTTTTGGGTCATAGAACTTGGGCCAAGTTGTGAAACGTTTTGGGTAGCATGTGGTGTTGTTGTTGAAAACCCCAACGAGAATGAGAACCTAAGAGGTACTCGTCACACCATATGTTCCCAATTGAGTTCGAGCCATGGGGATAAAAAAATAAAGGACAAGATTTGTACATTCCTGGGGTTAGGCCTTGAGAATAAAATGCCTCGGTGTTCTTACGTATCCCATGAGGATGGGAATCAAGCCATTCATAGTTCTGGAAGATGTCGTGCAGTTTTACATCTTGCAGCAAGGATGTGGAGTGGTCTTAGTTTATGGTCATAGAGCTTGGACCACGGATAGTAAGAAATGAGAGACACATGATGATGTAATTATAAAACCCAAAGTGAAAGAAGACATGTTATGGATCACCATGTGATTCTTGGGGGAGGATTTAGGTCGAGGGACCGAAAACATAAGTTAGGATGAGCCTGAGACAAGGAGAACGGACATTCCTACATACCCCATGATGATGGGGATCATGTCATACATAGTTCTGAGAAGCGAGGGGCCTAGGATAGAAAGTCCAAGCATCACCACAAGAATCAACCCATGTGGATGTGTTAACAAATGGTATGGCATGTGACCGATACCAAACATGATGTACCCTCGAGTGATGACACTACAATGCAGTGACATTTTTTCATCGTGCGTCCAGGATTATATTGTCACAGTTTAGGGTCATGTGATGGGACCAACGGTTCATTTTTAACATCGTTCAGGAAAGACGCAATAGTTTAGAGTCATGTGGGACTAAGCATTATAGTTTAAAGTCATACGGATAAGAAGTATACAATAGAGATGTGGTTCCAAAGGGGATGAACATGACATGATAAGTCATACTCGACGTGAATGAGGATGAGATCCACACCATACTGCATGAGATTCTGAGAAGGAAACCTCAGGCTGGGGGGGGCCATGAATGATCAGAGGATAAGGGGCTGGAGAAACTAATTCCCAATTGAGCTAGACCAGAAGGCGAGATGTTCGGGTGTTCCTACGTATCCTATGAGAATGGGAATCAAGCAATACATAGTACTCGTAGGTTCCTTTTAACGTTTTGTGTGACAATATAATGTTTAACATCATGTGTGATAGGAATTAGGGGGGAGTAACTCTTAGAAAAGTGCATAAGTGGTGTGGCCAATGAAAACCTGATGTGAATGAGGAACGGGACCCATACCATGAAATGCAGTCCTGTAATAGTTAATTCCCCGAAGGAATAACAGAAGAGATAAATTAGTGTAACTCAAGTTGGACCCAAAGACAAGATTCCTAGACATTCCTACATATACATGGGAATGAGAATCAGATTGTACATAGTTCTAAAACAGATCTTAGCTTATTGAAAAGAGCTCAGAGCATAGAAGATCAAAATACTTCCAAGATAGGGCAGACCTCAACTCAATCCCTAATCCCACGTGACTCAAAATCAGTGTGGGAAACATGGGAGGAAGAGGTTTTTGCAATATCTGGAACACATTCCAAAGGGAAATCGGTGTGGAGTCCCGAATTATACCTTTACCATGGTTTTTCCCAGTAACATGTAAATCTCCACTGAGGGATAGTGCTAGGAGGGTCAAAATTCCATTTATACATGATGGGTTGGAAAATTATGTGAATCATGTGAATGATATTATGGGATTAAGGGGGCTGGCATGACGGTGGAGGAAAACTGTTGACTGTGTTCGAAACACAACATTTATATCACGTTATCTTGAAATGGGGACAAATAAATTAGCATCAACTACTAACGATATTCGCAATGTGGGACTTGTATCCATTTTTTCCCTGAAACCCTTGAGGATGTTGGCCTATAATAGTAGGAGATCCCTTAGTCCTATCATTCATGCTATTTGGGGGTCCCTTCAGGTGTGAATGGTTATGGAAGCCCAAATGAAGGGGAACGTAATGCCTGGAACTTGGGTGAGGTCCAGGTAAATCTGAAACACCAGGTGCTGAACTAGAGTACTATTGGGAACATTGGTGAATCACGGGAGAGGGTTGAGGGGGATCAACTTTCGAGTGGATGATTTTATAAGATAAGTATAGAACCAAGGGATAGAGAACTTCTCAAGAGAAAGAGGAACATGGCTTGGTTGTTACATAGATGATGATAATGAAGACATAATTCTATACCAAGGGAGATTTATAAGATATGGGGCTAGGAGAATGGATTAAATGACTAGGAATTATTATGTATCCCATGAGGATGGTAATCAATCCACACATAGTTCTTGAATAGGGTGGGGTGTAGTATACCATCATGCAGTAAGGACACAAATGGTTAAGTTACCCCAAACAAGGGAGGTGTACGGTGCGGAAAGTAACCTTACGTAATTGAGGAAATAATATCACACCACACCATACAATCCTGAGTAAATACTTGGGGTGGGGGACCGAAAAGACCAAGGGTCTGGAGGCTAGGCCTCAGACAGAATTCCCTAGCCAATTTTCTGTTTAATGTCTTATAGTGAGGATGAAGGCAGGAAAAGGTATCTTGTCTAGGGATGTGTACGACACGACGAGAAACTAGACATGAATGAGGACAAAATCCCACACCACACCATAAAACACTTTTTGAGAACTTAGGCCAGTGACCCGAAAAGGCTGAGGGGCCTGAGGCTAGGCCTTAGACGGAAAGTCCTGACTAGTCTGAAGTTTAACGACTTCATGTGAGGACGAAGGAATATTAGTTTAAAGTCATATATCTCGGACCCTATAAGCATAGTTTAATTTCATATGCATGGAATAAGGAGGGTTAATCATCATGATTATGGATGACCACAAAGTGGAAATGATGATAGAGTAAAAATGTTGACCAGGTTCGCAACACAGTATCCACCCTTGTGTGAACATAATTCGTGGAAAACAATTGAGCATCGACCATTGAAAATATTCTTAACACGAGACTTGTATCAATTTGTTTTTTGTAACCCTTGACAATATAGGACCATAATGGTAGGAGAGCCCTTTGGCCAAGCATCTATACCAGTCGGGGGGTCCTTTTGGATGTAGAGGGTGATAGGAACCCAAATGATGGGTCGTACCGAGAATGACAGGGAATGTGCTCACAGAGAGAATGATAAATGAAGGAAGGAATATTTCAACATGATATGAGTGGCATGGAGAAATATCCTGACATTAATGAGGACATAATCCACACCACACCACATGTCCTGACCATAGGGGAGATTCTAGAGTTTGGGGTTGGGTCAATGGACGAAATGTTGGGGCGTTCCAACGTATCCCATGAGGATTGGAATCAAGCCACATGTAGTTCTTAAATTCCATGCAATTTAGAGATGTGTGGTGTGGACATGGGGGGATTGATGAATGGAGAGGGGGCTCATGGTGCGATCTTCATAATCCTGACAAGAGCGGTGTCCAAAGAATCCTTCACTACGCCGTGTAAGTATCATCCCAGAGGACTACCCCCAGGGAGAGACGATCAAAGAAAAATATTTGTGGGGCTGGGCTGAAGACAAAATGTCTGAGGTTCCTACATATCCCTTGCAGATAGGAATCAAGCACCATTTAGTTATAAGGGTATAGTTTAACGTCTTGCAGGATTCCATAATGTTTAACGTAATGTGGGATGTTTTATAGTTTAAAGTCATGTAGGGTAGGAAAGTTTAGGGTCATGTCGTTCCTGAAAGATTAGGGTCATGAAAGACCAATAGGCTCACGAAATGTATTTCATGAGAAAATTGTAATTTTTGGGAGGAGTTATATGCTCACCATCTATGGTCACCAATGAGTATGTACCATTAGTGTAAACCTTGTGAACAACGAAAGGCCCTTCCTATTGGGGCTCAAACTTGGGTGGTTTCCTACTAGGTATCATTGGTGTCCTAAGGTGAAATACGAAATCACTTTGTAGTAAAGAGATGTGGCGGACCTTCTTATTGAATAATATTGACATCTTGTTCTGGTGTCTTTCCAGGTTGTATAGGGAACAAAGCCTAATATCATCAAGTGCTTCTGATTCATCAAAACAAATTTCAGCTACCATATTTGGAACATGATGGTCATAGACTGATGTGCATAATGTAGGAAACAGAATCCTGAAAGGAAGGACAACATTTATTCTATATACAAAGAAATATGAAATCACATGTGTAGAATTACGAGTCGTCGTCTGATAAGTACAAATGGAACTGGGGAGGTTTTTCGGCCAACACTTATTGTTCTGACCTACCATTTCGTGCAAAAAAAATTAGAGAGGGTCTTGTTGAACTCCACGGTCTACCCATTTTCTTGCACATGATAGCGGGAAGTATGGTTAGAGCGGATTTTGTACTTGGCACACAATTTCTTCAACTCAGCTACCTGGAAGTTTGTGTTGTTATCTGTGAGGACAACATGAGGGACTCCAAATCAGTAGATGATATTGGAGCTCACGAAGTCAATGATATAATGGGCCTTAACCTTTTTGAGTTGACATACCTCTTCTCACTTAGAAAAGAAATCTGTAGCGGTCAATATGAACTGAAATTGGAAAGTTGTCGCTGGCGGATATGGTCCCACAACATCCAGTCCCAAAACTACGAAAGACCAAGAGAAATTGGTAGTGTAGAGAGGCTCCGGTGGAAAATTCACATAGTTGGAATGAAATTGGAACACATGAAATCTCTTGGAGAACTCGATGAGATCATTGATCATTGAGGGCCAAAAGTACCCCAGTCTCTGCATCAGGTGAGATAGCTTTGGCCTGGTCTGATGAGCCCTGTAGGAACCAGCATGAACCTCCAGCATGACTTTAGAAATCTCAATTTCTTGGATGTAACAAAGGAGAACAACATCGAACCCACAATTGTAGAGGATCTTCATTGGACTGGGACTACTTTGGAGGGTGAAACAATGAGCGTGACATCAGATTTTCTCACGCAAGGCTCGATCAGCCGGGAGGTAACCATTTTGGAGATACTGACAATGGGGGCCCTCCAGTCAAGAGTCACTTCAACCACTACATCTATGGGACTTGGGGGTCCTGAGATGGAGTCTCTAGCAGTACGATGGCTCACATGTAGGATGTCATCATCATTTAGGGTGACAAGAGCAATGAATCTCCGATGTGCCATGTGGATAATCAGATCATGCTGCCCAGGTTCTGCAAGTGATGCAACCAGGCCGACCAGGGCATCAGCTCGACCGTTATATGATCGAGGGATATGAGTAACTTCTCTCCGAGATGGGAATTATTCCATTAGCTAGAGAGTAAGCTCCAACAACTATATGAGCTCTGGATTTCTGACAACGTAGTCACCGTAGATATTCTTAATGACTAGTTCAAAATCCCCTTTCATATGAAAATGGGGCACATCAATCTCGATGGCCTGCTCAAGGAAAATGATAAGAGCCTGATACTCTGCCTCAATGTTGTTGCAGCCTTCTGACAATAGGAATGAGTATGGAAGAATGGATTGTGTTGGGGTAATAAAGGCGATACCCATGCCTACCCTGTTGAGCATAGGGTCATTGAGCCTCATGCTAGTGGGAATTCAGGAAGAACCATCAAAATGAAACTGCCAGCATGGGATGTCATGATCTACTCAAGGGATTTCCTCATTAAGGAAATTGATATCCAAGGACTGGTTAGTTGGAGTTGGATGAGCATCAAGGAAATATTCCAATGCTTTCCCTCTGATAGCCTATTGAGGCACGAACTTGATGTCAAACTGCTTGAGGATCACCACCCACCATTCTAGTTGTCCTATCAGCATGGGACGACCCATGATGTACTTCAATGGGTCTACCCGAGACACCAGTTGTTCTTCGTGATGATGTAAGTAATGTAGCAATTTCTGTATTACGAATACAAGATCATGGTAGCTTTTCTCGATGGGGGGGGGGTATATGGTCTCCGTGTCATGGACGATGCGGCTGAGGTAGTAGCAGTTTTCATCATCCTTTCATTGTTCTCTTGGGTGATAAGGGTGCCAATGGATCATTCTAGGGTAGTCACATAAAGGGCTAGTTGTTTTCTAGAGATGGGTGTCATAAAGACCGGAGTCTAAAGCCGATATTTCATGATTTTCTCAAATGTGGCCTGGCACTCTATGTCCCATTTGTAAGATGTTCCTTTATTCATGAGTCGAGAAAAGGGATTACAATTTCTGGCCATATTTGAAATGAATCATAAAATATAGGCTAAGTGGCCTTAAAAACCTCGGTGCTCCCAAATATTTCTTGGGGGAGACATCTAGATGATAGACTTGATCTTATTAGGGTCAATATCGATACCCTGGTATCTAACAACAATGTCCAGAAACATCCTAGAGGTAACCTCGAAGGCACATTTCAATGGGTTAATCTTCAAGTGGAAGGAATGAAGGAAGTCGAACACTTTCTCAAGGTCCTTGATATAGTCATGGCCTTGACGATATTTGACCACAAGATCATCCACATAGCATTCTACCAATGTATCATGGATTGGCTTGAATGTGTTTTGCATGTCCCACTGATAGGTAGAACCTACATTTTTTAAGCCAAAGGGAATGACCTGGTAACAAAATGTACCTTGTGGCGCCCTAATGGTTGTGGGCTCCTCTTCTTTAGGGGAAATTAGAATCTGGTTGTACTTGATGTACCCACTAATAAAGGAGAGGGATTAAAATATAGATGCAGCATCAATAAAAATCTCTGTCATAGGAAGGGGAAAATAATCTTTCAGACAGTGAAGATTGAGATCCCGGAAGTCGATATAGACTTTGATCTATCTGTTCTTCATCCTGACTAGCACATTGTTGGCTATCCATTTGGGGTACTAGGCCTCCTTAACAAAATTGGCTCCGATGAGCTTATTAAATTCCTCTTCTACCATGGAACTGTGGGAAGAGTGAATCTTCCGGGGAGGCTGTTGAACCCACGATGATTTGCAGGGAGACCGGTGTGGTGGATGAAGAATTAAAGATCTATTCCCGACATATCATTGTAGCTCTATGAGAATATATCAAGATGTTGTTTCATGAAGTCTACATACCCTACATCCCCTCTAGGGACATGGCAGCACTGATCAACATGGGTCTTAGGTCAACCTCACTACTGAGGTTCACCTGTACCAGTTCATCGACTATGGAAAAAATTCCCTCTTCAATGGAAGGGGAGAGTTTTACCAATCCTCTAATTCACTTGCGTAGGAGGGATACATTGCGGGAGGAGATTCTTCTAGGTCAGAAGATTCTGTTAGGAGGATGGTACAAGCCTGAGTAGGAGTGGTGACCACATCAAAAGATTCTGGTGTTGCCGAAACCATAGCAATGAAAGCTTTCGACCCGATCCCATCTGGTCTTCGGGTCAAGGGGCCATGCTTGATGATATCGATGAAATAGTGACGCGTTTTCTTGATTCGGTTGATTCCAACACATAGATACAGGAATGTAAGACATATCACTGTTTCCATGGGACAGACATCTCGATTCTTTATGAGAGTAGGGGGCTCAAAGATCAATGAGGCTTGATTCATTTAAGAATAAGAAGTGATCTCTTGACATTACTTGGAAAAGAGGATATGATTCCCCCCTCTTCCAAATACAACAAAACATTGCCCTCTATCAGGGGTCTTGTCCTCCAATCGATAGATCATGAAGATGTAGGTGTCATCGAGAACTTCCCATGGGTCGGTTTCAACCATGGAATTCTTGACCTCATTGTCCCGAATCTGCTAGTACTTGCTCTTGTAATTGTTGGCATCTAGTTAGCGGGATTCATAAGAGGGAAAAAAAGATGTGTCACCTTGGAGCACGCCAACTCGACCATTGAGGGAGTACATGAGGCACTGGTGATATGATGAGTGAACCACTGTGTGAAGGCGTAGCAATGGTCTTCCCATCAATGCATTGTATGTGGTGTCTTGGGAGACAACCATAAACCTGGTACTGGAAGCTTGGCCACCAAACTATGTCTTCAAATGGATCTTGCTGACTGTGGTTTTCTATGTCCTATCGTATCACTGGATTTTCAGGTCGGAGGGAGTCATGTCATATTCAGATAACCCTAGCTTCTTCAGAGTCCGTGTCGGGATAAGGTTAATCCTGGAGCAAGTGTCAACAAGATAGCGGAGAACCTTAATGCCATTGAATTGGACGGTGATGTACAATGTGAGAATTTTCCATGTATGAGAGAAAATTAAATTTCTTCAGAGAAAGAGATAATTTCCTAGAATTCAGCATTCTCTATTGCTTCTGCATAAAAGGTCTCTATAGCTACTGCCTCCGTCTCAAACTGGAGGGGGCTTCTTAAAGCCTCATTGAGGGTCTCACACATATCTGCCGATAGAAAAAGGACCTCGAGAATGGAAATTATTGCTTTAATATTGTCAAGATGATTGAGAACATCATACATAGACACTAGGTGTGAACATATTATAGAGGTAGGTCACTCTATGAAAGGCTATACGATGGCCCCTGCTGGCTGGGCTGACGGTTGACTGGGGCATGGCATATCCCGCTGCCGACTAGTCGAAGCCTGCAGAGTGGAAACATGATGAGGGCAGGGAGATTAAGACTAGCCTGTAGTAGGATGTGGTAGGTCGAGGCATGGTCGAGGTGGCTCTGCCTGATCTAGTAGCACAAACAGCGGTGGAGGCGGTCCTGATGACACCGGATGAAGAGGCTGCACATTTAGAGCCTTACACTGAGTCTGTTGTCTTGTCTCAGTGGTGTGCACGACCTACTTGGAAGTGCCAACTGATGTTCCTCGACAACCCATATGGTCGCGACTCTGATGACATTGGTGTTGGCTGGGGATGTTGGAGAGTTCCATTTGGCACTCCCCATCTTCGGGAGTCATGTAGAGGTTTACCTGCTCTACAGTGATAACCGAGGAATACCCTAACTGTCACATGAAGAATAATCCACTACTGGGATGATCCTGGGAGGAATCCCCATCTCGGATGGAATGATGTTTCTGAGAGTATGGGACAAAGATAGAATTTGTGGGGCACGTTGCTATCCCTTGGGCCACCGGTGTTTGCTCTTCTATGAAGAGGCTAACTGAGATGACAATGTAAAACTGGTGGCCGCAGCTTCTGAATGATCGAGAAGATTTAGATGTGCACAGATGATACCATGGGCACAGGTGACCATTTTTCTATCCATCTGGTCATCATACTTATGGTACACATTGTTAGAATCCTTCTACCACTCACCATCACCATTGTTGCAGCTGTCTGGCCTTACGACGATGCATGCCACTTATGTCGGATGAGGCCCAACATGACTATATTGTTATCAACCTGGTCGTGAAGCCTATCTTTGATGACATAACACTACTTGAGTGTGTTCATCAGGATCCGGTGATAGGGTCAGTAGTTGGGGCGATCAATGTGGTTCACCTTTTATGGCCTTCTGCACTCAAAAAAATGCACAATCCCCTACTCCAAGGCACATCAGAAATAGTAGTGAACCTGATTCTCATTAAATGAGTTAGTCCGATTTGTTCTATCCAGATAGGGGGAATTTAGAGCTTGTCCTTGACGAGGGGATATAAGTGCCTCTCGAGGTGGTAGGGCCAGATTGTCCCACCTGGGTGGTGGCTACGTGTTGTGTGGCGGCACCTGCCGATTCTTAGTCAGACACTGCTGGGCTGGAGGCTACACCTGTGGTGGTGGGTCTCTGTGAGGTTGTGATGGTGGCTCCAATGGTAATAATTCCATCTATTTAGGGGCCTCTATTTGTCCAATCTGGTGGGATCGGCTCTGGCCGCCCTCCTTGCAGGAATTACAGGGGGAACCGACGTGCTTGGCTGGCCTATTGCAGGGATTCTTCCAGGCGTTTGGTCTTATTAAAGAAGTCTTGGAATCCTCCTGGTTAGTTCTGGGTGATCAGAGAGGGAACCAGTTCCGTATTAACATTTCCCACACACATCATCAATAATTCATCCTGAGTAAGTGGCATGTCAAGGGAGTATGTATGCCCTTTCTATCAGGAAATGAAATCCTCGACGTCCTCATCATGACACTAATTGAACATGAAGAGTTCCGTTATTATAGTTTTCTGTGTGGTGGATCTGAACATGTATAGCAATTTCCTGCGGAGGTCCTTTTAGCTAGTCATTGATCTGATGGGGAGATGGTTGTACTAGAAAAATATAGACCCCTTCAATGTCTTCACAAAACATCAGATCCTGGCAGCCTCATGCTGCGTTGGAGTCCATAACATTGGCCCACACATTGAGGTGATGTGGTCTAGATTTTGTGGCGGGTCCCCAATCCCATTAAAGGGGGAAAAGGATGGATTCCCGAAACCCAGAGGTGCCTTCATATCATCCGCTCATGCTAGATATGGATTTCCATCAGGTTTGAGTGCCACTTTTTGTGTTTCCAACACCTCAAGGCGAGCAATGAGTGCCACATTGGATCATCTGGGCGGGTTCCCTGTCCTGATGGGGGTCCCTAATCACGAGTGTGTTGGAAGGTTCTTCAACATGGTAAGGTGGCTCGGTGGCTCGTGGATCAGCTGTGTGAGCAACCTGTGTGGAAACTGAGGGAACTTGTGCTAGTTTCCTTGGATTTTATGTCCATTCTAGAGGGATTGGAGAGACATACCACTCCCACATTCTATAAGTTCCGGCCACAACCCCGTCTAGAGGGGCAGGATGGTTAGTTTCACCTAGAGGTAGCTCGTCGAGGGGACGTTGTACCTGCCCTTGTGTCCTTGGCCATGGATTTCCGTAGTCTGGACGTCGCACTAAAGCACGTTCAATGAAGAGTTCATCGAACAAATTCTTATATTTGGCATTTTATTGGCACAACTCGGCCTCCTCAGGGTCCACATCCATCTTCTGCACTGAGGCGGATGGATTGGAGTGTTTGGCAGCTCTGAGGTTCTATTTACCCTTGCCGTGGTTTTGGATAAGGACCAATGCCTCGGTGGTCATAGGAAGACCTAGAAGATTCCTTTTCTGGTGAGTAACTCTTCTTGATGGATCCAATAGTGGTGGAACACCCTCATGGGGTATGTCTCCATCAAGAAGCTTCATCTCTACTCCTCGTCCTATATGTCGCCATGTTTACCGGGATCCTTCCTAAGGGCATGTTCTCAATATTGCCTTACGATTCGCGATAACATTGGGTATCACTGAAGAGGAGAGAAACATATTTCCCCCATACATATATTTTTAATTGGGGGGAAGCCTTGTTGATAATTTTTCTGAGTACCTTAAAACTCTGAACACATTGCTGTTGGATGGACCTACGTCAGCCTGGTGACTTGGGGCACTAGGCCACAAGGAGTGTGGCCAAGTCAACTAGACGTCATTTCTCTCCAATGTCTTCCAAATGATCTTGGATCCTGGGATAAACCAATCACATATGATGAAGGTATAAGGGAATCTCACAGAAGGTTTGGCGGAAACACTCAACTTCCTCTAGGGTGAGGGATTCTGACATGCAAAAATTCGGTGCTGCCACGGGCCAGAACATCTCAGGGAAGTATTCTACTATGAGTATATTCCATAATATCCATGGCACGGATTCAAATTCTATCCCTTCATTACCTCAGTTATAAACTAGAGGCGGCTAAAGAACTGGCAGTGGTACTCAGGTAGACCGCTAGAACGGCAGGCTGGCCAGTGGGGAAATCGATGAACGAGCTGAATGGCCATTGAATATCAGGCTGTCCTCCAAAGAGTGTAGAGACCTGGCCGCTACGTCGTGATAAGACAGTCTAATGTCCACAATTCCCAGAGAAGGGTAAAGAGCTACTAGTGATAGGCTATGCTGCTGATCGCTCTCTATTGGTCCCCAGAACAGCTCTCTGTAATCTCTAGTCAAGGTAGAGAGTGCTTCTGGTGATGATGGTGGTGATTTCATGATCGTAACCTGTGGTGTTTCAAAATATTCATCCTCTTGGATATGTATGAGGAGGGAGGATGTAATCTGATGGATCTCACAATCCGGTAGTACTAGGATGATGCGCCTCGTTCCTACCCCATCCCTTGACTCGGATTAGCGATGTGAGTATTCCCTCGCTGAGTGGTATTCCCCTTTGGATTCTGAGAAGATGACTGGTTAGATATCTATCCAGACCTTCCCTAAATCCTTCTTATGGTGGTGAAGAACTGCCTTCTGGACCCTGGATGGCTCTTCTAGATAGGGAATATGTTTAACACAAGGAATTATTTCGGCCATACATGTGCCGGGGCGGGGAGGACTTCCACCCGAAAAAACCAGGGTGTTAGAAGCAAAGGGGAAGATATCAAAAGTGATATGGGGAGGACCTCTGTAGGAAGTGAGATAATGTGTAGGACCTCCAATTGAACTTGTAGGAGAACGTTTGGGACCCCCATGCATGTTCCCTCAGATGACATCAGTATGAAGAGGGGCCTCCTACAGGTCGATCTGAACATGGGTAGGACCACCATGCTAGGCACTAGTGAGGCGAAGCCAGCCCTCACTCCTCTAATTTCTGAGGTGAGGAGGACCTTCTCCCACTTTTTCGATGACATATAGAGGGTCCCCAGGTTGGAGAGTGATCAGATGTGCAACATCCCTATACCAACGGTCTATGGCGGGAGGAATGACTATATATCCGGTGATGTGGGCACGAGAGAGACTTCCATACTAAGTGTCTATGTCGCAGGGAGGATCCTCATTTGAACTAAAGGTGGCACGGGGAAGACCTCCATGCCGAGGTTGGAAGAGGTTAATATCCATGTAGTCCATGGTAGTGGTACATGGAGGACCTCTACACCGGGTTTCATTTCCATGAGGGAGTCCGCAGAGTCCACTGCCTGTGTCGGTGACCAAGAGAGTCGACCCAGCCTTCCGATACAGTGGTTAGGGCCTCAATCCATGCCAGGAATATGAATTTCACTATTCATCAACACATGGATTGGGTGGTATGCGTTAGCGGCAGCTAGGGACACATTATATGCTAACGTTGATGCCCCTTGGCAGGCATCCTCTTCGCCTTGTGCCAAACACTGGCGTCGTGTTAGACGGACTGGAGCTGGTGGTGCAACTGCATGTCTTACCTTCTCCTCGTCCAGTAAGACTGGGCGGTGGCATTGACTAAGCTGGGTGGAGAACTTGCTGGGGGCCTTAGAAATGGGAATCTAACACAGTTGGCCCGGACATCGTCTACCTCATCGGCGTAGGGAAGGGAGTCGTAGGAGCATTCTAGGGACAGGCTCCCGAAACTGTTATATGTTGGGGTGGGGAGAAGTGGATTCCTACGCGGCCCTCAGGGGTATCGTTGACGACAAGATGTAGATTCCTATAACTATAGGAGGGTCATATACCGAGGAGGGATAATTCCCTCCTCCTCATACCAGCATACGAGGTCATTGATCACCCTTCATTGGATGACCACATATGGGGAGATGGGGAATGGGTGCCCCATGGTCGTTGTGTAGAGGCTGTTGCGGAAGAGGTGGAACCATGCAGAACTTACACGCCGTCACTGCCCCAGCCCCAGCATCGGTGGGTAGGCGGTGACTGAGTTCCGGTTGAAGCAATTTGGTTTCTGAAAACAGGGAGATTAAATCATCAGTGCTAAAAGAAAAATGAAATCGACGACCAGTGTCCCAACACCATCCCATATTCCATGGCTGGTATGATAGATCCACGATGAAAACATCACTGACCGGGATGTCCAACGTTCTACTGCCCCAAATTCTAGTGAGTTTCATGGCATGCTCTCTATTTACATGGTGGTACTCGGCACCGGATATCTGGATCTGGTGACCCACTAATCCACTGATGTATTGTATGCTACTAATCTCCATATTTAGGAGAGTACATTCACATCGGGGTCACCATTATTGTTTTTGAAGCTTTCTCCGGGGTGTGCACATCAGTTTGTGGAGGATGCCCAGCTGTTTCCCCACATTCCCACTTTCCAAAGGCGGGCGACATCCGTTCCTTATTCAGGGATGTTTTCTCATTGATTGAAATAGGATAATGGGATGTCGGTTCTTCCTTCTTTGTATTCCTCCATGGAACTTGCCACTTAGTCCGGGTCTCTGTTATAGATTTAAGACGTTGTTTATGAAACTCTTCCTGGTGCCATATATTCATGGACACCAGATAATTACACTGCTCTTCTCGGGACATTCCAAAGAGTCTATTCAGGGTAGAAACCATCTTTTAGGGAAGTAGTCACGTGGAACATCACTGGCGTGTCTTGATGATGGAACACTGATGCATCTGAGTTTCTTCCCCTTATTATAGGGATTTTTTAGGGCGCAGAAGCATGATGCATCCCACGTCGAATGTGGGGAATCGTATTACATAGGCATTTATCTGTGGTTTTCCACAGCTTCCCATGTTTTACATTGGGTATGCCACAGGTTTAACGTTCGATGGAGACTGATCAAACTGATCATAACACTAATCAAAGTGGATCATATGGGTGCCACTTCTAGAGGGAACACTGATGTTGGGGGGGGGGGTTGTCATGAACTAACTGGGATGTGGCATCCTTGTTATGAATCAAGATGGATGATGGAGTGTTTGAATGAAGTGGATAGTGGATGAGATGGAACCATCATGAAGGTGACAGTAGTATTGGTCTCAAGCCACAAAGAGACTTCCTACGTATCCCCGTGGCAGGGAATCAATGTCCACATAGATTGGTATGGTTTGAGGGACTTATAAGGAGGTGGCCTATGAGAATGGACTCATTTATTGGATCTAGAAGAAGTGGACCCATTGGGTTGGGGCCCGAACATCCTGAAACACAAAATCTCAACGGGAAGACCAAACAATGAACTTGAATTAGGGGCGTACACATAAGATGACCTCCCGATGATGTGTATGGGGATCACCCAGGGTTAGAGGCCCAAGTAGGTCTGATGCTACTAGGACAGACCAAAGATGAGTGTCCCAGAAAATGGTATTATGACGTCATGATGTTGGGTAGTGGACACAATGACTTACTTCTAATTGAGGCCACAATGACATACCACTGGGTGGGATCATAATGTCTTACCGCTGGATGGGATTGATCCTCATGGAAGATTCCTATGTACCCTGCCTTGGAGACAAGGATAAAAAACACACAGTTCATATCGTATGGGGGTTACTGAACCGACGTGAAGGAGGACCTGGGATCCAAATGGATGATGGTCTTGAACCTCATGGAGGCTTCCTACGTACCATGCCTTGGCATGGATCAAAGACCTCATAGTCTGTGGAGGAGTTTGGTGAACCAACATTAAGGGGGTCAGAACCAAAGGGTGGTGGTATTGAACCTCAGGAAGTCTTCCTACATACATCTCCATAGAGAGGATCAAAGTCCACATAGTTCAGTTGGGTGAAACGGCTTACTGCTGACTAGGGGAAACAACAGCTTAACACTGATCAGGGGAGAAAATGGCTTACCGTTAATTGAGGTTCATAGTTTAACTTCATGTAGGACATGGGTGAACTGACATGAAAGAGGACCTAGTGCCTACGTAGATAGTGGGATTGAACCTCATGGAGTCTTTCTACGTACATTGACTTGGCAAGGATCAGGGACCACATAGTTCAATTATTGTTGTGGGGATTACTCTCTAGGATTCCCGAGGTGTTGGTGAACCGACGTGAAGATGGTCGGAATGACCAGGTGTTCGGATTGAACCTTATGGAGGCTTCTTACATAACTCTCCTTGTCAAGGATCAAAGACCACATTGTTCAGGATGGGGCATTGGTTCACAGATGTGAAAGTGGTCGAGACAAATGGTTTTTGGGCTAGAACCTTAGGAAGGCTTCCTACGTACCTTTCCTTGGAAAAGGTGAAATTTTCCATAGTTCAGAATGATGGTGTGGGGATTACATGCTAGAAGGACCATTAGAATTATTTTCATAGTATTTTCTTACTATAAGCCCATGTGAGTTATGCTTGGTGTGAGAAACAAGAGGGAGCATATACCTGATGATCACATCGCTAAAGGATTGTCCATGGGAAGTAGAGTGGGTCTTACACATGGTTAGTGGCCCAAAGAGGAAATAAGGGCTTACTCTTGATTAGAATCCCAATGTGATGGATATTGTGACTTACTCTAGGGTGGAGTCCCACTGGTTACAAAGGCTAGTGGGAGAGGGACTTGGAACAGATGAGCGGAGAAGCACCATACCCCACCACACCCTTTGGTGGCCATTGGCACTGTAAAAGAAAGGAGGAGTATGGGTACTATCTCCTATAATAAAGGATAGGGGCTTACACCATTATAGTTTCTTTTCCCCGTGGACAGGTGCCACTACAGAAAATAGTATCTCATACCACATGAGGAATATTTCACTCTTGTTGAGATGAGAAGATGTTCAGAATGTCTAAGGTGGGGGACCACGCATTGGATGCGAGGGGTGAGGTAATAGTTTAACATCATGTGCTGAGGAGGATGGTTCTTGGATGTTTAACATCCATTAGATTAGATGATTTGGGTTTTCTCCCCACCCATAGGACTTACATAATAGATACACACCCTCCCTTGGGGGAAGAAAGGCATCGACAATGCCGTGATTGGGGGGTGTTGAGAGGTGATCCCATTGGGGGTCCACGTATGTAAGTCAATGCAAAGAACCAACAACCGTTAGCGTGCCTATGTGATGAAGCATGAGGTGAAGAAACAAAATATGTAGTATCTTCCAAGGAACATTGATGTTTCATAGTGCAAACCTAAATGGATTCATAAGAAAAGTATTTGTAGGGAAGAGGATTTCATATGTAGAAGCCTCGTGATGTTCTGGTGCTCCATGAAGTGGAAGGGCTTCATAAAGGGATGTGATTCAAGAACTGAAGTCTCATAGCCATGGATATGGAATAGGTTCATATGGGATCAGCTTTGCGAAGTGGAGAGTCATTCATGAAGCAATTTCTCATGAAGCAAGGGTGCCTCATGAAGCATGGTGTTGTGAATTAATGTGCTTCGTGAAGCACAATGACCCTACCTTAGCATTTGGGTCATGTGTGTTTGGAGTGTGTTTCATGAAACATAAATGATGCACGAGGAACCAAGTCCCCATGGAGATTTCCTACCTTTGAGAAGGCCCATGGTATTAGTGATGTGAATAAATCTTGGAAGAGGGATTTAATTAATGCAAGGGAGAGCTATTTTATGCTGTAAAAATACCTCATGTAGCTCATGGTTCTCAGTGTAGAAAGTGATTTTCAATTCGGGAGCTAGGAAGTGGAAAGGTTGGATCATCCATCCCCTGGGCTTGAGGGGAGCCCTTTATTTATAGGAAAGAGGTGCCACCAAGTAGGTATCACTCATCACGAATATGAAATTTTCTCCACGGTGGATTGCGAAGGTCAAATGTAGTCACATAGCATTACCGACTCCTTGATCTGCGGTGGGTCGCGAACGTCAAATGCGGTTGCGGAGCCTTACCACCTCCTTGCTCCAAGTTGTGTTGCAAATGTCAAAATGCCTCACAGAGCATTATCTCCTCCATGCTCCACGGTGGGTCACGAACGTCAAAATGGCTCGCGGAGCATTACCGCATCCTTGCTCTGCACCCGATGCTGGGCCATGGGGCTCCGTGAAAGGGATATGTGGGGTAGACTGGGAGGAATCCCTCTTGTTCTTTGTCTTCCAAATATTTTGGCTTCAACAAATATAACTTTTGCCTAAAATCACTCAATTAACCATATCTTCATAATAAATAATACACAAGAAAACTAAATTATTGAAGATATTTAGTCGAAATCATTATTCTAGTATTTGTTCCTTTAAGGATACACTAGAAGCTACTTATGGATAAAAAAATATTAATAATATATATTGAATAACATATTACTGATTGATTCTATTACATTAAGATGATGAAATCCATTATTTAGTCTACCTCTTATGTATTAGGATAGTGTTATTTCATAAAAATCTATTCAAAGTCATTCCACATATGGTTTTGGCCAAATTTATCTTTGATAGTGAAATCCCACCATTGGAGTTCAAGATCCTCAATCATGTGGATATGTAATTTCACCTTATGGTCATCCATGGTTCTACAGAAATCAATAATCCAATTCATTTTATTGACCCAAACATTCTACATTCCAGGTTTTGAAACCCCTTAATGATTAGAGGATTCAATTCATAAAAATTCATGGTATGATCCACTTTTCAAGGGGTTTCTTTTAAATTTCATTTTTTAATGACTAAAAAATCCTAAAAAATACATGGAACAATATATTAGTTCTAACATGGCTTAGGTGAAACCATAATTTCCATTGCATATTATTTTAGGTTTCAATGTCTTCTACCTAGATCCATTTCACTATAAATAAAAAACACACCACTTATTTTTCACTTACTAGAAACTAAAGGCATAAAATATTTCAAGTAATCTAAAACAACAGTTTTCATAAATACATTTCTTAGGGTCAAGAAAATCAAAAACCATTATAACCATTTTTTTAAATCATCTATCATATTTCAAAGATATTGTATTTGTGGGAAGTCTCATCACTAATTCATGATATGTTATACTCACCAACTAAAACCATCATGTTGTGATAAAAACATACCGAGATGTATCTTAGAACACATTTCGTACATGGAGCACCCTATTTACTTGAATTTCAGCATAGATAGGTAACCAACATCTTTTCAAGCTATATATTTCTAGTTCTAAAATTCCTATCAACTTGATACCATATCAAGATAAAAGAATGATACTATTTATGATATCTCAACCCTAACCATTGGCTTATAATGAAATTAGGTTACATAAGACATAAGAAAATTTTTCAAGATACTATAGGCCAAAAATAAATTCCAAGGAATTACTTGAACAATAGAGGATGATTTGAACTTTATAAAAGAAAAAACGAAACATAAAAAGCTACATGATAATTAAAATATATAGGATAAAAGATAGTAAAACTAATTAAATAATAACTTATAATAAATTCAACATCAAAATTACAATGGAAACAAGGTATATCGGCCAAAAATCAATAAAATACAATAAGAATCAATGAAACAAAACTGGAATAATTTCATGAATTACATAAAACTAGCTCCAAGCTTCAACTCTACATGCCATGTCCACAGTATAAAGTAGCATCACTTGAGAAGTATGACACATTTCTATTTCTTGTGTCCAAGAAAACTATATCTAAATATTCTCTCATGTTCTATAGTATGAGGTGACTAAAAAAATTAATATGAAATCCCTGTAGACTTCCCAATACTCAACTAAGACATTAAAGCATTATCACGTTTTATATAAAATAAATTAGAATAAGGTAATTTTTCTAATTTAAATACATAATCATGTTTTAGGCTATAAATTAATAAATTAACATTTTTACCATTTCCTATAAATTTAATTAACAAATAATTTTCATAAAAACACACACACACACAAACAAATATGCATTCAAGGGCACTTCATATACTCGTGAGTGGTGAGTCATTATTTCACAAAGCCATCACATGTTAGCCAATATTGATGGTGTTATATTATGTCCATGCTCCATACCACACTGATGATGGAACGTCATGAACCTTGTAAGACCACATTATACTATGATTTTTTATAAATTAAATTTAATTTCTTCGATATCTTGTTTAACTCGCAAAAACATGTTCTAATAAACAAAAATAGACTATTTATAATACTATATACCATTAAAGTTATTGCATAATAGTTTAACTTGTAGGATGAATAATAGTAACCAAATTATAGATATTATGAATAATTGTTTTATATAAATAAAACATATTTATATAAATTACTTAATTCTTTATAGTTTTTTTGTGTTTCAAAAATTATTATTTATCAAAAAATAATTTAATTATTATTTGCGAACATATAATAAAAATAATTTTTACAAATTATATAAATTTTAGTAGAAAAAAATAAAATACATTTATTGAATAATAATTTCATAATTATCTTAGGATGAATAGTCATTATGTTTCTGAAAAATATTAATTTTTCAATGAATAGTTAAAAATACTGGTTTTTATTAAAAACATACTCGTTAGTTTAAAGACATTATAAGGATAAATTTTGATATAAATGGGTTTAAATGTAAAATTACATTAATAATATTATAAGCAAACCAATTTAGGAAATTTTAATCAATTTTATATTGAATATATACATAAAAACGTTATATGATTTTGAAACATTTCCCTTTAGAAAACTGATTTTCATCCCATATGTGAGAAAATAAAAAATTAAATTATGCCACTTCTTGGAATTTAATTTGAAATAGTACATTCATAGTTTTCAATTTTTATAATTAATATTAAATATTAATTCATACTCATTTTTTCCAGTAATGAATTGTTAAAAAAGTTAAAATTAATTACTATGGTTAATGTTAAATCAGATTTACTAGGGGTAAAAATAAAATAATAAGGAATAAAATGAAATAGAAATTTGTAAAAAAATAATTTTATGGACATATTTAGACTATATAACCAATAATATAAAATAATTACCCATTTTGGATCCTTTTGACATGTAAAAACATGGGTACACTGTATTTTTTTCAAAAATTCCGTGTATCTCCTCTCCACACTTGTAAAACGCCAGCCACTCTCCACTCCTCTACACACTTCCAAATCCTTTTGGTTAGGATAAGAAAAAAAAATTAAATTATCAACTCCTTATTATAATACTATATGAAATATTTTTATATGTATACCCTCTTAAGATGGATTTAAGTATAAACCTGAAGAGGCACACTAAAGATAAAGAAAAATTTGAAAATGTGTGTTTTTGTATTATTTCTTCCTACACCTACTTAAAATATTATTTATGTATAATAATAATGTAACCTTATTATATTACATATAAGGATATTTTATTACATTAATGTTATGACCAACATCTCTCTTCCCTTTGCTCAAATTAGAAATGAAATTTTTGATCATGGGAACAATGAACTACATCATTTCTTATTAATGTCATTCATTTTCCATCACCATGCCCCATGTATGAATATAATATATTAATTATAAATATAAGATTTTTTATATTTCAATTCTTCTAGAATTATTATATCACATATTCATTCTTATATTCTATTCTGTGGGGATACGATAACGTCACTCGTGTGTACAATGGATGTCCTCCTTATGAAGTGATGTGATTAATTTTCACTAATGATTTACATGGAAGGTATTAACATTTTTAATTAATGTAGTTTATATAATTTAAGTCATAAATTCGCATTAAAATTGATAAATTATTTACCATCCTTTATTTAAATCTCTCAAGAAAATGGAATAATCATCCGTTTGTATGTATGGATTACTGTCTCCCAGACCAGTTTAACTTATTTTCTATATCTAAATTTAATGGATTACTATAAATAAATATATAATGAATATATATTATTTTTTTATAATTTTGAAAATTATTTTTATTGTGTATCCATGATCAAGGTAAAATAATAAAAAACATCAAACAAAATAAAAAACAAAAAAACTAACCAATTATCACCCTAAATTTGATTTTAAAAAGAAATTATTGATAAATGGGTACTAGAAACACCTATGTAAATTATATATTGTAAGATAAATAGGATTATGGTTATATAATATATATATAATAAACTCAGATTTATTATACATGATAGTGGAATGTGTGTGATGGAATTTGAGACTTAAGTTAAGAGATTCTTTCTCAATTTGTTTTCATTGGGATATAAATTATGGTATGAACCTATATTAATTTTCAAAAATTATATAAAGACCCATTAATCTATAATATTTGAAATTTATTTAATCTCATGATATTTTATGGTTAATTTAATTTTATTCTTTCACCGGGCTTACTTTTCAAAGTTAATAATGTATTAAGGGTTTTATGATACAATCTCATTAGTTATAAGAGATGATTATGTTTATGGATCCAATGATGAAATAATTAAATCCATATATCAATGAACTCATGAATTTTATTATCCTTTAGTTATTTATAGATAATAACTGTATTCTATTAATTTTTCTATCTTAATGTAAACTAGAGTTCAGAAGATGGTTTTCTAAAAAAAATAAACATTATTTCTATATTTTGTTGGAAACCCTTTTTATTACATATCCATTTTGCTAAAAAATATTTATATTAATAATTTCACCACTATAAAATTAATTTCTACATATTATTTCTACATTTTTGAATTTATAAAATGTGTTTAAAGAGGAATATTCATGTCATTTACCATGAAAAACCTATTTGGATTTCTAGAAAAAATGATAATGTAATCATTGTTTCAATGTGTACGACCTAAATTAAAGGTCCCCCTATTATGACCACATTGAGTTTTAATCTATCCTTTACAGGTTTCAAATATTATTTTCAAATAATTTTATTTCAAAATTAATTTATGATCAAAAAAATATTTTCAAACTGAAAATGTTAATTTCATTACGAAATGTTCTAAGAGATATTTGAAAATAATTTTTCATCTAAGATTTCATAATTTGATGTTAATTTTGATATAATATTGATATGATAAAATGAATCCATTATTATTATTTATCTACATTGTTTTTTATGAGGAAAATATATTTATGAAACTCATTTCTCCCTAACAGGTTATACTATGAATAAAATCTTATTAAACACGTTCTTTTTTCCATGGGTTATGAATTTATAATATGATGAAATGATTATGAAAAATATTTATTTTCCATATATAATGATATAATAAAATGTTTTTGAAACCCATTTATTTTAAAGTATTTTGATAAAACCAAATATTTATGATCTTGTGGAATATATTTGTTTTATTTTCATTATGTGATAGGTGGGACCTGTAACGACCCAAAATTTTAAATAAATCTTGTTTACTAATTTTGTGTGTTATTTTATTTTTTTTATACTCAAAAAAAATGTTTCATTTGATAACATGAGTATAATTAAAATGAGACCATTGGGTTTTGACTGTTATATGACCATTGGTCAATATGACCGCTGGAAACTAAACGTTTTGATTATTGTCTCTAAATACAAGTAATCATGGTTAATTAATATAGATTGAAGATTCAATGGCCTCACCCAGTTGTCTTGGACTGATCGAATCCCATCTAACAGAACTTGGGAGGAGGTAGCACCAGTGGGCTTTGCTCTGGACCAAACCCAAGCTGAACTTCATCGTGTGAAGCTAGAACGGGATCACCTTCGTGAGAAGTTCAAACTGATAGAAATTACTACTCGTGCAATGTTAGCCGAGCCTCCCTTGTATTCTCTCACCTTAGCACACCTTACACTTAGGTCCTATGCTGGTGTGATAAGGGGATATATAAGGAGACCGTAACTGCCTTGTGTAATCCTTTGTTTTAAACAAAAACAGGTATTTCTTCTTATGATGATGATTATGACTTTTCAAATGTCCGGATAAATATTGTATGCATATTTTTCATGAATTTTAGAGAAAGAATATTTTAAAAAATGTATATGTAAACCTTAAATAATTAAAAATGTGTAATGATTTTCCAAGAATGGTCTTCTACAATTATGTTCAGTACGATATTTAGATTCTAATAAGATCAACATAATTTTTATGAATAGTAAATTATGAATAGTGATTTTATGCTTAGTATTAGTAATGTGATCGAATGGATTAGTAATCTCACTTAAATAAAGTATTAATATAATCTAGGCACTTGATTAAGTAATGTGATTCAATAAAATGGTTAAATAACGGTTTCATAAATTTTTATTCAAGTATTAGTTTTTTTGGGTGAATTGAGTTTTTAATTAAAAATTAAATTAAATATATTTATAAAATTATTTTTATAAATTGGATTTCATTTTTGAACTCAGAGCATCAATATTATGTTAAGGTAAATTTTGGGGTTTTTTCTGAAAAAAATGAATTTTCAGTGAATAGCGTGTTTATTTAAAAAATAAATTAAAAATATTTAGAAAATTATTTACAAAATGGAGTACATTTTTTAAATCAGAGCATTAATATTTGGTTAAGGTGAAATTTTGGAATTTTTCTGAGAAATTTTAATTTTCAGTGAATAGTAAAAATACAGTTTTAGGGTTTCAGTATGTTTAATGACATCATAACTGTGTCATGATGATTTCATGAGATATTTTATGGGTTGGACGACCCAAGGTGGTGAATTATTGTATTGGGGGACCCATGTGGCCTAACTTAATGGGAAATATCTTTGGAGAGCACATGGTTTTGAGAAACCCACTTATGAGTTGTCCCTTGGCCATTAATGCCATGTCCCCTCACATTCTCTATAAATACCAAGCCATTCTCTCATCCTTTGGACTCAAAAATCATTCTCAACGAAGTTCTAGTTTCCTTACCTCCCAATAAGTCCTCCCAAGGTTCCCCAATCCCTCAAGGTCCAAACCATTGAGTTTTAAGAGTTGCGTTTTAGGGTAAGGGATATGACCCCTCTCTTTTTTTTCAAGTGTTCTCTTTTATGTAATTTATTTTATGCTCAATGTTCTTATGTTGGTGGATGTTATTTTATATTCATTATACTGTCCTTTTTATGTTCATATGATGAGATACCCCCTCTTACTCTCATAATTTCATTTTATGAATGTTTATGTGGCACCGTTAGGCTGCCGGAATTTTTGTACCGGATTCCTTCACCCTTCTCATTTTCAAGTTCTATTTTCTTGTCAAGTCATTCATGTTCCATTTTATCATGTTGGGGTATGATATATATATCTATCATACAGATATTTTATGATAATATGATTAGATGCCCCATTTGATCTCTTCAATTCAGTATGTTGAAGTTTTAAGTGGCGCCGTTAGGCTGCCGAATTTTTAAGGGGATTCTTTCACCCTTATCATTCTTTTCAAAGTTCTACTTTCATGTCAAGTATTTCAAGTTACTTTTTAATTATGTTGGGGCATTATCTCTATATCTATAATAATGAAATCTTATGTTCACATGATGAGATACCCTATTTGATCTTTTCAAATCATTTTTTTTGAAGTTTAAGTAACGCTGTTAGGCTGCGAACTTTCATAAGAGAAATCTAATTTTTGTCTTCCTTCCATGTTTTTCATTTCAAATGGTATTTACTTAAAATTTCATTAACATTTTCATATATACTTCTTATTCTACCCCTATACTATTTTATTGGTCATTTATGAATATTTGACCCATGTCCCCTCTCTTTTCAATATTTTCTAAAACACTATAACATAGCCGTTATGCTGTAGAATTTTCATCCCAAAATGCCTCTCCCTTTTTCTCGAATTATTTTATTTTATTAAGTGATTACTCAAAGATATTTATTCAAAAGGTGTATTCACATATATATCAAAAAAATTTATTTTAAATTCTAGGATTTACATACATGAAACCTTCTTTCCTTTTTCCGTGGGATTAAAGTGACATAAAGATCACGTCTTTTAAAGCAGTTTTTAAAACATTATGATTATGAAATGAAACCCATTTCTTTTATGATATATGGGTTATTTATGAAATTTTTTATGATGATATATGTTCCTCACATGATAATAAAGACAAATTAAGGGTTTGCCCTGATAGCGCCCCCTTGCATTGTGTAATGATGTAAACACTAGAGATTACAAATTTAAGGGTGCGGCCGGATAGCACCCCATTGCATTGGGTAATGATGTAACCACTATAGATTAAAATTCTCACGGTATCTTGGTGAATAACCTTGGTACTTTTCAAATGACACATTTGGGATGGACCTTGGTGATATGTTCATCATTTTCTATGTTAAATGATGTAGCCACATCTTAAAGTTATGAAAAATGTTATTTTTATTATGATATGCCACAGGATTACTTTCTCATGCCTTAAAGTTATTTTTCATGACATAGTTGATGTATCTCAAGTTCACATGTTAAATTTTTATCTTATTTCCCTTACTGAGACTTATTCTCACCCTTTCTTTTGATGTATGTCCCTAGGACATGAGATGCAGTAATGAACCAGGACGAACATAAAGAGATGCCTTTCAAGTGTTTACGAAGAATGCTTTTTTCATGTTTAAAGTTCCTCATTTGCAAGACACTAAACCTTAAAGATCCTCGGTTTTGTAAAATGTAATGAAAGTTTACATGATAAAAAGGTGTGATGCTATAGTTGGCATCAAAGGATTATTTAGTTATTTGTGGAAATTAGGATTTGAAAACTTTAGGAAGAAGCCTATAGAAAAGTTTATATATAGGAAAGCTTTTGGTTATTTTGGTGAGTATTGAGTAATGGGTTTCCAAGCAAATACATCCCTATCTGGATATGAGTAGGTAGAGGTGGATCTGGCACAGATGTACATAGGGGTAAAACCCGAAAACACTTCTTTGAGCTAGTCTCAAACGAGAACTGGTACACGACAATGGGCCTCGCTGCACTCTTGGTTACAACACTCCCGGGGGATATGCTTTGGTAAATTCTTAAGCTTAGTATGAACCATTGTTAAAGTAACAAAGACAAAATAACATAAAGATTCGCATAAGAGTATATGATCATGGATAACCTAGATGGGAACCTAAGGGATCACAAGTTAGGGTATACTATTCTTCTACAAGTTATCCTTATATGCTTTAAGTTCCTTTTCATTATTATTGACTGAGTATTGAAGCCCCTAATTATACATTATCTTCTTAGTTAATGGTGGGAAATGGAATAACATGTCGCAACTACCAATGTGATAGTAAATGTGATGATTTTCCTATTAATATGACAGAGATGATTTGGGGATTAAAAGATGATTATTATTTTGGAAGGCGTTCACTATTTTTGGACCCTATATGATCGAGGTAAATAGATTACTACGGTATTTTCATTGAGGAGTAAGGTTGAATTATATTTTTAAGAATTGATGAATTTAAGGTGTACTTATAGTAATTTAGGTTACTTTTGGGATTGATTAACCTTTATTTGGGAAAATATGTTTAGGTTATTTACTTTTGTTATAAGATGGTAGGAGTGGTTGATGTTGTTTGTAGATGAACGATAAGGTTTATCTTGGAATACTATGTCATCAAGTACATCTTGTATTTGGGTTTCAATCTTAGTTTTTTTTATTTTGAGGAATTTTAAAGACATTTATTGACAGAATGGTCTATGATGAACTCTGGGTAGTACCGTGGAACTTTGAAGATTTATAAGTAGTTTCCCTTCCTATGGGATCCTTTCTTTTTGAAGAGTTGTTTTATCTTACCGTTTTTGTTATTGGGACAGTGTTTAAAGATAGAAGAAATCGAAAGTCAATCTTTTGTGGATTATGTGACTCTCAAAAAGATGATTCTTGTGTTTTGATGAGACCAAGTGTTTTTGAATGCTCATCGTTTGGAGAAAAGATTAGTTTTGGTAGAAACTTATTAAATGATGAAACTCTACTTGAAGGATGGTATATTTTCTTATGTTTTGTTCTATGTTGTAAATGAATTCCTCAAAATTATGAAAAGGAGCATAAAACAAAAACGTTGTTGGTTTTTGTTTCCTACTAGGTAATCAAAGGACATTTACACACATCATAAGTTTGGGATTTTCTCGTGGTTAACTTTCTCCTAATCATGTTTTCTATCACTCTCCCCCAGAACATGACCCTTTGTTTTTCTTCCACATCCATGTTTTCCTCCATGGAATCCTAGTATGGGTTAACTCAGGTGACCTTTGTACTTCCCTTTCATTCTTTAAATGTAATATTTTTAATGACTCCTTTTCCGGAGTGGTACTTTCTATGAAATTTCAAAACCCAGTTTTCAAAATTGTGAGGACACAATTTCATATGGGGGGAAGATTGTAACGACCTGAAATTTTGAATAAATCTTGTTTCCTAATTTAGGGTGTTATTTTATTTTATTTTTATACTCAACAAAAATGTTTCATTTGATAACATGAGTATAATAAGAATGAGATCGTTGGGTTTTGACTGTTATATGACCATTGGTCAATATGACCGCTAGAAACTAAACGTTTTGATTATTGTCTCTAAATACAAGTAATCTTGGTTAATTAATATAGAAAGAAGATTCGATGACCTCACCCAGTAGTCTTTGACCGATCGAAGCCCATCTAACAGAACTTGGGAAGGAGGTAGCACCACTGGGCTTTGATCTAGACCAAACCCAAGCTGAACTTCATCGTGTGAAGCTAGAACGGATCGCCTTCGCAAGAAGTTCAAACTGTTATAAATTACTACTCGTGCGATGTTGGCCGAGCCTCCCTCAGATTCAATCACCTTAGAACACCTTACACTTAGGTCATATGCTGGTGTTATATAGGGCTATGTAAGGAGACCGTAATTGCCTTGACTAATCATTTGTTTTAATTAAAAATTGGGATTTCTTATTATGATGATGTTTATGTCTTTTCAAATGTCCGGATAAATATAGTTTGCATATTTTTTGGTGAATTTTAGAGAAAGGATATTTTAAAAAATGTATATGTAAACCTTAAAAAATTAAAAATTTGTAATGATTATCAAAAAATGTTCTTCTAAAATTATGTTTAGTATGAAATTTAGAGTCTAATAAGATCAACATAATTTTTGATGAATTGAAAATTTTGAATAGTGATTTTATGCTTAGGATTAGGAATGTGACTAAATGGAATAGTAATGTCACTTAAAGAAAGTATTAATATAATATAGACACCTTGATTAATTAATGTGATTCAATAAAATGGTTAAATAACGGTTTTATAAATTATTATTCAAGTATTATTTTTTTCGGGTGAATAGTGTTTTTAATTAAAAATTAAATTATAAATATTTAGAAAAATATTTTTATAAAATGGATTTCATTTTTGAACTCAGAGAATTGATACTATGTTAAGGTAAATTTTGGGGTTTTTTCTGAAAAAAAAAATGAATTTTCAGTGAAATGTGTATTTATTTAAAAATAAATTAAAAATATTTAGAAAATTATTTTTATAAAATGGAGATAATTTTTGAAATTAGAGAATTGATATTTAGTTATGGTGATGTTTGGGATTTTTTTGAGAAAGTTGAATTTTCAGTGAATATTAAAAATACAGTTTCAGGGTTTCGGTATGTTTAATGACATCATAACTGTGTCATGATGATTTAATGAGATATTCTATGGTTTTGCCGAAAAAAGGTGGTGAATTATTGTATTGGGGGCCCCATTTGGCCTAACTTCATGGGAAATATCTTGGAAGAACAAATGGTTTTGAGAACCCCAATTATGAGGTGTCCCTTGGCCATTAATGCATTGTCCCCTCACTTTCCCTATAAATACCAAGCCATTCTCTCATCCTTTGGACTCAAAAACTATTCTCAACGAAGTTATGGTCTCCTTAACTCCTAAGGAGTCCTCCCAAGGTTCCCCCATGCCATCAAGGTCCAAATCATTGAGTTTAAAGAGTTACGTTTTAAGGTAAGAGATCTGACCCCTCTTTTTTTTAAAGTGATCTCTTTTATGTAATTTATTTTATGTTGCATGTTCTTATGTTGGTGGATGTTATTTTATATTCATTATAATGTCTTTTTTATGTTCACATGATTAGAAACCCCCTCTTACTCTCATCATTTCGTTTTATGAATGTTTAAGTGGAGCCATTAGGCTGCCGAAATTTTTGTAACAGATTCTTTCACCCTTCTGATTTTCAAGTTCTATTTTCTTGTCAAGTATTTCAAGTTCGTTTTAATTTTGTTGGGGTATGATCTATATATCTATCATACTGATCTTTTATGATCATATTATGAGAGACCCAATTTTATCTCTTCAATTCATTATTTTTATGTTTTAAGTGGTGCCATTATGCTGCCGAATTTTTAAGGGGATTCTTTCACCCTTCTCATTCTTTTCAAAGTTCTACTTTCATTTCAAGTATTTCAAGTTCCTTTTTAATTATGTAGGGGCATGATCTATATATATATCATACTGAAATATTATGTTCACATTATGAGAGACCCTATTTGATCTTTTCACATCATTTTTTTTGAAGTTTAAGTAACGTCGTTAGGCTGCCGAACATTTATAAGAGAAATCTAATTTTTGTCTTCCGTCCATGTTTTTCATTTCAAATGGTATGTCCTTAAAATTTAATTACCATGTTCATGTATCCTTTTTATTCTGTCCCTCTACTGTTTTATGGGTCATTTATGAATGTTTTACCAATGTCCCCTCTCTTTTCAATATTTTCTAAAACCCTATAACATAGCCGTTATGCTGCAGAATTTTCGTCTCAAAATGCCTCTCCCTTTTTCTTGAATTCTTTTCTTTTATTAAGTGAATACTCAAAGATCATTATTCAAAAGGGTTATTCACATATATATCGAAATTTTCTATTTTAAATTCTGGGATTTACATACATGAAACCAGATTTCCTTTTTCCGTGGGTTTAAAGTGACATAAAGATCACGTCTTTTAAAGCAGTTTTTAAAACTTTATGATTAAGAAATGAAACCCATTTCATTTATGATATATGGGTTATTTATGAAATTTTTTATGATGATATATGTGGATCACATGATAATAATGATAAATTAAGGGTGCGACCTGATAGTGCCCCATTACATTGGGTAATGATGTAACCACTAGAGATTACAAATTTAAGGGTGCGCCCTGATAGCGCCCCATTGCATTGGGTAATTTTGTAACCACTAGAGATTACAATTTTCATTATATCTTGGTGAATAACATTGGTAATTTTTAGATGACACCTTGGGGATGGACCTTGGTGATATGTTCATGATTTTCTATGTTAAATGATGTAGCCACATCTTATGTAACATCTCAAGTAAGTAATGAATAATATATATTTTTGTCTATGTCTATTAATGAATTAGATAGTGTTTTAGAGGCTTAAAATAAAAAAATATCCAATCTTAAGCATGGAATACACTAATAATTTTTAAAGACTGTTTTACTGCCTTTTGATGGGAAACCATTTTTAAATATATCTTTTGACAATTTGATAAGCTATGTTTGTCAAAATAAACATATTAATTTTGATTGGGACAACAAAAATTACTTTGTGTGAATTTTTGGTATTTTTCCGATAAAGTTCATTTTTTAATGAATAGTGAAAAATGTTGTATTTTAATTCAAAACCACTTTTTAATCTAATTTATTTATATGATTATATTATCTTTTGAATTAGTTTTGAAGTGTAATTAGAATATATTTTTACCATTTAATCCAATGGTGGTCATTGGAATCAATTTCACTTTGAAATCGGACTTAAACTAGTGTCAATCTTTTGATACTTATTGTTTCATAAAAACACGCTATTTGCTCTGACAGTGGGAATTAATTATTAAATTAATTAATGAAACTTATATGTTTTTAAGTTTCTAAAATGGACGTCATTTTTTAATTCAGAATAAAAAATATAGCTTAGGGTGATGTTTTGGTATTTTTCTGAAAAACATCAATTTTTGATAAATAGTGAAACCACTAAGTGGTAGTTAAAGAAACTAATTTTTAATTTAAATGAAACTTTTCCACTTCTGTGATTTGATTTAAAAAAATCTGACATACATTGTTGTCATTAAGATGTAAAATGTGGTTCAATGAGATTAAAATAATTTTTTTCTGAATAGTAACTTTTAAGTTTTTAATCGCGATAAGAGGTAATTAGTGTAATTTAAGGTAAGAATAATGTTTTATTAATATGAGATGAGCTGGACACATGTCCTACCCTCATTTGATGTTTAATTTCCGACCAAGACCCCCATGGGTCATCTTGGGGACCCCATGGAGCCACTTTGGTTGGGAAATGACATAAATAACTTTTTATTTAATGTTAAAGTAAAAATGACACAAACATGAAATGTTTCACTAAAACAATTATTAAATGGGGTTATACAAGTCAGATATTTGAATATATATATTAATTGTAAAGATAAGAAGATTTTCTACATCATAGTGTCTTTTTTATAATTTTTAAACATTAAATAAATTAAATTATTTATCACATCATGATGATGCAGCGATGACCTCATTATTTAACGATTTAAATAATATGGAATGATAATGTAAAATCTAAGACCTACACATGTCCAAAACCTATTGGATGAGTGTATTTATAACCCTTATCACCATATCCTCGAAACACATCAATGTGGGACCATTAAAATCCGAAACTCATTCTAAAATAAATTAACATTTCTTTACATTCCAAGAGGGCCCCTCCTCTCCTCTTATAAAAGGCTCCCACCTCTACCTCCTTACCCACACTTCAAAGCCCTTGTCTTGGCCAACCACTGCCCATTTTGTCTCTCCACATCCCTCTATAACTACTTGAAGCCTCACTTTGGGCAGAAGTCTTCCCAAGGAAGCCTTTGAACTCAAACCAAAGGGAGTTACCCGATTCTAAGGTAATGTCTTCACTTGAGTCCTTTTGTTTCATTTTGCTTCTCCAACCCCCTAAACTATTTTTATTCATCTATTTTGTAACAAATACAGTATCTTCAATATACTAGGATGTTTTTATAATAAGGAGTCGAGCTACACTTACACACACCTTCGTCTAATGGTCAAAGAACATATTGTTTCTGTGGTTGGCGATTTTCTGCCTCACGAAACGATGATTGTTCAATATTCATTTAACACCATTAAAGGTGGCCATTATGAGGTCACTATATTTTATATATGATTTATATGGTATTTATGTTTACTATATGCTTCTTTATTTAATATTTAAACCATACCTTTATTCTTTTCATGTTGTGTAAATGCGATAATTTCATATGAGGTAGTGTGGACTACCGCCACCTCAAGTGATGTGACTCGTACATGAAATACATGGAATGAATAAAGAATGAAATTAATGAACATATGTGACCTATATACCATATATATTATACTGGAATAATAATTTATATATATATATATATCATTTATTTTTAATTCCTTTAATATGAAAAAAAATGAAAGTAGCGTTCATGTGTATGTACGGCCTACCGTCTCCATGAACGTTGCTTTTCGTTTTTTATCTCCAAATGATATGGAATAGTGTAAAATGAATATTTACTTGATATATATGATATTTCAATCATTAATACTATTCTGGAAATTATTTACTTATAACTACATGGGCAATCATTTTTCAAACAGGTTCATTTTTGACTCATGTACCAAACATCGGAAAAAACGTCTTATATGAACTAACATTATTAAACAATTATTATAACATTATAATATGTGATATGAACTGAATAATAATATTTAAAGGAGGACCTTAGGAAATTATAAATTGACCAAAGCTTACTATTCAGGAATATAACAAAATGAACAAGACAAGTCGGACTTGAGGTAAGGGATCCTACTCCTCTCTTTCTTTTTAAGTACACTCTTTTATGTAATTGATTTTAAAGCTCATCTTTCTTGTTATTGGGATGTTATCTTATATTACTCATACTTTAATATTATGTTCATATGATGAGAGACCCTATTCTCTCTCATCAATCCATTTTGGATGTTTAAAGTGGCACTGTTAGGTTGCTGAGTTTTCATAAGGGATTTTTCATCTCACTTTTATTCCCATGAGATTTATGCTACATTTGCCACAATTTCCTTTGAGTGGTGTATTTACTGCCTATTATTTAACTCATTGTGTAATATAATTTCATTTATGAGTATTTACATCAATGTTGTATTGTCTTTCTTTCACGGGGCGTATGTTTCGAAAGATACCCATGTCGGTAAGGCAACCTTTCACCCTCCTCTTTTTAAAAGACTTCTTTTGTTATGTCTTTTAATTTACGTACTATTATGTCCATGTGATGAGATACCCTTTTTATCTCTCATCAACTCATTTTCTGAATGTTTTAGTGACGCCGTTAGGCTGTCAAATTTTTGCAAGGGAACTTCTTAACCCAAATTTGATTCTTTGGGATAAACTTGTACTCCTTGAATATGTCGTTATATGAATATTTGTGAATAACCTATGATTGTTTTACACATAATAACCACTAATATTTGGTGTATTCGTTTGTCACACATAATTATGTAATGGATTTATCCTTAAACCAAGGATACTATCTTTGTATGGGACTTCGTATCAATCTCCTTTCATTAAGGCATATTTTGTTTTATACACAACCTTCTTTTATACGGTGTATAAACCCCTTTAACTTTTACGTTTATTCAAAAGAAATATTTTTTATACGAAGCATTTACTAAATGAAAAAAGGGAATGTTTTTGGCATACGTATGCAGCGAAAACTACTTCTCCGCCGCCGTGACCATTATTTGAGTTTCGGTTTCCTCTACATGCCATACCTTCTTTTTAATAGAAAAATAAATACCATGTTTTACTTTTTGTTTATTTAGGTATTGAAAATGGGTTTCATAATGTTTTTATTATATAAATCTGTTGTATTGATATCTTGTGATTGAAATGTTGAAATGTTATGTTTCCTTTATGCATGTTTTATGTGATACGATTATGATATGGTTATTGGGCATTATTATGAAGACGGGTGATTAAATGATAAACTAAGGGCGGGTGAGCTCGATATATCACTCCAATGCATTGGGTAATGCAAAGGAGTGAAATGTTAATGTTTCTCTGAAGAGATGTATGGAATATACTGTGATGGGTATACCAAACGTAACCAAGAGGGTTACTCCCTACGTAAGAATGTTAGGAATGCCTCAAGTTTCCTTTATGTCTTATGATTTATATGATTTATTCATGATTTGATGAGGTATGTTAAAGTGCCAATGTTTTATGGGTAAATTATGATTTCATTCTTATGTATATATGAACTCATGTTTCCTTTCCATATTTTTATAACCCTTACTGAGATTTTTATGCTCATCCCATGTTGTTTTGAAATATTTTTCACAGGTCAATGGAAAGGTACATGTTATGATGATAGTGTCAAAGAAGTGTCAAGAAAGAATCCATGCTCTATTTTTAAATATGTTTCTGTTGATGGGAAAAAATGAACACTATCTTTTATGTATCCAATTTGTTTAAATGTGCAATTTAATGCATGTTTTATGATGTAATTCTTTAAAACTATAATCCTGAAAAGATCTTTAATGTGTAATCCTGTAATAACTCAAGATTAAGTATGGTTTATGGCTGGGGCCTTATAGTTGGTATCAATGGTCGGTTTAGATAACTTTTGGAGTTAGAATTATATTTAATGATTATCTAAAAATATTTTTTTTGAAATTATATAGCATTTTAAGATTACCATGTTTCTTCATCTAAGACATGGTTGTTCAGAATGTTTTTCCGCAGAGGGAACAGGGAAGTAGTGCTAAAAAGTCATGCAGAAGGAAATAACCTTCCGAATCAGCATCCTGAGATGGTCAGAATTGGAACTGAACAGTTTGTTGTAGTAATGGCACAATTGACTCAAGAAATAAATGGTGGTGGTATCCATGCACGAGATTAGCCAGATCAACCACATAGAAACATGTCAGTGGTGGAACATTTCATGAGGCAACATCCCCCATCATTCAGAGGATCATCTGACCCTTTGTTTGATGAAGGGTGGATTAAAGCATTGGAGAAGATTTTCGATATCATGGGGTGTTCATACAATCAAATGGTTAGTCTTTCTATTTACCTTTTGAAGGGTGAGGCAGATCAGTGGTGGTCGATGGTTAAAAATATCAGGGACACTGATGAGATTGATGCTCTTTACTGGGAAGAATTCAAAGGTATATTACTTGAGAAGTATTTTCCTAAGGCTATTCGACTTAGTATGGAAAACCAATTATTGCAATTGAGGAAAGAGGAAGACTCAATGGCTTCCTATAAAGAGAGGTTCACTTGATTGGCAGGGTATGCTCCAAATTTTATCCGAGACCTTGATAGTAAAATCAATCGTTTTTACTCAGGATTAAAACCAAAATATCGAAGGGCATTAGCTAATCGTGAGTATAATAGTTATGAAAAGCTTGTTCTATGTGCTGAGAATGTGGAAATAGAGTTTTCCGATGATTAAGTGTTCTATAACAACCAGCAGAAGAAGAGACCGAGGTGGCAGGAGAAAGGGAAGAATTCTTCAAAAAAGTCTAATGGCAAGAAAACTAATTTTCCAGTTTGAGATAAGTGTGGTAAAAGACATGCTGGGGAATGTCTTCTGAATTATAGATAGTGCTACCGATGTGGTAAGATGGGACATAAGGCTCGTGATTGCACTGAAAAAGATCAAGGTTGTAACACCCCGAGCTTCCACAATACACTTCTCATTCAATAATGCAATAGCTTGCATTGTACGCCACTTCGAGTTCTAAAACACCGCGACTAATCAAAGTATCCCTTATGAATAATAATAAACACATTTTAAAATTACAGAAATTTTATATTTCAAAATGGACTTCATTTTTGGATTCTGAATATCGAAATTACCCTATGTTTAATTTTTGGTATTTTTCTGAGAACTTCTAATTTTTTATGAATAGTGAAAAATACTTAAAAACATCTTTTTTAATCAAAATAATTTATAGTGATAAATTATACTATTTAGTGGTTTTAAATTTTAATTAGAATATATTTTTACCATTTTATCCAATGGTGTTAATTATAATTAATTTCCCTTTGAAATTGGACATAAACAATTGTTAATCTTTTGATATATATTGTTTCTTAAAAACACGCTATTTGTTGTGACGGCGGGAATTAATTATAAAATTAATTATTTAATCTTATATGTTTGGAATTTTTTAAAATAGAAATCATCTTTGAATTCGGAATATCAATTATATCTTAGGGTGAAATTTTGGAATCGTTCTGAAAAACTTCAATTTTTGATGAATAGTGAAACCACTAAGTGGTTGTTAAATAACTGATTTTTCGATTAAATGAAATATTACCACTTCTGTGTTTTGATTTTCAAAAATCTGACATACATGGTTGTAATTAAGAAGTAAAATGTGGTTCAATGAGATTAAAATAATTTTTGGTGAATAGTAACTTTTAAGTTCTTAATCGCGATTAGAGGTAATTAGTGTAGTTTAAGGTAAAAATAATGTTTTAATAATATGAGATGATCTTGACACATGTCCTACCATCATTTGATGTGCCATGGACAACCAAGAAAATCCATGGGTCAACTTGAGGACCCCATGGAGCCACTTTAGTTGGAAAATGACATAAATACCTTTTATTTAATGTTAAAGTAAAAAATGACACAAACATGAAATGTTTTACTAAAACAATTTTTACATGGGGTTATACAAGTCATATTTTTGACTATAAATAATAATTTGAAAGATAAATAGATTTCCTACATCATAGTATTTTTTTTATAATTTTTAGACATTAAATAAATTAAATTATTTATGACATCATTATGATGCAGCGATGACCTCATTATTTAACGATTTTAATAAAATGAAAAGATAATGTACAATCCAAGGCTTACACTTGTCCAAAGACTATTTGATGGGTATATTTCGAACCCTTATAACCTTATCCACGAATTATATAAGTGTGGGACCTTTAGAATCCGAAAAGCATTGTATAATAATGTAAAATTCCCTTACTTTCCAAGAGTGCCCCTCCTCTCCTCTTATAAAAGGCCCCCACCTCTACCACCTCATTCCCACTATCAAGCCATTTGGCTCGGCCAACCTCTTCCCAAATACCCTCCCAACTTCCCTCCCTTACTCCTAGAAGCCTCAATTTTGGCAGAATTCTTCCCAAGGAAGCCTTTGGCTCAAATCAAAAAGAGTTACCCGATTTTTAGGCAATGTCTTCTCTAATGTTGTTTTGTTTTATTTAGCTTCTCCAACCCCTTAACCTCTTTTTATTCATTTCTTTTATAACAACACCAGTATAATAAATATACTAGGATGTTTTTATAAGAAGTATTCGAGCTACACTTACACACACCTACATCTAATGGTTAATGAATATACTGTTTCTGTGGATGGCGAATTTCTGCCTCACAAAACGATGATTGTTCAACACTCATATAACACCTTCAATGGTGGCCATTAAGAAGTAACTATATTTTTATATGATATATGATATGTTTCTATTTTACTTATGCTTCTGTATTTCTCATTTATGGCATACTTTATGATTTCCATTATGGGTAAACACGATGATTTCATTTTAGGAAGTGCGGACTACCGCCCCCTCAAAGTGATTTGAATCGTTAATGCCATATGTGGGATGTATAAAGGATGGTGTAAATGGTAATATACACTATATTATACTGGAATTTTATTATACATTTATATCATTATGATTTCATTCCATTAAATATGAAATAAAAATGAAAGTAGCGTTCATTCGTACGTACGGCTTACCGTCTCCATGAACGGTGCATTTCATTTCTTACCTCTAAATGTTACGTAATATTATAAATGAATGTATATAATGTATATATATGATATATATGATATTTAAATAATGAATATAATTCTGGATATAATAGATATTTCACCACATGAACAACTTGTAATTATAAGAAGTTTATTTTTGACTCAAGTACCAAAGATCGACAAAACGACCGTTATTAACTTAAATAATTACATAATGTTTATAACATGGTAATAAGTGATATAAAAGGAATAATGAACATGAAAACGGTTCTTATGTAAATTGAAATTAACTCTAGTTTATTATTCAGGATGTTAAATAATGGTCGAGTCAGGACAAGACGCAAGGTAAGGGAACTTCTTAACCCAACTTCCATTCTTTGGGTTAATCTCCTACTTTCAAATTATGTCATGATATTATTATGTATTATTTTGTATTTTTACTTTCTTTATGTGTAAATATAGTGAATACACATAATAGAACTATTTTATTTTAAAAATGATCTTTTTAAGGACTTCATCTCAATCTCCTTTCATTGAGGCATATTTGGTTTTATACACAACTTTCTTTTATACGGTGTATAAACCCATTTGACTTTTACGTTTATTCAAAAGGAATATTTTTATACAAAGAGTTTTACTAAACGAAAAAAAGGGAATGTTTTTCTTTCTGTACATATGCGGCGACAACGACTTCTCCTCCACCGTGACCATTATTTGAGTTTCGGCTTCCTCTACAAGCCATCATTTTTTTTAATGAAAAATAAATACAATGTTTTAACTTTCTTTTATTTTGGTATTGAAAATGGTTTTTAAAGAGTTTTTATTATATCAATGTGTTGTATTGATATCTTGTGATTGAAATGTTGAAATGTTATGTTTCCTTTATGCATGTTTTATGTGATGCGATTATGTTATGGTTTATGATATGTTTAAAACTATTCATATGAGGAATGAATTGGACTTAATAAGTGACGGGTGGAGCCCGCTATAGCTCCTCAATTCATCGGTAGGTCTCATGAGACAAACTAGTGTCTTGGAACGAGGCCTTGACAAAATCTTATTTGTGGTCTTGGCAGGAGGCCTTGGCTACGTGGTTTTGATAGTCTGGCATTATGCATTCCATCATTATGAAAGTGGTTATTGATATAGCATGTGATTATTCGACCAGTAGAATATCCATATGAAGAAGTAAATAGCATTTTCTCATTATAATTTTGCCATATTATGTTGGTGTTCAAGTTTAAAAGGCTTTTGTTTTAGTTATACATTGCTTTAAATGTTTATGTTTATTTATCAAAGCTTCCACAATATTGTTATCCTTACTGAGCATCTGAGCTCACCCCTTTCAATGTTTTAATATTTTCCAGGATTTGAAGAAGTATTTTATGAATGACCTGCAGGGATAGTCATAAAAGGATATGAGTGTGGACTATGAAGACTTTGTTATTAGTTTTTCACTTTATGATCTAATGTAACATTTATGAATGTGTCTAGTGTTTCCAAGGCTACTAAACTAATATGTCTTTCGAAACTTGATCTTTTGTGATCATGCCAATGTTACGAAGTAATGTACCGACTCTGGGTAGCTGGGGTCGAGGCGTTATAGTTAGTATCAGAGGCAGTTTAGTACTATCCTTGGAAGCTAGATTTAGATAAACTCTGATTAGAGCACATACCCCGAAGATAGACTTTATGGATTAGTTTAGAAGAACTTCCTAGAATTTTGGTATTATAGAGATTTTGTGATTTTTCCGAGCGATACATCCCTGTCTGGATATGATCAGGTAGAGGCGGCTCTGGCACAGATGTACGTAGGGGTAAAACCCGAAAACACCGCTTTGAGCTAGACTCGAACAGGAACTGGTGCACGACAACGGGCCTTGCTACACTCTTGGTTACTACACTCCCGGGGGATATTCTTAGGACAATTCTTATTTTCTTTACAAACCACTATGAAGGGTTATGAGTATATTATTTATCAAAGAAAACATTTCTTTTTATGATTATGGATTATATCCAGAAATAGTTCAATTTATGTAAAGTGTTTTACAAATATGGAATTATGTATTTTAATTCATAAACTAATCTAGTTTATGCCATTTTTTAGAAATGGCGCCTAGTGGAAGGAATGGAAACCATATCAATGCACGCACTCTGTGTAGGGATTTCCCTCCTGGTCAAGATAATTATTGTGGATCTGGAGATACAACTGGTGCTGATCAACTTATTACCATACTGGGACAACTCACTCAGGTTATGAATAATAACCTTACTCGTATGGAGCACCCTGATCTGCAACGTGGAGGATCAATGTTAGACCGCTTCATGACGCAACAACCACCAACATTTAATGGGTGTACAAATCCATTAGTAGCTGATCAATGGATAAACTCCTTAGAGAAAATATTCCACGCCTTGGAGAGTAGTGAAATGGAAAAGGTTATCATGGAAGTTTACCGCCTCACTGGAGATGCTGATAAATGGTGGTCATTGATTCAAAACACAAAGGAAGATGATGACATATCTAATATGGAATGGAGGGAGTTCAAAGATCTTTTCTTAGAAAAATAATTTCCTCGTGACCATAGAGCAGATATGGAAAGGCAATTTCTGAGTCTGAAACAAAAGGAGGATGAGAATGTCACAAAGTATGAGGCCAACTTTACAAGGTTAGCGAGGTATGCTGCAGATTATATACGTAACCCAAGAGGTAAGATTGATCGTTTCTTTGATGGGTTAAAACCATTTCTTCGTCGAGCTTTAGTATCACAATCGTTCTCAACATACGAAGATATTGTCTCATGTGCTATCAAGACAGAAAAGGAATTCTCTAAGTCTTATGACAACAAAGTAAAGCAGGAGAAGAAGAGAACGGTGGAACAAGAGACAGATAAAGGGAAAAAGGGAAAGAAGGATTTTCCATTATGTGATAATTGTGGGAAGAATCACCCTGGTACTTGCCAAAAAGGAATGGGAGTTTGTTATAAATGTGGAGAAAAAGGTCACCAGGCGCGTGATTGCAAGGGAAAGAAAGAGGCTATCAATGTTGAATACTACAATTGTAGGGAAATGGGGCATTATGCAAATGAATGTCCTAAGAGTCAGGGAAACTTACCTCAGAAAAGGCCAAGGGATCAAGGAAAATCTTATGTTGTTACTACAGTTGAAGCAGAATAATTAATGTATTAGTGCTTTTGGACTCATGGATTATATTCTGGTTATTAGAATAATGTAATATATAAATATATAAGGATTGTACTGCAATACTTGTTGATTTCATTAAGGTTTTAATATGATGAAGGTAATCATATTTTTAGTATGTGACATAAATAGAAACTTTAATTTGTTTGGAGAATCTGATAAATTGATTTTGTAATTAAGAGACCTTTTCGAGAAAGTCTGGACAGAGGTATTTTGGATAACTATAAAGGTTGGAGTGGATTAAGTTGATATTTGGATAGTATTGTTTAAGGTTAAAAAATTTATGAAGATTATTTTTGGAATATTATAATACTATAGTTTTAGGAAAAGGACAACCTGCAGGGTGGGGCATAACCCGTCACGTCGGACAAAGCTGCAGGAATCGAACCCACAATCATAGTGCGACAGGCCTTTATTTCCTACCACTATCCTAAAGGAAGTCCCTAGTTATTACAAATTAATTTTACTAATCTAAATGGTATGTGTTAACATTTGGAACCTTATACAATTCGGATAAGTATAATATTTTTGAGTTCTATTATTTTTTTGAGTGAAAGATGAGTTGAAGGTTGAAACTCTAATTGTCAAGCATAAATATATATATACCTATCTCTTATTCAATGAATAAATTACTTCTTAAACTTTAGTAAAGGGATATTAAAACAAAAAAATGTATTATCCTAATACCTCATGTCTTGTTGAACTGATGATATTTTAAATCAACATAGATTGAAGGCTTTGAGCCCCTCAATTTGACAGTTGATTGTAATTGATGACCTAAATCACTCCCTACAAATATTTACGTTTTTCTTCCAATTATATGTCTATAATTACCACCAATTACCTCCTAATCGAGATTATAATTGGGTGGTGACTTTTTCATTTCCCTTTCCCTCTTATTAAGGCTAAATTTTATTAATCTTATTTCCGATGTGGGTTTTCCACAAAGGTATTTTCTCTTTTCAACCTTTTATTTTCAAACAAAAATTTCAAATTGCGAGGATGCAATTTATTGAAGGAGGGTAGAATGTAACACCCCGAGCTTCCATGATACGCTTCTCATTCAATAATGCAATTGCTTGCATTGTACGCAACTTCGAGTTCTAAAACACTACGACTAATCAAAGTAGCCGTTATGAATAGTAATAACCACTTTTTAAAATTATAGAAATTTTATATTTCAAAATGGACTTCATTTTTGGATTCGGAATATCGAAATTATCCTATGTTGAATTTTTGGTATTTTTCTGAGAACTTCTAATTTTTTATAAATAGTGAAAAATACTTAAAAATATCTTTTTTAATCAAAATAATTTATAGTGATAAATTATAATATTTAGTTGTTTTAAAGTATAATTAGAATATATTTTCACCATTTTATCCAATGGTGTTCATTAGAGTTATTTTCACTTTGAAATTGGACATAAACAATTGTTAATATTTTGATATATATTGTTTCTTAAAAACACGCTATTTGTTGTGACGGCGGGAATTAATTATAAAATTAATTAATGAAACTTATTTGTTTGTAATTTTGTAAAATAGAAATCATTTTTTAATTCGGAATATCAATTATAGCTTAGGGTTAAATTTTGGCATTGTTCTGAAAAACTTCAATTTTTGATGAATAGTGAAACCACTAAGTGGTAGTTAAATAACAGATTTTTCGTTTAAATGAAATATTACCACTTCTGTGTTTTGATTTTCAAAAATACTACATACATGGTTTTCATTAAGAAGTAAAATGTGGTTCAATGAGATTAAAATAATTTTTGGTGAATAGTAACTTTTAAGTTCTTAATCGCGATTAGAGGTAATTAGTGTAGTTTAAGGTAAAAATAACGTTTTAATAATATGAGATGAGCTTGACACATGTCCTACCCTCATTGGATGTTCCCTGGCCGACCAAGACAATCCATGGGTCAACTTGGGGACCCCATGGAGCCACTTTAGTTGGAAAATGACATAAATACCTTTTATTTAATGTTAATGTAAAAAATGAAACAAACATTAAATGTTTTACTAAAACAATTTTTACATGGTGTTATACAAGTCATATTTTTGACTATAAATATTCATTTGAAAGATAGAAATATTTACAACATCATAGTATTTTTTTTATAATTTTTAGACATTAAATAAATTATATTATTTATGACATCATTATAATGCAGCGATGACCTCATTATTTAACGATTTTAATAAAATGAAAAGACAATGTACAATCCAAGGATTAAACTTGTCTAAAGACAATTATATGGGTAGATTTCGAACCCTTATCACCTTATCCTCGAATTATATAAGTGTGGGACCTTTAGAATCCGAAAATCATTGTATAATAATGTAAAATTCTCTTACTTTCCAAGAGTCCCCCTCCTCTCCTCTTATAAAAGGCCCCCACCTCTACCACCTCATTCACACTTTCAAGCCATTTGGATCGGCCAAACTCTACCCAAATACCCTCCCAACTTCCCTCCCTTACTCCTAGAAGCCTCAATTTGTGCATAATTCTTCCCAAGGAAGCCTTTGGCTCAAATCAAAAAGAGTTACCCGATTTTTAGGTAATGTCTTCTCTAATGTTGTTTTGTTTTATTTAGCTTCTCCAACCCCTTAAAATCTTTTTATTCATTTATTTGGTAACAAAAAAAGTATCCTCAATATACTAGGATGTTGTTATAAGAAGGATTCGAGCTACACTTACACACACCTACATCTAATGGTTAAAGAACATACTTTTTTTGTGGATGGTGAATTTCTGCCTCAGAAAACGATGATTGTTCAACACTCATATAACACCTTCAAAGGTGTCCATTAAGATGTCACTATATTTATATATGATATATGATATGTTTTTGTTTTACTTATGCTTCTGTATTTCTCATTTATGGCATACTTTATGATTTCCATTATGGGTAAACGCGATAATTTCATTTTAGGAAGTGCGGACTACCGCCCCCTCAAAGTGATTTGAATCGTTAATGCCATATGTGGGATGTATAATGGATGGAGTAAATGGTAATATAAAATATATTATACTGGAATTATATTATACATTTATATCATTATGATTTCATTCCATTAAATACGAAATAGAAATGAAAGTAGCGTTCATGTGTACGTACGGCTTACTGTCTCCATGAACAGTGCATTTCATTTCTTACCTCTAAATGTTACGTAATATTATAAATGAATGTATATAATGTATATATATGATATATATTATATTTAAATCATGAATATAATTCTGGATATAATAGATATTTCACCACATGAACAACTTGTAATTATAAGAAGTTTATTTTTGACTCAAGTACCAAAGATCGACAAAACGACCGTTATTAACTTAAATAATTACATAATGTTTATAACATGGTAATAAGTGATATAAAAGGAATAATGAACATGAAAACGGTTCTTAAGTAAATAGAAATTAACTCTAGTTTATTATTCAGGATGTTAAATAACGGTCGAGTCAGGACAAGACGCAAGGTAAGGGAACTTCTTAACCCAACTTCCATTCTTTGGGTTAATCTCCTACTTTCAAATTATGTCATGATATTATTAAGTATTATTTTGTATTTTTACTTTCTTTATGTGTAAATATAGTGAATACACATAATAGAACTATTTTATTTTAAAAATGATCTTTTTAAGGACTTCGTCTCAATCTCCTTTCATTGAGGCATATTTGGTTTTATACACAACTTTCTTTTATACGGTGTATAAACCCCTTGGACTTTTATGTTTATTCAAAAGGAATCTTTCTATATGAAGAATTTTACTAAATGACAAAAAGGGAATGTTTTTGTTTCCGTACATATGCTGCGACAACGACTTCTCCGCCGCCGTGACCATTATTTGAGTTTCGGCTTCCTCTACAAGCCATCATTTTTTTAATGAAAAATAAATACAAAGTTTTAACTTTCTTTTATTTTGGTATTGAAAATGGTTTTTAAAGAGTTTTTATTATATCAATGTGTTGTATTGATATCTTGTGATTGAAATGTGGAAATGTTATGTTTCCATTATGCATGTTTTATGTGATACGATTATGTTATGGTTTATGATATGTTTAAAACTATTCATATGAGGAATGCATTGGACTTAATAAGTGACAGGTGGAGCCCGCTATAGCTCCTCAATGCATCGGTAGGTCTCATGAGACAAACTAGTGTCTTGGCACGAGGCCTTGACAAAATCTTATTTGTGGTCTTGGCAAGAGGCATTGGCTACGTGGTTATGATAGTCTGGCATTATGCATTCCATCATTATGAAAGTGGTTATTGATATTGCATGTGATTATTCGACCAGTAGAATATCCATGTGAAGAAGTAAATGGCATTTTCTCATTTCACTTTATCCATATTATGTTGATGTTCAAGTTTAAAAGTCTTTTGTTTTAGTTATACATTGCCTTAAATGTTTATGTTTATTTATGAAAGCTTCCGCAATATTGTTATCCTTACTGAGCATCTGAGCTCACCCCTTTCAATGTTTTAATATTTTCCAGGATGTGAAGAAGTATTTTATGAATGACCTGCAGGGATAGTCAAAAGAGGATATGAGTGTGGACTATGAAGACATTGTTATTAGTTTTTCACTTTATGATGTAATGTAACATTTATGAATGTATCTAGTGTTTCCAAGGCTACTAAACTAATCGGTATTTAGAGAATTGATCTTTTGTGATCATGCCAATGTTACGAAGTAATGCACCGACTCTGGGTAGCTGGGGTCGGGGCGTTACAAAGGTGATGGTAAGTTCAAATTTGATTTACAGTTAGTGAAATGTTTTAAGTGCAATGAGATGGGTCATTAAGAAAACGAGTGTCTGAAAAAGAGCTTGAGTGATGGAAAGCAGTTAGACTACCAGCAGAAAGGGGTGGTGAAATCCTTTGCAACTACTTCAGCAGATTTCGGGCCATCAAATGAAGTTGTATCAGGTACCTTTTTTGTTTTTTCAGATTATGCCAGTGTGTTGTTTGATTCGGGGTCTACACATTCTTTCATCTCTGAAACCTTTTCTAGTAAAATCTGAATACCATCTCAAGAAGTGACTCCTGAACTTGTGGTAAAACCACCTGGGGTAAATGTTGAGTCAAAAATAATTTATAAGAATCATCATATCCTTATCTATGGAAAGAACCTACTTGTAAACCTAATTGTTTTACCTCTATTAGAGTTTGATGTTATCCTGGGTATGGATTGTCTCTCTATTTACCATGCTAAGATTGACTGTTGATCTAAAGAAGTTTCTTTTCAGAAATAATTTTAGTTTGTGTAAAATAATGAACCCTTACTATTGATAACATATCAAGAGGCCGAGAAACTTGTAAAAGATGGAAATGAATGTTACCTTGCACATATTGTTGAAAAAAAGGGAACTGTTCAGATTAATGATGCGCTAGTGGAAAATGAGTATCCTGATTTTTTTCCTGATGAGTTTCCTGGAATAATACCAAATTGGGAAGTTGAGTTTATTGTAGACTTTGTTCCTAATGCTAAGACAATTTCAAAACCCTCTTATCGAATGCCTCAAATTTAACTTTTAGAGTTGAAGGAGGAATTGTAAGATTTGTTAGAGAAAGGTTTCATTCGACCTAGCACATCACCATGGGGTGCTCTTGTTTTATTTGTTAAAAATAAATATGGTTCTATGAGACATTGAATTCATTATAGATCCTTGAATAACATCATTGTTAAGAACAAATATCATTTGCCTCATATCGATGATTTGTTAGATCAGCTCCAAGGAGATCAGTTTTTTTCAAAGATTGACCTGAGATCAGGGTACCTTCAGCTGAAGGAAAAGGAAGCAGGTGTTCCAAAGACTGTGTTTTGTACAAGATATGGCCATTATGAATTTGTAGTAATGCCTTTTGGGCTAACCAATGCACCTGCTGTATTCATGGACTTAATGAATAGAATTTTGCATGAGTTCTTGGATAAGTTTGTGGTGGTTTTCATTGATGGTATTTTAGTGCTTTATAAAAGTAAAGAGGACCTTGAAAGAAATTTAAGGGTTATTTTAAAAACCTTAAAAGAAAATAAATTGTATGGGAAATTCATCAAGTGTGAGTTTTGATTGCAACAAATTTCTTTACTTGGTCACATTGTTTCTAAATATGGGATAACCATTGATCCTGTAAAAACAAAGGTTGTTGAAGAATGGCCAAGACCCACAAATGTAACAGAGATTCGTAGTTTCCTTCGTTTGGAAGGATATTACCGAAGGTTTGTTAGAAATTCTTCATGGTTATCTAGTCCAATGACTAAGCTAACTCAGAAGGTGTTAAGTTTATCTGGAATAAAGAATTTGATGATTGTTTTCAGGAACTGAAAAGAAGATTGGTGAATGCTCCAGTTTTGGCACATACTTCCAGGAATGGTGAGTTTGTTATATACAGTGATGCTTCATTGAAAGGACATGGTTGTGTCCTAATGCAGAATGATCAGGTAATTGCTTATGTTTCACAACTGTTGAAAACTCATGAGGTAAATTACCCTACACATGATTTGGAATTATCTTCTATAGTTTTTGCTTTAAAAATTTGGAGTCATCATTTGTATGGAGTAAAGTGTGAAATATATACTGATCAAAAAATTTTAAATTATATATTCACTCAGAAAGAGTTAATCATGAGACAGAGGAGATGGCTAGAATTAATCAAGGATTATGATTGTACAATTCACTACCATCCGGGAAAATCAAATAAATTGGCTGATGCTTTGAGTCGAAAAAGTAATGCTTCATTAGCAATGTTGTTTTTGGAACATGATCCTTTGGTTAAGGATTTGATGAAATTTGGCATAGAAGTTGTTGGTGTAGGATGTTCTTCTGTTTTGTTTTAGGTATCAGTGAAATATTCTCTATAATACATAATCATGCAAGCACAGAAGCAAGACAGTGAGTTGCAGAAAAAGGTAGAGCTGGTTCAGAAGGGTAGGTTGCCTGAATTAAACATTGATAATGATTGTGTTTTGAGATTTGGGAAGAGATTGTGTGTGCCTTGTGATTCACAGTTGAAGAGATAGTTGTTATGTGAAGCTCATTGTTCTCCGTTTTCAGTTCATATAGGCAGTACTAAGATGTACAGAGATCTACAGGTGTATTATTGGTGGGATAGAATGAAAAGAGATATTGCTGATTTTACTATGAAGTGTTTGACTTGTCAACAGGTAAACGCAGAGTGGTAGTTACCGAAAGAATTTTTCAGACTTTACCAATTCCAGAGTGGAAATGATATAATATATCCATGGACTTCGTTGTGGGATTGCCGAAGACCCATCGAGGTAATAATGAAATCTGGGTTATTGTTGATCGCTTGACTAAATCTGGTCACTTCCTTGCTATACGAGATAGTTTTTCCATAGATCAAATTTCCCGTTTGTATCTTAAAGAGATAGTCAGGTTACATGGAGTTCCTCTCTCCATTGTATCTAACCCTGATTCCAGGTTCACTTCTACCTTTTGGAAAGGCCTTCAGAAGTCGTTGGGTACTGAATTAAATTTTATTACAGCTTTTCATACTCAATCAGATGGGCATTCAGAATGAACAATTCAGACATTGGAGGATATGCTACGTTCTTTCTCTATGAATTATCTGGGATGTTGGGACCATCAAATTTCTTTGGTTTAATTTTCATATAATAAAATTTTTCATTCTAGTATACAGATGGCACCATTTGAGGAATTATATGGGAAGCAGTATCGAACTCCAGCTTTTTGGGATGTAGTGGGTGAATGAAAGCTGATTGGACCAGAATTTGTACAAGAGTTGGCAGAAGAAGTTCAGCTGATACAGAAACACATGATAACAGCTCAGAGCAGGCAGAAGAGTTATGCGAACAACAGGAAGAAGGATCTATCTTTTGAGGTAGGTGATCATGTTTTTCTCAAAGTCTCACAATGGAAAAGTGTGATGCGATTTGTTAATAAAGGAAAGGTGAGTCCAAGGTTCATTGGACCACATGAAATTTTGGAGAGAGTTGGATCAGTTGCATACCAGGTGGCTTTACCTCCGAGTTTATCTGAGGTACACAATGTTTTTCATGTTTCGATGCTGAGAAAGTACATGCCAGATCCATCTCATGTTTTGAGTCCAGAGGTAGTTCATGTGGAAGAGAACTTATCTTATGAGGAACAACCGGTCCAGATTCTTGACCACAGGGAGCATGTGTTACGGATTAAGGTGATTAATCAGGTAAAGGTTTTATTTAAAGACCACATGATGGAAGACGCAATATGGGAATCTGAAAATGCAATGAGGGATAAGTACCCCCATTTATTCGATAAGTAAATAAATTGAGGGGACAAAATTTCCTAAAGGGGTAAGGATGTAACATCCCAAGTAATTAATGAATAATAGATATTTTTGTCTATGTCTATTAATGAATTAGATAGTGTTTTAGAAGCTTAAAATGAAAATAAATCCTATCTTAAGCATGGAATACACTAATATTATTAAAAGCTTATATTAATTCCTTTTGATGGGAAACCATTTTTAAATCTATATTTTGACAATTTCATAAGCTATGTTTTTCAAAATAAACTTATTATTTATGATTGGGACATCAAAATTTACTTTGTGTGAATTTTTGGTATTTTTCCGATAAAGTTCATTTTTAATGAATAGTGAAAATGTTGTATTTTAATTCAAAAACTCTTTTTAATCTAATTTATTTATATGATAATATTATCTTTTGAATTGGTTTTGATGTGGAATTAGAATATATTTTTACCATTTAATCCAATGGTGGCCATTGGAATCAATTTTACTTTGAAATCGAACTTAAACTAGTGTCAATCTTTTGATACTTATTGTTTCATAAAAAACGCTATTTGCTCTGACAACGGGAATTAATTATTAAATTAATTGATGAAACTTATATGTATTGAATTTTGTAAAATGGACATCATTTTTGAATTTAGAATATCAAATATATCTTAGGGTGAAGCTTTGGTATTTTTTTAAAAAACTTCAATTTTTGATGAATAGTGAAACCACTGAGTGGTAGTTAAAAAAACTCATTTTTCGTTTAAATGAAACATTGCCACTTCTGTGATTTGATTTTCAAAAATCTGACATATATGGTTTTCATTAAGAAGTAATATGTGGTTCAATGGGATTAAAATAATTTTTTGGTGAATAGTAACTTTTATGTTTTTAATCGCAATTAGAGGTAATTAGTTTAATTTAAGGAAAGAATAATGTTTTAATAATATGAGATGAGCTTGACTCATGTCCTACCATAATTGGATGTGTCATAGCCGACCAAGACAACCCATGGGTCATCTGGGGGACCCCATGGAGCCACTTTAGTTGGGAAATGACCTATATAACTTTTTATTTAATGTTAAAGTAAAAATGACGCAAACATGAAATGTTACACTAAAACAATTAATACATGGGGTTATACAAGTCTATTATTTGACTATAAATATTCAGATGAAATCTAAAAAGATTTCCTACATCATAGTAATTTTTTTATAATTTTTAGACATTAAATAAATTAAATTATTTATGACATCATGATGATGCAATGATGACCTCATTATTTAACGATTTAAATAAAATGGAAAGATAATGTAAAATATAAGACCTACACATGTCAAAAACCTATTGGATGGGTGTATTTCGAACCCTTATCACCTTATACTAGAAACTCATCAATGTGGGACCATTAAAATCTGAAACTCATTCTAAAAATAAGTTAACATTTCTTTACATTCCAAGAGTGCCCCTCCTCTCCTCTTATAAAAGGCCCCCACCTATACCTCCTTACCCACACATACAAAGCCTTTGTCTCAGAATAACCCTACCCATTGTGTCTCTCCACATCCCTATATAACTCCTTGAAGCCTCACCTTGGGCAGATGTCTTCCCAAGGAGGCCTTTGAGCTCAATCCAAAGGGAGTTACCCGATTTTTAGGTAATGTCTTCACTTGAGTCCTTTTGTGTTATTTTGCTTCTCCATCCCCCTAAACTCTTCTTATTAACAACTTTTGTAACAAATCCAGTAACTTCAATATAATAGGATGTTTTTATAAAAAGTATTCAAGCTACACTTACACACACCTTCGTCTAATGATCAAAGAACATACTGTTTCTGTGGTTGGCGATTTTCGGCATCACGAAACGATGATTGTTCAATATTCTTTTAACACCTTTAAGGGTGGACATTATGATGTCACTATATTTTAAATATGATATATATGGTATTTATGTTTACTATATTATTATTTATTTTATATTTAAACCATACCTTTATTCTTTTCATGTTGTGTAAATGCGATAATTTCATATGACGAAGTGTGGACTACAGCACCCTCAAGTGATGTGACTCGTAAATGCAATACATGGAATGTATAAAGAATGAAATTAATGAAAATATGTGACCTATATACCATATATATTATACTGGAATTATAATATATATATATATATATATCATATATTTTTAATTCCATTAATATGACAAAAAAATGAAAGTAGCATTCATGCGTACGTACGACCTACCGTCTCCATGAACGGTGCTTTTCGTTTTTTATCTACAAATGATATGGAATAGTATAAAATTAATATGTACTGGATATATATGATATTTCAATAATTAATACTATTCTGGAAATTATTAACTCATAAATACATGGGCAATCATTTTTCAAACAGGTTCATTTTGACTAATGTACCAAACATCGGCAACAACGTCTGATATGAATGAACATTATTAAACAATTATTATAACATTATAATATTTGAAATGAACTGAATAATAATATTTAAAAGAGGACCTTAGGCAATTATAAATTTACCAAAGTTTACTATTTAGGAATATAATGAAACGAACAAGACAAGTCAGATTTGAGGTAAGGGATCCTACAACTCTCTTTTTTTTAAGTACACTCTTTTATGCCATTCCTTTTAAAGCTCATCTTTCTTGTTATTGGGATGTCCTTTTATATTAATCATACTGTAATTTTAAGTTCATATGATGAGAGACCCTAATCTCTCTCATTAATCCATTTTGGATGTTTTAAGTGGCGCTGTTAGGCTGCCGAGTTTTCATAAGAGATTTTTCATCCCACTTTTATTCCCGTGAGATTTATGCTACATTTGCCACAATTTACTTTTAGTGGTGTATTTACTTCCCATTATTTTACTCATTGTGTAATATACTTTCATTTATGAGTATTTACATCAATTTTGTATTGTCTTTCTTTCACGGGGCGTATGTTTCGAAAGATACCCATGTCGGTAAGGGTACCTTTCACCCTCCTATTTTTAAAAGACTTCTTCTATTATGTCTTTTAATTTACATACTATTATGTACATGTGATGAGATACCATTTTTATCTATCATCAAATCATTTTTTGAATTTTTTAGTGATGCCGTTAAGCTGTGGAATTTTTTCAAGGGAACTTTTTAACCCAAATTAGATTCTTTGGGATAAACTTGTACTCCTTGAATATGTCATTCTATGAATATGTGTGAACAACCTCTGATTGTTTTACAATTAATATACACTTGTATTTTGTGTATTTGTTTGTCACACATAATTATGTAATTGATTTATCCTTAAACCAAGGATACCATCATTGTATGGAACTTCGTCTCAATCTCCTTTCATTGAGGAATATTTTGTTTTATACACAACCTTGTTTTATACGGTGTATAAACCCCTTTGACTTTTACGTTTATTCAAAAGGAATATTTTTTATATGAAGCATTTACTAAATGACAAAAGGTAATGTTTTTGTCATACGTATGTGGCGACAACGACTTCTCTGCCGTTGTGACCATTATTTGAGTTTCGGTTTCCTCTACAAGCCATACCTTCTTTTTAAAAGAAAAATAAATACCATGTTTTACTTTTCTTTTACTTTGGCATTGAAAATGTTTTTCATAATGTTTTTATTATATCAATGTGTTGTATTGATATCTTGTGATTGAAATGTGTAACTGTTATGTTTCCTTTATGCATGTTTTATGTGATACGATTATGTTATGGATCTTGGGCATTATTATGAACACGGGCGGTTCTGTGATAAACTATGGGCGGGTGAGCCCGATATAGCTCTCCAATGCATTAGGTAACGTGAAGGAGTGAAACGTTAAGGTTTCTCCGAAAAGATATAGGGAATATACTATGATGGGTATTCCAAACGTAACCAAGAGGGTTACTCCCTACGTAAGAATGTTATGAATGCCTCAAGTTACTTTTATGTCTAATTATTTCTATAATTTATTCATGATTTGATGAGGTATGTTAAAGTGCCAATGTTTTCTGGGTAAAGTATGATTTCATTCTTATGTATATATGAACTCATGTTTCCTTCCCATATTTTTATAACCCTTACTGAGATTTTTATGCTCATCCCATGTTTTTTTGAAATTTTTTTCACAGTTCAAGGGAAAGGTACATGTTATGATGATAGTGTCAAGGAAGTGTCAAGAAAGAATCCAAACTTTATTTTTAAATATGTTTCCATTGATGGGAAAAAATGAATACTATCTTTTATGTAACCACTTTGTTTAAATGTGGAATGTAATTCAAGTTTTATGATCTAATTCTCTAAAACTCTAAACCTGAAAAGATCTTCAATGTGTAATCTTGTAATAATTCAAGATTAAGTAAGGTTTAAGGCTGGGGCCTTATATCATAAAGTTATGAAAAATGTTATTTTTATTATGATATCCCACATGATTTATTTCTCATGCCTTAAAGTTATTTTTCATGACATAGTTGATGTATCTCAAGTTCACATGTTAAATGTTTCTCTTATTTCCCTTACTGGGCCTTCTGCTCACCCTTTCTTTTGATTTATGTCCCCGGGTTATGAGATGCTGTAATGAACCTAGGATGAACATAAAGAGAAACCTTTAAAGTGTTTAAGAAGAATATTTTATTTTTTTCATGATTTATGTTCCTGTTTTCCAAGTCACTAAACCTTAATGATCCTCAGTTTTGTAAAATGTAATGAAAGTTTACATGATAAAAAGGCGGGATGCTATAGGACCTATATCTTCTGACAATTCAATGGGTTAAGACTGAAATATATTGATATATATAGGACCTAAATAGGTAGTGTACCTACATTTGTAAGGTAATTTGTTTTCTATGCTAGTCTTGGAGGTAAACTATGACTACCATGATGGTTTGGATAATGAACCCATTCCATAATGATAATCTTTTAAATTATCCTTGAATACTATGGAAATTATTTTATATGATTGTGTGTATTCCAAAATTCCATGTATCATGTAAACTTTATGATATCATGGACCATATTATTTTATTTCATTATGATTTATTTTATATGAACATCTCATATTTTGGTCGTGACTCAATATTTTTTTATCATTGATATGCAAGTCAATGTTTTCCTAAGTTATGATCATGTTCTCATACCCTTATGAACACATTATTTATACATATATCCCTTTCTTACCATTTTTTATCTTTTATGATAACCCTTTCTTATTGTCTTTTCCCTATGATGTGCTGATAGGTAATGTGAGTGATATTTATAAGAAGGGTTCTTGTTAAATAGATCTAATTGGGAGATGATGTAGTTAAATTATGAACTATTTTTTTTTTGTTTACATGTTTCAAAAGAAAATATTACTTAGTGATTCTTAGGTGTGTTTCTATACAATTTAATTATTTTTAATTTTTTTTGTAATATGTATTTTTGAAAATATCGGGTTCTTATGTTTAGAAATAAAGTATATGTTTAGTTAACATTTGAAAAATAGGATTAGAACAAACTAGTGAGAACATTTAGGATAACTCAGGTATAAGATAACATCATAAAGTTTTTGTATGTGATAGATTATAAAACATTCCTATTAATACATTCCCATGTGGATACTATAACTCGAAGTGGATATAGAACATATATACCTATTGGTAATTACTCTGAAATATACATGTTGAACATGAATTAAGGGCTACATTGTACATGACAATGGGCCTTGCTACGCACCATGTTAGACACTCCCAAGAGATATGATTGGGTTACTTTGCATTTAATTTTGTGAGCCATCATGATTTTTTTAATAGATGATGATTCCTAATAACCTAGTTTGAACCATAGGTGTTGTGTATTTAAATGAATGGGTCTTGATTCAGACATCAATAAATGATTTTTTCTTGACTTTATATTTTTAACTATTGTTATTATTTATCACCCAATTATTTTTGGTTTTCTTCGATGGATGGAACCTGACAGAACCACTATCATGCGTTATAAATTATAATATTCAACGATTTTCCTGATGAGAAAACAAATATTATGGGAGATAAATTAGAAAGTAATGTTTCTATGCATACACAACATTTTCAAGCTATGAATCATGATTAACATCCAAATGATCAGAGGGGGAACAAAATTATGTAGAGTCATTTAGGAGTCAACATCCACTATCTATTAGTTTATTTGATGATCCTATAGTTTTTGAGAACTAGATTGGTACCCCTAAAAATATATTTTCCATTATGTAGTGCTTAAAACATGAATAATTCATTTTTGGTTATCTATAAACTTGTGGAAATACTGGATTTAACATCGAAGTAATGATGTTTGTTTTTTCTAATATGATTCCAAAATTATATGGGAGAAAATTTGCCAATTGGTTTTGAAAAAATATGATGCCAAAAAATTTAAATAGTCATTTTTGGAGTCTGTTTTTAGTAGAACCGATGACAAAAACATCGAAATGTATGATATATGGTGTCTAATTTTTAAAAAACAAACACCAAAACTAAATAAAAAAAACATTTTGGTGTCGGTTTTTACAAAAATCGACACAATTAATCCCAAAAACAGAATAATTCGGCCTCATGTTTTTATAAAAACTGATGACATATAAAAAAACATATATATGGAATTGTGTTTTCAATAAACCGACATCGAATATTCTAAAAAATATATTTTCATTGTCGGTTATCCCAAAAACTGACGCCAAAAATATTTTTCAAACTCTTTAGCATCACTTTTTCTGGAAAAAGATGCCGAATGTATTTTAAAACCTGTAGGTATTGGGAAACCCTCATGTTTTTTGATCTTAGAAAGCTAAATGGTGATGACTCCTCTCAGTTCGTAATGATGTTGATGACCTTTTTGTGATATCGAACCACTATTCTTGTCAATTTTCTTCTATTTTCAAAATATACAGTCAAATTTCTTAATTATCTCTATATTTTACATCATCTGTGGTTTATGTTTTATTCCAAAGATTATTTGTGGAGATATTCAACCACAGTTTAATTTAATTTTGTTCTTCATTTTTTTAGTTTTTAGATTCATTTTTGTGTAGATCTTGCATATTTTAATGATCCCAAGAATCCTATGGGGAAAAGTTCTTATTTGGATCTATTTTACTGTTAATACTTGAATATTGTATGTTTTTTTTAATTTTCAAGATAAATTAGTTACCATTTAGTTAGGGATTGGTTATATTTAATTAGTAGTTGACAGTTAAAATAAATTTGTCTAACATGGTTAATAGTTTCCTTAAAAGTGATCATCCCATATAAATTTACATTATTTTAGTTTAATTTATTTTAGTATAAGAATGTTCAATTTGGTTCAAATCTAGTTGAGTCTGTTTAGGCCAAGATAGATAGATTTTTTTCAATTCAGTTCATTTTTATTTGTTTCGATTCCATCCACTCATTAAATATATATTTCTTATACCTCATGCATATAAAATCAAATGAATTGACTTTTTATTTTTATTCAATATTTCAAGTGTGTAAATTATAATCATATTTTTCATTATATTTCTTTCAGGCATGTATATCACATACTATCTCTTAATTATTCTTTTGGGTATTTTCACACTTCTGAAATAATTATTATTTTACTCACTCAATTTGAGGAATTCACAGTATTCTACTTCCTTTAATACACATGATGCTCACATCCCACAATACTATCCTTCTATTGTTGTATGATTCAAGAAAAGACATAACAGTTTCTAAACATCACATACACTTTTGGAAGCACACACCCACTGTCCATACTTATATCATGAAAACCCAATCACACATAATGTCTTTTATGTAATTCTCACTTTCATGAAATATTCACATAATATTTATGAATTCATATTCTATGCATCATGATTTAATACATATTTGACACTATATTTCACATGGTTTTACTTCAATGACCTTATGAATATAATCTCAAATGATTATTAATATATTTATGTGTCAAATTATTAATTATTTCTACATAGAGACCCGTGGATGCATTATTCTATAACAAAAGACACATTGTCACTCTGTGTTCTTCCTTCACATGAAATAATCTCACACTATCTCTTAGACTCACAGTGTCTGAATGTAATTAAAAGTCTATCTATACACAAAAACATATTCACCATTAATTACACAATAATATACTCACTATTAAAACCATTTCACAATTATTATATTCTCAGTTTTTAATGCTTATCAAAATACAAAGTGAATATTTTCATTGATTTTCAGTTACTAAATAAAACATTGCATACACATGTGAGTATTCATAATAATATTGAATTTATAAATTGATTCATGTAACTTAGATAATCATGAATCTAAACTAGTGAAACAAACACATATGTTTTCCCTTCAACAGATAATACTTCTTCATGAAAATAAAGTTTTACATATCTCTTCCTTTTGCGATCTAGAGAAGATCGTAAAGACTAAACATTCCAAAAAAATTAAATCTCTCAACCTCATAGTACCAAAAAATTAACATATTCTCATCTTTTCCAATTTATATATGTATTTAATTTTATATTTCATAATTTACGGAGTATTATTATTGATTTCACTTATAATATGAACATTTGTTATAAATATGATTTCATATTACTAATAATAAGTAATTTTTTTATCTATTAAATTAATGCAATTTTCTATACATTTTATAAATTAAATATCAAAATAATGAAACAAATATTTAAAAAGAACTATTAAATTTTAGAATAATGATATTATATGATAATTATAATATCAATATTAAACATGTATACAATATGAAAATAAAATGATTACTATTTATAAATGTGCTTCATATCTGATGTTTTCTATAGGATTATTAATAGTTTATATTAAATGTGTTTATATTTACAATATATATGTATATGTTTATATATTTATATGTTTTAATATATTCACCAATTATATTTTGTTATCAGGTACTGAGTTGGTCGTAATTTGATACATTTAGGAATAACCACTAGGGAACTTGAAAACGAAGTTGATGAATACATGGAATTTTGTAAATGACATATTTAAAACATTGATTTTATTTTGTATCCATGTGTAAAGTGTTTTTATATGCTAATGTTACACTCTAGATAAATCAGGGATCATCTCATTTGTTATGCTTTTGGACTTTATTATACATGTTGGAGCTGGCTTGTTGAAAGAACTGAAAATTCAACATCCAATGTTGATGAAAATATTAATAATGAGGAAGAGGATAATATTTATTAATTAATTCATGATTTTGATGTTGAAACAATAAAAAACATCAATTTTTGAATGATTATATACATATTCTGGGAAACCATTTTTCCTATATTGCAGTAAATATAGAGTTTTATCAGAAATTTTGAGATTTCTTAGAATAAATGAAAAAAATCGGTGGAGTGATAATTGTTTTTCTAGCTTACATGAGATTCTAAAATATCTACTTCCAAAAGGAAAAAGGATTCTAGATTCTTCTTATGAGGCCAATAAAATATTATACCCAATGGGATTGGGGTATAAAAAGATACATGTGTTCCCCAACGATTGTGTATTGTATTGGAAAGTATATGAATATTTATCATGCTTTACTACATGTGGGACATAATGATATAAGATAGATGTGAATGCCAACTCAGATTCATTCTCAAGAACTATCATATTATGTTATGAAAATATTTTTTTTACTTTCAAATTATATCATCCAATTTTTATTGCATACAATTTTCATATTTCAATTGTGATTCATTCTTAAGTACATGAATGAAAACTCCTGCTAAGGCAATTTCTTACATTCAAATAACTTCTCATTTGTATCATCTATTTTCAAATAAAAATGATGCAAAAAGGATAAGATAGAATTAAGATGAGCGCATCTATGATGGATTCTTACGTCACCCTTTCGATTCACCACATTGGAAGAGTTATGATAAAAAATTTGATGATTCTAGAAGTGAAGTTAGAAATATTAAACTGGGATTTTGTACTAAAGGAATGATTCAATATCGGATACTCAATAACCATCATAGTTCATGGATTGTTTTTAGGTAGGATACAATGTTTCCCCACATCTATGTAAAAAGAAAAAAAATTTAAAGACTGGATTGATGATTTATGGACCAAAACAAAAAGAAAATGATAATGATGAGTATCTTTCACAATTATGATTTCAAAATTATATTTGAGGAAGGTGGTAATTTATTCTATGCATATAAGAAAGTGTGTTTTCTTCTGAATTCTATCATAATGTTCACTATAAACGACTTTCCTTCTTATAGAAATTTATCAGGATATATATTTAACGGACATAAAGCATGACCAATTTGTGAAGAACAGGCTTCATATTATCAATTTCAAAATGGAAGAAAGATAGTGTACATGAGACATCAAATATTTTTTCAAACTCATTATCTATATCATAGATTGGAAAAAACATTTAATGGTTTACAAGATTAAAAACATCCCCCTTGTCCATAATCAGCTGAAGAATATTATGACAGGTTGAAAAATATTTATTCGACTTTTGGAAGGAAATGATATTTTTTTATTCAAAGAAATATCTAGAAGAATCAATCTATTTTTTTGAACTACCATATTGGTGATTTTTAGAGATAAAACATCACATCAATTTTATTCTTGTTGATATAATCATTTGTGATAGTTTTATTTGATCCATGTTAGATATAAAATGAATGAAAAAAGATGAATTTCAAGTTATATTGGACTAGATATTAATGAGAATACATCTAGATTTATCTTCCATTATGAATGGAGACATAAAATATTTACCTATATATTTTCACTCATTAAGAAAAATTAGAAAGATAAATTTTTGTTATTGTCTTCGTGGTATTTTAGTACCAAGTGTTTTTCTTCAAATGAAAGTAATTTGGTATCATTAAAGGATTGTACATTAATATGTATGAAATATCATGATCACCCTGTATTGATGTAAAATAGTCTCCTAGTACTAGTGAGTGGTATATTTCTGACAACTATTAGAAAGACTATCATCAGGTTATTTAATTTTTTCAAATACATTTGTATAAAAATAATTGATCCAAATTTGTTACATGTGTAGAAGAATTAAGAAACTATTATTCTTTTTTCAACTAGAAATGAATTTACCACCTATGTTTTTTGATATAATGGCCATCTGCTAATACATCTAGTGTGTGAGATAAAAATATGTGGGCCTAATTATTTATGATGGATGTATCCTTTTGAAAGATATATGAAAATTTTGAAGAGATTTGTTAAAAATACTTATCAAACATAGGCATCTATTGTTATAAAATATGTATCATAAGTGGTGATTGTAAAGACCCATAAAATTCAAGGAATTTTTTTTCTTAATTTCCTTTGGGATTTTACAAGAATGCAGTTTCTGAAGGCACCTGATTCTGAGGCCCGGTGTGCCCGGAAATAATTTCCGAAGTTTAGCTCGGGAACGTTCAGTGAACGAATGAGAATGAATTGCTATCTTTTGAACCGGTGCTCGGAATCAAATTCTGACGGCACCAATGGAACCGCAGCACCGATATTTTCTTATGAACACCTATTCCAGAGTTGCGTTTACTCGAGAGAAGTTGATAAAAATTGTTGAAGTAAAAAATAAAAATTTAACAACAATTTTTATTTTACTCTAAGTGTTTAATCCTTTGGAAGTAAGTTGGGTAACTACCCAACCTCCCTTGGGAGGTTATGAGGGTGGTGGGGCATACACGAACCCCACCCCTTCATATCCTCTAACCCCTTCAATTCGCCATTAATATTGTTAACTTAAGTTAATAACTTACGACATTAATGTAGTGAGTTTAATGTGAGTTTTTGAAATTCGAACACATGAATTTCAAAAGCCATGTGGAGTTAATAAATTAAGCATGGATTAATTTATTTTGGGTTAGTTCCTTTGTTGTTTGAGAGGACTTGGGGGAAAATGAAGGCAAGGATCTTAGAGATCATCTTCATCATCTTCGACGAAGAACACAAAGAATGAACGATTCAAAATGAAGAACTCTGAGCCCTTAGAGACCGTTTACCGCGACGCCATACCCGCGACGCGCCACCCTTCATTCTTCTTCGCACGTCAAAGGAAGGGAGACGACGCTCCATCTCAGACAATCTCTGTCAACATCTTCGAATCCGCTTTCTGTGACGTCTCTTCCCACGACAGTTTCTCTGCGACGTATTTCTCCATGACGAAAACCTCGTTCAAGCCACGCTCGAGGTAGGGGCTTTACGTGTTTTCTATACATGATTATCTTCCTTTATTTATCCGCGTCTATTTGGACCGCGTGATATCAGTTAACGGGAGGAGGCCGGACAGCACAAACACGGCTATTCCCCTCCCTTATTATTTTTCTTTTTGTTGCAGATCGAATGAAATTGACGTGGTGCCATCGCACCGCACGGGATCGAGCGGCAAGGATTCGCGACATCTCCATGCCACGTGGGATCGATCGGCAAGCATGCTCGGAATCGTCACGCCGTGCGGGATCGAGCGGCAAGAATGCGCGGCGTCGTCATGTCGTGCAATAAAATTTTTAAACTCTAATGCGTGGGTATTTGATTGCAAGGTGTTCGTATAATTTATTTTGGATAAATTATACCCTCGTCATGATTAAAACCATGTGTTTATTATTTTCCAATTGATAACACCTAACGCGGAGGACGCGGGCCGAACAAACACGGCCCGACAACCCTCCGTAGCTTGTTTATCGATGTGCGGATCAATGGACGACGACGGAGCAGGCCGCTATGTTGTTTGAATCCCTTTTCATTGATGGTCGGGTCCCGGGAGGACTGTTGGCGAAGACAAAAAGAGAAACAGACCACTGGAGTGCGTCCGGTGGTCCGCGAAAGGCGGTGGTGGTGACGGTTTGCCACCGGATTCAATCAGCGGCGAGGGGGGGGGGGGGAGCCGTGCACCCCGCTCCGCGACTTCCGCTCAACCGTGCTGGCCGAGCCGCGGCTGGCCGGTCGGGCCGGGCCACGGGCCCAGCCGGGTAGGACCCGGGTTAGGTCGACCCGGTTTGGGCCAACCCAGGGGGGGCGGGCAGGGTCGGTCCGGGCCCAGACCCCCCGTTTTCATACCCTCATTGGTCTTTTGCTCATATCTTGGGATAAGAACCTCCGATCGACCCACCGTGAGTTGCGTAGTGATCCTTGAAGGAGACATTCGTTTCAGTATATTATACTCAAGGTTTCAGAATACTTTGGGTTCGGCCAGGTTGGTTCGGATACGAAACCAACTGGGCCCTCGGAGCGGAAACGCTCATATCTTGAGCTTCGGACATGCGATTGATTTGCCACCGACTTTGATGGATTCCTCTAAGTGAGATGGATCTTTTGGCTTACTCTACTCGAGGTTTGGATGCCATCGGAGTGTGTTTGGGTTGGTTCGCTCACGAAACCAACCGGGCCCCTGGAACGAAAAATACAATAACTCACAGACCGGGTGTCCGATTGACAAGCCGTCTGTCTCGTTGAATTCCTCTTGAATAGACCGAATTTTTGGCATACTTCGCCTGGGTTTTGGTTGTTGTTGGATAGTGGCCGAGTAAGATTATACCCGAAATCCAACCAGGCCCTTGGAACGGAAAAGCTGATATCATTCAGACTGGACGTCCATTTAACGAACCGTCAATGGAGTTGGTGATCACGTTGAGAAACACTCCCTACGAATATACCCTATGAGAGTTCAGGGTACAGTTGAGATATTTCTGGGTTGGTTTTCTCACGAAACCAATCGGGCCTCTGGGACGAAAAGATTAATAACTCACAGACCGGGCGTCTGATTGACGCGCCGTCTGTTGCATTGAGACCCCTATGATGAGGCGGTCCTTTGAGATACATCTTAATGGGAATTTGAGATACTTGGAGAATCGACCTATAGATCATGGAGCGGACCCTCCCGGAGACAAGAGTACGGAGTATGGAGACCGTGTAGCCGACTGAGACCTGACGACTGCTTGACCGACTCATCTTGGAGTGAGTCGACTAGCCCAGTGGACGGAGCGCTCGGTATTTGGCGACTGACCCACAGCGGATGGAGCACCCGGTAGTTGGCCACAGACCCGCGGTATTCGACAGGAAGAGTACCTCTGTAGGCTATTAGGGGGAGCTCCCGGTATTTGGCTACAGGCCCACAGCGGACGGAGCGCCCGGTAGTTGGCCGCAGACCCACGGAACTAGACAGGAGGAGTATCTCAGTAGTCTTAGGTTAGTGAGCAGTACCTCAGAGTCGTGACATGACCACTGTACCCTCCAGAGACGGGGCTCTTCAGTAGTTACAGTTTCAATAATAAAAATCCTGCATTGAGCTGAGTCTTTGACCTTGTGTTTACCTCATGATTGAGATGGGTCACTTGATGACTCAGGTATATGTATGGGCATATACCTAAGTAGTGTTTATCCATTGATTTCATAATATTTGTGTTTCCTCATGATTGAGATGGGTTACTTGATAACTTAGGTGTATGTATGGGCATATATCTAAGTATATTTTATCCGTTGAGATCTTCTATGTGATTACCATGTTGGTTTTAGGGAGACCATGAGGGTCTCGGGGTCCCTACTGAGTATTGTTATACTCACCCCTGCACGGGCTATGCCCGCACCTCGTTGTGTTGGTTGCAGATGATGGGCAGAGCTGACAGAGACCGAATGATCGAGGATGAGTCAGTACCCAGAGGTGGACCACACGACGAGTCAGTGTCCGGAGGTGGACTACACGGCGAGACGACACTCGGAGGGGGTTGACGGGCGAGATCATTGAGGAGCTGCGCTATCTGTACCTACCCATCAGGTAGGATTTGTGGCGGGCGATCCAGGAGCTACGCTATCTGTACCTACTCTTCAGGTAGGATCCGAGGAGGACGACCCAGGAGCTGCTTCCTTTCTTCCAGTTGTTTGTCTTTTTCTGTTGCACTTTCGTTCAGTTGTAGCTGTACTTTCAGTTGGGGTTGTATTCTGGCCCATTTACTTTTCACCACTTTCTTTTGTACTTAGTGTTTTACTTCCTCTTTTACTCTGTGGTGTTTTGTTTACTTTTATAAAGGAAATTCCTTCCCAGTTATCGGGATTTACGCCTTTGGTGCTAGTCGCCAGCCCCTGGCCTATGGAAGGCGGGCTTGGAGTAGTCACGGCACGGGCCCTGAGGACGGGTCGTGACAAATTGGTATCAGAGGAGTTCGGCTCTACCGCAGAACTCAGGACTCTGATATTTTTCTATTTGAAGCAATAGTGTTAAGGGTACCGAGTGTGGTCTTCAGTTCAGGGAGTCCAGTATTGGTGCGGCGGCCAACGTATCCGTACAACTGGACCCTGGCTACTGATTTCCGACATTGTACACGAAAACACTGATTGTGTGTGTGTTTCCAAAGTATTAAAGTCAACATAAACCAGGTCATCTCACTAGGTATAAACTTTGACCGTGTCACATCTGTTCAGGATGTCTCCATACAGGCAGTTAGTTGGAGTTCCGAGAGAGTACTCGATGACGGCTCACCGAGCGACGGGGCTCTTGTGCAGGGCCCTTTTTACTATGTTGGCACCCTCGGGTGGTGTACCAGCAGCACCACCAACTGTTTGGCTGTAGATACCAATAGCTATGATAGCAAACTATGCACGCTGGCAGAGCACGTTGCACAAGTTCCAGCAGCAGCGGCCTCCGAGGTTACGAGGCGAGACAGATTCCCAGACAGTAGTGCAATGGCTGGTGACGATTTCCAGAGTTTTTCGCCTAGCTGAGACATCATTATAGTGGATGGTAGACTTGGATACTAGTATTTTCTAGTGATTGACCATGAGTATGGTCCTCTTAGTGATGAGGCTTTGGTACGTTGACTGATGCCTGAGACAGTGACTTCGAGTAGTGTGTTAGCTATACATCACTACCTGTTGGTCAACAGTTACAACCGACGGAACCGGTAGGTGACATATGTAGGCTTACTTCCTTATACGTGTTCCAACATCAGATACCCTCATGTTCCTATGAGAACCTGACTCACAGGTGGCTGAGGACTGGCTTGAGGAGGTATCAGGAAGTTTTCTAGAGCTTATACAACTTCGGCAGGATGACATGTCGGTAGCTGAGAATTCATCGAGGCGCACCAAACATTACGGGTACTCGATGAATACGATTCTGTCAGTGCTATAGAGCTCAGAACTCTGAGCGTGGTGTGTTTAAGGACATTTGAGCCAACACCTTTTTCTTCTATGCAATCCTACTCACATTAGGGTGCTAGAGAGAACATTGAGGTTGAATGTTCTTTGGCTGAACGAATATAGCCAGTGTATGTTAGCAGGGGGAAGATGCGAACTCGCGTCAGTCACAGAGACTTGGACGTGTAAAATGTTTAAAGAAGAGGAAATGTTAAGGACAGATGAATCTGCAGAGTAGCGAACATGGAGGCAGAGCTAGGAGATCAGCATGTGGTGGTGTAAATTTCAACATGTTACCATTACCCACCTTTTTAGTCCCCTCTAGGATCAGGGAGTTGTAGAGTAGGGGAAGAGAGTAGCTGCTTGCGGTCATGGAGTGTGACCAAAAAGGGCTCTAAGGATGATTTGAAGTGTGGACTTTGTCTTCTACTAGCTTTTGTAGCCACAGACATCGAAACGAATCATCCCTTCCTTCCATGAATCTAGTCCGAGACCTAGAGTTTCCGGTTAAGTCGTTGACATGACCCTCACGTCTGGAGATACCTTTGGGAGGAGACTCTATAGTCACACTTACGTTGATGGCGTGATCTGACCCTTGAGGTGAGAGTCTCATTTGGGAACTCTCGTTGGCAGCGTTGAGGCCTTACGACATTAGTTTTAGTATGGATTTGGCAATCATTGTTCATACTCAAATTGACAGTATTAGGCAAACGTCGGGATGAGTTTTCCTTGATCGGCGAAAAAGAAACCCTGGGCAGCACAAGTTAAACTCGTGCATGGGAGGGTGTAGTCGATCATTCTTGGGTCAGCCAACCTTACCCTCGTGGAAGAAGGAGTTTTGAGTTTCAGTTCTATTCTGAAAAGGGAGACCTCTATAGTTCGAGGATGGAGACTATGTTCTTATACGGGTCTCACCTCGACGAGGTTTACGGAGATGTAGCCGAGGTGGTGAGATATCTCTGAGGTTCAATGGACCTTTCTAGGTACCCAGAAGGTTAGGCGAGGTGGTTTACCGCTTCACCCATCCACCTCAGTTGCACCGGGTGCACGACATCTTCCATGTATCTCAGCTGTGGAGATACATTCACGTCACGACACAAATCATTGACCATGGGGAGTTGGTCTTTGATGATGGGGTGACTGTTGCGGAGGTTCCAATGGATATTGAGGTCCTACGGGAGCGGGTCCTATGAGGATGGTTGATTCCTCTTGTCTGTTTTCGTAGGTAGCTCGGAAACCTCCAGGTGAGCACATGAGAGCGGAAGGCTCAGATGCGTTCTCAGTACCACTTTTGTTTCCCTAGTTTGTGTTATAGCTTTACGGGTACGTAAATCCCTGAGGTGGGAGTAATGTAAAGACTCATAAAATTCAATGAATTTTTTTTTCTTAATTTCCTTTGGGATTTTACAAGAATGCAGTTTCTGACGGAACCTGATTCCGAGGCCCGGTGTGCCCGGAATCAATTTCCGAAGATTAGCTCGGGTACGTTCAGTGAACGAACGAGCAGGAATTTCTAACTATTGAACCGGTGCTCGGAATCAAATTATGAGGGCACCGATGGAACCGCAGTGCCGATATTTTCTTATGAACGCTTATTCCGGAGTTGCGTTTACTCGAGAGAAGTTGATAAAAATTGTGGAAGTTAAAAATACAAATTTAACAACAATTTTTATTTTACATTAAGTGTTTAATACTTTGGAAGGAAGTTGGGTAACTACCCAACCTCCCTTGGGAGGTTATGAGGGTGGTGTGGCCCACACGAGCCCCACCCCTTCATTTCCTCTAACCCCCTCAACTCACCATCAATATTGTTAACTTAAGTTAATAACTTATTACATTAATGTAGTGAGTTTAATGTGAGTTTTTGAAATTAAAACACATGAATTTCAAAAGCCATGTTGAGTTAATAAATTATGTGTGGCTTAATTTATTTTGGGTTAGTTCCTTTGTTGCTTAAGAGGACATAGGGGAAAAAGAAGGCAAGGAGCTTAGAGATCATCTTCTTCATCTTCGACGAAGAACGCGAAGAACGAACGATTCCCAACGAAGAACGCTGAGCCCTCGGAGACCGTTTACCACGATGCCATACCCGCAACGCGCCACCCTTCGTTCTTCTTCCCACGTCAAAGGAAGGGAGACGATGTTCCATCTCGGACAATCTCCGTCAACGTCTTTGAATCCTCTTTCCGCGACGTCTCTTCCCGCGACGGATTCTCTGCGACGAATTTCTCCACGACGAAAACCTCATTCAAGCCGCGATCGAGGTAGGGGGTTTACATGTTTTCTATACGTTATTCTCATCCATCTTTTATGCGCATCTATTTGGACCACATGATATCAGTTAACGGGAGGAGGACGGACCGCACAAACACGGTCGTTCCCCTACCTTATTATTTTTCTTCTTGTTGCCGATCGAATGAAATTGACGTGGTGTCGTCGCATCGCGTGGGATCGAGCGACAAGGATGTGTGACATCGTCACGCCACGTGGGATAGATCAGCAAGCATGCGTGACATCGTCACATCGTGCGGGATCGAGCAGCAAGAATGTGCAACATCATCACGTCACACAATCAAATTTTTAAACTCTCGTGTGTGGGTATTTGATTGCAAGTTGTTCGTATAATTTTTTTTGGATAAATTATACCCTCTTCATGATTAAAACCATGTGTTTATTATTTTCCAATTGATATCACCTAATGCGGAGGACGCAGTCCGATAAAACAGGGCTCGATAACCCTCCGCAACTTGTTTATCGATGTGCGGATCGACGGACGACGACAAAGCAGGCCGCTATAGCATTTGAATCCCTTCGTAGTGAAGGTCGGGTCCCGGGAGGACTGTTGGCGAAGACGGTTGGAGAAACGGACCACTGGAGTGCGTCCGGTGGTCCGCGGAAGGCGGTGGCGGCGCGGCACGCCGGCGCGGCGGCGGCGGTTCGCCGCTGGCTTCAATTAGCGGGGGGGAGCCGCGCACCCCGCACCGCAGCATCCGCTCGGCCGCGCACCCCGCACCGCGGCATCCGCTCGGCCGCACTGGCCGAGCCGTGGCGGGCCGGACCGAGCCGGCCGGGTCGGACCCAGGTCGGATCGACCCGGTTTGGGGCGACCCGGATCGGGCCGACCGGGGGGGGGGGGGGGGGGGGGCGGGTTGGTACGGGCCCCGACCCCCCGTTTTCAGACCCTCTTTGGTCTTTTGCCCATATCATGGGCTACATACATCCGATCGATGCATCGCCAGTTGCGTAGCAATCCTTGGAACGCGATGGTCGTTTTGGTATATTATACTCAAGGTTTCGGAATACTTTGAGTTTGTCCGGGTTTGTTCAGATACAAAACGAACCGGGGCCTCGGAGCGGAAACACTCATATCTTGTGGTCCGAATATCCGATTGACGTGTCATCAACTTTGATGGATTCCTATAAGTGAGAAGAATCTTTTTGCTTAATTTGCTCGAGGTTTAGATGCCATCACAGTGTGGTCGGGTTGGTTAGATCATGAAACCAACTGGGCCCTTGGAACGAAAAAGCCAATAACTCAGAGACCGGGCGTCCGATTGACACGCCATCTGTCTCGTTGAATTCCTCTTGATGAAACAGAACTTTTGGAATACTTCTCCTGAGTTTTGGTTGTTGTTGGATAGTGGCCATGTTGGATTGTACCCGAAATCCAACCGGGCCCTTCGAACGGAAAAGCTGATATCTTTCAGACCGGACGTCCGTTTGACGAACCGTCAGTAGCATTGGTAATAACGTTGAGAAACGGTCCCTGTGAATATAACCTATGAGAGTTTGGGGTACATTTGAGATACGGCTGGGTTGGTTCGCTCACGAAACCAACCAGGCCACTAGGACGAAAAGGCTAATAACTCACAGACCCGGCGTCTGATTGACGCACCGTCTGTTGTGTTGAGACCTCTATGACGAGTCTGTCCTTTGAGATACTTCTTCGTGTTACTTTGAGATACATATAGTATCAACCTATAGCTCGTGGAGAGGACCCTCCCGGAGACGAGCGTACGGAGTATGGAGACCGTGTAGCCGACTGAGACCTGACAACTGCTTGACCGACTCGACTTGGATTGAGTCGACTAGCCTAGTGCACGGAGTGCCCGATATTTGGTGACTGACCCACGGTGGATGGTGCGCCCGGTAGTTGGCCGTAGACCTGCGGTACTCGACAGGAGGAGTACCTCTGTAGGCTATTAGGGGGAGCACCCGGTATTTGGCAACAGACCCACAGCGGACGGAGCGCCCAGTAGTTGGCCGCGGACCCGTTGTACTCAACAGGAGGAGTACCTCAGCAGTCTTAGGTTAGTGTGCAGTACCTCGCAGTCATGACATGACCACTGTACACTCCATAGACGGGTCTCTTCAGCAGTTATGGTTTCGATAATAAAAATCCTGGTTTGAGCTGAGTCTTTGACCTTGTGTTTACCTCATGATTGAGATGGGTCACTTGATAACTTAGGTATATGTATGGGCATATACCTGGGTAGTGGTTATCCTTTGATTTCATAATCTTTGTGTTTCCTCATGATTGATATGGGTTACATGATAACGTAGGTGTATGTATGGGCATATACCTAAGTAGAGGTTATCTGTTGAGATCTTCTATGTGGTTACCATGTTGGTTTTAGTGAGGCCTTGAGGGTCTCGGGGTCCCTACTGAGTATCGTTATACTCACCCCTTCACGGGCTATTCCCCTACCTTGTTGTGTTGGTTGTAGATGACGGGCAGAGCTAACGGAGGCCGAATGTTCGAGGACGAGTCAGTACCCGGAGGTGGACCACACGACGAGTCCGTATCCGGAGATGGACTACACGGCGAGATGACACTCGGAGGGGGTTGACGGGCGAGATCATTGAGGAGCTGCGCTATCTGTACCTACCCTTCAGGTAGGATTCATGGCGGACGATCCAGGAGCTGTGCTATCTGTACCTACCCTTCAGGTAGGATCCGAGGAGGACGACCCATGAGCTACTTCCTTTCTTCCAGTTGCTTGTCTTTTTCTGTTGTACTTTCATTTAGTTGTAGCTGTACTTTCAGTTGGGTTTTTATTCTGGCCCATTTACATTTCAGCACTTTCTTTTTTACTTAGTGTTTTACTTTCGCTTGTACTCTGTGGTGTTTTGTTTACTTTTAAAAAGGAAATGCCTTCCCAGTTATCAGGATTTATGCCTTTGGTGCTAGTCGCCGCCCCTGGCCTATGGAAGGCGGGCTTGGGGTAGTCATGGCACGGGCCCCGAGGACGGGTCGTGACAGTGATTGAGTTCGGTACTGATTATTTATTTGAGGTAGAGAATATTTGTCTCCTAATATCTCGACAGAAGATATTTTATAGTGATGTTATAGGCGTTTGAGGCTTAAAAGTAATGTTTATTTGACGTAATCACGTGATGCATGCACATTTATATATTTTGAACAACACTATTGAGATTCAATCATATATATCCTCACATATTTCTATATTAATGTTATGGTATTAGAAAAGAAATGAAAATTGGTTTATGTTTGAGCATAAGAAGTCATTTGATTCTTGTTTCAAAGAGAAATTCACCATATATATATCTACATCAAAAATATGGATGTTTTTAGAAGTGGATGATCTCTTAATGTGATCACATGGTCTGGTTTTGATATTAATGCTTAGATATTTTACCCAAAAAAATTGGATGACAAGTGTACCGGTAAAAATATTGATGTGATGGTTTTTGTTGAAGAAATGTATTTTTTGAGTTCCAATGATAAAACCCTAATTTCTAAATCAACACCATATTTTGAGTTCTTTAATACATATAAAAAATTTATTATGTAAAATTTGGAATCCCCATTTTTATGTGTAATTGGTTTTATAGTACAAGTAGTGTGAAACATGATGAATATGGGTTTAAACTGGATGATTTGAAAAGTTTTATTTACAATGAGAAACCATTTCTCATGGAGACACATGAAAAACAAGTATCATATTCCATTGATCCATCGAATGATCAGTGGTATGATGTTTTTCAATGAAAATGATACCATATGGGTGATGAAGATGATGATGGTGATGATGGTATTGAGTTGCATGAGCCTTATTCATCTATTAAGCAATTTATAGATCATTTCAATGAGTATAAGATAGACATAGTGCAGTAAATATATAATGGTCATGTTTAAGGCATGTCATAAAACACTAAAATAGTCTCCACATTTTTTTGGTAAATTTTTTTATTTTTTTTCTTTTTATGAAACTTACAAATGAATTCCTCTTTTTAATTATTATTTTCTTTCTTATTTCTAAATATTATGATTTGTACTGATATGACAATAAAAAAATTATTGCAATTTCTTGTAGAAATTTAAGATTCAGATAGAGAGGATTAGTAACCAAGGTATATCTATATTTTCATATTATTATATATTCAGAAATAAACTTATTTACTAAAAGAAAACTGTAATTTTACAAAAAAAAAATTCCAGACTATAGATGTGTTCTCTGCAAAGGAGACTTCACCTATTACTATGAAAAAAATAATTTACTCAAGCCGGTAAACAAGGTATTACACATTTTCCAAACCAATCACTTTCTCACAATGATGAAATATTACACATCTATTTTGATGATGATAATAATAGAAAATGGCCAAAATACAGTTCAATTTATCAGTTATGTATTGATGCAGAGCCGTTGTAGGATTAATATTTTTTATCTTGATTGGACATCGGGGGAAAGGATGGAAAAACAAAATATTTGGGAGGCCCTGATAGTGAAATAACTTAATTGATTTCTTTTGCCTCATTTTTTGAATATTATGTATTTTTAATGACATATTGAATTTATTCAATTAAAAAAACATTTAATTTGGAAGAAAACAATGAAATTAAGAAAAGGCATTTAGTGGTTGTTCGATGGAGATATTTTAAAACAAAACTGAAAAAAAATTATATTTTTGGAAAGATAAGTTTTAAAAACCCTTTCCCAAAGTATTAGTTTATAGATGAATATACATGGAAGCGATTTGTTGACTACTGTCATGAAAAAAAATATCACGTATGATAATGATTTTATATTGTAAAATTTATTATATATTTTTATAATTACATAGTAGTTTATTTTCATATAACAAGCCTCTAAGAGATCTCATCAGGAGATTCAATTGAAAAATGTATACCCTCAGACATTATCACATGGAGGACATCCATATTTGTATTATAAAATTATTGAATATAAATTTGTAGCATTAGACGCTTGATCTAATAGTGGTTCATAAGCGGTTCAACATCGTTCCCCATATCTGCCAACTATATATGAAAAATAGAAATGAGTGATAAGAATGAAAAATGAAGAGTATCTCATAGAGGAAAATAATAAAGTTTAAAAAAAATTGTAATTAAATACTATTTCTTTGTCATCAATTTTTATATTTTAAAAATTTTAAACAGTAATATAACTTTTTTATTTTAATTTCAGTAAGGACATTAGGAGAAAGAGACACATGGCTCTTTTATCACTGAGGGTAGAATGGATATACTAGACACTATATTGGGAAAGGCAGAACACCCTGGACATGTTAGAGGATATCAAGAAGGTGTTGGTATTCATAAGGTTTTTTTTGAGTAAGAAGTCAAGATACTCTAGTATATTATAATTTAATGTTGAGATATAATATATGAAATAATATATTGGTGAACATATTCAAGCATTAACGAAGAATGATTTGTTAGAGAACATGGCATGCCAATAAAATTACACACAACCTTTATAGGTATACTATTTATTTGACATAAAATTTTCTATTTTATTAGTTATAAACACTAATTTTTCATTTTCATTTTTTATACTTCCCATCCTGCTCAACCATACTAATCTACCATATATTTCTACCCTAACCCGTATTAGCTACCTTCCTAGTTATATTATTTATTCTTCATCAATTTTCATATTGTATAAATTATAAACACCAATATAACTTTTTTATTTTTCAGCCCTACCAGCATGCTCACCCATATTACACTGCGCCATAGGGATACCCTTCCCTGTATGAACATCCTTCCAAAGTATACTATTTATTTGTCATAATTTTTCTTATTTTATGAACTATAAACACTAATATTACTTTTTCATTTTCCATTCTTCCTATCCTGCTCACCCGGACTACCCTGCCCCATCTCCCTACATCGATTCTCCACCACCTCACTCAAAACATTCAGTATATTCTTTATTTGTCATAATGTCTTCTATTTATAAATTATAAAAACTAATAATTTTTTTTCATTATTCTGCCTTCCTAACGTTCTCACCTAGACTACCCTTCATTATCTTCTTACTTTGATCCTCTATCACATCGTTTGAACCAAAATGTATATTGTGAGTTTTTTGCTGGAGATCCTCATATACATATTGTTGCGTTAGGACTCATTCATTTTTGGGTGGATTTTGTACATCACCAACCTATGCAGATATGTCAGGATAGAGTATCAGTACTCAATATTATGGATCATAATTCTCTAATACCATTTCTTACCGAGGATATCACCAAAGTTGTGGATTGTTTGGGTTATTTTTTATTTTTTACAACTAGTTTTCTTCGTTATATTTCATATTAGGCTTGTGACTTTTTAAATATTAATTAATAATGTACCAAAATTACATATAATGATTTTTGAAATTGAACTTTAATAAGATTATCTGAAAGAAAATGAACCTACAAAATGATACAAAATGGTTAAGAACAATCAACTATAGATACATAAGTTATTTCTATTAGGATATAACGATTATCTCCATAATTTTATTCATTGAATTATATCTATGAGTTTCTTATGATGGCCGATATAAGTGGAAGAGAATATCCATTCATATTACTCAAAGAAGATATCATGCACCTAGTTGATTTGGAAGAGCTTATATAGAATGTGGTGAAGCTGTTTTCCATGTATGTAAATTGACATTATAATTTTTATTAATCTCAGAAAATATGGTTTTAAATTTAAAAACTATATCTTTTTTTTAAATTACATATTTACAGAAACTTCTTCTAAAAAATTAATGTATATGGATTTACATTCTTATAAATTCCTAATTCATTTCCATAGAAGTGAAACATATGAATAAACTTGATAAGGTTGCATATATATGTGTGGGATTATCACATATGAATATTGAGTTTTGGTTTCTTCCATTTCATGAAAAATAATAACATAAACATAATTTTGAACTAATGATCATAATAAAGTCATTAATTGTGAAATTATTTTATTTTAGGGGCCTTGGATGTTAGGTGTATTTTTCCCAATTGATTGCACATTATACTGGTTTTTCTCTTTATTATGTAATTTTCATAAAATATTTTCCACCTTATTAGAAAGGTATGTTTTTTCTATTTTTTATATACTCATTAGGTTTAATTCTCATTTTTATACATTTATTATTAGTTCATATATATAAAAAGAAAATTCATGGAATAAATCTAATAAGAAATACAAGTCGATAAAGACACCTACTAAAAGTAAATATATGGAAGTAGAGGTTATTAGTTTTTATATTAGGTTTCATTCTAATTTTTTTTATATATTGATTTATATTATCTGTTTAATGTTTAATAACTATAGGGTCATCATCCAAAAGTACATGTTGAATTTGGTAATTATATTTAAAGATTCATGTATGAGATAAAAAAATCTAGGGAATCTACTGAATTTGATAAGGTTAGATGTACTAATTTTTTTATATTTTCTACCATATTATTCTATTTTTATCTCATATCATTCAATGTTATTATAGGAATTCAATGATTTATTGTCTTATTATCTATCATATTTTAACAATATTAAATTTATTTTTTGAACTATGTTTATATTTGATTAGGATTGGATGTATGTATATTCCAATATTTAGGAATAATATTATATATGGATTCAAAAAACTAACTCATCTGATCTAATAGGTGTTTTAACATAATTATAATTAAATGAATGATTCAATAATAACCAACAATGAATATGTTATAAATTTCATTTATGTTTATTTTACTTATACATTATAATACAAATGTGTTGTTTTTTTTGATTAATGTAATAAAGTCATGTATGGTATATATTTTTAGTCAATGATAAATGATTTTTGGTTATTGTATATTATGTTTTTATTATAGGGGCTTCGATTATTTTGGATGTGTAATATTTTTAATATTCATAAATTTTCTTTTAACATTCGGTGTCAGTTTTTAAAAAAACCTATCCAAAAATTCTTTTTAAAAAAATATTCGGTTTACGACATAAGTTTTTAAAGTAACTGATGCCAAAACCTATTTAAGGAGGGGTTTCGGTGTCGGTTTATTTCCAAAATCAACGTCTAAACCCTTTACAAAGATCATTTTTCGTGTCGGTTTTTGATGAAATGTCACTGAAAATGATATTTTTTACGTCGCAATTATAAACATTGGTTAAAAAGTTGATGTCAAAAAATTACCGAAATTAATTCCTCTTATTCCACTAGTGATCGTTTGGAAGGTAGAGTGGTTTAAAATTACTATGTTATCAAAAATATGAGGAAATTGAATCCACGAAGTGGTATTAGATTAAGATCAGATTTTTCATCGGGTTTTTCTCTCACATTATTTATATGAAAATAGAGAAATAATTACTTAAGATAACATAGAAGGGTGATTAATCCATTGGTACATATATTAAATTTTTTTCAAGAATTAGATGATAGGATTTAATAATTATCATCCAACTTTAATGTATGGTTTATCAATTATTTAGTAGATTAAAACCAAGTCTTCTCATGACATTATACATAAGGGACATTAGTTGTTCGGAATTAATCATTTTATGTGCTATCAACGTGAAAATTGAGATTCGAGTTACCAACCAATTTTATGGTTTTGATTTGAATTGAAATATTTATTTCAGGGATACACAAAGAAAAGTATAAAAAAATATGATCTTTACATAATGCTCTAATTTTGGAAGGACATATAGAGAAAAATGACTTCAAGAGATGATTAAATATTTCATGATTGGAAGGGAATCCATCAGGGAATCAAATTATAATTCAATAGAAAAAATATAAATAATGATGAAAATAGAAAGAAATATTCACAGATTAAACCACCTACATTATAGTGTTTCAAATGAAGGGAGTTTTGTCACCGTGCTAACCATTTCACAAATCTAAAGGCTAATGATGAAGATCTACATTAGTAACCTCTTAAGCTGATGGAAAATAGAAAATCAAATATGATCACTTTTATGATGAGGGTTTAAATAACATCATAGTGAAATGTACACTTACCATCCAATCTAGATCTACTTATATGTTTTTTTCACTCTATATCTACCAATTATTTTATATTTGAATAATGTTTTAATTGTATCACGAATCCACCCACATGGTTAGATTTAGTATTAATAGTTAAATATTATAATGGTATGATGATTTCAAATCATGTATATGATTCCTCTATGATTAAATTATGTTGAAATATGCTTCCACAAAATCATGTCACTCTTTTTCTGGTTGAATTAGATGTCATCTTAGTGATGGATTGGATTTCTCTACATAAATCCCAAATCAACTTTCGAGAAAGGGAATCCATGTTTTATATTCCAAACCAACAAATGATTTCCAATCAGTGTGGTGATAAATATAAACTTCCAATGAAAATCACATCCCTTATAGGGGTTTAAAATATTATTTTTTAATGAGAGATTATCTAATATTTTTTGGGAGAAAATAAATATCGATAAAATTTATATCTGGTGAGAGTTTGTTTATTTCTTTCCAAAAGAGATTCCTTGTAATCCACTGAATCATGAAGTTTTGTTTTCAGTAGAACTCATTCATGGTCCCACATATATTTCAATGAATCCCTATAGAATGTCCTCATTTGAGTTATAGAAATTGAATATGAAACTCTAGGATAATCTTTACAAGGGATTCATTCAGAAATGTGTGTCACCATGGGGTTAACCCATAATAATTATTAAAAAATAATATAGATCGATAACAAAATTCATTGATTACCATATATTGGTGGCTTGTTTGATGAACTATGGATATATTAATACTTTTCTAATATTGACCTTATTTTTAGATATCATAAATTGAGGGTCAAGATGGAGGATATAACCAATCTATCATTCTATATAAGGTATGGACACTATGAGTATATTGAGATGCCATTTGGTCTTGTTAATTCCCCACTATATTCATGGATTTAATGAATAAAGTCATTAGATAATACCTAGATCAATTATTTTTAATATTTATAAATGATATTATTAAATATTAAAAGAGAAAGGATGTGCATGAATATCACTTGAGAATTTTACTAATGTCCCTGATGAAGAATATTTTGTGAATAATATTTATAAAGAAGGGATTTTGGGTACCAAAGGTTTCATTTTTTGGTGATATAATTTAAAGCCAGTGTATATCGATGGATTTTCCAAATAAAAAGTCCATTGAATGTTGTCCTAGACCAAACAGAGTGATTTAAATCCGATTTTTTCATGGTATATCTTGATATTACCAATTACTTGTAGAAAATATATATGACTATGTAATACAATAACAAAGTTATTTAGAATGGGATCTAAGTTCCTTTGGAAAGATTAATTTAAAGAAAATTTCAAGGAACTGGTTGGAATATTATTCAGTGAACATGTGAATACATTACCCAAAAATGGGGAAGGGTTTGTAATCATTAGAGATGAATCCTTGAAGTAATTTGGATGTATTATTACATAGAATTACAAGGTTATAGATTATTCCTTATGATAATTGAATGTTAAAGATAAAATTTTTCCATCTCAGGAATTATAGTTAGATGAGGTAATTTTTTCATTAAATATTTTCATAAATTGTATTGATGGATAAAAGTGGGATTTATATACTAATCATAAATGTTTTAAAAATATATTCACACAAAATGAGTTTAACATACACTAGAAGATATTGTTATAGCTAATTAAGGATTACACCTACTAAAAACATTACCACCCTTGGAAAGAGAACAAGGTGGATGATTAGTCGAGTCAAAAGGATAATGAATGCTTACACATGATAAGGATCACACATGATCAAATATTTCTAGATTTGATATTAATGTTTCTAAAAATCATGAAGGAAGTAAAGAAATGTTCTATTTCTAAATTGATTATTCAACCATATATCCAAGTGAATATTTAAGAGTCATAAAATGATCATATAGTGCTACATAATACGATGAGAAATATTTATGATTTAACATTAATTGTGATGGAATGATAAGGTTCTAGAACCATGTATGTGTTCCACCCATAAAAAATTTTAAGGAGTTATTATAGGATGCTCAAAGTTATTAATTATCTTTTCACATTGAAATTATGAATATGTATAGACATTTGAAATATTATTTATTTTGGGATTGAATAATGTGTGCTATAAGAGACATTGTATCTCAATTATTGGTATGTAAAAAAGTTATGATTGAGTAGAAATTTATATGGGGATTTTACATCCATTACCAATACTAAAATTGAAATTTGAAAACACCACAATGGATTTTGTTTTTGGACTCCCCAAAACTTATAAAGGGAATAATGCCCTTTGGTTTGAAGATGATGACCTTAAAAATTAAAAGTACATCCTCTATATTGGATAATATTTATCCTTGGTAAACTTTCTATGATGTGTTAATGTTTTTTAGAGTTTCATATTCCATTGTGTCTGATCATGATATAAGGGTTACCTTGATGTTCTTTTGAAATCCTCAACAAGACCCGGATAAAGAGTTTAGTTTTCGAACTATGTATATCCTCAGAAATATGGTCATACTGAGAGAAAAACTCAAGAATAAAGGATATATTGATATCATTTAATTTATATTTAAAAGGTTGTTTTGATGAACACCTTCATCTAGTTAATTTTTCATACAATAATAGCATTCATATGAGTATTCAGATGGACCCTTATAAACCACTCTATGAAAAAAAGTGCATTGTTCTAACATTATAGAATAATGTTGGATAAAAAAATCTACAGGTACCCAAGATATGTGGAGAAATGGATGAAAATGATAGGTCAATCAAATAACATAAAATTCAGAGTAAATATAATAGAAAGATTATTCTTATAATCATTGATGTGATCTAGAATTTGACGTTGGTGACAAGGTGTTTCTAATTATTTCTTCATGTATAAGATTATCAAAATTAGAATGAAGGTAAAAATATTCCCAATGTATATTGGTCCCTATGAAATTCTTTAATGTGTTTTCATTGTAGCTTATTAGTTGTCGCTTCCACCAAAACTCTTTCAAATACATGATGCGTTCCATGTATCTCCCATGAGTAAGTACATAACTGGCCCTTCACATGTACTAAACTCTATGGTCATACCACAAGAAAAAGATATTTGTGACATGAATTTTTTTTGGATGTTATAGATCATATAATATATTATGAAACATTACTTATCACCTAGTAAAATATTTATGGCGAAACCACCAGTTTGAGGATGCTAATTGATAAATTGATGATATAATGAGGTAAATGTATCATCAAATTTTTTTACTAAATTGATGGAATTTTTAGGGTGAAATTATATTTATGGTTTTCTTTAATTTAACTCCCAAAGATATTATGTATTATATTTTTTATCTAATAAATTAATTATATTTTATATCTTGTGTTATAATGAACATCGAGTTCTATTGGACCTCAATACACTATTTATATTACTATTTAACATAGTTTATATGACATTTATTTTGAACATAGACATATGAATATGAATAATAATATTTTTAATAATAAGTATAATTATCTTATATATGTATAAAATGTTAACAAAAAAGGACTTAATTTTTGGTAATGTCGTTATATTATTAAAAAATTGTATTTTCTAAGAAAATGATTTTTTTTCTTTTTGGAAAAAACTAAAAATATTATTTTAAAATTTTAATTTTTTTTAAAAAATTAAACGAATATTTTTAATAATTATGTATAAAATATATTTGGTTATTTTTTTTATGATTATTCTAAAAACATTAATTTTTCTTTGAATAGTAAAAATACTGGTTTCTATAGAAAAAATCCCTTTCATTTAATTGATTCATAAGATTAAAATTTGTTTTAAAATTGTTTTAATGGTATAATTAGTTCAATTATATTATAATTTAATTAATATATTTAATTTTAATCAATGTAATATTGAAATTTTAACTAAATACTTTTGGATGATTTGAATCTTTTCTCTTTAGAAAACTGCTTTTTCATCCTGTCTATGGGCTTAAATTTCAGTTAAATTCTGCCACATATATGAATTGAATTTGAAAAAATATACTCAATATTAGGAATGATTATAATTAATATCATATAATAACTTATAAATAATTTTTTACCATTATTAATAGTGAAAATAGTAAAAAATACTTTTCACGGTTATGGTAAAAAATGAGTTTATGATGGGTTAATCTAAAATATTAATAGTTAAAATGACCTAGAAACTTATCTAACAACAATATTTGACAATATTTAGAACTTATAAACTATAATGATATAAAATTACCCATATTTTATCTTTTTATTATTTGAAAACGTGAGTACATTTTATTATGTTAAAAAATTCCATGTTTTTCCTCTCCCCCACTAAAAAAGGCTACCCCATATTCTCTTCTATTGAAACATAAAAAAAACATTTTTTTGGTCCAAAACTACCCAATTATATTCTGTAATTCCATAATATCATCATGGAGTCTTATGATTATTAGTTAAATCTCCTAGTAAGGCTTTAGGTACAAACCTAAAGAGGCTCTCTAAATAAGTTATAAAATTCATAAATTTGTGTTTTAGTTTTATTTCATGATACACATAATTTATATTTTACTAAAAAATTATATTAGAATAAACTAAGTATATTAAATTTATTGAGATTTTTTTATGTTAATTTCATGACCAAAATGTTTATTCTCTTCCCTGAAATGGGTAACGAAACCACAGTTCATGTATACAGTGGACTGCCGCCTGGCGAACTGATGTTATTCATTTTCAATCACCACATATCTCAAATGCATTTGTTGATATATTTATTCTTTATATATTATAATTAGAATATTATTATTATATTCGATAATGATATCACATATTTTTTCATTAATTTACATTCCAGGGGAATACGATAATGTCGCTCGTGTGTATAGCGGACTAACGCCCCCCACAGAGAAGTGATTCTTTTTTCACTAATTATTTACAAGGAAGGTAATGGGGATATATATAATGATTTTATGTGAAATATATGCAATAATAATGACTCTATAATGGTGATATATTATTAACCTTCCTTTCTTTTTTTCCATAGAGATAATGGAAAACAAGTTCAAGTGTATCTACAATTTACCGTCTACATGAACTGTCTAACTCGTTTTCAATATCTAACTTTAATAAATTTTGAATAAAAACAAATAAATTATATATATGATATTTATACCATATTTAAAAAAATTATATGATGTAACCATGATCATAGTTAATAGATCAAAAATATTAAACCAAAACATACTTGAAAAATGAATCTCTTATAACCCAAAACGTGATTTTAATAAGAGATTATTGTTAAAAAGAAAATAATATGTGATAGATAAATAATATATGGTATGATAAATTTGAGTATAGTTATTTAATATATTTAAAATTAACTTATATTTATTATAAAAAAATTTTGAACGTGTACACATGAATTTGATAATTAAGATAATTGCTTTTTGTTTCAATCTATCTTCTTTGGTACATGTGTTAGGTTATACGCCTATATTATTTTAATATATATATATATACATACACATTGAAATTTAATATGAAGAATTTATTTAGTATAATAATATTTTATGTTTCATTTAATTATATTATTTCATAAGGCTTATAATTAAAATTTTCCAATGTTTTTGGGTTTTATAATAAAATATCATTGTTTATTGGGATTGTTTATTTTCCTACATCCAATAATGAAATATTATGATCCATATATCAAGAAAATAATGAATTTTTTATCCTACAGTTATATCATTAGAATACATTTTTACCTTTATTTCCTTCTATTTATGTAATCATGAGTCCCAAATATTGTCTTTATTAAAAATAAACCATACTTCCCTCATTGGTTAAAAAACATTTTTATTAAATACCAATGTATTCATAAATAAAATTATAAAGAAAAATTTTAATACTCTCTAATGATTGTATAAATAAATTTTTACCATTATTGGAATTTTTATTAAAATTATTTAAAATGAATGCTCATGTCATTTTCCAAAAACGTCATGTTTGGATTTTAACCAAAATGTGAAATGAATCACTAATTTAACATGTATGACATGAAATGAATTTCATACCACCATGACAAAACAATTTTATTAATATTCTTCTACATTTTTAGAATGTTTTCATTGAACAAAGTGATTTTAAAAATGTTTTATTAATTTTTAGGTTTAAAAGTTATTATTAATGTGAAAAGTTATTTTCTTCAAAAAATGTTCCAAGGGATCATGGAAAATAATTTTACATATAATATGATATACTTTATTCCGTGACATAAGATGTTGATCTTTGATATACATGGTATAGTTTTTATATGTCACGGTTATGTTCTTATAACCTTATTCTCACATTATGATTATGTATCTCTCTTGTTTACCCTTACTGAGCATCTGAGACCACCCATTGTTATGTTTATTTTCCCCAGCTTATATATATAGTTAATACATGTGATATGTCTAAAAAAGGTTCTAGTTATACAGAAAAAAGTGGGAGATAATGTAGTTCCCTAATTAATGAATTATTTTTGTGTCCATGTTTCTAATGTAACTATACCTTTATGTTCATTAAACATGTATCAATGTAATGTTATGAATTTTCATAAGAATGTGATTTAATAAATATGTATAATAACCTGGGTAATTATAACATTGCTCTATAAGAAATTCAAATTAACAAACACCACCATTTATTCCATGATATATATTAATACAATTCCACTTAAAACATTTCACCCCAATAAAACATTTCACCAACCAACATGCTAGAGTTAATACAAACACATAATTATTTAAACAATTTATATATCAAAGGGGATTTTATTATATCCAACCAAAATACAGTTTTTATCAAACAGTTCCTTTTTAAATCCTATAAAAACATCAATTTAAAACCATGATTTCAAGTTATATAATTTGTTTAGTGGAAGAGAATCAACCTACCTCTAAAGGATTAATGAAAAAAATAAAAACATATGTAAACATATAGATATAGTTTCAAAACCTATTTCCCAAAATAAATCCAATCAAGATTTCATCAAAACACATCATAGATCATATATATATCAATTAAGGATTATATCCAACATTTTGGATGAGATAAGATGATAATATGAGAAGATTTATGAAGAAATATATAAAACATAGACCTTCAATTGATTCTAGGTCTCCAATGAAGATTGATTCATCATAATCATCCTCTATAACTAAGATAATCACAAAGTATTCTTATAATTGGAGAGGTATTCAAGATCCTAATAGAATGATGTGATTTTTGGGGTTAATATTTGAGTAGAAAAATAATTTTCATTGGATTTAATGAATATTTATGTGTTAGTCCACACAGTTTAATGAACCATGCCCCAAAAATGCACATGCTACCGGAAATAAACCAAGTAACCACATGGTTGTTCCACACAGTTTTGAAATCCATGCACTAATTGTGTGTTTCTACTATCCATGTACTCCCATATCAAATAATTATGTCACACAGTTTGAAAATTTGTGTTCCAATCATGCTTTTCCAACCTTATCCAATCAAATGGTTTCTCCTTGAATGAATAAGGCATGGAAAAACCATTCATCAACCTTGAAACTACCTAGAACATCTTTTATGGTGTGTTACAGAAGTCATAGAGTTTAACCCAACCATGATCAACATTTACCCCTTAATAAGTGCTTTAGAAACACAGAAAACCACCTATAAACTTCTAAAACATTGACTAAGTATTATATAACTTAACAATATATAATAAAATGGTAAAATACCTAAAAATGTGGGGTTTTCAATATGAAATATTCTCATGCTTTTTGATAAGACTATTGATGATTAGAGTAAGGTACCTATATAGTTTGGGGTCATTGATAAAGTATTCCAAATGACTTATACATTTTATACACAAATTAAGTTCAATAATGGTATTAATTTTTCTCTAGATTTCTCAATCGTTCCATGGTGTTTGTGAATTTCAATTTAGTGGAATATCAGATAAATTGTCCTCAAAAGCTGGATCATTTTAATGAAGATTTATATGTGTCACAACTTCAACAATATCTTTATGTGACATCCATGTCATTTATTAGGGTGATTCAGATGTTGAAGAGGATGAGGTGTTTTGAAAAAATCTTTTTGAGTTCTAGGATCATTAAGAAAAGGTTTTATGTGGGTTAATTATTAATTTTATCCATTTTATATGGAATTATAATGACTTGGAGGAATATACATTAGAGTTTGAGTTAAAAATATAATCCTAATATCAGATTTTATTTTCATATATTGATTTCTATTTAAAATATTGAGATTTATTTTATACTTTTTTGAGTGGTTTGTTATTTATATTGTGTTATATTTCAGTTTCTTGATGTAATGATTTGTTTTTTATAGGTACCTAAGAAGGTATTTTGTTTTTATCTCACTTAACTCTCTTTATGAGTTCTATTTTTATTCTCATGGATGATAATCATTTGAGTGGAATATAATACGATGTCCTGGACTATTCATGGTCCTCTAACACTTTTTTTGAGGAATTAGAGGTGATGAGGATGAATTTGGAGTGAATTGTGGATGAATAGCAGTGATTTTGTTGAATTTCCAACAATAAACCAAAATCAAACTGTGGTGGGTACTGTTACACCATAATGACCAGTCATTGTTTTTATAGGAGAATAGTTGTCTTAGACTATCTAGTTACACCATGATTTGTAATGTTATGTCAATATCAGATTCATTTTATTATTGTAACATTCGACGATATATTTATTTTTTTATCTATTTGAGAGGGTTTTAACATGATGGTGGAAATTTACTTATGATATTGTTATAGTGGTTTCAAATTTATTGTTTTTGATTGGTTGTGGATATTAATGGTGGATATTTTTTTTACCAACAATTTTAGGAGTTCTATCAATAGTTTTTGATGAAGGATAATAAATTTTTATGTTCATTGATATCATTGAATCTGATTTTTAATTGAATGTATTTGAAGGAGGTTATGTGGGTGATATCACTTTGAGTTTTTAGGGGTTTTTCACCTCACCACATTACCCAGTGATTCTAGGTTTCACTCTAGTAGTTTTTTTCTTGATTTTTTCTATGAATTGAAGTGTCTTTCTTAATTATTTTTATTTTCTTTTGATTAATCTAAACTCTATGAATCTTAGTGATTAGTTTTTGTGAACAAGATTATCCACAATTATTATTTAAGCATTAGTGTAGAAACCTAACCTTATAAATCCTCAACACAGTGTCTACTACCATTACATTGGCATAGTTATAAGGAATCTAATATTAAAGAAACAAGGAGACTACTAGTCTTGGTAAACCATATACATACATGAGTCTTGTATTATAAATTAATACACTTGTTAAAATATAATTTTTTTCTATCATGTATTGATTTATTCCATCTATTAAATCCCAATATATCTTTCATAGTACGCTTTATGGATTCATAAGGAAGGTAAAAAAATAAGGGTGATTATAAATAAGGGTAAAGTATAGAATATGATATAGCAAATAATTCAGAATAATAATTAATGGATTATAAATAAATCAAAACATGTTCCATGTAATCAATAAACTAATGAAGATGTGCATAAAAAATATGTTAAGGTAATGACTTGAAAAAAATTCCATTAGAATAATTAGATAAGAAAAAATCAATATGAAAAGGTAAGAAACAAAAACAAACTCTAGTTAATCAATTAACTATGAATGAAATGCTTCCATAGACATATAGATGAAAAATATCATGTAAAAATAATTTATAAAATGAAAATCAAGGAAATTATTATTTATAGGATGTCATGTATATAACACATGAAAACCTATATTGTCATGATACATCCTCAAGGATGTTTATTTCTATGGGTAGAAACCCATCTATTGTACATGAAAAAAAACATTACATGTTTTTTCCATTAATTTAATCTCATGATAGAACTATGTCATGGAGGTTATTTCATTAACTGGTCCTCAACCCATATGGCTTGCCTTAAATCACTCCTCAAGACATGACATTCATGTCCGAAGAAATCCTCATATCGAATAATAAATATGCATTATGAAATTCCAATGTTCAATAATGAATACATATTTATCAATATTTCCCCAAATAAAAACATTAATTCAATCTAAACATTGTATATAAAATTTCATATGGTTTATACAAAAACCATATCCACAAAACTAAATATTGATATTTCTGAAAAATCCAATTTCAAACAATCTTATGAAATTGATAATTTCATGGGTAGAAGAAGGATTCATAATGTGAATTTACATACTATCCTTGGAAAATACAATCATAAACCATCCAGAGGATCAATAAGGATGGTATTAATACAACATATCCCAAGTAGAGTAAAAATAAATATTTTTCTTCATCAATGAATATAAATACTATAAAAAAATATTTTCAAAACATTTTTACAGAAAATATCCTTTTTTAAATACTTATAAAAAAATTTCTTTGAAAACATTTTTAAAAAAATTAATAAAATTAAAAAATATATTTAATATTCAATGAAATGAAAGAGTGAAAATCTCTACATGTCATACATAGTGAAAATAACATTCTTTTTTTTATGGTAAAAAGGTTAGAAAAAAGAATTGTTCGGAAAGTGAGTATATGATTAATTTGAAAACCTTTGTAATAGAAAAAATGAGTAGAAATAAATTTCATAAATAATTACGTAAAGCTTAAAAAAATTATTTTTTTTCCAAAACATTTTTTAGAATAAAATAGGTTATTCGAAAAATGATATAAATGATGTCGGGTTTTTATAAAAAACTTCTAAAGCATTTTAAGTACCGAAGAGTGGGAAAAGGTACTAATACATGAAAAAGGTATTAAATAACAAAATTAATGGAAAATTTAAGTGTTTATTGAAAAAACTTCATACAATTACCATAAATAGAGATAAATTTTAAAGATCATGATAATTATTATAGAGGAAAATAATCATCAATCATTCCAAAGTGTCTCATACCCAATTGATACATATTAAATAATAATAGTCATGAAAGAATAACATTAAAATAATGTTTTAAATTACATGAATATAAAATTAATAATTATATAATATATCATAATGGGTAGTAGATAACATACAAAATATGTATGTGGTGAAATGAAAGTTTTCTCACAGATGTAACAAAGTAGGTTGAAAATATTTTAACTTAAGTCCGACTTATCTTGTGTGTCTTTATATTCATAAATAATAAACATATGTTAATAATTTATATTATCATAAAAATTTTCATTTTTATCATTATTTTTATATCACATATTACCATTTTATATACAAGTAATTAAACAATTCTGTTTACGTTATGTGTTTTGACCAAATATGGTTTATTTTTCAAAAAACTATTGTATGTCAAATATGGTCAAATGGGTAATTATATATCATCTAAAGAATAATAATACTAGAATAACTATAATATTTATAAATAAAATATATTTTTAGAACCAATAATTAAAAATAGTAATGAAAAATTAACCAATGTTAAAATGATGGAAATGACATACAACACATACACAAAAGTGACGTTCCCATTTTTTAATGATCATTATTGAATTGAAGTAAATTAAATTAATAAATCAATAATTATAATTATTTCATATATATGAATATTATTTAATAATTTATACTTATATATGTAAAATTATTGTGATGTAAAAAGAATCATATCATGTTTTGGAGGCAGTAGTCCACGGGTCCATGAATGATGTTATCAATTTTAAAGTGTGTGAAAGTGAAATAAAAGAAATGACATATATATTAAAATTAAATAATGTTAATTATGTAATTAGTATCATATAGAAGTTTTTTATGTTAAATTATTTTAATAAAAACCTTCCTTTACACATTTCATGTGCCGTGTGAATGAATCACATCACTTTTAAGAGGTGATTGTCCACACTTCCACAAATGATGTAATCATATTTTAAAATATGGAAAGCATATTGTTATATTCTATATAATATTTATATAATAATAAAGAAATTTTAAATATTAGATATATCATATAAAAACTATGTTTCCATCATAATTACCACAATGAGAGGTGGTAAATGAAGAATGAACAATACTCATTTCATGAGGTGATAGTTCATTTTACACCTAAACCGTATGTTCAGTACCCATTTGATGGAAGTTTGTGTAATAGTTTATCTAAAACATAATATAAAATCATATGAGTATTTTTAGGGTAGTGGTGTTTTTATATAATACCATAATAATGAGAGTTTAGTGGGTGGAGAATGGAAATAAAAATAAAGAGCATAAGGAAGGATTTTACCACTTATTCGGTTAACTCCTTTTTGTTTGTACCAAAGTAATACCATGGATAGATTTATGAAAAAGTTAAATATTATATGATTACATGAGGGAGTATTATTATATATTTGAGCTGATATTGGTTGATAAAACATTTCTTGAGAGGTGTGAGGAAGTGGGAGCGGTGAGAGTCTTTTTACAGTGGAGGAGGAGTGACACTTGTAAATTTTTGGAAAGTTAATTCCATCCATGTTTTTATCATCTATAGTGGATCCAATAATGGTAAATATTAGATTAAATGGAGTATAGGGTGTATATAAAACTATTCAGTGGAATTTGTTCATGTTAATAGGTCAATTTTTCTCTTATGATTATGGTCTAGTCCCTTGTTAAGCTTAATTTCAACTAAATCACTGTAGTTAATTTTAATTACATTCATTAATATTTTTGGTTAAAACTAAGGTGTATCATATTATAAATTATAAATTATTATTATTCTAAATATGGACACATTTTTTCAAATTCCAATCGTAGAAGTTGTAGAAATTGAATTAAATTTATTCCCACAAACATGACAAAGATATAGGGTTTTAACATAAAAACGTTGAAATGTTTTTTATGTTTTTATATATAATATCAAATTAATATTTATTAATATATATTGAATTGGATTAAATTATATAAATTTTATCTAATTATTCTTTAAAACTAATAAAAAATTATATTTTTCCTTATATAATATTTAGATGAAAAAGTCGTTTTGAGTTAAAATTTAGTATTTTCACATTTCATTAAAAAAGGAAAATTCACAAAGAAATTATAAAAATTCACCCTAAACTAATTTTTATATTTTTTTTAAAATATCATTTTTTTGAAAAATAATATTTCAAAAAGGTCGAAATATGTATTTGAATTTGGTTCCCCATTAGAAGGCGATAATGTGCCTTTATGAAAATATAGGGTTTTATTTTTAATATTTGGTTTGTTAAAATATTATGTCTACAAAAAAATATATAGACTTAATTTTTATTTTATTTAATATATAATATAAGTATTAAAATAATATAAGTCACTAATTAAAATAAATTTAATTTATTTGGATAATACAGCTTTATGGGCATAAAAATAGAAATATTCTATTTTTACTCAATATGTTACTATATTCATTTCTAATAAATTGGTAACCAATAAATTCATTTCATATTATTAAGATTCACATATTTTAATAATATATTTAATCCCATTTATAACAACTAATTTATCTACTAAGTAAATTATAATTATATTAAATAATAACATTTTAATAAAATATATTTCTGGTAAATCTTAGTCGTGTGTGTAATATAAGATTTAAAAGTAATTTTTTGCTTCATGGGATATAAGAAAACTCAATGTTTCATGAATTTTATATTATAAAATATTAAAATTTATTTAAAATATTAAATATCTTATATTGTCTCAGAATATTATATTCTCACCATAATGATTAAATTGAATCCTTGTAATTTAGACTGAGAATTATAGATATAATTTTTGATATTTACTATTTTTAGAAAGCCCTTATCATGGGAAGAGTTAGTAAAAAATTCTCTAGAAAAAAATAATGGGAAGTACAATGGCAACTAAGAATAACTTTTATCTAGGTCTCTATGTATGAGGTCATTCGTTGAAATTAGAGGTATGTACAAGGAGTAAAATCATAAATATTTATATGGAGTGATTTAGGTCATTAATAATAAACAATTTAATTATCAATGGAACATTGAGGGACTCAAATCCATAAATATACAATGATTTATAAGAACACCGGTTCATCAAAAGTTAAGGTACCAGGAAATTTATTTTTTAGTGTTATTTATTTAAATGTCATTCCCTTAATGTTGATAAAATAATTTACTAATTAATAATTAAATGAAATTTACTTACATGATAAATTTTAATTTCAAACGAAAAACTAAATCTTTTAGTGGTTCTTTGATAAAATTCTAATTTATCCATTACATCAAGAAATTGATATCCAAAAATTTGCATTTAATCTTGTGGAACTAAATTAAAAACTTAAAAAATCATAATGCCTATAAATGGGTGTAAAGGATTTACATTTTCCTCTAACTATTTTCTAAATCCTATATGGTTAATACAATAGTCTATAAAACAAAAAAATAACACTACTGGGTAATTGTTAATATTTATTCATCAAAGTATTCAACTATAAACAATGACATACTACAAAGGAAATTTTATAGGTAATTGGCTATTGTTAAAACCTTATCATCCTTCAGTTATTGGTTCATCACCCACATACTTACTCTATTTTATGGGTTTTCATCCATTATACATGATTTCATTTTCTGAAAGCATATTGTTATAATTAAAAAAAATATGATTGAAATCTTTGAAATAAGATTAATCACTAAATTGACTTTTAAATAATTTTTTCAATACAACCTCAATACATAAATTCTTCATTTGTTCTATTTGCACATAAGTACTTTATTATTATATGGTTTATCCTCATCCATTCATTATAAAAATCATTCATAATGGGTTTTAAATAAATTGTGAATTATCCTAATCATATCCCTCATGAATATAAAAATAGATGCACAATAAGGCTCATTATTGTGAACTAGGTTATATTGAGTTATTCCGGATGCATCTTGTTGGAGTTGTTACTCCTATGTACATTTGTACCAAAACAATGTCCACATATAGTTTCCAAAAAAATATTTATTTCTATGAATACCCACATAATCTCTACAGTACAAAACTTCTAGGTTGTTCTTCTATACATACCCTCAAATTTAAACTTAGCTTTATGTTCTCTAATATTTTTTTTTCCTAAATATAGTTCAAAAGGATTCAACATAACTTCCTTTGATTCCAAATCTAATTTACCCAACATAGAAATCCCAGAGAGAATGTCTACTACCATTACATTGGTATGATGATAAGGAATCAAATCCTTAAGGACCAAATAGTTTAGTAGTTTTCGTATACAAGATACATACTCTAGTACTGTATTAAAAAAAATACACTAATTAAAACATAGTTTTTACTATTTTTAGGTGAAATTTATTCCATCTTGAACATTCATACGTTTCATTCATAATGAACTTTTTGGATTCCAGTGCAAATAATAAAATAAGGACAATCTCAAATTCACAGTAATGGTAATTTATAGTTGTTGAAATAACGATTCATTGATAATAATAATTATGAAATGGTAGATAAACGAAGACACATACCATGTAATAAAAAAAGAATAAGGATTTCTATATAAAATATGGTAAATAAATAACTAGAAAAACATTCCAATCAAAGAAGAAGATATTAAAAACCCAATATAGAACTTTAAGAAACTCAAACACATTCTATTTAATCATGAATTGAAAATGAAATGTTACCATAGATATGTCGACACAAAATATCATTGATAAATAATAAATGAAATGAAAATAAATGAAATTCACAATTTTTGGATGTCTTGTCTAAGGCACATGAAAACCTATACTCTCAAGATACAACCTCAATGTAGATTATTTATAGGGGTATAAACCCATCTATTCATCATGAAAATAAAATCTAATGGTTTTTTCCTATCCAATATTGTCTCATGAGTCTACTAATTATATGAGGATATTTCCTTAACCGATCCTCAACCTGTAGGGATTACTATAAATAGACCCCAACCCATGCCTTTCATGTCCCTATGATTCCTCAAATCTAATAAAAAAATATTCTTTATTAAATGTCCATATTGAATAAAGGATATTGGTTTATCAATATTTCCATAAATAATAAACTACATTCAAAGTAAACACAAATGTTATATGTTTCAGGGAATTATCATTTACATGAAAATTAATAAGGATATTTAGGGGAAATTAAAAGTCCAATGATCATAGAAAATTAAATTTTACAAATGGACTTTAAAAATTAAATAATATGAAAATCAATACAATCCTTGTTTAAAAAAATAAAAACCCTTCTGTATGAAGAATAAGGATTTTATCAATACAACATATTTGAGGGGGAGTACAAATATAGGGATGTTATTTTTTAGTGAGAATAAATATTATAAGAAAATATTTTAAAACATTTTTGAGGAAAGTGCTTTTTTTAAAAAACCTTTGAAAAAAACTTTTCTCTAAAAATAAAACTTTTAATCATTAAAATTATGCTTAAATGAAATGATGGTGGGTAAATAATTACATTTCATACAAGGAAAAAAATATTATTTTTTGAACAGTAAAATGATTGAATGTTTACTAGTTCAGAATGAAAATAGAAGATTCTTTTGAAAAAACTAGTAAATGAAAAACAGGTTAAAATTTTATTAATAAATAATAATTTAAATGTTCAGAACATTTTTGAAAACTTTTTTTGGATAACTTGGTTATTAAAAGAAAACATGTCCTCTAACTTAAATGATAAATTATGTCGAGTTTTCATAAGGAATTTTATAAAACTGGTTGAGTTCCAAGGAGTAGAAAATTGGTAATAATCAATGATAATTGTCTTTAATAAAAAAATTAGATGAACATGGAAGGGTTTATTTAAAAAATTTCTAATAATATTCTCAAATGGAAATAAATTTTAATTGTCATTAAAATTATATGTAATGAAAACAATCTTTAAACCTTCCAACGTGTCCAATGACATTTTGAAACATTTTATATCATAGGAATAAAGAAGGGATAAAATTAACAAAAAGTTTTAAATACCAAGAATATAAAAATATCAATGATATAATATATCAAAAGGGGAATTAGGTATACCACAAAAAATAACTATGTGATGAATATGACATTTATCTCACATGTGTAAAATGTGATATAAAATAACATAACTTGAGTTTAACATATCTAATGTGTATTTGTATTACCAAATTAAAAAATTATATTAATTATTTACATTATTTATTAAATTTTACATTTTTATCATTACTTTTATTTCACATAATACCATTTTGTATATAACTACTTAAACAAATAATTTTACATTGGTTGTTTTGACAATGTTCAGTTTTTGTGTCAAAAAGACTTTGGTAGGTCAACTATGGTAAAAGGAGTTATCATATAATATATAATTAAAAATAATAATTATGTAATTATCATATCAATACATAAATTATACTTTTAAAACAAAATTTAAATAATTAATTGAAAAATAAACTAACACTACAGTCATGGAGACTGTAAGCCGTACACATGCATGAGTAACGTTCTAATTTTTCATTGATCTTTTTGAAAATAAGGTAATTAAATTTAATATTTAAATAATGATAATTTTATAACAATAAATTATTATTTATTCATATATTCTTATTTAAATAATTATTGTGCTTTAAAATTTATCACATAGTTTCAAGGATGCATGTTTCCACAAATCCACAAATGACGTTATATCTTTTTATGTGTGTAAAAGGGTAAAAAAATAGAATATGTTTTATTTATAGAAAGATAAATATGTAATTATTAGCATATATAATTATTATATTTAACAAATTTTTAATTAATTACATTTTTTATACATTCCATGTATCATGTGAATAAATTATATCACTTTTTGGAGGTGGTAGTCCTCACTTCCACAAACAAAGTTATCATATTTACACAAAATGGAAAGCATAAAGGTATGGTTTAAATAAAAATTAAATAATAATAAAGATATTATAAATATTATAAATATCATATATAAATATTTTCTTCATCAATATTCCCACTATGAGAGATGGTAACGGAAGAAAAAACTATCATCTTTTTTTAGGTGGTACTTCATCTTACACATAAATGGTAAATTCATTACCCAGTAGATGGAAGTGATTGTAAGTGTACATTGAGACCGTAACATTAAAAAACTATGTATATTTACTATATTGTTTTTTATATAGTATTCTTATAATTTGAGTTGAGGTGGTGGATAATAGAAATAAAACCAATGTTCTTGAGGAAGGATGTTACAACTTATTTCGGTAAGACCTTTTATTTTCCATCAATGGGATTCCATGAATGAATTTTTTCCAAAGGTTATGATTCTTGGATTAGGGGAGGTATAATGAGTATATATTTGGGTAGAACAAGGCTGATTCATATTGTCTTTAGATTTGTGAGGATTTGGTTGGGGTGATAGTCATTTTATTGGGGAGGAGAAGTGGCACTCTTGGAATTTTTTTTAAATGGAATTTCACCAATGATTTCCTCATGTAGTGTGGATCCAATAATGGTAAAAATTCAATAAATATGTGGATAAAGATGAAATATTTCTAAAAAATGGATCTTGGAAAAGTATCAAGGTTATTTGGGTCTTTAGTTTTAAAGATTAGTCCCTTGCGAGGCATAATTTAACCTTATTTATTGAAATTAATTTTAATTAAATTCAATAATATTTTTGTAAAAAAACTAATTTTACATTATTAAATATTATATACTTTTATAATTAAGAATATATATTTAATTTTTCAAAATTTCCATCATATAAGTAATTAAAATAATTTAAATTTTATCCCACAGAAGGGACACCATTACGACTTTTTAAAGTAAACACGTTTAAATGTTTGATATGTTTTTATACCCAATATAACTGTGAAATTAATTAAAATTATCTAAATTGGCTTATATTATATAAAATAAAACTAATTATAATTTGAAAAAAAATAAAAAATATAGATTTACCTAATAAATGAAAATGATGTTTTGAATTAAATATCTATACATTTCACTTCTAATTAAAAAAATGAAACTTACGAGAAAAATTACAAAAAATCACCCTAAACTAATTTTTTTGTTCCAAGTGAAAATATTAAGTTCATTTTTTTAAAATAATATTTATAAAATTTCCAAAATTATGATTTAAAATAGGTTCTCCCTTAAAAGGGGTTAAAAGCGTCTTTATATAAAAATATAGGTGTTTATGTGTATTATTGGGGCTGTTTTGATATTATGTCTATTTAATCTATTTAATAAATATAAATGTATTTTATTTAATATTATATATATATATTACATTAATATAACTCACTAATTTTAATTGATTTAATTTATTAGGATAAAACAACATTGTGCGCATAAAATTGAAATATTCTCTTTATATTCAATTCGATCTTATATTCATTTCTAATTAATTGTTAACCAATGAATTCATTTAATATTTTTATAAATCATGTATTTTGATAAGTTATTTAATACTATTTAAAACAGAAAATTTTACTTCTTGGTAAATTCTTATTGTATTAAAAATATTATTTTAATAATATAATGTTTTTCGATAAAACACTATCTTTCGTGTAATATACGATTTTGAAGAAATTATTTGTTGCATGAAACATTATATAACTAAATGTTTCATGAAATGAAATTTATTTAATATATTTATTTTATTTAAAATATTAAATACAACATAATAACTTGGGATAATATATTCCCTTACACGTTTGGTGTTGGGTGTCATACATGATATCAAATATAATGTTCCTACTATAGACTTTTGGGGCATAACATTCTACCAAAATTTATTAAATTACATGCATGATATTTAGACTAAATCTAGGTGATATATTGCTTTATATTTTTTAAATTTAAAAGAACACCAACTGAGAATGGTTAACTATAAATCCTCTTGGAAAGAGGGAATGAGAAATATAAAAGTCGCATGGAAAAATATATAAATTGGTCTCTAAGTAGGAGATAATTTGTGGTAAGTTGAGATACAAACATAAGGGAAAATCATAAATATTTATAGGGATAGATTATGGCCATCAATCAAAAAAATGTGAAAGATCAACAGAACATTGAGGGATTAAATACCATATATACATGATTATTTAGAAGTCCATAAGATCAAAAAAAATTAAGATATTAGTACAAAATTCATTTTTATATTTTTTTAATATCCTTCTTGAGATATTGAGAAATTCCATTACTATTTTAAAATATACTGAAATTTACTAACCAGATATGTTTTAGTTTCATATGAACAATTCCATATTTTGGTTGTTCATCAACAAAATTATAATTCAACCCTTACTTCAGGAAATAGATATGAAAAAAATTACATTGATACCTAAAGCAATAAAATACACATTTAATGGATCGTAAGGATAATAAAAGCGTTAAAATTATTTTTATTTGTCCTTGTATTCTCAAAATCCAATTTGGTTAATACAATAATAATTAAACAAAAAAACACTATTATATTTTATTTAATATTTAGTCTTTAAATAGTTCAACTAAAAACAATAACATATTAACCAAGACATTTCTTAGGATAGTGGTTGGCATTTAACACATATCGTCTTTCGATCATGGTTTTGAGTCTCATGGTCATTCCGAATTTGAGGGGTTTTCTTCTAGAACACTTGTTTTCCATTTCTAAAAAAAAATGATATATTGTCCAAAAAAACTATAATGGAAAACCATTAAATAATGGTTATTTATAAAATCGACTTTTAACAAAGGTTTTAATTACACCATCAATACATAAATACTTCATCTGCTTTATTCCAACATGTATCTTTTCATGGTATAAGGTTTTTACTTGGTCATTCATTGTAAACATCCTTTATAATGTTGTTTATATTAAATCTGAATTATCCAAATAATATACCCTGGGGGATTTAAGACATTTTCTCATTGAGATTTATCTTCATGTACCCGGTTATGCTATGTCAGTCCTTACACACATTGTGATATTTTTTACTCTTAGTTACATATGTTCTAGAACCACATTGAATTTTAGTATCTAGACTGGGATTTATTTCTAGGAATACATACATGATATATACCTTATATATGTTCTAGTGTATTCATCTATAAATATCATCACATTCTACCTCAGGGATATGTTCTCAAATCTATGTTTTTTTAAATCTAGTTTCCAGGGTTACTTCTAAATATCTATTGATTACAGCTATTGTAACCCGACTGTTGAATGCCTAGATCCACTGTCTACTACCATTAAATTCAACTGATTATAAGGAATTAAATCCTGAAGTACTAAACAGTTATTAGTCTTGGTAAACTAGATACTTACATTTTTCCTATATTACAAATGAATACACTAATTACTGTATATCATTTCTTTTGAGGATAACTTTATTCGTTCATGTAAATCCCCATATAACGTTTATATTATTCTTTATGAATTCTTATGTAGAGGAAACAATCTACGGGTGAGATCAAATTCCCAGTAATGAATGGAATAATAAATCAATGAGAATAATAATTATGGCCTGGTAAATAAATGAACACACATATCAGGTAATAAAAAAATTCATATGGAAGTTCATAAAAAATATAGAAATGTAAGGACTATAAATATATTCCATTGAAATAAGTAGATAATAAAAAATCAATTTGAAAAGGTATGAAACTGAACACATTTTTTATAATCAATGATCAGATAATGAAATAAAACCATATAAATTTAAAAGAAAAATATCATTGATAAATAATTACAAAAATTTATATTAATGAAATGCTTAATTATTTGACATCAAATATAAGGAACATGAAAACCTATACTCTCAACTTCCATCCTAAAGAAAATTATAATCTTTTGGTATAATCCCCTCTATTATTCATTGATACAGAATCAAAGGGTTTTTGAAAATAAATTTTATCTCATTAGGATATCTATGAATTGAGGGGATTAGATTAATCGATCCCCATATCAAAATTATTAACTTAAATAATCCCCAACCAGTGTCTTTCATGTCCCATGAAATCATTAAATTTAATAAACAATATGCTTATCAAATATGCACATTGAATTAATCATACATATTTATAAATAATTTCTAAAATAATCAAATAATATTCAAAGTAAATACTATTTGAATACTGGTATATGGTTCAGGAATTAATCAAATCCATGAAAAATGAAAATGATATTTTAGGAAAATTAAATTTTAAATTTTCATAGGAAATTGAATATGTGAAGAAGATTATAAGGAATCAAGGATGAAAATGTCAATAATGTCAATGCCCAAAATAATCATAAACCATCATGAGGAATAATAAGCAAGGTAAAAATAAAAAATATCCCATTTAGAGAAAAAATAATGGGTTTTCCTCATTGATGAATAAAAATACTAAAAAAATTCATTTGATATTTTTTTGAGGAATATATCTGATTATATTGATAAACCATTCGAAAAAATACATTTATTTTGAAATCACTTTTGAAAAAAATGTATTAAAAATTAACATTATAAACATGAAAATGTGGCCTCAAAATAATTATGGTGTGTAAATCAAAACATGTTGTATGAGGTAAAAAGAAAATTCTCTTTTATAGTAAATTGGTGAGAAAATTACCTTGTTCGGAAAGTAAAATAAAGATTCCATTTAAAAAATTGTTAAAAGGATAAAAAGGTAAAATTTTATCTAATAAATAATTATGTAAATATTAAAAACCTTTCTGAAAACCTTTTTTTAAACATGGTTTTAATAAAAAAATAGGTTAAAAACTAAAGAGTGAAACTCTGTCTGGTTTTTGAAAAAGCTTATTATAAAAACATTTGAGTACCAAAGAGTAAAAAATGGTACTAAAATTCAATAAAAATAAGGAGTAACTATAGTATAGTAAAATTAATTGGGTTATTGAACAATAATTATATAATTTAATTAAATGTGAATACCTTTGAAATATCATTAAAATTATTTTGAGGAATATAATCTTTAAATATTCCAAAGTGTACCATACCACTTTGTATAATTTTAAATCACATTACTAATAAAGGAATAAAATTAAATGATAAAATTAAATACCATGAAGATTATATTATTAATGATATAATATTTCAAAAGGTTCTGTATATAGACCACATAAATTATGTAACTGGTGATTATGACATTTATCTCACAGATAAAAAAAGTGACACGAAAATACCATACCTTAATTAAGACTTGTATCCTGTGTATTTATATTATTGAATAACAAAAAATTTTAATTATTTAAATTATCTAGATCCTTTTTCATTTTTATCAATGCATTTATTTCTCTTTTTACCATGTTGTATTCAACTACTTAAATAATTAATTTTAAATCGGGTGTTTTGACCAAGTTCCATCTACGTGTCAAAAAAACACTGGTATATATACTATGGTAAAAGAATCCATTATATAAAATATAATGAATAATAATTATCAAATAATTTTCATATTTATACATCAAATATAATTCTATAATAAACCATTAACTTAGTCAATGAAAAGTGAATCATTGTTTTAATGATGTAGAGGGTAAGTCATACGTACGCAAGAGTAACATTCCAATTTTTCAATGATCATTATAGAAAGAAGGTAACTAAAATTGATCATTAAATAAAGATAATTATAAAAAAACACCATATTATTTCATCATACGTAAATATATATATAATTCATGTGATTTAAAATGATTCACATCATATCAAGGATGTGGTATTCCGTACGTGCACAAAAGATGTTATCACTTTCTAATTGTATGGAGGAGTAATAAATAAAATGATTTATTTTATATTTCTAGAAATTTAATTATGTCATTGGTATAATATATATGTTTTTAATGTCACATATTTTTAATTAATACCATAATTTATACATTCCATGTCTCGTGTTGAAGAATCACATGGATTTTAGAAGACAATAGTCTAGATTTTCACTAACAATGTTATCATATTTACAAAAAATATAAATAATAAAAGAATTATTTATATAAAAAATTTTGAATAATAAAGAAATTATAAATATTATAAATATCATATATAAGAATTCTTTTCTGCATTATTTACCCCATGAGTGGTGGTAATGGAAGAATGAACAGTCAAGATTTCATAAGGTAGTAGTTCACCGTACACATCAACGGTATGTTTGTCACCCATTAGATTAATGTGTGTGTAAGTGTTAATTGAAACCTTAAAACAAAAATAAATTAGTATATTTATTATAGATTAATTATTATAATAATTTCATATTTATATTTTATGGCATGGAAAATGGAAATAAAACTAATGATCTTATGGAAGGATGTTATCTCTTATTCGGGTAACTCATTTTGGTTTTCACAAAATGGATTCCATGGATGGATTTATTTCAAAGGTGTGGATTCTAGTTTTAAGTAGATATTTTTTACATCTGTTTGGAATTATAATATTTGATCTAAAATGGGTGGAGTGGTGTGAGGATGTAGGAGGGGTGAGTGCCTTTTTATTGCGGGGGAGGACTAACACTCTAGTAATTTTTTTTAAAGAGGATTTCACCCTCATTTTTTCATGTCATGTGAATAAAATAATAGTACGAATTATATCTAGGGGTATATAGGGTAGATATATTTCCATCCAAGATAGATTGGACAAGTTTCTAGGTCACTTTGTCCCTTAAGTTTATAGTTTAGTCCCTTTTTAAGCTTAATTTCAAAATAATCGTTGTAATTAATTTTAATTACCTTCACTAAATTTTTTTTTCCAAAACAAAGTTAACCATATATGTCTTTATAAATAAATTTTATTCCAAATATATAAGATATTAATTCTCAATTATATTCACTGAAGATGATGAAATCAATTAAAATTTAATATCATAGATTCGACGATAGTGTTGGGTTTTAAAGTCAAAATGCTCCAATGTTTACAGAGTTTTAATATCTAATTTCAAAGTGAAATTACATCTAATGACCTAAAATATATTAAATTTTATAAATTTTATATAATTAATATTTTAAACCAATAAAAATATAATTTAACATTATAAATTATGTATATGACAAATCGGTTTTTAATTAAAATTCAGCATTTTCACTATTCATTAAAAAATAAAACTTCCCAGATAATAACAAAACATCACCCACCATAATTTTTAATATTATACTTTCCATTATTATGTTAATTTTTCAAATAATATTTTTAGATGTTCCAAAAATTTGATTTATAATATGTTCTCCATTAAAATATGATAACGGTTCATTTATAAATATACTGTTTTTTATTAATATTGTGTTGGTTCTAATCTAATGTCTATAAAAAAAATTTAGATTAATATGAAGAAATATTTAATATAATATATATATATATATTATGTTATTATAAATCACTGGTTATAATTATTTTAATTTATTAATACAACAAAACATTGTGACCACAAAAATAGAACGATTTCCTTTATATTCAATTTGTTCTTATATTCATGTCTAATTAATTGTTGACCAAACAATTCAATTTATATTTTTATAACCCCTAATTTTTCATAATTTATTTTATAATATTTATAAACACAAATTTATTGGGGATTTTAAGCCTTATTATATTAAATAATAATATTTTAATAATATATTATTGTTCGATTGAACTTGATCTTATGTGTAATGTATTATTTTATATAATGTAATTGTAGTATCTGATAAAAAAACACAATGTTGCATGAAATTAATGTTATAAAATATATAATATCTATTTAAAATTATAAATATATTATAATTTATTGATATATTATATTCCCTTGCATCCTTGGTGATGTGTGTCATACACAATATTGAATATAATGTTTATACTTTTGATTTTTAGAGCGTTACACTAGGCTTGAAGTAGTTGATTCCATTTTAATTGAACGTTTTTTATTCTTCCATTATTTTCATTCTATCATGTATTATCATTTCTGGATTTCTATGATAGAGATCTTGATTTTTCATTATTGATGTTTGTTAAGGTTCTATATGGAGGATTTAGGTGTATATGTTTATATTGGAATTCTTTTGAGTTTTGTGGTGTTTAATGATAATTTTTTTCCAATATTTATAATATGATATTATATAATTAATCGATGTTCTTCACCCTAAATCACATCTTATTTATTCCATATTTATGTCAAATTATTTTGATTCTATTTTCATTGTATGAAGATTTTAAATTGACCTAATAATGATAATTAGTTGGATAAACAAAAAAATAAAAGGGTAAGTGAATAATTTTTATGTAAAAAATTTCCATGATGGTATTGATATAGTTTATATTTTTTCATGATACTTATACTATTATTTTTTTACTATTGGTGTGGTTCTAAAACATGATAATAACCATGAAAAAATATAATGAAAATAAAATAAAAAATAAAATAACATAATTTATGTTTGTTACATTTGAAAAATTTTATTTATATGTATATATGAATATGTTAATATGTGAAATATTGTATTTTTCATGATTTATTGTAGTTTATCAAATATCATGGAATGTTTAATTACTTCTATAACAATAAATCATAATTAACGATGGATTGAAAATAATAAATTTTATTTCTTAAGTTTTTTATAATTAATGTTTATCAAGGAATAGATTGGGGAATATGGATATTGTTTTGTAGATTGTATGATTTTTTTTGTGATCCTACAATTTGGGTAAATTATTTTTTGTGGTAGAAATGGTATCCTTTGTTTTTTTTTGGAATCATGTAGGTGAGGATAGACAGATAATGTTTTGGTCTTGTTATAGTGATATGTGGATGGTGTGGGTTTTTGTGTGATACATTATTGGGAATATGGAAGGGTTATAAAACAATTAACTGAAATATTTAATGGGTTATGAAGATGTAAATATTAGTTTGAATAATAAATTAAATTGGTGTATAAATGAACTGTGAAAAATTTATTTTTAATCATTGAAATGATAAAGGATGTCATTTATATTTTTCAAAATAAAGAAAATTTGTGGTTATTTTTAATGTAGTTATGGATATGAATATGAATAAAGGTGAAGTAGTGGATGTTGTGAGGGTATGTGTGTTTGCTTATATTGACTACTCGTAGAATAAAATGATGATGTATAAATAGCGATAGTGAGGTGATGATTGTGGTGATGAAAATGTTATATTAAGAAATTAACCCTCAATATGGGATCATATCGTATTAAATATCACTTTATAAACTATAATTTTTTACAAACCACCCCAATATGCATAATGAGACCGATGCCCATATGAGTTTTTTTGTTTCGGATGTAACCCTAACATCCATGATGTTGGTTATAAGGATGGTTGACTACTCTCCCTTCCCAGATCTCTCTTCCAATCATATTATAAGACGTGCTGACTTAATATTATGAATTGTGGGGATATAGTGGAGATGTGATAATTTGGATATGCTATATGGTTATATAGTTACAGTGAGTCATGTTGTTATGTATTAGTGATGTGATACACATAAGTTATATGTGGAATTTGTTTGTGGTATGTAGTGTGATTCTATGATTATTTTATTATAGATATGATGTCTTTTGAGAATGTATTTATATTTATATGTAGGGTACGAGAGTTCTAAGATGCATTCCATTAGGGGGTGAGGGTGACTAGTTTTGTGGGGAAATGGGTGTGGGGGTACATTTATCTGCATATTATAGTGATTATTTTGTTAATGATCCAATATGTGGATTTTATAAGTTATCCTTGTTGAGTATGGGATGGTATATGATCATAAAATAGTTGATGAGTTAGTTTCATTGTTTTCCAATAAGTCATTAATATTATTCTTTTATATCAGCTTGGTAATTTCCAAGGCGGATCCTATTGCATATAATAGTATGGTCATCCCTATATTTTATATATTATCATTATATATTTGTGGGAAACTGTATGTAATAGGGGATATACTACAAGAATCTAGGGTTGTTACAATAGTTTTTTATATGATTTTTTAGGAACTATAGTTATAGATCACAACTACTATCACAGTTTTGGAAATATTTGGAAATATATATATATAGGATAAAAAATTATTTCCATGTTTCATCAGAACAACAAAAATAGGATTATAAACCAATTTTTTTCATATATGATATAATGATTATAATGATGATAAAAAATTAATATTAAAATTTAAAATATTTTATTTATTTATTTATTTATTTTTAAATAAAAATTGGATATGTTAAGAAATTAATATATGGGATAGTGGATAATATATTGGTTTGTTATATTGAGGTCAATCATTTAAAACCTTCCAAATTATTTTAATATTTAATATACATCAATTGTTCTAGAACTATTGAAATCATATATTGACCAATTACCATAAATTAAGCACCAACAACCCCAAAAAAGGGAGTAATAAACCCTTATGATAGCCTATAACCAAGGATTTGCAGGATAATTACTTTTTAATAAATAATTGAGAGAACGTATTTATCAAATAGTGTGGAGTTAATTATCTTCTGGTTTCCATGCATGAATTTAGAGTCCTTGTTGTAGGATATGGTTTTATTTTTTCAATTATCATTGGTTTATATGTGACATTACATTCATTTTATATTAACCATATGTTTCATTTTACCAAATGGTGTTTATTGGTGGTTTATTAATTATTTATTTGGATTTATGTGGGAAATTAACCCCATGTATATGTTTTATAGCCTTAGTAATAGTTGTCAATCTATGTCTTATTGGTGGCGGGATTCAAGGACCACACTCAGATTCACTACTAGCTCAGGATCGTTTCTAGTGGGGATGGTTTGTACCAATGTTATTCTAATGAGGTTTATTTTTTAATTATTTTTTTATAGACTCCAGAACATAGAGTAAATATTTTTTTTGTAGATTATAAAAAACATGAACAATAGATAAAAAAATTTAATAAAATTTGTATTCTATAATATAGGAAATACATGTGGATTTAGGAAATGAAGGTGTTGTGTAATAATGTTTACATTTCACATGAAATAATGTGTGTAATGTTTTAATGAATATATTAAAAAATAACAATAACATATCTATTGAGTACTATACATATGAAATAAATAATATAATTAGTGTATTTCATAAATAACTACAGTTTTTTGTGCTTACATTGGAATGGTAAAAAATATTTATGGACAATATTAATTAGATTCATGCTTAATATTTAATAATTGATCTCAGTTTAGTCTACAGAAATTTTATTCTTTTGTAACATGATAATTTATCACAAATTATATTTTTTTAATTTTTTTTCAAAGGAAATTCAACAAATTATAAATTAGTGTGAAACCTGTTATGAATAAAATTTTCTTATCTAAACCTAAATTTAATTTTTAATATATTTAATATTAATTTTAGTAAAATAAAATTTACATTATATATAATTTATAAGAAACAATTTAACAATTATTTCAAATTTATTCAGTTATTAAATGTTATCATTTCCATGATTGTTAAATAGATTAGACTAATGAAAAAGATATGATTAGTTTCTAATAAAATTATATCAATATATTGTTAAAAAGGTAATGAACATATTATAGTGATATAAATTTTTCACATGTGATTCATGAAATTTCATGTGAGAGTGGTCATCATTGAAAATAGACCATTGAAATTATTGGGGAACCCAATGATTTTTCTGAAATGTTTTAAAAGTTAAATAGTTATGTAGATGTTTTTTTTTGAAAATCACTATCTTTTTTCACGTACATTTTCTCCATTGTGATGTTGTACATGTTGAAATCAAGGAATGAGTCAATTGATAAATGTTATGCTAAAATAAAATAACTTTTTAATGAAATTCTACTAAAGGATAACACACTTCCAAAGAAAACATATGATAAAAAAATTATTAATATTAAATTTACATATGATGTGACATATGAATGTATCAATTATTTTATTTTATTTATAAATAAAAATTAATAATTAAACAATATTCCTAATACAGTACATCATTCTATAATCATATCTAAAAAATTTATGGAAGGCATTATGATAATTCTCTAATGTAACTCAATTTAGTCAAATATATAATTTCCATTAACTAAATTTTAATTTATCAAGGATTTTTGGAAAAGGAATCAATTTGAAAAAACCATGGAAACCTAAAATTATTCTTAGTGTAAAAATATAAATATGTAGTATGATATCTTTTCATAAGAACCAATGAAGAAGCACCTTTCAATTTTTTACTGATAGAATGAATTCATTGAGATTAAAAGTTTTTCTTATGTTACATATCCATATATTTTTTCAGAACCTACTTATTTTAATTATAACAAATCATCTTTTTTATCTTACTAATGATCATAATGTTTTATGATAGTATATCATTTTATAATGTAAATATGAATAATTACAGAAAAGACCAAACATTGTTACAAAATATGCTTCCATTAGTAAAAATGTTAATCCATTAATTTAAATGTTATACCTATAGATAAATATTACTAACAAAAGATTCATACCATCTCTAGACTCCCACTAACAAAACGAATATGCTACTGCTATGAATGACCTACCAATAGGATGATCTGCCTCAAAAAATGAGCTAAAACTATATTTTATACCATTATGTGTGCAACCATTAGTTAAGGCATGCTTCCATTGGATCATGCAACCACAATGTTGAGTCACCACTAACAATGATATCATTGATCTTTACTACCATCATAGATGAGCCATCGTCAGTATTTCTACCATTTTTGTTCTTATAGATTTAAATTTAACACTTTTAATACCTAGTTTATGGTAGTTAAGGCAGATGACCAAATGTGGTTTATTTAATGATTATTCCAAAACCACAACATGGAAAAATTGACGACCATGACCGATATTTCCAAATTTTTTATTTCATATAAGGATTCAAGGAAATCCTTAATATTATTCTTCAATGGATATTTTCCAAGGAAGAAAAATATAATTTAGAGATCTTCCTCATGCACAAGTGGAATATATAAATGAGAAACTTACTGAAATAAGATTATGAATGTGTGGAATATATCAAGATCAAGTACTATTCTCAAATTGAATCTGGAGAAGAATTTTAGAGATTAGTTAGACAAAAAAATCACTCCACAACACTTTTATTTCATGAAATTTTCGGAGAACTTATTAGAGCTCCTCACCAAGTAAAATATGAAGACCCTCGAGCATCTGGACCAGTACAGAACAAGAAACACTGCATTTCTTTATCTCCTTTTATTTTCTCTCCCTAATTTTACATTACCTTTAATTAGTGTGTTGTACTACTATATATATCTTCACACACTAAAAACTAAACTAAAACTAGAGAATAACCAATATTCCCTCAATACCTTTAATCTATATTCTCATAGAAACTATGGAATATTTCTATACATGGCATGAGTTATATTTATTCCCATGTATAACTTTGGGAGAGAATACGATCCTGGATATCTTGTGATAATGTTTTTATACCTGATCTAGGTTGTTGATTAGATTATTTGTTATAATAATATTCATAGTATAATTTCATTTCCAAGTGAAGGGTATTAGGATTCAGATTGATATTGAAACCCTTGTTCACATCATTGTCTGCTTTTAGATTGGTTTCCTTCATTTAAAATCTTAAAACTGCAATTGTTTTATATTTTAAAAAAAACATGAAATTTTATAGTTATTATTTATCTTATTTATGTAAATCATTTGATTAATTAAATCAATTTCATTTGATAATGGAATTTTATATATTGTTTTAGCTAATCCCTAATCATTATTCGGGAAGTCTTTGAAAAGATTAAAATTATATTAAACTACTATTTTGATTAAATGGATGTTTTTATTTAAATTTAAGGATTTTGTTTTTAATATTTTTTAAATATAAATTTTATTAGGAACTCAATTCACCTTGTCTAGAGTTTAGAAATCTGACTAATTTTTTTATCAAATCAATTTAAAATGTGATTTATTTGGATTTTAATATCATCAATTTATAATATTTCTAAACTTAGTTCTTTATTGATAATAAAAAATAAGGTTCAGCTTATAATAGACTTCCATTTTTCAATAGAACTAATTATAAGTAGAGGAAAATTAAAATGAAAATTCAGCTTGAGAGCATTAGTTTTGAATTCTGAGGTGTTATTAAGGAAAAATATTAATTTTCACAGACTACTAGAGTTACGTAGATTCATTCTACAAAATTTTATTATAATAATAATTTTAAATACATTAATGATCTATTATGTGATTTAGGGGATGATGAATTTATATATATGTCAGCATATAAAACGAATTTATATATTATGGAAACTTTATCTACTTCTAATGAGGGAACATGTAATGTCCAAGAAATACATTTAGATACCTATACAAATTAATAAGATAATTTTAGAATGAAACTTGATGAGACCATTTATGAAATGTATCTTTAGTTTGTGGAGATTAGAATTATTATGTACTCACTAGGGAAACCAATTTTAGAAAAAGACCCACTAATATGCCTATTGCAGTGTCTACTAGATAGATAGTGACGAACTTCAGTTTCAATTATAGAATCAAGTGATGTAAGTAAGCTATAAGTTATGGAGATGATTATAAATATAATTATTAATGAAGAAGAACTCAAAATAAACCTATAAGTGCTGGATGAAATAAAAATAAAATTTGTAGCCTTTATATATACTACTTTAAAATAAAAGGATAAAATTTTAGCTGATATTTCAAGTGATGATGAATCACCTGCTAACAATGATGAATAAATGTCCCATATGTCCAAAAGATTAAAAAATTTAACAAGACAAATATGTTATTGTCTATACATAGATAAGAAAGTAACTATTATAGTATAAAAACTATATGATAGATTTGATGAAGAATAATTCTTTAAATTAAAAAATTCCTTTTAATGTATAAGGATAAGGCATATCAAATTTCACTATCCTAATATGGAATTAAAAAATTAATATGACGAAAAGGATAAGAGGTGTAAGAATGAAATTAAAGAAAAATAGATGGATTATAAATACAATTTGAATTATTCTAAATCATCACAAGAGGATAAGCATAATATTGATAACATGTGTTTGATGAAAAACACATCTGAGTTATCTGATGTTTTTCCTACTTCTCATTTACATATATCTAATAATTATGAAGGTGAAAAAAATGATGTAAAAATATCTAATGAAGATATTATAAATTACTTTAATATGGTAGAAGAAATATTTAATGAACTCATTGAAAAATATCTGAATTTAAAGAAACCAGATTCTTCTATTACTAGTTTTAAGTATGAACATACTACTGAAAAAGTAATAAAATTTATAGTTCATAAAAGAAAAAAATGAATTAAAAATTTTAAATGAGTTTCTAAAAAATGATCTATAATGATTCCCCAGTGGCATAAATTTTCACTCGGATTCTTGTAAAATAGACTACGCCTATAAACACTATAAGTATTGGGCACCAACCTGGCCAGAGAAGGATTTTTAAAAATAATTTCATTCCTAGCAATAATTTTCCTACTAATATTTACTCTTTTAAATATAAAAATGTATTTATTTCTAAAAGTAAAAAATATTATCATATGAAACTTATTAAAAAATTATGGGTTCCAAATGTTTTGATAACTATCATTATTGGACCCAGGATGATTTGGGTACCAAAATTATCGTTGATATAAATTTTTTGTAAGAAAATTTCTTAAAATTATATAGAAAGAACTTATGGTATCTGTAAAATGGATGTTCTAGAAACAATACTGGAGATTATTCAAGTTTAAATAATCTGATAAAATTAGATAGTGGAAATGTCACATTTTGGGAAAATGACAATGGTAGAATTACTATCCTTGGTGAAATCGGTAATTCTAATACAATTTTAACTTCTAAAGTAATATTTAAATATAGTTTAAATTATAATCCTCATAGAAACTCACAACTATATGAAAGTGGATTTCATGTGACATTTTATTATATTTAGTATAATTTTTTTACTCAAAAATGATTTATCATTTACTTTTTTAATAAATTATGATGTTTATGATATCTATTTAGATTCTATGTTTTCATAAAATATTTAATATCTCAGTAACATTCATAATTAATCATAGATTTGGAATTGAAGAATAGGACAATGAAATATTCATTAACTAAAAAATATTAACATGAGAGGTTTAGTAAAAGATATATCTGAACTTGAATTACTAAATGATAAATTCTATAACCCATGTCAAAAAAAGAAAACAACAGAAGACCTCCCTCAAATTAAATAAATTATTTTCAACTTCTCCACCCTAATATTCGATTAACATGGACATGTATAGACCTTATAGAGTTTCTAGCGTAAATGTGAGGAACTATTTTTATGTTCTTATAGATGAATATACTATTTATACTTGGGTTTTATTTCTAGCTCAATAGAGTGAATCCTGTTCTTATTTTACTACGTATGAAAAATCTATAAAAATATTAGTTGACTAATAATTAAGACCTTATGAATTTATCATGGTCATGAGTTTGAAAATCAAGACATTGAATTATTTTTCAAAACAATGGATATAATGATATATTTTCTTCTCCAAGGACCCAATGCAATAATGGACTTATAGAAAAGATAAATAGTACCATGCCAGAAATGACTCTGATCATGATTAATGAGTATGAATTACCTATTTAATTTTGGGAAGTGGATGTTAATTCAACTTTTTATATAATAAATATATGTTTAATCAGACCTCCCTAAAAGAATAGTCCTAATAAATTATGGAATATTAGAAACAAAAAAGGTTAATTACATTATAGTTTTTTGTTGTAAATTATTATTTTTTAACACTATGGATAATATTAAAAACAATTATTCCAAGGGTGATGAGGGAATTTTACATTGTTATTCAACATCTAGTAAATAATATTGGGTGTTCTATAAAATAACCAAGATTGTGTAATAATCATTCTATGTAAAATTGTATGAAAAACATATAAATGATACTAATATCCCACATCTAAATCCCAAGTATGATCTATAAATTTTTAATGTCAATGAAAAACATTATAATAATTCGGTGAAGAAAGCCAAAAAATCATCTAGTTGTGATGATAAACATGAAGATGAACCTATAGAAGACAATGAGGTTACCATCCCTTATTTTCATAAATTTATTAGGATTCATAGATAAAATCCTTCAAATGTAGTAGTTTGAGACCTAGATAGAGGAAAAAATACAATATATTCTCTTAAAAGTCAGGTTGAACATCAAGCCATATAGTCACAAAATGAACCCAGCAACATCAATGATGTAGTTGATGTTGAATTCTGGTTGATGGAAATAAAAGATTAAATTAATCAGTTTGAATGGAATAAATATCTGGAAATTGTTGATAGATATAAGGAAACTCTAACTATTGGATGTAAGTGGGTGTTTAGAAAAAAATTTGGTGAGTCTGGCACTATAGTAAGAAATAAATCTAGATTAGTTTCCTATGTTTATAGTCATGAATAGGTTACTAACTATGAATAAACACATCCATATAAAATTAGAGATGAATCCATTAGAATAAATCATTCCTATAAAGAAAATTTGGATTCTGACATTATTAAATGGATGATAAATGTAATTTTTTAAATGGTTATATAGGTGAGGATTTTCTAGTGGAACAATCCCTTGGATTTCCAAATCCCCGTTTTCCAAATCATTTTTTTAAAATTAACAAAAGATTTATATGGTATAAAATAGACTCATGAAGGTTGGTATGGTAGGCTCAGCTCTTTCTTAATTTATAATGTTTTTCAAAAGGTATAAATGATCCCACTATTTTTATAAAAAAATTAAAAAGATGCTTTATAAGTTTAAATTTAATCTAATTATACTATTATTTTGTATTATAATAATATTTGTGAAATTATTTTCCAAAATTATGCGAAATAAATTTGAAATGTGTTTAATGTGTGAACTTAAATTATGTTTTTTTTCAAAATTTTTAAAATAAATACGGAATTATTTTAAATTATATCTTGTACACTAAATGAATTATTAAAAAATTTGGTTAGGATAACACAAAAAGTAGTGATACTCCAAAGATGACTACCTATTTGTTAGATCATTATGATGTTTTATAGTCAATGAATCAAACTAGTTAAAATGTTATGATTGGATGTTTGTTATATGTTACTGATAGCCACAAAATATTATATTTTTTGTGTGTATATATACTTGTCTTAAAAAAATATCAATGATTCTCATTTGGTTAATGTCAAAATAATATTCAAAATACTAAAATATGAAACTAATTTTGGACCATTCTATCCTACAGGAAATTAATCTGACTTATTGAGTCACATATATTAGTATTTTTTCGGTGGTAAGTTAGATATGAAAATTACCAATATAATATGTCATATTTTAGGAATTTCTATAGTATCGTGATGCAGTAAAAAAATGAAAAATTATAGAGTTTACTATTGAATTGAAATATATAGTATTAAGGATTTATTGTGATCAAATTTCATAGATAAAAAACATTACTAGACTATAGGTAGCAGTCCAGACATGTCCCTATAAACTGTGATGACACATGTATGATAATGATTTCGTAGAATCATGTGTCTGATTCTAGGACAGAGAATATTGATTTAAGATATCACCATTTGAGAGATCATTTACAAAAGGGTGATATAACACTACAAATTATTGGGAGTGAGAATAATCAAGATGATGTTATTTAATATACACTATATTATGAGAGATTAAGGTACAAAAAACATGAATTTGGAATGATAAATTTCAGTTAGTCTTTAATTTGAAGAATCCACCATTGGAAAATCCATCATTGGATAAGTAACCATTGGAAAATCCACCATTGGTGATTCACCATTGGAATAATAAAAAACTATTGATCTTGAATTTAAATGATACACCACTGAAATGATACACTATTTGAATGATCTACTATTGGTTGATCTATCAGTATCTATTCTATTTTTGGACCAGTCCTCTTTTTGGGTGTCAAATTTTTTATTCAATTTATTCATTTTTTTATAATTTCAAATCCCTATATGATAAATCATACATGAAATAAAAATTTGAGTCACTCCCTAGAACATGCATACTTCCATAGAATTATTGATGCATCCCTTTCTCACTCGTCCATCAATATACATGCGCTCTTCTTTCACCCTTTGATTTACTATAATGGTGAGAGTTAAGGGCCCTTCAGTGTTATCTAAAAAAGTATTTTTTCAAATGAATAAGTATAAAAAATAATATATTCATGCTTGAGTTGATCTAAGAAACCCTAAGCTTGCGAACATTGTGGTTGTTGTAGGAAAAAAAGTAGATGATGAATATTTTTGTTCAACTAAGTCGTTGGTTCTTAAGGTGATCTTGGGCTTGGGATGTATAGATTAATTCTCTAAAAAAATTGACCATTTTTTCTAAGTTTGGATCATCAGTTATACCAATATGCAGAGTATATTTTTGGAGATGTAATATTCCCTTTGTAGTATGATTGATGGAAAATAGGTTAGTTTTTCTTCAAAATAATGGGAAATGTGTATTAATGTACCTCATAGAGGAGTTTATGATGACTTTCAAGGATATATTCCATGTGATTGTGAAAATTTTTTGTTTTAGAATAAATTATTGGATACTACTAGTGATGGTACGATAAGACAGACTGATGCTACTATGTTAGATGGAGAATGCAGACTCATGCTTAAATTCATTCAGTATATGTTGTGTCCAAGGAAAGGGGAATTCACCACAATAAGAAATCAAGATGATTATTTATTATTACTTATGAAGATATTGGATAAATTAAGACAATCTAGGTATCTTATTATTCACATTATGTATTTATGGAAGTCATATTCGGGGTAAAATTATTTCATTTACCAAAATTTGATTTCATCTCTATTAGGAGACAATGGATTGGATTATAAGGATGAATAATCTGAACTGAAATGTGGTGGATTATGCTTATATTTTGTTACTTGAAAAATGATTAAAGACAATATGAATTCATCAATGAGGAATTGGGCTGAATATAATGATATTATCTATAAGTATTTTAATGTTATAGAAAATATTAATAGGACAAAGAAACTTGTTTACTGTCGATTAGAACTAGAAGATACTATAGTTTATTTAGATGAGTAAGAAGAAGTTGATGTTATTATGGTTGGAGAAGAGGATTTGGACACCTCTACTAAGGAGGGAAGTGATCCTGATATTCCTAATAGCACATTTATGTCATATGGATCTATTAATCTACCTGCTTCTCTCCCTCATAGAGAGAGTATTTTGAATTAAGAAGATGATAGAGAGATTAAGGTCTATAAATATGATTAGTTTAAGAGATTTTCAATGTATTCTATGTTTTTGAAGTTTTAGATGATGAAAATGGTGATGATAGAGATGATTAGGATGTTTATTGTAATTAATCTGATAGAGATAATGATGTCAATTAAGAAGATGTTTTTAGGGAACACTAATATCATATATACCTTATTTTTTATGTTTGATTTTGTTCTCTGTAATTACCTATTTCATCTCGCTCTTCTAGTGATGATACCAATTTTAGGGGTTAGTTGATGGCACTTGGTGAGGGGGAGTAATAACTGTGTTATTTTCGTCATAAAATTGATCATATAGATCGTAGTGATATGTATTTTACTAGAGTTCAAGTAGCATGACCTTATTAGCTAGATATGTTTCAAGGGTATGTAAAAATTGGAGTAGACTACTCAGAGTCTAAATAAGTCATAAATGATTATGGGGATCATTGAGATTCATATGTATGTTTTTATTTAGTAGAGGATAAGGCATCATCCAAGGGGGATCAATCTCTGGGTTCTAAATTTATTGAGATTTTCTATCCAATCTCAGATAGAGATAATGGTAGTATTTATGACCACAAATTTCCACATGATCATGGAGGAAGTGCAGTCTCATATTGTTTTGGAGAAAACCTAAAAAATATTTAGTAGAAGATATTGATTATATTTAGGGGCATCATGGATTTCATTTTGATGTTCCAGCTTCTATATCATAGAATGATGGTGGGGTTATGTCTAGTTTTTAGAGAGCTTCTTTACCTTTTCCTACCACTTCCTTTGTGGCTTAAGATGTTGTGACAATAGCTAATTTAGAGTATTTCAGAGAATGATACATTGCATATTTTAGTGGTATCTTGAGACCCCAATCACCTCATATTACTCAGATTAGTGGACCCGATGAATTACATTTTTTTGAGTTGGTTGCATTCCATATTCATCCCAAAATGATATTCATGATTTCCGAAGATGAGATTGTAAAAATTTCTATTTCTAGTGAGATAGATTCCTTAATATCTATTATTGAGGATATGATGACTTACTTTGCTTCTAGTAAATATTCTATTTTAGAATGTATATATGGATTACCAACTACTGCTTATACAAATTATTCTCCACCTTGTTCAGCCTATATTAATGTTGAAATGATCAGTTTTATATTCATATATGAGCTTCAAGATATTATGGTGATATTTATACATCTCATTAGGAAGATCTACACAATATCAAACAACATAGTGAGAATATGTATAAATAAGTAATTTCTATGAACCGACCCAGTCCATAAAAACGACAAAGAGGTATTCCTGATCCTCCTGAGTTGAAGACCTCTGGTGAGCATAAAAATAAATCTGGAGGGAATTATTTCTCTAAAGAACAATGAAAATTTATACAAAATAAAGCACACAACAATGAACAACAATCCACTGATAAAAATAAATATAGTATATGAAAACAAAATACAACTGAATTTAACAAAGTTGAAAACTAAAACAAAACCAAGGACATTTTCATCTCCAAATGAACTCTTGGTTGTAACAACCTATTATTTCATAGTACGTTAGTTGTTCAAAGTAATTCAATAAATTACACTACATCCAACATCGAGTTCAAGCGCACCGCGACATACCAAACTAGACTTTCAAAACCAATTTTGAATAGTATTAACAAAATATAGAACGTTATATAACCATTATAATAAGAGAGTCCATATTATGAGTTTCTTAGACATAATGTAAGAAAAAATTATTTTTTCAGATAAAATAATTATTTTTTCAAAAAATGAAATTTTACCACATTTTAATGTAGAACCCTTTTTAAATCCTATATTTGAAACTTTTATATATTCAATTTAATAAAATATACTTTATTTTTTGGATCGAGACGTGATAATTTAGATTCAATTTTTTTTGGTGTTTTTCTAATAGCTTTCATATTTTGGTGAATAGTTAAAATAATATATTTTAACTGAAAAAAACATTTCTAATCAAAATAATCGATAGAGCTCAACTATAAATATTTATGGTTTGGATGTATGACTAGATTATATTTTTACCATATAATCCAATGTTAGTCATTAGAAGTAATTTCACTTTGAAATTGGACATAAACAAATGCCAATCTTTTGGTAGTTATTATTTTATAAAAATACGCTTTTTGGTTTTGACAATGGGAAATAATTTTAAACTAATAAATTCAATTTATATGTTATTAATTTGGTAAAAGAGATTTAATTTTTTAATTTAGAATATCAAAATTAGCATAGGGTGAATTTTAGGTATGTTTACGAAAACGTTTAATTTTGGATGAATAGTGAAAAACATTAAGTTAAAGTTTAAAACCGAATTTTTTATCTAAATAATTTTTTATTTTATTTAAATTTATTTTAGGTAAAAATAGATACATAATACATATATAAGTTCAATGTTATACATTGGATACATTTTATAATAATTATAAATATATGTATATATTTTTATTGAACTTTTCACCGTCTTTTATCCACCTCCTAAGAGAATTTGTAAATTCACATAAAACATAATTATACAGCTTCTCTAAATAGAATTTAAAAAATACTATAGAAAATATTGATATCAGTAATTAATATTTGATTCAATAAGATGATAATAAATTTTGGTGAATACTAACTTATTACTTTTCTTTACCTTGGTTCAAAGTAAATAGGTTAGTTAAGGGTAAAAATGGTATTTTTATTACCCTAACACATGTCCTAATTCTATTGGATATGTATAATTCGACCAAATACAACACTAAAAATAAAATATGAACCTCTTTTTTGCACATGGATTAGATTATGCCATTTATTATTATTTAATTCTAATAAGAGTTAAAAGAGTTAAAATCCATGTTTAATAAATAAAACATTTTTAATATACCATTCAAATAGAAAATTAATATAGGGTTATAAATAATATAAATTCAAAAATAAATTTTCATTAGAAAGATAAATAGATTTCATACATAATTTTATTTTATTTATGTTTTTTAGACATTAAATAATTTAATTTAATAATTACACAATGATGATGGAGTAATTACCTATTTTTGAAATATTAAACTAATAAATACTATAAATAGACAAATAAATGTAATTTGAGACTATTATGAATCCATATAATTTTATAGGTAAATATGAAATATTAGAGTCGGTTAGATAAATTTTTTTTGAAGTAATAATGTTGTTATAAATTTAGAAAAAACAAAATACCAAATAGTGTCAAAATTGACATAAAAGAGTATTTAAAACAGATATTATATTATTAATTTATATTCAATTCTTAAAAGTATAATTATAGTCAAAAAGACCTATATAATTATATTTGTATCATTAAACGACCACTTGGGGTTCTATTGGAAGTATATAGTATGTTTATTAGCCATATAATATAGAAAAATAAAGAGACATGGTAAATGTCAAACTATTTAACTCACAGTTAAATCTAAAATACAAAGTTAATATAGTAACACAAACATGTATAAAACATATTCGTTGAGTGGTTTTCAACCCATACCAACCATATACATTAAATAATCTATATTGGATCAATTAGATACCGAAATTGATTTTATTATAAAATAATATTTCTTGTTTTTCCAAAGGTTCCCCTCACCCATCTTATAAAAGGGAACTCCCCATTCACTCAAATTCACACCATCAAAGCCTTCTGGCTCAGCCAAAATCTTCCCAAATACCCTCTCAACTTCCCTCCCTTAATCTTAGAGTCCCTCCTATAGTCAGAAAGCCAACCTATGGATCCATTTTGATCAAATCAATACGAAGAACCTGAAGAAGAGGTAAATATCTCATCACCTCTTTCAAGTTCCTTTCTTCTTCCACTTCCTCTTTATTTGTTGTTTCAATTCTAAAATAATAATTCCAGTATATTATATATACTATGATGTTATTATTAATATGGTACGACCATATTCATTATTCTATCCATCCTTTGAATGACATGTAACCATACATGTGCACGTACGGCTTACCGTCTCCATGTCATGGTGTAATTTTTATTCAATACATTATTATTTGGATGGGTATAATAATGATGTGAAATTTATGAAAATAATATATATAACATGACAATAATTCTGAATATATGATATACCATCCAAATATATATTATTTTAATTTAAAAAAATGATATTGTCGCTCGTGCGTACGTACGGATTACCGTCTCCAAAAATGCGATGATATTCATTACCCATCATATCCATTCAAGAAAAAAGATCATTTTATGATTAAAAACAATGTTCAATGACATGATATCATTCTGGATGTTAATAATATAAATCCCATAAATAAAAATATGACTCACATAACAAATAATATAAAGGAAAACTAATCTTTTAACACTCGAAACGACGATAATACTAAGATATTTTTAACAAAACAATGTTAAAAGATCATATAAGATATAATATTAATGTATATGACTATTGAATAATTTAATAACAATTATTTCACCATTATAAAAGAAATTATCTTACCCTTGACCAAGGATAAAGTACACAGTACGGGTTTTCTTATCTCACTTTTAATTCCATTAGATTTCTATTGTTCACTACTTGTTTATTGCATGTGGTGTGTGTACTACCAATGGTTGTATTCATTGTGTAATATAATTTAATTTATGGTTATTTATATCATCATTGTATGGTTTTTATTAGATGGATGCATGTTTAGTATGCCACCAAATCTATAAGAGAATTTGAAATTTCAATTTCCACTCATTCGACTTTACGCATACGTCATTGATTATTTTACTCCATGATTATGTATGGAATAACTATTCATTTTCATATGTCAAAATTTCCACTCCCCTTTCTGTGGATATACTTTTGATACACATAATCAATCCATTGATAAATTCTCAAGTCATAGATATGAACATGATGAGAGTAATTTTAACTCAATCATTATTTGTTGAGAAAAATATCCAAAAAATTGACGTTGTATTTAAATGAATATGTGTGAATGTACTATTATTTATTTACACTGAATATTCAATCGTATTCAGTGTATTTATATTTGTCACACATAATTATGTAGTTTATTTATTCATAACCTATGGATAATTTCTTTATATGATATTTCATCTCAATTTACATTCTATTGAGACTTTTTGTTGTCATACACCAACTCACTTTTATATTGTCTATATAATGTAATTTGACATAGTATATCATGAATCACTTTATTCTCATGATATTAAAAAAAATTTATTACATCAAATAATTATATTCAAGAGTCTCTATTTTGTTTAGGAACTCTAACTAAAATATCATTTTAAAATGTTTTAATGATTTATTATTCTAAATATTCCTCATTAATGTCCTCATTTTAAAAATGGTTTTAAGTATTTATTTATATGTAAATTATTGTCTTAAAACTAAAATTCCTTTTAAAAGATTAAATGCGGTATGTGACAATTTTATTCAAAAATCCATTTTAGACAGCTTCTTGACAAATAGATTGACTTTTAAATGTTTTCAAGAAAAAGGGGGATATTTCTCTCAAATAGTTTTGATGACTATTTTCATCTATGTAAATATCCTTCATTATTCTCGATTGAGGTTAATATGTTACAATAAAATATTCCATATTGTATTGAATGAGTTATGTTTGACTGTGGATGTGTTATTTTCATATCATTCATGGTTTGTGGATAAAGTATTGACATTTCGTATTCTAGTTTTAAAACAAATGATTATGTTATGTTTCAAAATTTTCATATGAGGATTGCATTGGACTTAGTATGTGACATATGGAGCCTGCTATAGCTCCTCGATGCATCGGTAGATCTCATGAGACAAACTAGTGTCTTGGCACAAGGCCTTGACAAAATCTTATTTTGTAGCCTTGGACTAAGGCCTTGAATGTGTGGTTATGAAAGTCTGGCATTATGCATTCCATCATTATGAAAGTGGCTATTGATATTTCATGTGATTATTAGACATGTAGAATATCAATGTGAAAAATAAACTGGCATTATTTGATTTTATATTTTCCATATAATGCGGAAGTTCATGTTTAAAAGGCTTTTGTTTTAGTCTTATACACTGCCTTAAATGTTTTATTCTTATTTATGAATGTTTCTGCTAGAATGTTATTCTTAATAGTCATCTGAGCTCGCCACATTCTATGTTTTATTTTTCCCAAGAAACAAATAAGTATATTATGACTGACCTTCAGGGACAGTCTATGGGATCTCATTATTTTCTATGGAAACAATGTTGTTCTAGTTTTCCATTTTATGATGTAATGTAAACCTTATGAATGTATCTAGAACTTCCAATGATACCAAACTAATCAATCTTTCGAGACTTGATCTTTTATTATCATGCCAATGATAGATAATAATGCACCAAATCTGGGCTTCTAGGTCGGGGCATTATAGTTGGTATCAGAAGAAGTTTAGTACAAACCGTGGAAACCAGATTTAGATAAACTCTTATTAGAGCACATATCCATAAGATAGACTTTGAGGATTTGTATAGATAAACATCTTAAAATTTTTTGTATTGTAGATATTTTATGATTTTTCCAAGCAATACATCCCTGTCTGGATAAGAGCAGGTAGAGGCGGCTCTGGCACATATGTACCTAGGTGTAAAACCCAAAAACACCACTTTCATCTAGAGCCAAATGAGAACAGGTGCATGAAAATAGGCCTTTCTACAATCTTGGTTACGACACTCTTGGGGGATATTATTAAGATAATTTAAATTTTCTTTACAAACTGATTTGAAGAGTTTTAATATAATATGAGAATAAATGACCTTGGTTAATCCTAAGGTGTTTCAAATTGAAAATATGGTGTCATGATATTCTCTAAATGATTTTATGATTACTGTTACTCACACAATGATTTCTAGTTTTATTCAATGGCTGGATTCCAGGAAATTCATAATAACTTTGAGTATTATGTACAAGGTGTGAATGGTGGTGGAAATTAGCAAAAAAATGGAATTTTGATAGGCGTAGAAGATATCATGTTCATGCCAAATCAGTTCTTCAAAAATATAATAAAAAACATATATATTAACCAACTACTGCATTCATCAAATAAGATAGAAGTGATGAATGATATGAGCTTCAACATTGGAGACCATGGAAAAAAGAATCCTCAATTTCCATCATGCAGAAAATGTGGAAGGAGACACCCATGAAAGTGAATCAATGGATCAAAGAAATTTGTTACGGGTGTTAAATAAGGACATAATGTAAAGAATTGCAGAGTAAAAATGAAAAGTACTATAGAAGAAAATAAAAATGGTCCCAAGAATCCATTTACAGTCATTTTCCATAAATTTTGGGGACCTGGCCATTACCCAAGTGAATTCCCTATTCTATAAGATATTTTCTTGGTAAAAGAGGAAACTATGTGGAAATAAATTGTTGGAGAAATGTTTAAAAGTATTAGTGCTATTTGTTAATGAGATTACATTGGAATAATTTTCACTTGTATTTGTAACCCTACAGTTTGTCATGTGAAAATGATATTTGAGGAAGAATTATCTTTTCTCTTGTAGAATGAGTTATAAAAAACAACTTGGTTTTATATGATCATTCGGTTTGAGGAAATTAAAAGTTATTATATTTTGGGCTGAAAATGAAAGTTATGAGATAAAATTGGTTGCTAAATAATGTTATGGTTATTTTGAGGAATTTATCTAATTTTGGTAATGTTATAAAATATAGTTTTGGATAAAAGGACAACACAAAGACCGTGTGACAACCCATCACGTTGGACAAAGCTGTAGGAATCAAACCCAAAACCAGAGTGCGATTGGGATTTATCACCTACCACTAGACTACGTGAAGTCCCTGGTTAGTGTGACTAAATATTTGTAGTTAAATTATTTTACTGGTCAATAATATGTTTATATGGGATCTTATTTTTTATCAAATGAATACCCTATCTATATGAAAATGATTTGGTGATTAAGTGATAAATGTTATTATGGAAGACGTTCACTCCATTGGGAACACTATATGCCTATGGAAAATATAATACTATGGGAATTCATTTTTGGAGTAATGGGTGATTTTTATCTATGTTTTTATTGTGGATTTATAGTTATTTGGGTTATTTATGGAAATGAATAACCTATAATATAGAATATGTGATTAGGTTAATTACTTTTAAGTATGCGAAATTAAGATTAGTTGATGTAATTTGGAGATACAATTTAATGTGGAAGACTACATAACCAAATTCTTCTATGTTTTGGGTTTCAATATTAGTTTCGATTATATTGAAGGAATTTAAGGACAACTATTTATTGAATGGTATTTATTTAACATTGGGTTATTGATTGTTGAATTTTAGAAACTAAGATTAGTGTTTTTTTCTCTAAAAGAATTTTCTTTTGGGGTATAATCAGATCTTGTACTAACCGTTTTGGTTTTGATTAATTTCTAAATACAAGGTAAATATATAGTTTATCCTTTGTGGATCATGTGATTTTATATATGTTTATTCTAGATATTCTCGTTTGACCATGTCTTCTTGAATACTCATCGTTTAAAAAATGACTTAGTGGTAGAAATTTATTAAATGATGAAACTATACATAAAAAGTAATTATATATCTTAATGTTCGTAGTCAATATCAAAAATAAATTTTTAACTTTAAGAAATGTAACATAAACCATATTTTTTTGTCCGTTTACTTTTCCTACTAGGAAACTAATGAACATTTGTCTCATCACATATTTGTGGTTTTATTATTTTTAGCTTTCTCCGAATCGTTTTTTTCTATCCCTCTTCATCATAACATGACACTTAGTTTATCTTATATATCCCTATTTTCTTATATGGAATACTAGTTTTAGTTATCTTGTGTGACTTTTGAACTTATCTTTCTAACTTTTAGAGTGATAGTTTTATTGACTCTTTTTCTTATGTGGTAATTTCCATTATATTCCCAAGCCAAATTTTAATAATTTATAGGATGCAATTTATTTAAGGAGGGAAGAATGTAACAAACCATGATTTCATAATACGTTAGTTCATTAAAGTAATTCAATAAATCACACTACACGTAACATCGAGTTCAGGCGCACCACGACTTACCAAACTAGCCGTTCAAAAAGCAGTTATGAATAATATTAATATAATTTTTAACTTTATATAACCCTTATAATTTTATAATCCACTTTATGAGTTTCTTAGACATAATTTAAGGAAAAATTCATTTTTTCATATAAAAGAATTATTTTTCAAAAAATGCAATTTTACAGCCTTTTAATGAAGAACCCTTTTTAAATCTAATATTTGAAACATTTATATATTTGATTTGATAAAATAAACTTCTTTTTTGGGATCGAGACATAATAATTTAGTTTCAACAAATTTTTGGTGTTTTTATGATAACTTTCATATAATGGTGAATAGTGAAAATAATATATTTTAACTGAAAACAACTTTTTAAATAAAAAAAAATTATAGTGTTAGACTATACATATGAATGGTTTGGGTGTATAATTATATTATATTTTTAACATTTAATCCAATGTTTTCCATTGGAAGTAATTTCACATTGAAATTGGACATAAAATAATGTCAATCTTTTGGAAGTTATTATTTTAGAAAAATATGTTTTTTTTGGTTCTGACAACAGGAATTAATTTGAAAATAATAACTGGAATTTATATTTTTTTAATTTGTTAAAATAGACTTCATTTTTGAATTCAGAATATTATAATTATATTAGGGTGAATTTTTGTATGTTTCTGAAAACTTTTAATTTTTGATGAATAGTGAATAACACTGAGTTATAGTTTAAAACCGAATATTTTTTAAATAATTATTTATTTTTATTAAAAATAGGTACATAATACCTATATAAGCCAAATGTAATTCATTGGAGTTAGTTTATAATAATTTTAGATATATAAAAATTTTATTGAACTTTTCACCGTCTTTTACCCACCTCTTATGAGAATTTGCAAATTCACATAAAAAATAATTTTACCGCTTCTATGAATGAAATTATTAAAATCAGAGAAACATGGTTGATATCACTAAGTAAAATTTGGTTCAATAAGATGAAAATAAGTTCTGGTGAATGGTATCTTTTTACTTTTATTTACCACGGTTAAAAGTAAATAGGGTAATTAGTGGTAAAAATGATATTATAAATATCCTAAAACATGTATTAATTATATTGTATAAGACTAATTCGACCAAAAAAACCGTAGGAATAAAATATGAACCTATTTGGTCCACTTGGATTAGATTAGGATATTTATTATTATTTAATTTAAAGAAGAGTTAAAAGAGTTAAAATCAAAGTTTAATAACTAAAACATTCTTAATATAGGGTTATACATAAGATAAATTGGACAATAAATATTAATTATAAAACTAATAATATTTCCTACAAAATTTTATTTTACTTATAATTTTTAGACTTTAAATTATTTAATTTATTTATTACACAATGATGATGTAGTAAGTACCTAATTAATGAAATATTAAACTAATTGATACTATAAATATCCAAATAAATGTAATTTTAGACTTTTGATGAATCCCACTAATTATATAGGTTAATATGACATATTATGGTTGGTTAGATTAATTTGGTTTGATGTAGTATTGCTGTTATTAATTTAGAAAAACAAAATACCAAATTGTGTCAAAATTGACATAAAATATTTTTTAAAACGAATATTATATTATTAATTGATATTCTATTCCAAAAAAAATATGGTTCAGCCTAAAGACTTATATAATGATAGGTGTATAATTTATGAATCACTTGGAGTTCTCTTGTAAGAATATAGTTTGTTTATTAGCCATATAATATAAAAATATAAAGAGACATGGTAAATGTCAAACTATTTAACTAAGAGTTAAATTTAAATGATAAGGTTAATATAGCAACCCAAACCTGTATAAAACCTATTGGTTGAGTGCTTCTAAACTCATACCCACCATATAAGTTGAATAATCCATTTTTGATCCATTATAAACAAAAATTGATTTTATTATAAAATAATATTTCTAGTTTTTTCTAAGGTGCTCTCACCCCTCACATAAAAGGGAACACCCCCTTCTCTCAAATTAACACATTCAGAGCCTTTTGGCTCGTCCAAACTATGCCCAAATACCCTCTCAACTTTCCTCAATTAATCCTAGAGGCCCCAATTTAGTCAGAAAGCCATCCTAAGGAGCCCATTTGAGAAAATCAAAAGGAAGAACTTGAAGAATATGTAAATATCACATCACCTCTTTCAAGTTCCTTTCTTCATCCACTACCTCTTTATTTGTTGTTTTGATTATAAAAAAATAAATTCAGTATCTTCTATATACTGTGATATTATTATGAATATGATACAACCATATTCATTATTCTATAAATCCTTTGAATGATAGGTCACCAAACGTGCGTACCTACGACTTACCGTCTCCACGTTGTGGTGTAATTGATATTCAATACATTATTATTTGGATGGGTATAATAACAATTTTTTATTGATGTAAATAATAAATATAACATGATAATAATTTTTCATATATCATATACTATATATTTACATATTATTTTAAAATAGAAATAATTATAATGTCACTCATCCGTACGTACGAATTATCGTCTCCACGAACGTGATGAGATTCATTCCCCATCGTATCCATTCAAGACAAAATTTAATTTGATGATTAAAAATAATGTTTAAAGAGATGATATAATTCTAGATATGAATAATAAACATCCCAAACATAACAAAAATGTCCCACATAACAAGGAATATAATGGAAAATGAATCTGTTATAACCTGAAACAACGATAATACAAAGATATTATTAACAAATAAATGTTAAAAGATCATATATGATATCATATTATTGTATATAATTATTTTATAATTTAACAAAAATAATTTCAACATTATAAAGGAGGTTAAACTAACCTCAACCAAGGAAAACGTACAAAGCAATGGGGTTCTTACATCACTTTTAATTCCGTGAGATTTCTATTGTTACGCACTTATTTATTACATGTGGTGTGTGTACTACCAATAATTGTATTCATTATGTAAATAATATAATTTATGGATATTTACATCATCATTTTATGATCCTTCTTTCATGGGTGCATGTTCTTATGTTTCCAAATTGACAAGGGAATTTGAAATTTCAATTTCCACTCATTCGGATTTACGCATACTTCATTGATTATTTTAATCCAAGATTATGTGTGGAATCACTATTATTTTTCTTATGTCATAATTTACACTCCCCTTTATGTGGATATAATTCTGATACACATAATCACTCAATTTATAAATTCTGAAGTCATTGATGTGAACTTGATTAGAGTAATTTTTACTCAATCTCAATTTGTTGAGTTAAATATCAAATTCATTGGTGTTGTTTTCAAAAGAATATGTTTGAATGTCCTTTGATTGACTTACACTGAATATCCTATAATATTGAGTTTATTTATATTTTTCACACATAATTATGTCATTGATTTATCCTTATACTAATGATACGGTCTGTATAGGATATTTCATATCAATTTACATTCTATTGAAACTTCATTGTTGTTATACACAAAATAACTTTTATCTAGTGTATATAATGTAATTTTACATAGTATATCTTGAATCCCTTTATACTCATGATATTACAATGTTTTTATTACCTCAATTATTTTTATTCAAGTTTCTCTAATTTTTTAGGAACTCTAACTAAAATATCATTTTAAAATGTATTAAAGATTTATTATTCTAAAACTTTTTCATTAACGTCCATGATTTAAAAATGGTTTTCCGGATTTATTTATATCAACATTAATGTTTTAAAATTAAAATTCCTTTTAAATGTTTCAATATGTAATGGGACACTTTAATTGAAAAATCTATTTTAAATGTCTTCTTGACAAATAGTGTGACTTTTAAATGTTTTCAAGAAAATGGTGGATATTTCTCTCAAATAGTTTAGATGATTATTTTCATCTATGTTAGTATACTTCATTTTTCTTGATTGAGGTTAATATGTTACATTACAATCTTCCATATTGTATTGAATGTGTAATGTTTGACTGTTTATGTGCTATTTTTATACCATTCATGGTTTGTGGATAAATTATTGACATTTCGTATGGTAGTTTTAATATGAATGTTTATGTTATGTTTCATACATTTCATTTGAGGAATGCATTGGAATTAGTAAGTGATGGGTGGAGCCCTCTATAGCTCCTTGATGCATCGGTAGGTCTCATTAGAAAAAATAGTGTCTTGGAACAAGTCCTTGAAAAAATTTTATTTTGTATTCTAGGCACAAGGCCTTGACTATGTGGTTATGAAAGTCTGGCATTATGCATTCCATCATTATGAAAGTTGATATTGATATTACATGTGATTATTTGACTAGTATAATATCATTTTGAATAATAAAATTGCATTATTTGATTTTATCGTGGACATATTATGTTAAATTTCATGTTTAAAAGGCTTCTGTTTTAGTCTTATACACTTCCTTAAATGTTTATGCCTATTTATTAAAGTTTCCTCTATAATGTTATCCCTACTGAGCATCTGAGATCACCCGTTTCTATGTGTGAATTTTCCCAAGATGCTATGAAGTATATTATGACTGACCTATAGGGATATTCTATAGGATCTCAGTGTTTTCTATAGAAACAATGTTGTTGTTGTTCACCATTTTTTGATGTAATGTAAACCTTATGAATATATCTAGTACTTCCAATGCTAGTAAACTAATCAGTCTTTAGAGACATTATCTTTTATGATCATGCCAGTGATACGTAATAATGCACTGACTCTAGGATTCTGGGGTCAGGGCGTTACATCGGTTACCACAAACCATAAGACCAAAATGTTCTAAAACAATAATTGGACCAAAAAACCTGAACCTTCAAAACATCTTGGGTCGACCGACACTAACTGGAACAAGAAGGGTTTAACCATAAAAAACTCAGTAAGTAATCACCATAGATTCCATATTTTTCCTTTCTCGAAACAATACATAAACAATATTTTGAAATATATTTATAAAATAAGGTTTTATCAATTTGAAGAACCAAACAGGTCATTCCAAAAATTCCCTTTTTAAAATAACACATGTAGATCTTGCCTTTTGAAAATTTTATTCCATTTTGAAACCCAATTTATAGAGCCAAAACCAAATCCTGAATCAATTATACATGATAAAAATAGGGTTATATAAAAAATAATGTAAATAAAATAAGAACAAATAAGCTATCTAAGCAGGTATACGTAGGTGAAATAGAAAAAAATTTATCATTTAGACAATAATTGTGTGAACTTCATAAATATCTCTACAATAAATCCCTAGACATAAATAGTTTAGACTCATCTATAAGAATATGGTAAAACTCTATAGTTACTAAACAACATTCCAATATACACTTTCCAATCTAGTGTCACATCCCACCTATCCTCTCAAAAAATCATGGAGGCACCAACCCATCTAATCGATGTCGATAAGAAACTATCACTCGAGCCTCTAAATAGCACTGAGGAATCCCATTATATTTGTACATAGTGAATTTGGAGGTCCTCATATACATGGATCATCATAAACCCACTACCACCATTCTTTCCTTTCCCAATATAAACATCTCTGATGTGATGACCTCCTCTTAAGAGGATCCACTATAGAGGTTCCCATAACACATCACATCATAAAAAAATCTAATTCGGCATATACACGATATAAACTTTCAAACCATTTTCCAAAACATGCTAAAATAGGAACTAAGCATGCACATAACATAACATTAAAATGAATTTCCCAAATACTAAAAAAAATTACCTACCAGACCAAGAACATTTCATTTCAAAATTTATTTCCAATACCATTTAAAAAACATAGGTGAAAAAATACAACATTTAAAAAATTCCAAACAGGCCTTTATCCCATATAGAAATCAAATCACACCTCAATGTGCCTAATATAACTAGAATGAGGAAGAACCATTAAAATAATATTAAATTAATTTTCAATCCACGAGCCCATTTAATGTTAATATGATTTTTAGAAGATCTATATTGGAGGGGAAAGGATAAATAAAGGAAGAAGGAGAGTAAAAGGGGTTTATGTAAAATCATTGGTTAAAGAGAAACATTTTTTAAACAATACATCCTCGTTTTTTGTGCCTATCCACATTTTCACCACATGAACATATGGATATGATTTAATATGTTTTCACATCCATCACAAGCCATTGAGGTATTTAAAAAACAATTAAAAAAAGAAACACTAGAATAACACATATAACACCAACCTATGAAGGTCACCATAACTCACACATAAGGCTCAAATAACCACTCAACCAAGTATCAAAATCAATAAATAGACTGAGAATATATTTGAATAACCAAACTCATTTTAAATTTCTAATTAGAATTTATGAAATCATCTTAAATACATATATACATCGGAATATTCAAGAAAACAATTTGAAAAAAATTCCCACCATCTTTCCATCATGAAAACACCCAAACATGTTATACAAACACATCACAAGAAATATTATAACAACATGAATGAAATAATGGGATATTTTAGCATAAGTAGAATGTTTTTAAAAGGAAATTGATAGAAACACCTACCGCATTGATGTGTCGTTATGATGAATCTATTTGGGAATGAAAAATAAATACCCATAGACAAACAACACACCCTAGAAACCAATAATCCGAAAAACAAAACATCAACCCTATCTTTCAGGGTTTGTAAAAAATGAATACAATCAATGGAAAGCCAAATAAAAAATATTTGATATTAATAAGGGAAGTAAAATGGTAAATAACCAAATTAATATACCATATAATTCTTGAGGGAGCTTTAGAGAAATAAGAGGTGCCAAGGGAGAGTGGTTTAGGAGCCCCCTTCTTGTGCCAAAACTGAATAAGGATGATGAAAACTGAAATGGGTAATACATAAGATATAGAAGAGGGAAATTTAAAAGTTTTTAATTACATGTTAAATTAAAAAAACAATTGCTAATCATGCATACCATACTAGATAGAATGGCCACCACACCCAGTTTGGCTACACAGTTTGGAAATCTGTGCACCAAACATGTGATTTTCTCAATCAAATTTTAGATACTCCCTAAATGATTTCCACATGGTTCCTCTTAACAATGTGTTAAGCCATAGACCCCAACCACCAATCCACATGGTTTCTCCCAATCCTCGCCAATTTTTCCCAATGAATGCATCAGCTGTGAAAAGAAAACTGTGAAATAATAAATTGAACTTAAATCACCCTCTACCATAACAAGACACATGGTTCCCCCTAAAACCATGCATGAAATGTGTGAACAAGGCCTAAACTAACTAGGAAACTCAAATACTCAATAATTTTGTCCAGGAACGCGACCCAAACATCAAACAAATGTTAAAAATACAAGAAAACTATAAAATAAATAAAATATCAGGGTCTAGATGTGACAATTCTCCCCCCAAAAAAACATTCCACCACCATGAAGTTACCAAGACATATTAGAACCCCAAACTCAAACTCAGAACCGAATAAGACTGAACAAAACCAAGATCCTTTATGTATATTATTTAACTCTACAAGTCATAGATAATCATATCATAGGAAACCCACATCAAGGAGAATCGTGAAGATATATCTCCCCGCCAAAAGAGAGAAACTTATACTATGAAACTGTCATCGGGAAACCCTACATGAAGTAACCCAAAACATATCCTCACAAGATGAAAAACACAACCAATAGAACTGGGAACTCCCTACCAAGTCAAAGGACCCCCCCCAAGGGGGCATCAACAAAAGGAACTCTGATGTAAACAACATGCTAAACCAAATTCATCAATTCTTCACGACACACACATCTCTAAAATTATAATAACTAAAAACTAAAATAGTTCCAATAAGACAAAAACATAAGAAATAATAACAAATTGATTATTCACAATATAAAATGGTATAACCACTATAATTACAAAATAGAAAAACGACCATTATTTTTTCAATAGAGTGGAACATACAATAGTAAAGAAAACTATAACATAGAACTTAACCATACTCCACAATGATATTGGCAACAAAAATATTGGCCAACCAATCTACTAGACTATTGATTCTGGATAGTATCAAGAGCCTCCCTATGGGTCCTATGGCAGGAGCACTAATATCCAAAGCATCTGATACCCCGTGGTAAAGAGATGAAGATCTTTAAATAAACAATCCACTTTTTGGTAGTGATATATATATAACCAATTGAGATGACTCAATCAATAATTCCATACAAATTATATTTTCTAAGACAAAATGAACAAGGCAATATTTTAATACAGTAATGGTGGGAGAAAAAAAATAAGACTCGAGTGAATTCATATTTTAGTAAAATATCATTCTCCAACACTCAATTTATAGTCTATGTGGTGTCATCATTGGGAATAATCAATGAAAATATTAGTAATTGTTTTCAAAAAACCACTAACCACCTTATTTTTTAAATGTTAAAAGAACAAAACCACTAATATAAATGATTTAAAAATCCAAACTTAACCGAATCTTGAAGAAAGAATCCTAGAGTATGATAGTACACTCATTATAGGTTCTTCTGAAGGAAATAATCATATACAAGAAACAAACATCTTAATAAATACACATTATAAATAAAAAGTAAACACATCAAGCAAAAACTAAAACCCAAACTCAAATCACCATTTTGACCTCATTTTTAGCATTTCAATACCATGATACCATCAAATGTGATTCTAAACACAAAATCAAAACACTAATAAATTTCTCACTCACATTTCCAAAAAATCAAATTCCCCCTTTTTGAAACACCAATTTTTATAAAAAAAACATAAATACCCACTTTTGGAATTCCATGATGTCTTACATATATACATACTTTTGATAGGTTGATCACCCATCCACACATACAACACATTATCCACATTCCACATGTGTACACTAATATATGTGATCAATCATTGATACACCAAGGGTTAATTTAAAAGACATATCATTTAAAAAATAGATAACTCACACTAAATTATGAATTCCCGACCAATTTGAAGTCACCCATTGTCATTAAAGAAACAACATTAAAAATTCCCAATAAAATTTCATTTCACAAAAAATAAATTATTTCCAAAATCACAAAATTATTTAAAAAACAAATTCAATTATTTACATCGAATCCACACATTCCATGATAAAAACCATTTTTAGAAATCATTCTAATTTCAAATACCTTTTTTTCTAAAAACCAATTTAATTTTATAAATTCCCTCATTGGAACTAAAACTAAACCAAAAACATATCTCACACCAAAACTCTAAGAATGAAGAACTAGTGTCTATGCCTAACCAGGAAACATGGATTAGCATACTATGCCTTGAGTAAGTATCAACCACAATAAGTATATTAAACACAATACTCAAGATACACTTGGTTTTCTACTCAATTCATGATCATTGCATAACACTGGCCCACTTCCACTATCATCCCCAATCCACACAGACAAAAAAAAACTGAAATCCTTGACTAACCTTTCATGATTGAGGCTCTGGATGATCAAAGTCTCATGATGTCCATCCTAAACCTACTAATAATGTCCTAGTAATACTTATCACTAAGATACATCAAACCCCAAATAACAAGGTCCTTCTACGATACAATTGTTTCAAAAACCTAGTCCTCCTTCAATTAAACATGACACCCCACACGATCTGCGACAAGGAACATAAGGAATTTCAGATCCTACCGAGATGGACACCGGTGCCAAGAATCATAGATAAATTTTTATGGAATGATTTTTTCCAACAAAACTAGGGACAACTAAAAAAATAAAGTAAAAAACATGGAACTACAATCCATTAATCAAAATAGTGACATCAACAGGATCCAAAATTCAACTGAACTGAATAAATATGAAAAAAATAAAAATCAAACCAAATAAAACATGATCTCCATGTGAGCTATTTTTCACTACCAACCACAATAAAAACCTACTCAAAAATCATAATTGGACCAAAAAACATGAACCTTCAAAATAGCTCTGGTCTCCACACATCGAGTGGCACATGTAGGGTTTGATCTCAAATAGCGTAGAAGGTAGTGACCATCGATTCCATATATTTACGTTTGAAAAATATTCCATAAACCCTATTTTTAAATACATTTAGAGTATATGTTTCTATAAATTTAAATAACAGAACACAAATTTACTGAAATCCCCTTTTCAAAACCACAGACATACTTATTCTATTTTGAAAAAAAAAATCCACTACAAAACCAAATTTTTAGAACCAATACCAAACATGAATATATTATAGATAGAAAAAAGGGGTATTACAAAAACTAAAGAAATAAAAACAAGAATGAACATGATAAAAAAATTCGGTAAAATAAGTTTTGGAGAAAAAAATAGAAAATACAAATAATTATCATGGGGATTTCTTAGACATGTCTAGAATAAATCCTTGGTCATACTCAGTTCGGATGCAACATCCAACAAATAGTGAAGCTTTATAATCAATAAATAGCTAGAATATCTAAACTAAACAATCTAGTAAGAGATCCCACCTAACCTCTTTTTAAATAAAGTGGTACTAACACGTTTTATTGGGGTCAATAAGAAACCCTCACTCAACCCTCTAGACGTTTCCCACATATCCCACAATAACAGTACATGGTGAATGTGCAGATCCTCACACATCTGGGTCAATTGATACCCACTGAAACTGTTCTATCTTATCCCAAACACTAACACCACTATCACAATGACCCTCTACTAAGAGGATCCACCATAGAGTCCTCGATCACACATCACATCATCGAAATTTATAATAGGGAATACATTCCATACGATCATTCAAAACATTTTTCCAAAATATGATAAAATACAAAGAGATCATAAACATCACGTAACATTAAAACAAATATACCTATGACAACATAAAATTCCAACCGGGCCTTTGACATTTCAAATTCAAATACATTTTTAATACCATTTTAAAAAAGGTGAAATCATAAAACCAACACAAATTGAAAAATGGTCCTTCATAAATTTTTGAAATAATACCACACCTCATGGTCTAAAATGGGCCTTTCATTCATAAACACCTTTGAAAATAAATATAAAATAATTTGGAATCCATGATACCTTCTAATAAATATAATATTTTAAAAGATACATTTTGGAAGGTAAGTGATAAATAAAGGAAGACGGGGACATAAAGAGGTTATTTTGAAATCAGGAGTTCAATGGAAACATTTTTTAATCAATCAGTCCACATTTGTGTGCATATCCATGTGTTCACCCTATACATTCATGGATATGCAAACATATGATGGAAACATCTTTCTCAAACCATTTTGGTAGTCAAAAAACAATTCAATGAAGCACTAAATCAATTATACATATATCACCAACCAACGAACGTCACCATAAAGAAAACAGAATAATCAAATCAAAACACAACCATGATACAAAAACCAAACCAATGATAAAAACACTCTTCAAATTTCCAATTTTTTTTAAATGTATTATTTGAATATCAAAATACACTTTATATACATCTATACTTATTCATATTCATGAATACCCATAGATAAAAAATTCATACCAACATTCCGTAATGAATACTAAAAAACAATATATACTAACACATCACAAGAATGGTTATAAAATCATGAAATATTCTTGGAATGTTCAAGAAAAAATTTAATTTTTTGGAATGGAAATGAATGGAAAAATCATCCTCAATGATCTGAGTTTTTATTAAAATCTTGAGGAAGGAATAACTAATCCCCAATGGCAAACCACACACCATAGAACCAAATATATCAAAACACACATCAACCCTATACTATAGGGTTTGGAAAAAAGGGGATAAACCCAGGGAAAACAAAATAACTTATACAGGAGAGGAATACGAGGAGAAGAATTTTCATAACAAAAAGAACCTACCTTATAATGTTTTAGAGAGCTTTAATGGAAGAAGAGGAGTAGTGGGATATGGGGTTAGGATACCCATTCATGCACTAAAACTGGAAAAGGAGGAAGAAAGTTGAAATTTCGTAAAACATAACTGGGGTGGAAGATAATTTCAAACAATTTAATGACCTGGTACATTCAAAAAGTTTTGTCCCACGGTTTACAAATTGGGCTCCAAACATGCACGCCATACAAGAGTGAAGTGAAACCTCATAGGGTTTGTCCATATGTTTTAAAAAACCTTGTTCCCACCATGTGATATGAATATGTAAAATTGTAGATCCTCCCTATATACTTGACACATGGTTCCTCCTAATCGAGCACAAGTTGTGTGTCATTCCCTATTCCCTAACCCCCATGCCACACATTTATTTCATGGCCGCACATGGTTCCTCCTAACTGAGAACAAATTTTTGCCATTCCCTAATACCCAACCCCAAGGCCACACATTTCCTTCATAGCCTCACATGGTTTCCCTAAACGATGTGATATCATTGAAAGGGTATCCATACAGGAAGAAATTGAACTGAAAACACCCTATTCCTTCATAGGATGCTTAATTCACCCTGAAACCATACACATGGAAAAAAATCACTAAAAAACTCCAAAACACAAAAAATTTCTCTAGGAACTCAATATGAACATAAACCAAACAAATAAAATAAAAGAGAAACCAATGATGGTGTTTAATAGTAAGAGGTTGTTTGAATGACTACCTATGTGATAGTGAAACAACTGCCAAGATTGTCAAATATTATCTTTATAGTTTATATATACAAAATTAAATGAATTAGCACCTTAATTTTCTAATGGAAAATAGATGAATCTACATATTACAAGGTAATTCAATGAACACATGTACTAACTCAAGGCTATGACCCATCTTCTCATATTATTCAAGGATGTGAAGTAATAATTATTTTGTTATATGAAGATAGGTTGATATATTATTATGGATTCTATGATCCTCAAAAAGCCTTTCTTATATTTCTCTAGATCGATAGAGGTTTCACCTATGGAAATTTGGATATAACCCTTCACTAATGAACAATACTCTGATTCTACACCTCCTCAGATCATCCGTTGAATATTTCTCCAGCTAAAGATGTTTGAAATCTAATACTAGTGTCGATCAACGAGCTACCACATACACTATTAGAACCCTGAGCCTCAACAACAGTGCCTCCTACATCTAAAAAATGAAAATAACTTATGGATCCTACATGTTGACTTATAAGTGATTCATATTAGTCTTAGAATTTAATAAGGAAACATTTTTATTTTCACTATATTTATTTTATGTTATAATTTATTTAATTTTTCTATTCATAATGAATATCTATTATTCGTTATGAGATATTTATTTATCATTATTCTTTACTTTCATTTAATTCTTATATTTGAAAAAAGGTGATAAATTATTAGGATATAATTTATCCTTTCAATCATTGATTTATTTTTGAAACTCTATGTCCATATTTATTTAAGCCGTTTTTTACTTCTCTTTCAAACCTTACATCATTTTATATCTCATTTGTATTTTGAAATATTATGTTGGCTGTTAATTTTCAAAATCGTATATTTTTTATAAATTTTGTTATATTTATTGGTTATAAAATTCCATGATTTTTTTATCATCACAAAGGTTTGTATTATTGCCACATAATTATTTTAATGCTCATAAATCATGTTTCTTATGTTACTGATGTGCTTGATTATTCATGATAGAATGTCATTTTATAAATAAAATTTGGATTTGTATAGAAAATAAATACCATTATTAAAAATATTATACCATTAGTATAAATGTGATAGTTTTAGTACATATGTGATGTCGTCAATTCAATATTTCTACTACCAGAGTTATTCCACTATGAGATACCAACCACCACCATGCATATGCGAGTTCTAGGAATAAGCTACTACTAGGAATGAGATACCTTCATATTTTATACCATTAGGATCGTTACAACTATTTCTACTTTTTACCACTATCCCATGCTACCTATGAGTTCTAATACTGATGGCTATGAAACTGTTAATGTTTTCTTCCATCAAGGATGATCCATCATTAGTATTGTTACAATTTCATTTCATCTTAATTTGAATTTAATTATTCCAACAGATAAATTATGGAAGCTAATGAATATTTCTTCATGTTTTTTATAAGTATTTTCCCTAAACAACTCCAGATACAAAATGATAAAAAATAAGATATATTTTAATTTTCTATTCAGTATGTGGATTGAGAAAAATTAATTATTAATATTATTAACTGGATATATTCTACTACCTATCTATATATTTCCTATATCACCCTCATATATGAGTGTGATATATACAATAGAAATATTCTAAAATATGAGTGTGAAAGTGTTGAACATATAGAATATCAATTTTCTTTTCTAATACTGAATCAAGAGAACACATTTAATTCATCTACACACAAAAAATGAGAACTCCACAACACTCTATTTTACTATAAATTTTGTAGAACCTATTCAATATCCTCACCAATATAAATCTGAGGACCCTCAAACATCTTGGGAATTATATATAGATCATCACTATATTTACCTATCTATTTTTATTTTCCCCCTCTATTTTTTCATTTCCTTTATGAAGTGTGTTTTATTGATCTATATATCTACACACACTAACACCTATGCTTAAACTATTTAATACCCAATATTCACTCAATAACTTTTTTAAATTTTCCAATGGATACTATTTAAAAAGTCGGTATATGTCTTGTGTTGTATTTCATCCCATGTATTAATTTTGAAGATTCATTGATTATGGAATTCTTGTGTTGTTGTTTGTATCCTAATACATCTTGTGGATAAAATTATTGGTTTTTATAATTTTCCCTCAAATGGGTTAATTTCATATTTAGTGAATTAGTTATTGGATTCAGGCTAAAACCTTTGTTTACTCTAATCCTTGTTTTTTCCTTAATTTAAAATACTAAATATCCACTTTTAATTAATTTGTAAACAAAAAATATAATTAGATAATTAATCTTAATATGTGTTTATATGAATAATCTAATTAAGAAAATTGAATTCAAAAGTTAAATTAATTTTAATTTTGTATCTAACACCTAAAAATGTTTTTAGAAATATATTAAAAGATCAAACTTATATTAAAGATATATTGTTATTAACTGGTTTCTTTAATTAAATTGAGATATTTTTTAAATCATTTTTTATATAACATTAATTGAAAACTCAATTCACACCCAACTTTTGATTCTCACTCTAACCAACTAATTTTAATCATTTATTACTCTTCTCCATTTTTATTCATAAATGAAAATATATATTGTTTTATATGCTTATTTTAGCACTAAAAATCAGAAATGGTAGAGGTATATAATTTTATTCATAAATTAAGTTTTGAATATATTTTAGGAAATTTTATTTATAGTTTTATGATGATAACATGAACAAATGTTTTTGTTTGAGAGGTCTATTGTTTGGTATAATCAATAATTTCCCAGTTTATGGTAATTTTTTGGATATAATATTAAAGTAATCTTGGATGACTGATATTTTTCAAATACACATATCCATTCAATTTGTAACATGGTATGAATAATTTATATTTAGGTTATCATAGATAATTTCCCCTTAATCATCATTGGATATCAGAAATATTTAATGATGAACCTTAGAAGAAGTTCATAGAAGAGGTTATATATCTTATCTGAGTTTCCATATTTAAATATATTTTATTTAAGAAATTTTCTTGGTATAAATAATATTAAAAATAATGTATGTGATAGTATCACTAGTATTCTGTTTTGAATTCTTATAAAAAAATATGACATAAAATAAGGGTTTGGAAAGGTTTTATTAGGATTCATTGGAGATAAGATATGACACGATAATAGAGTAAAATTATATTATACTTTTAATTTATCCTAAATTCAAGAATTATATACAGGGTAAATAATATCACATTATAAGTATTTTATTTCAACAAGTTCTATAAAGTGAAAGTCAACTAATATTTGGGAATTTTTTCAATAAAATACCTTATGTTTAAGGAGATAAAATCACATGATTGCAATATGGTTTTGATGTTTACCTATTTTGGTGTCTATAGGTTCTTTTTTATTCAATTGGTTGTTATCTATGATTATAAAATAATGTTATTTATTTAAAATTATATGTATTAATGTCGTTGAACCTAGAATATAAAATTCATGAGGGGTTGCATTGTATGAAAATTTTTAGAATTTTAGATGTGTTTCTCACTTACTTTATTTTAAATATATCATTTAATATTTCAATAATAATATTAGTTATAAAGATACAAAAAATAGCATAAAATTATATCATCATTACTAGTGGAAAAATTGTTATTTCAATAAAATAATCATTATTATCATCCCACTAGTTCAAAAATAACATTTTATAAAGATAATATAACCATTCTTGAAAATAATTACTCATGGGGGTGGGTAGGAGAATGTAGTTATCATGGATAAAATTATTATCGAAATGTTCAAGGAAATGAATGAATATAGGTGTATATTATAAATGATTAATATAGAAAATGGTGTACCAACTCAAACACTCCACAAAATATTAATGATTCTTGATATAATTGTAGTTCAATGGGACACCTTTCCAAAATTCATAGAATAGTAGTGAAAATATGGAATCTATATAAAACATATTTTTATGACTATAAATGTGTAAAAAGTTCCACTAATTCATCCAATAATTAAATAAAAATAATATTTGTTTCACTGAAAAAAATGGTTCTTCAAATAATGATTTTACACCCCTTGAGGTTGGAGATTTCACTTGTAATTTTCAATAAAATGACAGCTAGAAATAACTCAGAATATTTTTCAATAAATATGATTATATTTAATATGATATTTTCCCCATGAATTAAAATATATTCATTTGTTTTTTATTGAATAATATATGTTTTTTTTGTAGTAATGTTAGTATTTTTCTTAATATTATTATTTTTCTTTAAAACACTAAAATAAATTTAGAAAATTAAAATTATGTAATAGAAAATTCTATATTACATAGTGGTATGAAGAAAAAAATAATTATATATATATATGTTTTTTAAATAAAACTATATTGATTTATAATACATTACCAGGTTTTGAATATTTGATACAACGGGGTGGTAAAGAAAGACTTGGTCTACCTAATAGGATAATGTTCATTATATAGGATGATTTTCCCCAAAAGTCAATGAGATATTTTTATGGGTCAATGGTATATACTATTATGAGTTTATAATTAGTTTTTAACTAATGAGAACAATAATAAACATCTCATAAAATTAATAAATTAGGTAAGAATCATGTATAAGAGAAAATGCAAAAATTATCATCTATATTAAATTATACTTATATAAATTCAAGTGAAACATGTATAATAGTAATGAATAAACCCAAAAAATGTTCATTTTCATAATTAAAAAATTGGTCATTCTGGTTCCTGACTTATACAAATAATAATAGAAAACAATCAAAAAAAATCTATGAAGTACATTTAATATCATTTCAGTAAATAAAATTATATGTGATGTTTTTTCTCTTTGAGAGTTTATTACGAGATCATCGCCAATTAAGATGAATTATAAATTTCATAATTTTCATCGATGAATTAAGTCGGATATGTATAGATAAATTCATACACTATGGTAAATATTTTAATTATTTAGCTATATTGATATGTGATTCAAATAGATGGCCACATATATATTTTATATCAATATTCAATATAAATGTTTCACAATTTCGTTCTCTTATAATTAAATTTAGAAAATAATGTTTGAATTTTGTCATAAAGATTGTAACACATTATAATATTATTGATTTTATGTCATAATATTTCAATGATTATTTTATTATTGTAATAATTTTAGAAGAGAATCTATTTACCCATCTATATGATCATAATACTTTTGATAAATCATTTATTAAATTGTTCCACTGTATTTTTATACCACTAGTAATGGGAAAATTTCAATTTACATCATTATAGGGTAATTTAATATTATATTCAATAAATTCAATTCATATTATTACAAGTGCATAAAATAATTAGTCCACTAGAATTAGTATTTGGTTAGGATCTTGATGTCTTCCAATTGATAATTTCATTTATTTCATGTATTGATTGCTCCCCTGGAATATAAAAATGGGCCTATAAAATTAGTCGGGAATTCATGAGAGATATGAACCCCCATCAATCATTAAATACATTTTAGCCCAAGCTGATGATATGTTTAAATCTGGTTTTTATGATTATTTCATTAATGAATAAGTGTTTCAAACATTAGCAGAAAAATCAAATTAAAACTGGTAAAAAGTTTAGTAATTATCAATTATTTATATACACACCCAAAAACGAGAGTTATAAATGAAAAATATTTTTCAACTATATGAATTGGTAATTCAATTTATATATGAATTCACTAAAATAAATGTATTGAATAAATTAGACATACCAATTATGTTTACTTCAGTCAAAATTGATTTCTAATGGAATCAATTTATAAAACACTAAAATTTTCATACATATATTTCATTAATTAAATATTGTGTTCAATATCTTTTAACACATGCAGAACCGAACTAAAAAATGCCTTGAAATTTTATAATAAAAATATAATTAAAACATTATTCAATATATATATATATATATAATAATAATTTATGATACATACATTGTAATATTATGTTTTTATTGAAGATATTTATGTATTAGGAAATAAAAAATTACCGTGATATGATTAAAATCATTCTATAACATCCAAATATTTTATGAATCATATTATTTACATAATTAACATGTTTACAAATTTAAAAAATTCCAATATGTTCAAGGATGTGAAATAGATAAAAAAGTAGTAAATTACATGATATGAATTAAAGTAACAACCATTTATTCATTCGTAACAAGATATTAAAACAAAATAACATGAAGTTAAGTAATACACAACATGTGATAATAATCATCATGAGATGATACATTCATTAAATGTGTATAAATTAAAAGAGGACAATAAATAGAAACAAATAAAATATTAAACACTAGTAGATCTCATATATCATATTCACCTTTGTGTATCACCAATTACCAAAGAAAACATAAAATGAGTAAGGATATCTATAATGTAGAAAACATATTGGTAGATATAAAATGCAAGCAATGGAAATTTTAGGTTTGAATGGAATAAATATAATAAGACTATATATAAAAACAAAATAAGGTTGTTGAAATAATGCTAATTAAGAATATGGGCATTATAGATATTTCTAATAGATATTCATCTAATGTGTATACTAAAGTGATTAATTGTTAAAAAAATATAAATCACAGTGAAATAAAAATATAACAATAAAATTTTATGAATATATATATGTGTGTGTGTGTGTTACTTATAAATAATAATAATAGTAATATTTTTAAAATATTTTATGATATATATATGTCTATGTCTATAAATGAAATAAAATTAGCAATATCAAAGGGGTATTAAAATCAAATTTTATTATACAAATAAAAAATTATTCGTATATTTAGATAGAGTTTTTAGTATAAAAGTAATATTAATATTTCAAGAAATGTTTTATTAAGTATTGTATATTTTTTACAAATAAATTTCACTAAAAATTTTAAAATATTAATATATATGAAATAAATATTAACATCACATAAATTATAAGGTAACATGAAATAATATTAAGAACAGATAATGGTTTACAATGTAATTTTTCATTAAAAATGTTTTGTTTATAATATATATTTATTCTTTAAAAGATAAATATATAAATTTAAGAAAATAAAAATTATAAAATATAATTAATAATGAAAGGCATTAAATAAAAATTATATTAATACAAGTTTTCTTGTTTTTTCTAATATAATTAGTTTTGGTGAATAGTAAAATTATTGATTTTTCTAATACAATGTATTACTTTTATAGTAAAAGAATGACCTAGAATTTTAAGAAATTATTTTTATATGATAAATATAAATTTAATAAGAATTTTAACTCTTTTTAATGTACTATATTGAATTTATAAACACATGTTTAGTAGTTTTTAAACTCATGTAATACTTGACACGAAAAACTGTTTCTACATGGTTATATAAAAAATTAGACTTTATCACTTTTATAAATGTAATATAACTAAATTTATTAAAAATATTAATTCATTATTTAAATCTTATCTAAAATATTCAATTTCATTTTTATGCAAAAAAATAATATTAAAAATATTTAAGTAAAACATTATGATAAATGCGAAATAGATTTTTAAAAATAAATTTATTTTTTAATATCATGTATTTTTTATGTAATAAATAAACATAAACAATTTAAATGATAAATATAATATTATTTTTAGATATAAATACAATTATATAATGATACATTCAACTGGTAATCAATACTAAATAAAATTACGAACATACAATGGTTAAAAGTTGTTTTTATACAAAAATAGTTTTTCTTATATTATATATTGTAATTTAGAATTTTATATTCACATATTTTTAAATTAAATTAGAATAAGTTTAAACTAAATTTAGGCAAAAATAAAAAATTTATGTAAGGTTTACATTATATTTGTAATGAAATAAAAATTACATAGTTAAAAATTAGTTACTGAGGTAAAAAGCATAATTTAAAAATGTAATAACATATGCTAAAAGACTTGAACCATATTTAAAACATGTTTTTTATGGATTTATTGAGGATTTATCGACCTAATACCATCATATAGTACATTATTATGAAAATTTAGACTCATTGAATATGGATTTGTATAATTATATCATGGATGTGTAAAGGTTATTCCAAAAAGTTCCATATTATTCACATATAAAAGGGGATCACTTCATCCCCTTCGAGGATAAACTTACCATTCAAATATACATTTATCATCTTCCCAAATTAATTCATCTACAATATATTTTTTCTTCTTTAATATCATTATCTCTATAAGATTGCTTATTTCCTTCACCATTTTATAGATATATATGAGAAGATCAAGTCTCCAACATTGGTATTTCCATTTTCATAGTAGATTATACGTAATATTCTTCATAAAAATGTATTATATGAAAAAAAGATAATTAAATATTTATTATTTTAATTATATATTATTATATTAATTTAATAACAACTATTTATTCTTCTCTATCCGTTAAGAAAAAAGCGTCATTAGTGCGTTGCGCAAACTACCACCTTCCAAAAGTGACATTTTATATTTTTCATACAACATGTAATGGTTGTTTTTAATTATGGGGTTGATAAATAAATGTTATATCTATAATATTAATTTGATTGTAACATTTTAAAGTATAATATAACTTACTAACCTCTCATTATTTTGTAAATTAAAATGTTAATGATGTGTTGTTTATACTACTTCTTACATGAAAAATGTTTTTATCATTATTTTAATTATATATCCAATCCAATTAAAATATTATTAATCAACCTATAAACTTATAAGTAAAGTAATTTACCCTATGTAATCTTTATATTAAATAATTCCATAACCATAATCTCCCATAGAGGAATAGTATGTTCATGTTAAGGTTGGTTTAACCACCTAATATAATATTTCTATAAAAATATTCCATTGATGACTATGAGAGCATAAATAATATTATTATTTTAAGTGAATAATTATTTAATTATATTAATTTTATACTATAATTGTTATATTATATGTTAATTAATTATGATAATGTGATCTTCAATCACTAAAACTACCAAAATAAGTTTATAGTGATTAAACATTTAACCAGACATAAGAAAAAATAGTATGTAAATAAATATAATATGATAATACATGTTTCATATTAAATTAAGTATATAATATTAAAATTCCTAATAATATATATAATACAATTAATTTGATTATTCAGGAAGTTAGGCATGCTAGAAGAATGAATCTAAGGGAATATAAGGTATTCATCTAAAATAACTTTATTTCAGAATAATTTTTTTTATAAAACTAATTTATATTAAATTTTATGTATAATACGAATTGAATATGTAATATCATGAATTATATTTATCTATGGCATTTTGACTTCCAATTATTGATCTCTCTCTTTCAATGTGCTCTCATTACAATGTTTTTTATGCCATAGGGGGTTTAGTCACAACTATCCTTCATTGAGGCATGATTTGATATTATAAACCAGTAATAAATTTTATGTTGTATCTACATCTACCATGAATCAAAATATCAAAAATTAATTTTGAACATAGAAAATTACCTTCCTTTAAGGATCATTATTATTTTGGGCTACAATTGATGTCTTTTGTAAAATACGAAGGTCTTTTATAGGTCAGTCAAATTTCATGAGTTATAATGTTTCTCATTGTGATTCTTCTATAATTTAATGTTATATACACAATTTATTTCTTGGGATAATCATATTTGATTCAAATATTTCTTATTTGTGACTAATTTTATTTTTTAAAATTAATCTATATTATGAATAATTATTATACTCTTAAACGACATTATCCCCTCCTTGTGAATAATATGTATTCCCTCAAACATTATCATTTTTAATTTGAAATAGAAATTAATTATACCTCATATTACCATTATAATTCACATATTATATTTACATAATTAATTTTCATCATCCATTTTATAATTTGTAATTTCATAAAAATTATTTTAAAATGTTCTTCCTTCTATGATGATTTTATGGATCATCTATACCTATTTACTAACATAATAATTAGACATCTTCTTTATTTTTCTCCCTTTTATGAAATAATATTCTCATTGAAATATTATATTTTTTATTTATATTTTCATAAATATATAAATAATCATTTTTTTATACATATTTTTGTTCCATTTTAAATTCACTCTTTTAAATAAACCTAATTTATGGGAACATATATATTTCTCGAACATATCAAGCTTCCCAATCATCAAATAATTTTTATCCATGAATAGATTCTATAATTTTATATTATTTTATTGAAATCTTACTTGGTTAAATTCCAATTTTTCAAAAAACAATTGGTTTTCCTTATTTAAAAAAATCATCTAGTTATTTAATAATTATATCCCATGTGATTTGTTTATATAAATTTTTCTCCTAGATCCATCTAATGAATATTCTGTTTTGTAATTCCATTTTCAAGACATATGTAATTTTTAAAATTATTAAATTACAAAGTAATTTAATTCCTTCTAATTGGGATATTATTTATGATTTATTATTTGGTTAAATATTCAATCATAATTATTAAATCCACCTTCTTCTCATAGGTTTGATCATGCTTATGATTCGGGTAGGTTTTTTTCTCATGTGTCACACATATATATTATTTTAATTACATTATGGGTGAGACCAGAAAAATATAGACCTACAATGATTTCAGTAAATATTTATATCTCATTAGATGTTATCTAATGGATTTTGGAGTGAACCTAATCCCCAATGGGAGTTTTTCACTATTTTTATGGGAATGGGGAGTGAGACCAATCCACAAAAAGTAGTTTTTGACATTAAAATGATAATCATCAGAGTAACCCAGGACTCATATTTATGATGTATTTTTTTTGTTTCCACATATTTGATGAATACTTGATCTTATGATTCCATTTATATACCCTATGATTCTATGCTTATGATCATCCTATTTATGATATCATGTGATACATCTTGAAATTCATGTTACGAATTATATCCATAGATTTCCCTTACTAGTCTTTCTAGATCATGCTTTTCCTTATGTATATCCCCAATGGAATCCGTCTCAATTTTTGAAAGTTCATTGAGAGTTATGATTACTGTGTGTAGTTTTAAATAATAATGATCTTTTTATGTGTAATATGATGTGGTTCTAAATCTAATCATCCAAATACCTTGGACCTCAAGAACCTTAGTCATTATTTGTTGAAAAGAATTAATTTTTTTTTCAAATAAATAGTTTTTAGGTTTTGGATCACTATAGTTTGTATTATAGAAATATCATTTTTTTAGATTTAGATGAGATAACCTTGGTGAAAACCCAAGAGATCAGTCTGTATAAAAGAAAATGTAATATAATTTTAGAATGTTATGAGTAAGTGTTTCTACATGAAATGACATCCCAATATATATACAGAAAACTGGATATAGATGTTGAAAATATTAACATCGGGGTAATCAACCTAAAAGGGTATGGTTGATAATTAATTCAATCATCACTCTGATACTTGATGAGTGGGAATAATACTAAATATCTGGAAAGAAAATACTGGGGAAATTTTTTTTAAATCATATGTTCTTCACAAACAATCAGATGGATTGATTTTTTAGTTAAATTTAGAGGATATGTTAATAATTATTACATAACCCAACTTAAAGTAATCCTGGTTGAACAAATATTGATATAGGTTTATGTAAAAGTAGTTTAGGCTAATGTGATGTTATAAAAAGGGTCAAAGGTTTTAAGGTTCAATAAATTTGTTTTTATTTATTATTATTATACATTTATTATTTCAAATGGTTATCACTCATGTTAACCTTTTTAGATTTAGTCACAATTATAACTATATGTATTAAGATAACCCTTATTTTTAAGGAAAATGAATTTATTAACACTACAATCAAGACATTATAATTAGATATGGACTATAAAATCTAATGATTATGCCAATACATCTGTTGAGAAACATGAAAATAATGTAACCATACTTAAAAACATGAGTACACCTAATAAATGAACGATAGAGTATCATGATTGTTTCCCTGAAGAAGATGATGAATAACGAATTGAAAATTTTCTTCCATGTAAATTTTTTGAAAAAAAAAGGGAATATCCTCAAGGGGTTGAGAGATTTTCCAACTGTAGAAGAGGGTTTCATCGAGCATTAAACTACAATAAGAAAATGAAGTGGCTAGTTAGTAGGACAAGAGTTAAATTAATTCATGAAAACATAATACCGAACAATCCAAAGACTAATTTGTGTGAAAAATTAGCATTATTTGAGTCAATGAAAAAATAAAATGGATAAAAAGTGTGATAGTCATAAATCAATTACAAGGACAAGGTAAAATAAGAAAGCCTATGAAATCACTACAACAAAAGTGGGCTACAAAAATGATGTGGAGAGAGAAACCCTAATCCTCCACTCATGATCTATGTGTATTAAAAATATATATTGTTAAACTCGTTCCTTTATACCAGGAATGTTTTATAATAACCTAAAATGGTCACCTTGATTAATTAATATGCTTTATTAATAAAAACATATACTGGTATGATTCTTGAATCCCATGTTTATATTTATGGGAACGTGTCTTAGAAAAATATTATTACTATTTATTGATAAATTTAAAGTGATTTTGAAATGTATTGGTCCCCCCCACAAGAAGGAATGTTATCTCAATTAAAAAGATCATATATTTTATCAACATAATATATTCTATGGAATGATTATAACAACCTCCGTTTGTAATTAAATTATTCAATGTTAGCCTTTATATCAAATAACGTCATACTCTTGGATGAAATGGTTAGTGAAATAATCAACATTATAGATAATATGATTATATTTAAAAAGATATGTTTCTTAACATTATAATAATGATATCACTCTATAAATTACACCTTCAGTTGAATTTATCTATAATAATCCAACAGATATTATCATTAGTGGTACTAATTAAAATTATGAGGTTTCAATTTATTTAAGGAGGGATAATATAATAAACTATTTTTTTACAATAGAAACACTTTCCATAATCCATATGTTTAAAACAGTAATCATTGATATATTTTCAAGTAATATAAATATATTAGAAAATAATTCATACAATATAGAAATTGAAACTATACAATTTTATTCACTCATAATAAGAAATTGCAACAGAAGAACATGAAACTAAGTATTACACATCATCGGTTATTAATCATCATGGACTAGAACATCCATTAATATGGCATAAATAAAAAGGGTACAACAAATAAAAAATAATAAAATATTCAACACTATGAGATCTCTACGATCATCATCACCTTGGAGGGTCATTGGTCGAAAATGAAACACTATAATGAGGAAGAACATCATGAATGGAGAAAGTATATTATGAAATCTAAAATGAAAACTATGGAAATGAAATTTTTTAATGGATTGTGTATAGAAACAATATATATAGAAACAATTATTGTCCTTGAGAATATGACTATTGTGAATATATCCACTACAAATTTTTTTGTCGTAAATATGGTCATTAGATATACATCTAATAGGCTTTCTATAGTTTTGTTTTAAAAAAAACACACAAAATGAAATAAAAATATGATATGAAAATATTATCAATATACATAATAATTATGTATAAATGTTAGTATTATTTATATTAAAAAAATATGATACGATTTATATTCAAAATTCAAACAAATTGTTCATGATCAATGTGGTAGTAAAATTAAATTTCTGGAGTATAAATATTAGTTAATGGTAATTTTAAATAATATTTTTTATAATAGTAATATTTATTTTAAAAGAATTTTTTATTTATTTCTGTATATTTTTTGATAATTAATTACATTAAAAAAATTAAAATTATTATTATATATGACCTAATATATTAACATCACTTAAATTATAAATTGATTTGAAATAATATTAACAAAACATTATGATTAAAAATATAATTTTTCAATGAAATATGTTTTAATTGAATTTTATATTTAAATTTAAAATATATATATATAAATTTTTGAATTTAAATTTTCTAAAAAACATTCTTTTTTAATTCATCATATAAAAGCATTCATATTATGATTTTTTTCTATTTTTATAAATTATTAGTTTTTAGATGAATTGTAAATAAATCAATTTCTCTAAAAACTATTATTTTTTAATACAAGAATAAATTATAGGTTTATGAAACAGTTTTTATATAATATATATAATTAATAATTAATATAAATCTTTTAAATCTAAAATGTTGAATTTATAAAATACGTGTGTAATATTTTTGGAACTCAAGTAATATTTCACACTAATAACAATTTTTACACACTTTTATTAAGAGTTAAATGTTATAACTCTTTAAAATAGGATATAACCACATGTATTCCTTATTTTTGTTCAACATGTCAATATTATTTAGAAATTTCATTTTCATTTTTAGTTATAATTATAATATATTTACGATTAATGTTCATTACTGTGATAAAGGTGAACCCATTTTTTAATGAATTGTTTAATTAATGCTGAATAATTTTTATCTAATAAAATTTCATTATATAATTTAATTGATAGATATAATATCATGATTAGTTATATAAATAATTATATTAACATATATACAATTAGTAATAAATACTAAACAATATTAAGAACATATAATGGTTAAAAGTCATTTTTCCACCAATCCTAAATTTTATATATATGATATTTTAATGTAAATTTTTATTTTGTCATATTTTTAAATTTAATTTGACAAACTAGATATTAAATTTTGTTTCAAAACATTAAAATTCAGTAATATTTGGGTACCTTATATTTTTAAATAAAATATAATGTACATTGTTAAAAACTAGCTATCTATGTAAAAATCTAAATGTTCAAATGTAAAAGCCTATAGTAAAATACTTAAAACATGTTTAATACATATGTGGAATGCATTTTTTGAGGATTTATATACCAAATACTAGGTCATGCTAAATTATTGATAAATTTTGGAGTCATTAACCATGGAATAGTATTCTGATATAGTGGAAGTCTAACATGTATTCCCAAAAGTGCAATTTTCTTCACTAATAAGAGGTGATCACTTACTACAATACATGGTTACAATTTAAATTATTATTTCCCTTAAAAATATACCAAAAATACCTCTAATAATATCCATTTTAACTTATTTAATCCCCTAATAACAATAAGTTATCTTATGTCTTTCATTTCTAAGGAGATCTCTAAGTGAAGATCATGTCTCCAATATATGTGTTACCTTAATTGTAATCATTTATCCTTAATAGTCAACTTCAAAATATATTTATCCATAAAAATATAATGATAAAAATTTTATTATTATACTTATATTTAAAAATATTAATGTAATATTCATTATTTATTCGTCTCCAATCGCTACGAAAAAAAGAGTTGTTAATGCGTTGTGTGGACAAACTCCTCCACAAAGCGACGTCATCCATTTTTGATAAACCATATCATGGATAGTTTTAATGATTTTATTGAAGAATAACAATAATATATATAATCTAAATATTATTTTATGATTTCAAAATATCATATAATTTAATTTCCTCTCATTCTTTGATAAATGAGATCATTAAAAGTTTGATTTGTTGACTTCTACATCCAAGATGATTTTTTACTCATGATTTTATTTAATTATAAAAAAACATAAAATAAGATTCTTAAACTTCATAACCTCTAAATAATATCATTATGATTCTGTTTTAATGATATTGTATTATTACTTAACTCTACTCTACCATCAAGATATAATGTGTTCATGTTTGGGTTAGTTTAACCACCTACCTTAATAATGATATAAAAATATACTATGGATAAACATGATAATTTAAATACTAATAATATTTTTTGTTAATAATAAAATAATTATTTTATTTCGGTTCTTGATTTATTATAATTTTCATTTAAATAATTATTAAAATATCATCTTCGATCTCTAAAACCTCCAAAATAAGTTTTTATCGATTTTTTTGTCAAGCATAAGAAAAAACTATATAATAAATAAATAGTATATGATAGTAAATGTTCTATATTAAATTAAATATATATATTAATAAGGTTCATAAAATGTTAACCAATAAATATAATTTGGTTATTCAAGAAGTAAAGAATGTTTTGAGAATGAGTCTGGAACATGGTAAGGGTTACGTCTCAAAAAAAATTATTTCAGACACATTTAAAATTATGAAGCTAATTTATTTTAAATGGTATGTATAATAATAATTAATATATAATATCAATGATTATATTTTTTATATTTATTTTAACTAAATATTAAAATTACATATCTTTAAATTGTTTTTATTGAAATGTTTCTTAAGCCGTAATTGTTTTCGCCTCAACTACCTTTCATTGAGGAATGATTTTATATTATGAACCAATATTAATTTGTATAATTTAACTAATTCTACATAGAATTATATTATCATAAATAATTTTCTATCATAGAAAATTCACTTCCATTAATTCTGATTCTTATTGAGGGATATGATTGATTTCCTCCCTATAAATACAAGGTCCTTTCATAAATAATTCCACATTAAAAAGTTATAATATTTCTAAATGGTTTTTTTCATTAATATAAAATTTTATACCCTATTTATGTCATGGGATAATCAATATTTCATCAAATATTCTCTATTAATTATTTACATTCCATCTTTAAAATGAAACTATATCAATAATAATTCTCATCATCTTTAATAATAGTTTTGCCTCCTTAACCAAAATTTCTATTCCTTCCAATGTTACCCATTCTAATTGGAAACCTAATTATGGGTTTTATAATGTGATATTTTTAATTAAAATATAATATTTTAATAATATAGTTTCATCATCTATTTTACAATGTGGTGTTTCAATAAAATAATTTTATAAATGGTTTTCTTCCATAATCGTTTTTGGGATCTTTTGTAGCTCCACGGTGACATATCAGTTACAAATTCCCTTTATTTTTCTCCATTTTATGAAATATTGTTCTCATTTAACTATTCTATATATATATATATATATTATATATAAATATTATTTTATTTGTGGTGTTATACAGGTTTTAGTTTCCTAGGAAATTCCCACTTTTTGGTAATCCTGATTTAGGGGAACATTCAAATTTCTTATATCATGTCATGAATATCCTTCATAAAATATTTTTAATACATTAATAGATTATAAAAACCATCATAATTTTTTAGAGAACAAGCACTTTTCAATTCTATATATTTAAAAAAAACAAGATTATTCCTTCTTTAAAAATATTCTTTACTTATTTCATAAAGGTTTACCCAACTGTTATGCATTTATTATTTATTATGCTATATTATTCACATGATTATTATACATTTGAATTATATATTTAAAACCTATTAACATTTTAAATTTTTTAACTCTAAATCAATTTAATTAGAAATTTTTGGAATCTGTATGGTTTATTCTTATGTTATACCTTCAGATAGAAATATGAATCCCACTTCCTTATCATAGGTTTGATCGTGATGATTTTTATGTATGATTTATATTTATAATTTTCATTAATATATATGATTTTAATTATGTTAAAGGTGGGCCTAAAATTATATTTCTCTCCAACGCATTTTGTAGTGATTTTATCTCATGAGATGCTATATAATGTATTAGGAAGTAAACCTAGTCTACAATGTGACTTTTTGCACTATGATTATTGGAATGAGGAGTGGGCCCAATAATCCAAGATAATTTCTACATGTTATGATTATAATATTGGTAGTAACCTTTACTCATGATTATGATTTCATGTATTCTTTTGTTGAAATACAGTCCATGATTCTATAATCTCATGATTATATTTACAGACTCCATGATTCCATACTTATGATCATACAGTTTATGAAATTATACTATGCATCTTTAATACCATATTATTATTTACTTCTATGTTTATTCCCTTATTGTAATTTCTATCTCAACATTTTCCTAATATATTTTCCCCAGGGTATTCTATGCAGTTTTCGAAGATCTTAGTGGCATGACAATGCTATATAGAGTTGAAAATAATGATGAAATATTTAAATTTAATTTCATGTAATTGTTTGAAAAATATTCCAAATAAACTATACCTCTCTATTCTTGTTTTTTATTTTTTTTGGAAAAGTATGTCAAAAAATAAAATATTGTGTGTTTAAGGCATAGGTCACTAAACATTCAACGAAAATGGGGTATTTTCAAATAAATATTTTTAATGAGTTATGTGTTCTAATAAATTATTAAATTATAAAATATTTAAATTTATGAAATAATATATTCACACTCAATTAATTAGTAATTAAAATGAAATAATATTAACGATAGATTGAGATTTAAAAAATTATTCTCATATAAAATATGTTTTCGGTTATATTTTTTATTTTCATTTTTAATCTAAATATATAATTTTATGAATTTAAATTTTAGAAAATAAAATTATTTTGTGAATTCATTATGTCAAAAATATCATTGGTTGATTTTTTGGATTTATCTAGAAATGTTGATTTTTTATATTAATAGTGAAAATACTTTTTTTTCAATTACTATCTATATTTTGACATCGTTATAGTAAATGAATTAATTTTAATGTTTTAAATATTTTCTTAGAAAATATAATAATTTACTAAAAAAATCATTGAAAAATATTATTTCAAATTTATAAATCCATGTTCCCCATTTTAGAAATTAAATTATTTATTATTCGAATAAAAGAATAATTTCTATTATTTTAATAAACTAACTAAATAAAATATCTTTTTGGTTTTGGATTATGTTTAAAGTCACATAATTTTTTTCTAAAAAATAAATTTAATTTTATTTCATTCAATATATTAATTTGATGAAAATCATATTTGTGATTAGAATGAATTTTTCTATACGAAATTTTTCCTTAAATTTGGCATAATTATAGTAAAATTAATTTGTAACACTTCTATGAATTGAATATTTTACAATTAATTTTTTATTTGGAATCATGCTATTAAATTTATTTAATATGATCCTTTTCATTCTTATTAATAAGGATTAGTTACCATGGTAAAATTAATTATGTCTCTTGTATGAGTTAAAAGAGTTAATGAGGGGTTAAACTATGAGGTAATTAATAAAATAAAAATAAAACATGCCTAAATTTTAATTTTTCAGTTAATTTAGACCCTAAAATATCCTATCTAAAATAATTATTTTTCCCTTTCTACTGAAAATGACTTTATATTATTTAAATTTTTTGAATATTTATAAGGGTTCCACTCCCCTCAATTATAAAATGGGTGCCCCATATTAAAACATATTGTGACTATATGATGACCTTATCTCAACAAATATTTACTAAAAAAACCTTACTAACACTATTATCCTTGATTTAGTGTTTATGTTATTTCTAAATGACCCATTGAAGAAGCCTTATGGTGTTTTTAAAGGACATAATCTAATGAAGAGTTATATGTGCTTATGAATCAAAATAATGTTTTTTATTTTGAATCCTCATATCAATATTTTATAGCCACATTAACATTACTAAATAAATATATTTACTATATTAAGTTTTTCTTATGATAATGTTACAACCAGTTTATATATTTTATCCATTCATTGAAAAATAAAAATGTCACTCATGTTTACATACAGACTACCCTATCCATGAAGCGATGTACTTAATTTCTCAACACCACCTCACATGAATGGTTATATATAGACATATAACAAATAAAAATTATAATTATGAAAAAATTATGTTTTTATTAATATAAATCATTATCGACCTTATTTTATTTCCCTATGTTTAAAAATCAAAATTCCAGCTCTACAAACCTTCTGACTACTACCTCGATGAGTGGAATATTTAATTTTTCATATCCACCTTACATGGATGGTTTTTAAATTATATTTAATATATAAAAATAATATATATAAAATGATTAAATTATATAAATAATTAATCCATGATAAATGTTTGAGGACTGAAATAACCAAATCAAAAAATGAAAGATAAATGGAATAGTTAACACCAAAATGGAAATAACCCGACTACAGTAACCAATAGTCGATTATTATTTAAAATGTTAAAACAATGTATAATATATCACATCCAAAATTATTTAACGTGTTAGTATAACAATAAAACTAAATAAATATTGGATTCCCACATTTTATTTGAAAATGTGAAATAAAGCATATATTCTTGTGAAAAAATTATCAATTCTTCTATTATATTTTTTAAAAAATTTATAAATACCTTTTAGGTTTACTTAGGAAAATAAAACATTTAACATTTTGGGCTTAGAATCCCAGTGAGGGAAACCATACAACATAATCTATCATAAGATAAATAATAAATGAATTAAATTGATGTGATAAATAATAATCCAGTATACCATATAACTAAAATTAAAAAAAGTCTAATAAATTCATAATTAATAATGAATCATTATTAATCGTATAGATAAAAATAAATTTTTTATAATTATATAATGAATAATGTTAGGTATCATAATCATTATTTCAGGGCCTTGTTCTAAGACATCATATATAAATATGTATGTCTTACCAAAAATACCCAAACTGATTGTATCATGACACATATCGATGAATCAAGGGGATATTTTTGAAACCACATATTACTTACTATTTCCAATGAATTCATCGTATCAATGTGGTGAATAATCAATATAAATATCTATATTTGAAAGATGGCATTTAGAATAGCAATATTTTTCCTGAGTAAAAAAATGAACATCATGGTATAATTCATTCAAATTTTTATTTTAGATGGTATTATTATATTATATAGACAATAAATTATAATATTCGTGAAATTATTTTAAAATATATTAAAATAAATTTAAAATATCAATGGAATTTTTCTTCAGTAAAATACCCATATTATTTGAAATTCACTAATCTAATATATATAAATTAATATAATAATATGAATAACATTTTCTCTAAAAATACTCATAGAAAAAAGTAAATTAATATACAAAGAAAATAATTGTTTTGAATATAGATAATTTTATTTGTGTAGTAATTGTTAAAATAAATAATTTACTCACACCTATAATAAAAAGTACCTCAATCATGAAATGATGAGAATATTCCTTTTAAAAAAATTATAAAGTAAAACATGGAAATATTACATTAATAAATCTTTGGATATTGGTAAATATATTTTTATAAATACATTTAATGGAAAATATTTACTTGAATGAAAAACATTCATGCCCAGATATAAAATAAATGTAGTTTTCCTTAAAAAACAATTTTTCGGTCATTCAAATTGAAAAAAAATTGAAAATTCAAATAAGAAATAAAACTATAGAAAAAAATATATGATAAAAAATATAAATGTTTTATGGTAGGAATATCATGTAAATATACAAATAGAAATGTAAAAATAAATAATCATGAATACAGATGAGATTGTGAAATAAACCCTTGCCTCAGGTTTGACTTTCTTTATAAGTGAATTTGATGTTATATATAATAAATTTAATTTTATTATAATTATATATCATAATCATATACATACTTATAATATCATATATGATACACTTATAATATTTTAATACCTTATTATTATTAATTATTTAGTTGAATAATTTTCCTAAATTTTAACTACATTTTTCATGTATATTTCTGTAGAATAGTTTTGGTCAATGAATATTGATCAATGTTCCATCATATTGATTAAGTTAACATTTTCATAAGTATAATATTTTATCATTATATAGCATTTTATAACCATTCATTTAAATAGGTGATAAAGAGTTAAATAGACTACTTCATGGAGATGGTAGCTCATATATATGAACGAGTGATGCTTCAATTTTTCGAGGGATGAAAAAAAGATAATTAAATATTAATTAAAATTAAAATAATGATTATTATATCATAAATATAATATATATTCATTAAATATTTCCTTATTACTATCCATTTATATTCAAAATGAGAAACAAATCGAATCAATTCGTGGATATGTTAGTCTGCACGTACACATGATCAAATTTATCATTTCCCAACAGATAGGAAGGTATGTAGTTATATGTCATATTATAGTTAAATAAAAATGAATATTTAATACATATACTACATGAAAAATTTCTCATAATAAACAACCATGAAATATAGTTATAGAAAAAGAATCATATCGCTATGTGGATTTGATAGTCCACGCGTATGTAAATGCCATGCTTTCATTTCCCATTTGATAGAAAAGAGGTGGAAATGGTTTCCCCATAATCATAACAACATCAAGCTATATTTATGATACCTACTTCATCAATATATAATTGATATAGTATAATTATATGACATATAAGAAGGAATAAATTTTTAAAGAGTTGGGTAAGATAATTACCTCTTATTTGAGTGACCAAATTTGGTATACACAATAATCCATATTCAGACGGTCTTAGGTTAATATCAAGAGATCCAGAAAAAATTAATGAAAATATGAATGTTTTTATATATAATTATTATCCATTAAAAATTTCTCAATGTTTGGGAATAAGGGAATATAACATCAGCTCTTTTATAACTGAAGGGTAGGACACACATGGAATTACATAAAATATTTAGATAATATAAATTCATTTTAATGTGAAAGTGGCACATATGGACAATAATTAAAATTAAAGATAATATATGGTATAAATAAATTTTACAAATAATCGTTATACATTTTTATGTGTCATTTTTTCCCTTAAATATTCATTTAACCCCCTAACAAATACATTTTTATGCTAACTGTGGTTACCAATTTTGTCTATTTTTTCATTTGTTTTTGACCAAAAATCTATTTTTCATTATAAAATAATATTAATTATTTTTATTAAAAACATATATTTGATTTTATTAGAATAAGTTTCTCTAAGTGTTAGAAGATAATTTTAATATATGTATGAAAAACATAGCAACACCGTTTTATAAAAATGGTTATTTTAAGAATAAAAAAGTTTTTATAGAAAAATAATGTATAATTTTTATAAATAATGAATAAAACGTTTTATTTTAAATAAACTGAGGCTTATTTTTCATTAACACAAAATATAACTAAATTTAGCATTTTATATAATTGATTAATAGAGGTTAATTAAAAGTGTGTTTTTTACTATAAAAACATTACATAGATTTCCAAAATTTAAAACATATATTTCTCAGTTAAAAATTATAACTTTTATATGAATAATATTAATTCATAATAATATTTTTTTTCCATGAAAATGTTTCATAAACATTAAGGTTATTTATATGTCATTAAAATTTCATAAATGTCACTATTTTTATAAAATTCATAATTTTTAGTATTTACCCAAAAATCTATTATTTCATGGAAAACTCAAAAGTCAACCTAACAAAATTTCAACATGATGAATTCAAAAAATATATTCCTATAATAAAATTAAATTTATGATATTTTTAAATTCATTATTTAATTATATTCTTGAAAAATGTTATGTTCATAACAATTTTTTTTCTTAGGAATTACAATCTTACTTACTATAATTGAATCTCAGGTGTTACAAAAATAATTTATTTTAAGAAGGAACTATTGTTATGTGGGTAAAAATATGTCATGTATAAATATTATAAAATATATATATATATATAATTAAGGATTATATATATATTAATTATAAATATAAATTTATTATACTAGATGTTGTAATGCGTCTGAAAAAGTGGTAATTGAGGGTATGGATTTATCTTCTAAAATTTCCTTCTGTGAGACATGTTTCATATTATGAACCTAGTTTAATATATATAGGGTATGTACTACTTATCTGGAATATTTTGACATGTTTATATTTTCATTCATCGTAATTAATGTTCAATTTCATTTTATATCCGGCAATGATTTTGATTCAAAAGTTACCAATGTCATGAGTGTTTATTATACAATCCTTTTAATCGAGATTATTTATGTTTATAATTTTGTTATGGAAATTTATTCACATTACATATTAAACCCCACCTATTTTATTATAATTTATTAAATTCTGTGGTTTGTAAGTATTCATTCAATTTTCCCCACATTAGTACTCAAAAATATAGAAGGAATATTTTTATGAATAATCAACCTTATTTCTATTTTTTGGTCAAGAATATCTCTCCTACAGGTCAATGTTCTATAAAATTATTTTAATGGAGATATTATCATAATTTTAATGATTAATATATTCATTTCAAATGTTATTTGAGTTTATTTAAAAATTATTAAAATGAATATTCTTAGAATTTACCTAATGAGCCACATTTGACTTTCTACAAAAGTAGGAATACATTTTTTTTCAACATTTATTTCTCAACTTAATTTTACCACCATCACGAACATTAATTATAAAGATTCCATTACAATTTTAAATTATTTTTCAAATAAACTAAAAATTCCCTTTTATATAATTTTTAGTTTTTTAAAACAATATATCCAAAGGATTAGTATATTTCCATTTGTTTTAAATGTTTTTTTCTTATTCCATTACAATGTTATTTTCATCTATGTATGTAATAACCAATGATTTTATGAGTTTTTTTTCAAATTAATTTAATATTTTTAATATTTTTCCTGGCACAAAACACTAGTTTTATATTGTGTTAAACATGAAACTATTATTAAACAAACCATTTCATATTAATAAGATATTATTATTTATTATGACAGTTAACACATAGTCGTTGGAATGTTAGATATGAATAGAAATAAATAAATTATGAATATATATGTTTTACACGTGTATATATAAAATGAATTATCTAGTGACCAATTAATTAAAATTGAAAATAAAAACTATTTAAAAATAAAATAAATGTTTTTATAAAAACACCTTTACTATAAAATAAATCATTTTTTAATAAACTGTTTTTCTGCAAACAAACCTAATTTACCTCAAAAAATTAATGAAACCACTTTTCAAAATTTATTTTAATAATAGATGTGTATATTATATATTTAATAAATATTTTAACATTTATATTATGTGTTTTTTGGACAATAGATTGGAAAAAAATTAATTTTATGCTTAAAACATTATTTTTCTAAAAATTATTTTTTTCATATTTTTTGCGAGAATATTTTTAAAAATATTTTTTTTCAATATTTTTTATTTTTTAAAAAAAATAAAATTTAATTTTTTAGAATATAAACAAATTATCTATGGTTTTCTTATTAATAATTATCTAAAAATATTAATTGTTTAACGAATAATGAAAATAAATAATTTTGATAGAAACATGAATTTTCTATTAAATTATTTAAACATTTAAATTAGGACATAAATTGATTTTAAAGTAAAACTTGTGCATATATATATGTATATATTAATCCAATTTAGTTCATTGGAATCAATTTCATATTGAAATTGGATATATAAGCTTTTTAAAATTTTAAACATTTTCTTTTTGAAACTCCACTTTCTCGTCGCATATTTGTTACAAAATTTAATTTAAAATTTTCCCCTTATATGAATTGAATTTAAAATAATGGATTTAATATTTAGAAAAATAATAATTTAAATTATCTAATATGTTATTAAAAAATTTTGATCAAAATGAATAGTTAAAATAATAAATAATAATTACCACAGCTAAGGTAAAAATAGTTTTACTAGTGGTTAAAATAAAAGGATAAGCTTTAAATTGACCTAAAGACATATCTAAGTTAAACTTTTATATTGTATTTATATCCAATTATGTCAAAATCTTGATTATAATCCATTATTTATCCTTTTTTCATGATAAACAATGCGAGTATGTTTTTTTATTTTAAAAAATTTCCTGTATGTCATTCACATCACATATAAAAACTAAACCCAATACTATCCTCTACACACAATGAGTCACTATTGGTTAAGAAAAACCCAAACCAAGTAACGTCCAAAATTACCTCATCTCATCATATAATATTTATTGTAGGAATAAGTCCAACCTAGTAATGATTTCTAGGAATACCTAACGTAGATGACTAAATAAGAGGAGGTTCGAACATGTACAAAGGAAGTTGATACTTT